>CM031943.1:37625076-37695016 GCA_018749465.1 Paracanthobrama guichenoti
GTGGCCTGGTCTGATGAATCCACGTTTTCTTTACATCACATGGATGCCCAGAGGCGTGTGCATTGCCCACCTGGGGGCCACATGGCACCAGGATACTATGGGAAGAGGCAGAAAAGCCGCGGAGCAATGTCTTTGGGGCAATGTTCTGCTGGGAAACCAGATTCCTGCCATCCATGAGGATGTTATTTTTATTATACCACCTACCTAAGCATTGTTGCAGACCATGTACACTCATGAAACAGTATTCCCTGGTGGCTGTGTCCTCTTTCAGCAGGATAATGTGCCCTGCCACAAAGCAAACATGGTTCCCAGAATGGTTTGAAATTTCAACTTGAGTTTCAGATCTGGAGAATTTGGAAGCCAAGTCAACACCTCAATCTAATCAAGCATCTGTTGGATATGCACTGAACAAACAAGTCTGATCCATTGAGGCCCCACTCATAACACGGCGCCAAAGGATCTACTGCCAACATCTTAGTGCCAAATACACAGCACACCTTGCTGGGGGTCCTGGTGGAGTCCATGCCTCAGCAGCTCAGGGCTGTTTGGCAGTGAAACAGGGATAACACAATATTAGGAAGGTGGTCACCCAATGAAACATGCATGACCGGTGTATATATATAACTATAAACTAAAAAGTGATTATGTAATGATCAAATCAAATAGTGACAATGTTCAGTCATTTTAAAGTGAAACTAAAAAGTTTAAAGTTTAAACAGCGAAGAGAAGGAGCGTTGTATTGCATTGAACATATTTGATTAATCACAATTATTAAATAGATTCAAATCAGTTATTAATTCCAATATATGTGTGAACCTGAAGGGGATTCGGGTAAAACTTTACAATAAGGTTCCATTTTGTAATGGAAATTTGCATTTATTATTCTTATTTAATGTTCATTTCAGCAATCACAAACAAGTTATTGTTACATTTCAGATACTGTCAATACATCCATATTTGACATTTTCAGCGTTTATATAAAAATATGAATATGCGCTTGCACTAGAACCAAAATACAAATACTTAACGACAGCTTGAGATCATGTTACAATATCTCAAGATTTTAATGAGCTAATTTAAATTCCAAAGAACATCCTGATAAAGTTTCATGAATCTAGTGGAGTCCTTTTATATAGCAAATCGCCAGGTCTTGCATGCTTTCTTGCGTACATAGCAACTTTGTAAATTTTGAAAATCAGTTTTTCTTGTGGAGTGGTCATGTGTTGCATTGAAGTGATGCACTGAAACTTGTAAAAGGTCTTAAGTGTGCTGTAAGTCGCTTGGATATAAGAGCTAAATGATACGTTTCTGTTCTGTTCTGAATGCTGAGAACTTTAATTTCATCTCAGTGGACCTTCCTAGTCTAGAAAATGACATATATTTAGTTAATAACCAAGGAAGTGCTACATATAGCACCAGAGCAGCAAAGCTGTATCCTCTGAAACAGCTGTTTGTTTATGTAGATGTCAGAAATGTCTGTTGTTCCCTAACAGTCCAACAGAGGCATCCTCTCTGGATTCTGTATTTATCAGAAGCTTCGTTACCATAGTTACCACACACCTGTGTTGCATTTGGAGCTCATTAGTCAACCGCTAAATGCTCCCTTTGTTTCTCTGATCATTTGTGAAGTCTTTGTTGGATTAATGTGATCCTGACCAGCTGTGTTTGTGTATTTTATATGTTATACTCCTGATATTAAACATTGGCGTTTCAGACCTTGTCTGCATCTTCTGTATTCTTATTCCTTTGCAACAATGTATCGGGCTGTTATTGATCTGATGACAGAAAATTTACAAATTTTGATATTGGCCTGCAGTTTGTTTTTGGCGTTGGTGTTGTATAGGCTAGAAAACACTGAATTTCTAGTATACAGAACTCATTTAAAATGAAAGCTGAAAATGAACATTCAGTTAGCAAAAAGTCTCATTAACGTTAAAGCGTCACATTGGTGATGACAGATTCTGGAGATAAAACTCTGTGTGTCTTTCCTCAGCTTTGACTGATGAGCTCTTTTCTTTAACTTCCCTATACTATAAGTTTAATTAAAAGCTGACATTTTGTGTGAATGCCAATGAGCATTGGGATGATATGAGCTGGCAGGTGTCTACTTACAGAGAAATTACTTTTAAACTAAATCTAAATATTTGCTCATTTAAAAGTACTCAATTCTCTATACGATTTTGATGAGATATATTGTGAGTTAATGAAAATTCATGAACTAATGTGAATGTGATTTTACCAAGTGCAACATGATCCTGGATCAACATCTTTGTCAAACAACCAATCAGATTTGAAGGATAACATTTAGGAGCTTACATGGCAAGTTAGGTGCTTCTATCAGTGTTATTCATCTATCATTTCCCTCTGATTTATAACTTATGGGTAAGTGTTAGGTTTAGGGGTAGGGATAGAGTTAGGACTATCCTGCATTCAAATGTACATTTTATCCATCCTAAATAGTATTTGAGATTACAACAAAAGTATGTCCCAAAGCTTCCCAGCAGGCACACAATGTCATAAGGCGTTGATATTTGGTTACATTTTGGTTGCGGCGTCAGGTGACCAAAATTCAGCGACAACTCAACGTCTAATGCCAGCGTTAATTTGGCGTCAATGCAATGTCAGCTGAAGTTGATATTTAATTGTTTTAGGTGTATGTTGTAAAGTAACAAAATCCAACGATTGAGCCAAAGCCAATCATATTGGCGTCAGATTGCGCAGCGTTGATCCCTTTGTTGGTTTTTAGGTTTGTGTCAACAGCAAAATCCAACGTTGAGCCAACGTCTCAGAAGCCAACATCATTGTGGCGTCATCATTAGGCGTTGATCGCTTGTTAGTTTTAGGTTGTGAAGTATTAACAAACCAAATCAACATTGAGCCAGCGTCTCAAGCCAACATCATATTGGCGTCAACATCCAGCATTGGGCCGGACATTGCATTTTGGTTAAAAATGAAA
The DNA here is from genome assembly GCA_018749465.1 of Paracanthobrama guichenoti. Classification (NCBI taxonomy): domain Eukaryota; kingdom Metazoa; phylum Chordata; class Actinopteri; order Cypriniformes; family Gobionidae; genus Paracanthobrama; species Paracanthobrama guichenoti. Next base: position 37,628,033 of record CM031943.1, read on the forward strand.
ATTGTGTTGATGTCAGAACCCAGCGTCAGATGGGCGTCAACATCAATGTTGGACGGACGTTGCATTTTGGTTGAAAATGAAAATTGTGTTGATGTCAGAACCAACGTCAGATGGACGTCAACATCAATGTTAGAATAGGGCGTTGCATTTTGGTTGAAAATGAAAAATCGGTTGGCGTCAGAACCCTAGCGTCATTCTGGGTCCAACGTCAATTTGACATCATACTGGCGTCCGGTGCCTGCTGGGTTAGAAAGAATATGCCCCAGATGGCCTACTATTTCCGTTAGATTTTCCAGCGATGGATCCGTGCACACACTAACGGCTAATATTGCCCACAACCCGCAGAGCTTTGGAGGAGCATCCGGTTGAACTACAAAAAAAAAAAAAAAAAAAATACAATACAAACATGGTGGACAGTTAAAGGGGTTTGAGTGACTAATAAATCAACATTTAAGCTGATAAAAATATTTGTTTAATGTTATCCACGTTATATTTTATCTGCAACAACAATGTGAACTTCTATAAAGATCCGTTTGGCCATTAATTTTTAAATGCATCATTATGCAACACACATGAGAGAGTCTCCTTGCAAAGAAGACCCCGTTTGACAGATCAACATGCTACTGCATTTCTCTCGATCTGATGAGAATTTAATTAAATGAAATGTGGAAGATTTTAGCAGTGACAAGATGATTGACAGGCCAGTTTTTGCGGTGACATGATGCATGTAACTATGTGACAGGCGTCCGTTCAAAAGCTTGTCTACTCTTTTGCTACACAGTCAGATGTACTTTTCTTCATAAAAAGAGTGCATACTTTAGGTGTAATAGTATAAGTAGGCACATTGGGACTCAGGGTATGTTTTTAGACAGGATTGTCTAAAATCTAAAATCACAGCAACCTTTGAAATACGTAGATCGTCATTTGTATTACATGGATAAAAATCTTTAATTTAATAACACTAAATATTATCTATTAAAATAAAGTAAATAAACTTATTTATATTATGCTGTTATGATCTATTCCTTTTTCTGTAGATAAATATATAAAATTACAGTAAACTTAAATCCTCATCATCAGTCTGATGGCAATTCTTGAGGTTAGTTCACCCAAAAATGAAAATGATCCATGATTTACTCACCACTCAAACCATCCCTAGGTGTATATGACATTCTTCTTTCAGATGAAAACAGTCAGTTATATTAAAAATGTCTAGCTAATCCAAGCTTTATAATGGCAGTGACTGTTGGGGTCATTTCATGATCCATAAAGTGCATCTATCCATCATATGCTCTTTATATATTTACATATTTACTTTATAAAGTTTTAAATATGGATATTTTCTTACACAAACGCATCGATTCACAGAAGACCTTTATTAACCCCGAGCACGTGTGGAGCAGTTATATGATGGATAGATGCACTTTTATGGACTTCAAAAAGTACCCAAAAGTCACTGCCATTATAAAGCTTGGAAGAGCCAGGACATTTTAATATACCTCCGATTGTGTTCATCTGGAAGAAAGAATGTCATATACATAGGATGGCTTGATGGTGAAGTAAATTAACCAGGATCATTTTCACTTTTGGGTGAACTAACCCTTTAACTATTTTATATTTTTTACAAATTGTTATGAATTCTGTAGCAAGTTAAAGGCTCAGAGCTCAGGCTCACTTTAATGACAAATTAGACACACAACAAAGCGAGAGCGTAAAACGCAGCCCCTCACAGGCGACTGCACGCATAAATTCAAACAAAACAGCAACATGAATGTCCCAGGCCTGGTCCTCTCGTCCCTTCATTGTCTTCACTCCTCCTTTTATCCTCACGGAGCTCCTCAGCAGGACATGAGTCGATTGTGGCACGCAGGGGGCGATCATTGCTTTTCGTGCCATGTGGTAAAACTAAAGACCAGTGCTGAATGTGGTCATTTTATTGTTGCTCAAAAAAAATGTAATTACAGTGTATAAAACAATCGTCATAAAATGGCAATAGCTGCTGCAAGAGAAGCGAGTCTGTGATACCAGATGACATAATTAAATAACTGTTCACAAATATTGATTTGAGTTTTGATATTTTATTGGCTTACAAGCATAAAGCTTCCATGAGGAAAAAACATTTCCTAGCAAGCGCAAAGAGCGACTTCAGTGACACTTTTTCTTTTTCTTTTCTTTTTATCTTGGAATAATATACCACTGGGTGGTGCAACTGACCAATCAGAATCAAGTATTCCACAGAGCCATGTAATAAGTAAGGGAAAATCCATGGCTATCTGTGCATTAGCGATTTTTAATGCACATGACGTGGAGGCAAAGAACTGCCTGACTCCGAATCGGAGTGCATTAAAATCGTTTAATGCACAGATAACTATGGATTATCCTGCTTATACCATGGTCATTTGCCAGCATTGACTTCTCAAAGCTTTTAGTGATGTTTGAGGCACATTTTTTGATCCATAAGGATACAAATTATAGTTATTTCCATCAGTTATGGCTTGTTAGATCTAGAGATTCTGCCACTTTGAATTAGACACAGAGATGAAGTATAGTACATAAGATTACAGATTACATTTATTTGAATGAATTATCACATTTATTTTAATTAATTATCGAGAGAGAGAGAGAGAGAGAGAGACAGAGAGAGAGTGAGAGAGAGAGAGAGAGAGAGAGAGAGAGAGAGAGTTGTACCACGTGTCTGTTAAACATCTCTCTCTATTAACAATGAAACTACTTGAAGTAATTATTCAAAATAGGTAACCCCTCATTTGCTGAAAATATTATGCTAGCAATTCAATTTTAGCTACTAAAAGTCACAGGCAGCATTGATGCATTATGTGCTCCTGAATGTTTCTGACTTCATACAGCACTATGCTATTAACAGTGAAGAATGGACATTTTCTGAATGTCTGAAATTTCACTGAAATTTCTCTAATGTGACTGCACCTTAAGGGACTGTAAGGAGTTGTGTAGCAACTTCACTGCATAAACAAATTGTTGCAACATTTCTTAAACCTGTAATTACCTTCCTTGAAACAAATTAGGCACTTAAGAAGTGTTTTGCTTCCATAGACAAGCTACAGTTCCATACTCACTTCATCCTTGTTTAAAAAAGTGCACAGTAGGTCTTTAATTCACGACAGCTGATTCCCAGGTTCTCATCAAGGCCTCTGATTACATTTCAGGTCAACAGATTACTGGAACCACTTATGAGAAACTCAATGAAAAGGTGGGCGTGAAGACCATCCTCAGCTATCTGTCGTCAGCCCTAACAACAAGCGCAAGGTAAGATTTATGGCATCCGCTTCTTCTGTCTGGTACACCTATACACATTGTTAGTCTTCATGATGTCTCTTTTCTGAAGGTGTCAAAACATTTTCAAAGGTGATTATGTTTGTAATGATGTGCGGGCTCAAACCCCCTGCTCATTTATGACCGCTAAACGCGTTTGGAAGAGATTTCACAGGTCGTCTTTTTGGCTCAGTGCACTGTTGGCTAATTTATCCTCTGGTAGTATTTACTAACCTCTCCAGTTTTTATGAGATCAATGCATTTTAAAGATTCACTGGCTACAGCATGCAGTTTTGGAGATATAGTAGCATTCAAAAGCAAAACACATTCATATCATTAATATTGATAAGGCTGTATTTAAAAAAAAAATCTGAGAAGTCTAATGAATTATGAACTGGATGAAAAGAAATTCATAAATTGCTAGTGTTTTAATCAAAGGCTTGACAAAAAGGCTTGTATTTATGGCTTGAGGCTTGGGAGTTTGCTTTGACAATTACAAGCTATCTTTCTCTGTCCTCATTTTTAAACCTCTTTTTCTCCTCGTTTTACTTTTTTTCTTTATCAGAAGAGTCATTTATTACTTAATCTTGGCTATTAGTTAGTTCATTGTGGCCATTAATAAAGATGGAACACACTTCCAGTAGTGTTGGAAACTACTATAAGGCCCGTTCTCATCAAGGACTAGAGGCTGCATGATAATGGTTAAACTGATAATCACGATTATTTTACTTAAAATTATAATCACGATTATTTTATCAAAATAGTAATGTAGTTATGGCCATTTTGCATGTTCTTTACCAACCTACACTTCACCTAAAATGCCTGTGGGTGGCACACCGACTTCATTTAACCAGCTATGATAACCGTTAGATGGTAAATCAATACAAAACACATGGTTTTGTTGAGCATATAATCTGCATTTACATTAGATTTTTTTAAATGTGGCTATATATATATATATATATATATATATATATATATATATATATATATATATATATATACTATATATATATATATATATATGTATATATATATATATACACTCACCTAAAGGATTATTAGGAACACCATGCTAATACTGTGTCTGACCCCCTTTTCGCCTTCAGAACTGCCTTAATTCTACGTGGCATTGATTCAACAAGGTGCTGAAAGCATTCTTTAGAAATGTTGGCCCATATTGATAGGATAGCATCTTGCAGTTGATGGATATTTGTAGGATGCACATCAGAGCCTGAAGCTCCCGTTCCACCACATCCCAAGATGCTCTATTGGGTTGAGATCTGAGTGACTGTGGGGGCCATTTTAGTACAGTGAACTCATTGTCATGTTCAAGAAACCAATTTGAAATGATTTGAGCTTTGTGACATGGTGCATTATCCTGCTGGAAGTAGCCATCAGAGAATGGGCACATGGTGGTCATAAAGGGATGGACATAGTCAGAAACAATGCTCAGGTAGGCATTGGGCCATGGCATTTAAAGGGCACTAAAGGGCCTAAAGTGTGCCAAGAAAACATCCCCCACACCATTACACCACCACCAGTCTGCACAGTGGTAACAAGGCATGATGGATCCATGTTCTCATTCTGTTTCGCCAAATTCTGACTCTACCATCTGAATGTCTCAACAGAAATCGAGACTCATCAGACCAGAGCAACATTTTCCAGATCTTCAACTGTCCAATTTTGGTGAGCTTGTGCAAATTGTAGCCTCTTTTTCCTATTTGTAGTGGAGATGAGTGGGCTACCGGTGGGAGTCTTCTGCTGTTGCTAGCCCATCCGCTTCAAGGTTGTGCATGTTGTGGCTTCACAAATGCTTTGCTGCATACCTCGGTTGTGGCGGTGGTTATTTCAGTCAAAGTTGCTTTTCTATCAGCTTCAATCAGTCGGCCCATTCTCCTCTGACCTCTAGCATCAGCAAGGCATTTTCACCCACAGGACTGCCGCATACTGGATGTTTTCCCCTTTTCACACCATTCTTTGTAAACCCTAGAAATGGTTGTGCGTGAAAATCAGATAACTGAGCAGATTGTGAAATACTCAGACCGGCCCGTCTGGCTTTCCTGCAACCATGCCACGCTCAAAATTGCTTAAATCACCTTTCTTTCCCAGATTCTGACATTCAGTTTGGAGTTCAGGAGGTGTCTTGACCAGGACCACACCCCTAAATGCATTGGAGAGCAACTGCCATGTGATTGGTTGATTAGATAATTGCATTAATGAGAGAATTGAACAGGTATTTCCTAATGATCCTTCAGGTGAGAGTGTGTGTGTGTGTATATATATATATATATATATATATATATATATATATATATATATATATATATATATATATATATATATATATATATATATATATATATATATATATAAATAAATAAATAAATAAATGTCCCTGGCTAAGAGACATTCTAAAATAACAACGTGGCTTAATGCATTAAGACAGTGATATTAAAAGACCAAACTCTGTGAACATCATAATAAACCATACTGTACAGAAGCATGAATTACGTTTAATTACCGTTAAGTGTTTTCCTCCCATAGAAAAGCGTTATAAAGCGTAAACTTAATATAACCTACTAAGTGATATTAAAAGGATCAAATTCTGCAAAACCAATTTTTCTGTATAGTATGCTTTATTAGTATAATGTTTACTAAGTTTGGTCTTTTAATGTCACTGTCTTAGTGTTTAAGCCACATTAGCGTTTTCTTTATATAGGGAGGAAAATGCTTAATTAAATGTTCTGCGTTCATATTCAGAAGCTCATCTGCTTTTCTGTACATGTATCCTTTATTAGTATGGTGTTCACTAAGTTTGGTTTATTATTATTTACTGTCTTAATTATAAACCATGTTAAGCTTTACTACATTTTCATGTTAAGCATTTTAGAACATCCCAGTGGCGATATTGTTTTAAACTGATTCACATCATGAAAACTAGTAAAACCTTTAGAACTTCAAAAGATAAAACAATGAAACTCTAATATTATTTCCAATAATTCAAAATTATGTTCATTTTCCGATTGAATTGTCACAGGTTGCAAAGGTGCATTTATTCTGCAAAGCAGTAAGGTGGAGATCAAGTGTTGCATTTATTGAAATTCATCGCTAAAGTCTTGATCATGGCAGATTTAGTCACACAAAATAGTACAAGTGGCTTGTGAAGAAACAAAGACTGGCTGTATATGGCACTTTCATTGAGCAGAATTTCTCTGTGGGAATCACTAAATTCCAGGGCATATATGAGGAAGCGCGTGCACAGAGTTGCCAGATTGCTGATTAAGTAAAACACTGGGAAGAAAGTCTATCCTTTTAAGGGTAAGCACTATTTGGGGGATTTAAAGCTCTTCACATCTGGCAACCACAAGCATGACTGCTAGTGGAGAGCTCGTTCCCTTTCAAGGAAACTCACGCTGCGTCACGCTTTGGGAGCGCCTCTGCGTGATTGCGTCGTGAAGCTGTACGTGTGTCATCAGTCAATAGAGAGGCGAATGTCATGGCGGGGTGGCGTCATGAACCAGAAACTATAAAACATACAGGCAAACCTGCGCCCGTTAGCTTCTGTTGCCTTCAACAATCGCTCTGTGTCACTGTCTGTCTCTCTGTGTTGTGTCTGAGTTCATACTTTTGTTATTTTCAAAAAGAAAATACACATTTAAGAGTAATAGAGTTATGGTGGCGAGCAGCGTTTCAGAAAGTGTGTTCCTCCTGTCCACTCTTCATTATGGATGGGGATACACACCCGATGTGCATGCTTGTTTGGGAGAGCAGCATGCGCAGTCGGGCGCTTTATGAGTGCTGGCTGCAAGTGTTGTGAGGCTCTGCCTCTTGGCGTGCTGCGATCCCACGGGCGCTCTTTGAGAGCGTCCGGCTCACGTTCCCAGCGGCATGGGCCCTGCTGCTGCGAGGCTCGGTTATCTTCCTTTGAGGAGGTTGATGTCTGCAGTGTCAAGGCAGGGATTGAGGACTCGCCACTTCAATCCCCTGCCAGTGAGGAGCTCATGGATGTTCTGAGCAGAGCTGTGACCAGTTTACACATCGACTGGCCACAAGAACAACATGAGTGAGCTGCCGTAAAAAGCAGACTCGGCGAGCACTTTCTCCCCTCGCGCTCCGCTCAGCCTCTATGCAGGAGCCTGCCGTTTCTTTCCAGACCTCCACACTGAGGTGTCGAGGTGCGTGAAGCGACGCCCATGTCATCACATATTTTCACCCGCATGCGTCTGTTTATAGTAACATCACGGGGTTGAAAAAGCATGGTTATGGTCAGATACCGGTGGTCGAAGAGACGCTTGCGAGCCATCTCTCACCAGCGAATCCGCTTCTGCCATAAAGGCTCCATCTTTGCCCACTAAGCCCTTTAAATTCACCTCCTCCTTAGTGGGCAAAGCATGCTCGCAGCGATCAGGCCGTCGCATGTCTGCGCACTGTCAATCGTGCAGGCACACCAGGCTGACCTGCTGAAGGACCTGAAGCGCGACAGCCACGAGATCGGAGCCAATGCTATTAATGAGCTTCAATCGACAGCAGATCTTGCTCTCGGGCCGCAAAGAGACGGCCAGATGTGTTGGCACGTTCTATGGTAGCCTTGGTGGCTACGGAGAGGCATTTGTGGCTTAATCTTACGGAGATAAAGGAACGTGATAAGAGCTTTTTGCTTGATGCGCCGCTGTCTCTGGGGGCCTGTTCGCTGGCGCTGTCACCTCTGTTACAGACAGGTTCCTGGAGGCAAAGAAACAGTCTGCGGTGCTCAGGCAGTTCCTTCCCCGTAAACCCCAGGTCTCGCTCTGCTGCTGGGCGGGAGCAGCAGACCCAGTATGAGCTCCTCCCATAGGGCACAGTAAAAAGCAGTGTCGCCACTGCGACACCCCGCAGAAAGGGTGCGTCAGGTGCCACGGTACTCTCAGGCGCAGCCCTCCAAGAGCCAAGACTGATCTGAGGACAGTCATTGTGTCGAGGAGAGCTGTGTCAAAAAGTCCGGACACCCTTCGGGCCCAGGACAGTGAGGGTGATCCTCCAGCGGGCGGACGGTACCCGTCCCGTCACGGTACCACGTTCATCCACGGTGCCCCTCACGAGGTCGATCCACCAACCCCGCCTCCGAGTGCTGGGCATGGAGAGCCCTCGCAGTCATCCAGAGGATCAAGGCTATGGTGATGACTCCAGGAACTACAGACTCTGCTGCAAAAGGGGCTATGAGAGGGTTCCCCTCCCAGACAGGGAGTCAGGCTTTTACATAAAATATATATTTTCATAGTGCCAAAGAAGGATGGAGGGCTGCGCCCCATCTTGAATCTTGGTCCTGAACCGAGCAGTGGCAAAGCTCAAGTTCAGGATGCTAACCCACCTCAAACAGATTGTGTCTCAGATCAGGTCGAGGACTGGTTTGTCACGATAGATCTCAAAGATGCATATTTTCATATCTCCATCCTTCAGCAGCACAGAAGTACCTGAGGTTCGCTTTCAGGGGAAGAAGCGTACCAATGTCGGGTGCTTCCCTTCGGTCTAACTCTTTCACCCTGCATGTTCACAAAGTGCATGGATGCTGCAGGGGATCCGCGATGCTCAATTACATCGACAACCTGAAACAAAAGCTGATCCTAGCACAGTCAGCTCGTCGCGCCCAGCGTCGAGATGTTGTTCTCGCGCATATGAGGAGGTTGGGGCTGAGGCTCAACAACTCCAAGAAGAGCGTCCTTTCTCCTGTGCAGAATATCACTTATCTGGGTGTGAGTTAGGACTCAGTCTCTATGCGGGCCCGTCTGTCAGAGCCTCGCATAGGGTCGATCCTCTCGGCCATGAGAGGGGTGAAGCTAGACCAGTCGCTCACTGCAAAGCAGTTCCAGAGACTGTTAGGTCTGATGGCAGCAGCATCCAACGTGATTCCTTCGGGTCTGCTGTACATGAGGCCTCTGCAGTGGTGGCTAAAGACCAAGGGTTTTTCCCCGAGGGGAAACCCCTTTCGCATGATCAAGGTTTCGCGGCGCTGTGTCTCCGCACCTTGGTTATATGGAAGGATCCTTGGTTTCTGGCCCAAGGCCCGTCCCTGGGGGCACCGTGTCGGTGTGCGTCTCTGACCACGGATGCCTCCCTGACGGGTTGGGGGCTGACCATGAGTGGTCGCTCTGCCCAGGGCCTGTGGCAGGAGCACCATCATTCATGGCACATAAATTGCCTGGAAATGTTGGCAGTGTTTCAGGCTCTGAAGCACTTCCTGCCACATCTCAGGGGCCATCATGTGCTTGTGCGCACAGACAGCACACCGGTGGTCTCCTATATAAACCATCAGGAAGTTTTAAGGTCCCGTCATTAAACATACAAGTTGGCGCGCCTTATCCTCCTCTGGGCTCAGGGGAAATTGCTGTCGGTCAGGGCAATGTACATCCCAGGGAGCCAGAATGTGGAAGCAGACATCCTGTCGAGGCAGGGGCCGAGGCCCGGGGAGTGGAGACTCCACACCGAGGTGGTGGAGCTCCTTTGGGAGAAGTTTGGCAGGGCTCATGTGGACCTGTTTGCCACTCATGAGAACCATTCTCGTCTGTGGTTCTCCTATCGCCCCAGCCCTTCTTGGGCTGGACCAGCGATGGTACAGGAGTGGCCGATGGTACAATCTGCTTTGCCTGGTTCGTGCTTTAGACATATGTCCACAGAGCTGCCATGTGGAGGAGAACCGACCAGCTGTTTGTCTGTGTCGGGCCACCTTCGAGGGGGGGCCCAGTTTCAAAGCAGAGAATGAGCAAGTGGGTGGTTGAGGCCTTATGTGGTGGCCGGACAGCCTTCTCCTTTGGCTGTTCGGTCCCACTCCACTAGGAGTATGGCTGCCTCTCTGGCACTTTCGGCAGGGGCCTCCCTGCAGGATATTTGTGATGCGGCAGGGTGGTCCTCTCCGCAAAACTTTATTAGATTCTATGAACTTGGCGTTAATGCTACTCCGGTCTCGGGAACTCCATGCCACAGGCGGGCATCCGGCCTCTCGTATGGGGACTTGGGTATTCTCGCCTTCCTGCGGTGACGCGCAGCGAAAGTTCCTTGAAAGGAATGTCTCAGTTACGACTGTAACCTTAGTTCCCTGAATAGGAAGCGAGGCGCTCGCCACCCTGCCATACTCCTCGCATGCCCGCAAGCACCTTGTTTCAGGCCTTCCCAGAAGCTAACGGCGCGGTGTTTGCCGGGTGTGCTTTATAGTTTCTGGGTCTATGGCGTCACCCGCCTATGACGTTCCGTCTCTCTATTGGACTGATGACATCGTGCTTCACGACGCAATCACGCAGAGGCGTTCCCAAAGCGGTGACACAGCGTCTCGTTCTCTATTCAGGGAACATCTGAGTTACTTTTTCAAATAAGTAATGCAAATTATTTTGTTTTCGCATGTATGGACCGACAGCTCTCCTGTCCTATGTTAAGAAAAATCGGGAGTAAGTGCAGAGGTGTAGTGTGTTGCAAAACATAATAGCTATTGTAGTTCTAGACTAAATGTGAGCATGCATTTATTCATCTCTCTTGCACAAAAATTCAGCCAAAATGAAAAAAAACAGTGAAATGCAAAATCTGAATATTACGTAAACCTCCAGTAATTAAATATGTTAAATAAAACAAATATTTTAATGCATTTATTCTCACTTTACTGACCAATGTGCTGCTGACCTTCGATGATTCAGTTAAAATGACTTTGCAATAATAAGCAAAATTACTTTAGAATTTTAGTTTTTATTGGTGAACCGTTAAACTTTCTTCTCCTGCATCCTATTCTTCTGCAATCCAGGGAATGGCAGCACAGCTGAAAAGTTTGTTGAGCTGCGCCCTCTACTGTACATGTGTGAATTTGCATTTCCTTTTGGTGTGAAAGGGCCTTTACATTTGCCCAAAAATAGAACTTTTTGTTATTTAAAAAAAAACAAGCCAAAGTAACGTAACACATTACTTTTCTTAAAAAGTAACACTACTGGTTACTACACTACACCCCCCAACACTACTGGTTACGCAGATTTGTTTATGCATCTCATTGCCACAAGAAAATATGTCATTACCTCAACATAAGGCACGACTTCACATCATGTGGCCCACGACATAAGGTGTCGTTACCTCAACAAAATGATGATGTGGCCGCAACATAATATCACATTCCCATAAGTTAATATGTCATGTCGTCAACATGCTATACCGCTCCCACGAGTTAATGTGTCATGGACACGACAAAACTGTGAACGTATATGACAAGTTATAATTATAGATACTTCACTAAAATAAAAAAGTCATTAAAATGAACAAACTTCAGCTTATAGAACTTTATGACTAGCATGTAGCTTAGCACACTACAGTCTTAAGGCCTATTCACACCAAGAACGATAACTATATTAGTGTCCACATCAGCAGACGATATCGCTTCTGTTTATTCTAAAGCGTGTGCTTGTCTGCCATTTTAAATGCTCGAGCTCGTTACAGCAGGATTGATTCTGATTGGCTGTCAATGTTTTTATCGTTCATCAGCTGGATAAAATCGTTCTGAAAGTGATTCCAACGATATTGTTTCTCTGTGCTGTTATCGTTAAAGCTGTGGTGTGAACTCTGCTATTCATTAATATTGAGAACAATTTTTAGAATTATATCTTTATCGTTATCTTAGTTATCGTCCTTGGTAGGGCTGCACAATTAATCGGATTTTATTCACGATAACGATATCTGCTTCTCTCTATTGATTACAAATAATCATCATGATATTGTCCCGCTCGTTATCTATCCTTAAAACATGTTTTTTCTTTGGAATTTGCATTGGTAACATCTCGGTTACGACCGTAACCTTTAGTTTTGTTGTAAATTTAGAAGTAATGCGTTACTTTACTAGTTACTTGAAAAAGTAATCTGATTACGTAACTCAAGATAATTGTAATACGTTACCCCCAACACTGGTGACCATAGCATGTTCGGTTTACTTAATGGTTATCCCATGTCTGATATGTACAATTCCTAAATTTGCTGATAATTTCAGGTTTTCCATATTTGTGGCGATCCTAAAATGAACAATTAATTTAAGTTTGGAACAAACTATCTAATGAGTTTGCTATAATAAAGGAGGTTTAAAATACAGAACACTTTCTGAGCAGGGATTTGAATCAGTGAGTTGTATTATGGAATTTAGTCAATTCAAATGAACCATCCAAACAGTCTAATTCACTAGAATGAATCTAGATTTCCCAAGGTAAATAAAATAAACAGTTTATGCATAATCCAATGTGTGTGACCTTGTTGAAAAAGTATTGTAATTGGAACACTGTTTTAGGCAAAACAGTATGGTAAATATTATATCACTTGTCCCAGTTGATTAATCACAGTTTATTAAGACAATTGTTTTCTATTAATAAGTTTTTCTGTATCCTCATGTTTACATATGTAAATAAGGCATTATCTAATTAAATCTGCACAAATGTTACATTTACAGAGCAGACAGCTAGTTTCAAAATCATTTTGTTAGAGTTAAATGTTTGGTGATATCTCTTTATATCACTCCATAATCCAGAAACAGTCTAGTCAGAAAACAAATTGCTATGGATTTTATTTTAGAAATAAAATGCTATATAAAAATAAGGTGAATTATACATTAACAAACCCTCTGTAAAAAAACATTCAAATATAAATGGGAATACTGGAAAGTCTGTTTTGCTGAAGTGGAGAAAAATTATAATTTTAAGAAAACAGCCATTAAAGATACACTATATTGCCAAAAGTTTTGGGACGCCTGCCTTTACATGCACATGAAATTTAATGACAACCCATTCTTAATCCAGTAGGGTTTAATATGGAGTTGGCCTGTCCTTCTGGATATAACAGCTTCAACTCTTCTGGGAAGGCTTTCCACAAGGTTTAGGAGTGTGTTTATGGGGATTTTTACCATTCTTCTAGAAGCGCGCATTTGTGAGGTCAGGCACTGATGTTGGACGAGAAGGCCTGGCTCGCGCAGTCTCGGCTCTAATTCACCCCAAAGGTGTTCTATCGGGTTGAGGTCAGGACTCTGTGCAGGCCAGTCAAGTTCCTCCACACCAAACTCGCTCATCCATGTCTTTATGGACCTTGCTTTGTGCACTGGTGCGCAGTCATGTTGGAACAGGAAGGGGCCATCCCCAAACTGTTCCCACAAAGTTGGGAGCATGAAATTGTCCAAAAATGTCTTGGTATGGTGAAGCATTAAGAGTTCCTTTCACTGGAACTAAGGGCCAAGCCCAACCCCTGAAAAACAACCTCACACCATAATCCCCCACCAAACTTTACACTTGGCACAATGCTGTCAGGCAAGTAACGTTCTCCTGGCAACTGCCAAACCCAGACTCATCCATCGGATTGCCAGACAGAGAAGCGTGATTCGTCACTCCAGAGAACATGTCTCCACTGCTCTAGAATCCAGTGGCGGTGTGCTTTACACCATTGCATCCAACGCTTGCATTGCACTTGGTGATGTAAGGCTTGGATGCAGCTGCTCAGCCATGGAAACCCATTCCATGAAGCTCTCTAGCACTGGCCACACAAAGTTTGGAGGTCTGTAGCTATTGACTGCGCTGACTCCGCTCTGTGAGTTGATGTTGTTCCCAATTGCTTTCACTTTGTTACCACTAACAGTTGACCGTTGAATATTTAGTAGTGAGGAAGTTAATACAGTGAAGGAGATTGCAGAATCAGCAGAAACTCAAAATAGTATGTTATCTGAACCACATTAATTATCTAAGTTAATTCGACAAAATAAAGTTGTGATAACATATCTTGAAATTACAGTGTACAGGCACAAATGGATAAAGTGTAATAAAATAAACACTTAAATGTGTATTTTGTTTTCATTTCACTAATCTGAAAGAAGACAAATTATGTGAAGCAAAATAGCCCAAACCTCAAAACCGACCAGTGCCTAAAACTGCCTTAAATCAGCTAAGCTAAAATGTAGTTAAGTTAGTTGTGTGCTAGTTTCAGTTAATTACTCCCAGCACTTCTGCTCAGTCTTGTTCACTTCAGTGTGTTGTGAAGATGCAGGAACTGTGGCACTCAATCATAATGTAATAATCTGGGATGTTTTTCCTAACAGATCAATTTTGTTTTGCCTACAGTTGTGGGCGCTTATTTAGGGATTCATATTTCCCAGCAGTTCTGATCCAGCAGATTTAATTACACTGTGTCTAGACGGCATCTCTACCACCAACACACGCACAAATGTCATCAACATCTGCTCAACACTATTCTGTATTGTACATCCACTTTGAATGCCAATGGATAGTTTTTGTCTTCAGCAAAATAGCAAACTTGTACACCAGGGGAAAAGAGACAAACCCAAAGGAGATGTTCCTTCCTTCTGTTGCATCTAAGTACTTCATTTCAAAGCCAGTAATGAAGACGGAAGCCAAGTTCACATTAAATAGCTACTCTCACTTCCAATGACATTATAAAACCAGGTCTGGGTCGTAATTAAGTGCTCTACTGTAAACATAATAACAGCTCTGGGTCTAATACAATAGTCAGCATCCATTTTTCTGCTTTTACATTAACGTGTAATGTGGGACGGCTATTTATATAAAAAAGCAATGATTATCCTTTAATGTGAATGGTGAATTGAAGCAGGGCTGGTCAATGCAGTACATTGCAAAGAGCCATAATGAGTATAGTGTGGAGTGGATAGTAGAGCTTTATTAATTAATTAATGCTAGTTGAAAGTGTTCTTGATGTTGCAATGGACCATATTCAACATAGAGAACAAAAACAGGGAGTGATTAGAAATATAGTAATTATATAGTATATGTGTTTTTTTTTTTTTTTTTTTTTGACTATTTACAAAATAGTCAAAGGTTGGAAGCTTGTACCAATATATTATGGGGTTACACTTTATTTCCATGGTCCACTTTAGATACTCTACTAATTATTTTGCTCCGACTTTGTTTTCTCTGTGCACGCTTCCATTAGGTTCAGTTTTTAGGAAGCATGGAGTGTCTTTTCAATTTTATGTCTATCTGCCAGTCTATGTGGACGTAGCAACTTACCAGTCTCGAGTCCCATGGAGGAGCTCTGGAAGGATAAAAGGAGGAGTGAAGAGAGTGAAGGACAAGAGAGGACCAGGCCTGGGACATTTATGTTGTGTTTTATTATGTTTATACTGTATGCAGCAGTTGTCCATGAGGGCTGCCGCTTTGATTTCTTCATATATAACATTTGTTGGTTCCTGCCTCCTCCTTCCTGAACACAAACCTTGTTACAGACAGAAGCAATTGATTTTGGGCCCTCTGTGTGTAAAGGAAAAACTATTTTTCATTCTGGCAACTTAAATTCCTACATCAATCTATGTGGACAATTTGGGAGTCGTTTTTGATTCCTCCCTTAAATTTGACCAACATATTAAGAGCCAGATTTACTAACAGTTTGCACCAGTGCAAATCTTTTTTGGTGTTAAAAAACGACTGTCAGGATTTACTAAAGACACGCAGTGATAAATGAGCTCTGTAAAGGCTTGGACAGAGTTATTTTTGTGGCTGACCTTATTGTATATGCATTTGTAAGAGTTTCCCAGGGCGCTAAATGTATGGGAGGAGAGTATTTAAATGAATCACGCAAGGTGATTTACTAAGATTTGCGCTCGTCAATTTACTGATGTTTGCACCATTATTTACTGCCCAAAAAAAGCGCATCTTAAACTAGACGCTAACGAGTAGATTGCGCTGGTCATTATGGAAATTGTTTGGCTGCGTCTGTGTTCATTAATTTGCGTGTCATCAGTAGATCACGCGTAGAACTGTCCACTCCCATCTGTGCTTTTATGGAATTGTGCTCTCACACTAATTTGCCGTTTAGTAAATTTGACCCTATCTCTTTCTCTGCCATTGACATAATTTTTCGGCTTTCCATGTTTCCACTGTTATATGGTAGGGGCACTATTACACATCTTCTGAAAGAGTATTGAATCTCCAGATCAAAACACATGTGAAGAAGAAGCAGAAACAAACAATCTCATATGTAATCATACGCATATGTAAAATAACACGATCACCAACGTTAAACAGCATATAAATCAAAACTGCCTAATGTTACTGAATGAAATGTGGACCCAGGATGATATATAGGACTGTGAAGCATTAGGGGTGTTGATGGACTCCATCTACTCCATCTGTGTTTTGATCATCGTTCTGAATCCGATCTGGATATAGTCTTTGACAAAAATGCTATTTTCTCAGCTTTTTGCTCAATAAAAAAAAAAAATGTATATATATATATATATATATATATATATATATATATATATATATATATATATATAATTAATGAAACTTACCTTACGTTTTACCCACATTTTCTTTTGTTTTGTTTAAAATAAGCAGCTCTGTTCTTTCCTTTGATATATTGTATGTTCAGATATTCATAACACAAAATATTTTTGGGGGCCATGAAATTTTTGTCAAAATTATCAAAAACTCTGACGGTACTTGCGACTTTAAGAGTTAATACAGTAGTTAAGTCAAGCTTCTTTCATTTAAAACTTCTGTGCAAAGTTAAGTCTTTCCTATATCTCATAAATATCTTAGAAGAGTCATACATACTTTCATCTTATCTCGTTTGGATTATTGTATATATATTGGAATATCACAGACCTCTATATATCACGTGTTCATATTGTTCAAAATGCCACAGCTAGATTTTTAACTGGGGTCCCTAACGTGAACATATCTGATTTTAATGCATGTCAGTTAATTGCCAGTTGAATTTAAAGTACTGTTGTTTCTTTTCAAACGCCTAAATGGTCTGGCGCCCCGTGCATTTGTCTGATGACGGTCAGATGTTTGCGATCCACAGACAATAATTCTCTATTTCATCCGAGATCAAGATTGAAATTGAGAGGTGACCATGCATTTGCAGTTTCCTGCCATAGCTTATGGAACAGTTTGCCTTATATCTGTATCCTCTCAAAAGTCATCATAAATGATGTACTTATATTAATTATTTGTATAAGTAACTTTGCAAATACATGTCAACTAACTTTTATTAGAGTATTAATAGACTGTTATGTTAGAGTTAGGTGTAGAGTTCAGGTTAGTAGAACAAGTTGAGACATAGTTACTTATAGTCAGTAGAATGTCTGCTGGGGATCATCAAAATAAAGAGTAGCAGATATTAAGCAGACAATCTACTGATACTCTAATGAGACACTCATTGTTTCAACCCAAATTTGGGTCAAATATGGACAAACCCAACCATTGGGTTACATTTTTAACTTACATTTTAACCCAAAGTTTGGGTTGGAACAGCCCAGCATTTTTAGAATTATGATGACTTGAATGCCAGGGTAAAAATGATATGAACCACTGTACCAATTCCTTTGAATCTTCACCCTGCAAACCACAAAATGTGATACAGTATCTTAAATACAGAAATTATAACTTTAATTCAGTAGTAGTCTTTGCATGCCTCTTTTTTCTCTCTCATCGCTTGCCTCCCACCAGCTTTTGTCCGCTTCTCTTCAAGGTTTTGCACTGCCGCCATTTGATTTTCCTCTCCTGTCTACAATCTGCTGTGGCTGCATTTTCTGCTATGCACATTTACCTTTTCCTGTGGCGCTCACTGCTCAAAACTACCACACAATGTTTTGGCTCCTACCTCACTAGTCTAATTATTCCCAGTCCTTTAATGATTTTAGAGAAACATTTTAGCCCAATGTGACAGTCAGTTCTACAGGGTGAACTCATCTCATTACACTCTGACATCATATAATCTTTGCCATAGAAGCTTGCAAAATATAATTTTGCAGTAACACTTTGCCACTGGAACAGAATGTGGCATATTTTGGTATTTGTTAATGCCTCACATTCAATTTGTCACTCCCTATAATGCCTTTCTAAAAGCCACGCAAAAAAGAATGAGAAATTTCTTTTAAATAAAATTGTTCTTCCGAAGAGTACAGGCTATTTCAGGACAGAATATAATAGCAATCTCATCTTGAGTAAATTTCATATTTGCTACAAAGCATTTTTGGCATTGCTCATTTTTTCTCATTTAAATGTCTGCTTGATTCCACTGCCTTGGACGAATTACCCGCATGACATTTGGCACCGCACCACAATATCCACAGCTGATTGTTAATCCTTGAATAATATTCAAGCTCTTCAATTGACTGATTTAGTTATGCTCAAGTCATCTAATTTTGTTATATGATATTATGTTTAGCACAGATGTAGATTAAGACTCATGACTTGGACTTGAGTTAGAATCAAATCACTCATGACCAAAAACATTATTCTTGATTGATGTGACTGTATCGTACGCTGATAACTCAAGACGAGAAATTTCTTTACAGATTGGATTAAATGTGTGTGAAAAAGCAATTCTAATGATCTATGTCCTTAGTGAAGACAACTCCTATCTATTCTGTTTGCTAAATGTACATCCTATCAGGCCAGTAAAGTACACTATAATGCCAAAGGTTTTGGAACGCCAGCCTTTACATGCACATGAACTTTAATGACAACCCATTCTTAATCCGTAGGGTTTAATATGGAATTGGCCTGTCCTTTGCAGCTATAACAGCTTCAACTCTTCTGGGAAGGCTTTCCACAAGGTTTAGGAGTGTGTTTATGAGAATTTTGACCATTCTTCTAGAAGCGCATTTGTGAGGTCAGGCACTGATGTTGGATTAGAAGGCCTGGCTCTGCAGTCTCCGCTCTAATTCATCCCAAAGGTGTTCTATCGGGTTGAGGTCAGGACTCTGTGCAGGCCAGTCAAGTTCCTCCACACCAAACTCGCTCATCCATGTCTTTGTGGACCTTGCTTTGTGTACTGGTGAGCAGTCATGTTGGAACAGGAAGGGACATCCCCAAAGTTGGGCGCATGAAATTGTCCAAAATGTCTTGGTATGCTGAAGCATTAAGAGTTCCTTTCACTGGAACTAAGGGGCCAAGCCCAACCCTGAAAAACAACCCCACACCATAATCCCCCTCCACCAAACTTTATATCTTGTCATAACATTGTGCCAAGTGTAAAGTCTTGTTTTATGAAAAATCTAGATTAAGTGACTTTATGCTTAAAACAAGAACAAAATGGGTTACACTTTATTTTAATGTGTCCTTGTTACAGTCTAATTATACATTTAAGTACTGTGTAATATTAATTAATTTACTGTAGGATTAGGAATTTAGTTGCATACGTTCATGCAACATTTATTATTACAAATGTATAAGTAATGAGTTATTACTACAGTAAGTGCATGTAACATATTTTACAAAGACACTGTAAAATTAAGTGCTACTCAAATATCTGCCAATGGGGTAAGAATAATAACAATAGTTTTCCCTTTGAATATAGGTTTTATTTACGTTTATTTACTTAATTTTGAAAATTAATTTAGAAAATAAGACTTAATGCCTTCAGTTATTTTGCATTTCTACTCTTAACTCTTCAACTCTTTTTTATTTATTTATTTATTTATTTATTTATTTATTTATTTATTTATTTATTTATTTATTTATTTATTTATTTATTTATTTATTTATTTATTATTTTACCCCCAATGCAATTATAATGAATGAGCCTCATAAGAATCCAGCCACAAAAAAAGGTTGCAAAGGTTGCATCAGAAATTACAAATTTCTCAATAATGAAAGCAAGTGATTCTCTAATAATCCTTCCCTCCAGTTAGCTGCTAACTGAAAAAGTAAGTATTTTATAAGGTGGCAATTTCATATGAATTTTTACATTTTCATTTTCATTTTCATATTTTACATTTTACATGATTTGTACAAAAACATATTTTCAAATGAATCTTATTATGAAGGACCACCCCTAACCCCACCCCTAAACCGCCCTCACTGCGGTTTAAACAGATTGTGCAAATATGTACGGATGAGATCATATGAATTTGTACGAACTAGCTACGAGTCATCTCACCAGATCAGGCCAATTCATGAATGAATCATTTAGACTAGTTTTGGAAATCAGATCAACTGATTCTCTGAAAATTTCGGACTCAAAAGAGTGATTAATTTTTTGAATCAGGCATTGCTTATTTGCTGATATATGCTCCATGGACAGCTCGAAAGATGCAAATAACAACTTCAACTTCAATCTGTTCAAAGTCTTTGTAATATAGCACAATATAGCACACTTTATGATTATTTTATGGTGCTTTTGTTTCCTTTTGTAACTTTAAAGCTGTAGTCACCATTTGTTGTGAAGTGCATTGCTCAAAACTGAGCTGTGCAAAAGAAAAACAAATACAGGCATGATTGTCAAAAGTATACTATGACAGAATTTGCAATTTGGGCAAAAATAGAAGCTAAATACATTTACATGTAGCCTAAAGTGATCAATTAAAATTAATAATACATAATACATATCTTAAAGTTTCTTAATTAATATTTTCTTTGTAGAGATGCCCTTTCAACATGATTTTATTAGGTTTTGCTTTTTTTCTGTGATTAAAAAGTTAGGACCTCACGAGAATTGCAAAGCCTACACACACACACACACACACACACACACACACACACACACACACACACACACACACACACAAACCCACTGTTAAATGATGTAAGGTAAAATGTTTTGACAGTCTGCTCTACTCTAGTGCCCCAGCCTGTAATTGTTATCACGAGGAGCTTTCATTCAGATAAGAGCGAGTGAACTGTCTTTTTACAAAGTGAATTTTCAACTTTTTTTATTTAATAGCTCTCTGTTGGCCTGCACAAAAACCTTGCACTGTCATATGATCCGCACTTGAAGTTTACTGGCATACAACTGTGTGGGTGTGTGTAGTTGTGAATATGTTTGCCACTGTTTAAAACTATCTGCACTTTATGGGTGTGAAATTACAATAGCAAGTAAACAGAGTTAGTACTCCATCCCCAGGGACATCTCGTGTACTTTCACGTCCAAGGACCTGTATTCGTAATATCTGCCCCTCACTAAAAAAGCACAATTTAAAAAGTAAAACATCCACATTAAACACCCACTTGCTAGTAGTAGGTACACCACACTAACTGCCCGCTGGGAATGAAGGTCTGATCGTGACCTCATGATAAACGATGATAGCTAATGGCTAAAGCAGTTAGCGCCACTAAACCGAGGTTGAGATTCAGATAATTTGTGTAGGATTCTCTCTAAGCTTTTAGCAGTTACTGTTGATGCTAGTGGTGAAATGAGTGTGCTAATTATACCATAGTGTGTCTACTAATGTAACAAGAGTGTCTCTTAGCATAGCAACAACTTTAGCATCATAAACCAGATGAATACTGCAAAGTCGTACTGAAGAAACAGTAGCAGCTGTTCTGAAACAAGACACATAAAGTTTAGATCTTCAGATCTTTAATTCATAATTCATGATTCACTTTGTGAGAACTGAAGCTGTAGCAGTTTTTGTGCACCGCTAAAGTGAAAACACAATATATGGGTTAGCATTTCAGTTGGTTTCTGAGATGGTTGCGAGCAGCTCTGGCATGAGATCTGCAGGGGAAACACTCACTGATGGGGCGTAAGCAAATGTCCTAACTGAGAAAGAAATAAAGATGAACATCTGTTAGCCCTCAGGCATCATTTCAAAACATAATGAGTAGAGAGAGAACAGAGAGGTGATAAAATCAGGGTTGAGAGAGAGAGAAAGAGAAGGAGAGATGAGCAGTTGTTTGCACACTTTGATGAAACAAACAACTTTGAGAAAAGGTTTCCTTTATTTAAGAATTAATTTATTATAAATTGTTTTATTAATGAGGATGATCACCATGCATCCTCAGTAATGAGCATAAGAATCTTAGCACAGCTTCATTTTATCTTCGTTCAAAGTATTTTTTGGCACATTGGCCCACACAGTGCTGGCAATGAAATGTTGTTTGATAAATGCTCTCATGCATGTGCTGTTATGCTCTAAAACATTTTGTCTTTATGTCTGTATTACATTGGACTTTGTATAATTATTATGTATATTTGAATCCACACACATACATACATACATGTATATATTTAAGAAATATTTATATATTGTATATTTATATCATTTATATTATATATAAATATTAATATTTTATATATAAATATAACACATTTTGCTTATATGCTTGTGTGTGTATTTATATATGCATAATAATTATACACAGTACACACACAAATATTATGTAAACATAAACTTTTATTTTGGATATGATTAATCATGATTAATCGTTTTGACAGCGCTAATTATTATATTATATTATATTATATTATATTATATTATATTATATTATATTATATTATATTATATTATATTATTATATTATATTATATTATATTATATTATGTTATGCTTATATTCCCTTTTTAATCTTTGATCTTCCCGATGATTAAAATAAACACATTCTATTTTTGACCGTGTTATTTTTTTTTTTTTTTTTTAAAGAAAGGAACTATTTTTATTCATGACATAGGTGTTGAAACTATTTTTATTCATAACATGATAACATAGATTCATTGATAATGCTACTTATTTTAACTAATGGTAACAAATGAACAAATGGAACCTTATTGTAAAGTGTTACCATTATACCTTTAAATCATGCTAACATGTCATTGTTTTTACACCATGTATTCAGATTGCTTTAACATTGTCAGCTGATTCGCAGAATATCAAAATGGTATGAGTGGCCACTCAACGGCATGTTTTCAGCCAAAATGTGTTAAATTACCCCTCTCGTCTGCATTTCCTTCCTCGTGTCGCTTGTTAGCTCGCCTCTTCGTCAGACTCTCACGAGACCTTTGCTTCGTTTGCTCAGGTCCGCGCCTGACATTTCTCATTCTCATATGAAGACTTCACATTTTCCCTCGTCAGTGGAAGTCACTGCCTTCCTGACCTTTCTCTTTCCCAAGCTTTAATTAGGCTCAGCTTTCCTGACCAGTTCTCCGCTTCCACCCTCGGCTTTACCACCTCGCCCCGCTGACAAGCTCATATGGTCGCGTATGTGTCTTTGGAAAGATAATTGCCTGATAACAGGGGTTGATCTTTTTGGGGGAAGAACTGCATTTGTACTGGTGTTTTCATGTAGAGGGAGAGAATGAAAGGAAATGCACATACAAAGAGAATAAGAGATGAAAATCTTACATGAAAGTACATTATAGGCAAAAAATTTGTTTCTAAGCTAAAGAGCTCCACTATGAAAGATTAATGCTTTCTTTCTGCCTTGACATTCATTTCCCGTCATTCTTCCATTTTGTATTAGCACTAGTTATTTGATCATTTAGAGGTTTGCATTAGTATGTACTGTATGTACTGTAAGTTTAAAGCTCGTGTGTTTCAGTCATTTTCAAGGTATTCCATGCTGGAATGCTTGAGTCATAATCACTTTTGCCTGTCGCCTGGCAACCCCACGAGTGCCATCTACTCCCTCAAAGACAGCCCTAAAACTGAGCCATCAGCACAATCTTTCCGTCAGAGCGAGAGATTGTGCCTCCTGAGATAAAGATTTCAACATTTAGCTGATTGTCTTTGTGTTTTTAATCGCTCTGACCTTCAGCAACAGCAGTAAACTGTGTATGAGCATCTCAGCCACTAGATGGTAGTTCTTCATTCTTCAGTGCCGTGAAGGTTTATGTGGAAAGTGTTTGCTTGTGAAGAGGGAGGGTGTGAGACACTGATTTACTGCTTTTTTTGTACTGAGGAAAAGATGGCTTATTTTCATTTATATCAAATCAATGGGATGTGCTGTTTCTGTATAGAGCAGTCAGCAGTTTTATATTTGAATTTCTTAAAGTTGGCATGAAATTAAAATTTACCATATCTATTTTTTAAATGTATGTTACATACACCGATCAGGCATAACATTATGACCACCTTCCTAATATTGTGTTGGTCCCCCTTTTGCTAGACCCCTGAAGAATCTGGAGAATTTGGAGGCCAAGTCAACACCTCAAACTCGTTGTTGTGCTCCTCAAACCATTCCTGAACCATTTTTGCTTTGTGTCAGGGTGCATTATCCTGCTGAAAGAGGCCACAGCCACCAGGGAATACCGTTTCCATGAAAGGGTGTACATGGTCTGCAACAATGCTTAGGTAGGTGGTACGTGTCAAAGTAACATCCTCATGGATGGTTCACTTACCCAAGGTTTCCTAGCAGAACATTGCCCAAAGCATCACACTGCCTCCGCCGGCTTGCCTTCTTCCCATAGTGCATCCTGGTGCCATGTGTTCCCCAGGTAAGCGACGCACACGCACCCGGCCATCCACGTGATGTAAAAGAAAATGGGATTCATCAGACCAGGTCACCTTCTTCCATTGCTCTGTGGTCCAGTTCTGATGCTCACGTGCCCACTGTTGGCACTTTCAGAGGTGGACAGGGGTCAGCATGGGGACTCTGACTGGTCTATGGCTATGCAGCCCCATACTCAACAAACTGCGATGCACTGTGTATTCTGACACCTTTCTATCAGAACCAGCATTAACTTTTTGAGTAATTTGAGTTCCAGTAGCTCGCCTGTTTGATCGGACCACACAGGCCAGCCTTCACTCCCCACGTGCATCAATAAGCCCTGGCCGCCCATGACCCTGTCGCCGGTTCACCACTGTTCCTTCCTTGGACCACTTTTGATAGGTAATGACCACTGCAGACCGGGAACACCCCACAGGAGCTGCAGTTTTGGAGATGCTCTGACCCAGTCGTCTAGCCATCACAATTTGGAATCAGTCAGTGGTCATAATGTTATGCCTGATCCGTGTATATTTTATTGTTAATGCATGCTATCTTATTATGATCAGTTCATCCACACATATGTTTTGACATTGTAATGTTTCATCAAAATGTCAAAACTGATGAAAACAAGAGACTTTTCTCTGGTGACATGTGCAGGACTTCTCCAGTCATTTGGTGTACTCCCACCCACATCTCAAAATCCAATCAACAACCAATGGATAGAACCAATTCCCTGCACTGCATTCTTGTTCTTTTTTGATTATCTGTTTCACTCAGATGTACCACATTACAGAAAAAAAAAAAAAAAAAACTTTAAACTTGCAACTTTAAATTAACTTCTAGTTGAGAATTTCAAACTTAAAAGTTGAGAAAATGTATAAACTGACTTTTTATGGTACATATGGCCTCTCACTTTGACCATTTAGATTTGTACAGTCCCTCGTTCCCTGAAGGGAAGTATGTTGGAAATGACCAACTAAAAGGGAACCATCTCAATCTCTCTCTCTCTCTCTCTCTCTCTCTCTCTCTCTCTCTCTCTCTCTCTCTCTCTCTCTCTCTCTCTCTCTCTCTCTCTCTGTGTGTGGTTTAAACACTCACGTAATGGGGACAAAATGTAGATGCAATAGATGGCAATATCCAAAATCCTTGTCCTTGTAGGGACATTTTTGGTCCCCATGAGGAAACCGCTTATAAATCATATTAAGTGATCTTTTTTTTTTTTTTTTTTTTTTTTTTAAAGGCAGAACGTTTTTACAGTATAAAAATTATGTTCCATAAAACATGAAAACCCAACATGTGTATGTATGTGTGTGTATTCAAATATTAACATAACTGATTCACTCGGCACAGTCAAATAAGAGTTTTATTTTATTTTATTTTATTTTATTTTATTTTATTTTATTTTATTTTATTTTATTTTATTTTATTTTATTTTATTTTATTTTATTTTATTTTATTTTATTTTATTTATTCACCTGAGCCATAAGTGCCATGAGACAGATTGATATATTATAATATCATATTATAATATGATTCATATTATATATGAATTGATTAATATTATATGTATTGTCTATACAATACAGTATTGTCTGTATTGTATTGTAAACATTGTATTTTTTTATGATTTTTATTTATGTAGAACACACTTTTTATGAGACTATTTTTTTTTTTAATTAAAGGGATTGTTCACTTATTCTACAGAATTCTACAGAAAATAGAACATCATGCAGGTTTCATGCGATGACGTGAGGGTGAATAAATGATGAGAGAATTTTTGGGTGAACTATCCCTTTAAGGACAAGAACAGGAAAATGTATTGAAATTCTTTCAAAAACACCAAGCTGTTCACAGCCGAAAAACATAGCTACTACCTTTGCCCCTCTAACACACACACTCCTCTCCAATAACTGGCCTAAGTTATCCCAGCACCCCTGTCTCCCAAGGCTACCTTAAATAACAGCACCTTGGATGTTTTGTAAACACATTGAGCACTCACCTGGGACCCGACACAGCATTTCACCCTAATTGGTCAGTTCTCCTGTGAGCAAACAATAGCCTTGGTTAATAAGGCAATATGGACGAGTTCACCACCTGCATCCCTAATAATAGCAGGAAAAAAACAACAAAAAAAAACGCCTGAGTTCAGGGAGCACATTCAGTCCTCAGATCTGTGGCATCAGCAAAGGGAGCAAAAGTAACTTACCGCTCAGTCGTTCCTGAGCTGGATAAGGGATAAAAATGTGGTCCACCTGTGCATACCTACAAAGACTGTTGGAGAGATTTGTGTTGTGAAAACATAAGCGTAAGCACTGAAAGGGCAAACAGCTTGGTTTACAGTTTTTTAATGATGTTTAGTCATCAGTGGAAGAAAGACTGTGTGTGTGTGTGTGTGTGTGTTCATTCACTTAAATGGTGACTGTGGAAGCTTGTGTACACATTTTAATGAGACTTCATTTTTATCTGATCACAAATTCAATAACCATAGATTAACTGTCCTCACCTGGTCAATAAGGTTTGTTTAATCTTTAATAAGTTAATCAGAGTTTTTTTTTTTTTTTGCCTTCCAAAGAATTCTTCTTGAAATTGTAACTTGTGCAAAACGAAGTCGTTTACAATTTAGTACATTTAGGGAACACTGGTCTGGAGGAAAAATATGCTTTCATCCTCATATTATTCCAATCCGTATTATTATTATTATTATTATTATTATTATTATTATTATTAATTTTCAATCATAGAACCCAAAAGAAGAAAAGTGAGGGATGTGAGGACAGTGATTTAAACTGTAAAGCTTAGAAAAGCTCATAAAAGTATTGTAAAAGTATGTCTGTATGACTTGTATACTCTTCTGAAGTAATGCATCAGCTTTATGAGGAACAAATTTCAAGTTAAGTAGTTGTTCACTGAAAACCACACACTGTGAGAATGTGAGAAACGTCTCGGTTACGTATGTAACCCTCGTTCCCTGAAGGAGGGAACGGAGACGTACGTCGGAACTGACCGACGAATTGGGATCTGTTTTCAGAGACCAATCTGCTTCGAGTGTTTCTAAACGAGCCAATATCGATTGGCATGCGGTCCACGCTCCGCCCGCTGTCTTGCGGGTATAAATACGAAGTGGAATACCGCATCCTCGCTTTTCAACTGAGGAGCGAAACAAGTGGCTCGGCCTTCAGCTGAAGCACAGCACCTGGCGGCCGGGCGTGCGTCTCCGTTCCCTCCTTCAGGGAACGAGGGTTACATACGTAACCGAGACGTTCCCTTTCAGTCGGTCACGTTCGACGTACGTCGGAACTGACCGACGAATTGGGATCCCTACCAAAACGCCAGGATGCTGGCCCTTCCAGCGCCCTGCTTGAGCTCACTGGACCGCTCCTTCATTGGAGAGGAAGTCAGGGCTCCCGGCAGGGAAGGACAGTCACTGCTGTTCCTGCAAGACCCACTCAGAGTGACTATTGGATAACGCTGGGAAAGCGTGCCCGTTTGGGAACGGAACGCTGCGGAGGCCACGAGCCTCAACGGAGGGAGAGGTGGCAAATTACGCGCAAGGACTAGCCTATCAGGGTAGTACAACATATGGCAGTCTCTGGGGTGGATCCAGCCTGATCCCAGGGGGGAAGAACACCGCCAGAGACGACAGAGCGAGCTCTGTCAAGGGAAAGACACGGGGCTAGCCGAGTAGGGTAGCTGGTACCGTGGAGAACACACATATGGGGTTGCCGTCAGGGAACCGCTACATATGGAACCCAGCCTACACACACGTTCCACAAGCATACGGGTGCAGGCCTGGCGCCAGACGGCCGCAACGACTGACACCGAAGGGGTGACGGAGGAGCTCGACAGGGTTCGCCATTTTCTGGGGAACACGACTGGAGATAAATAACGCACGCATCCGGCCCAGGGGGCGGGAATGGCGTCACAAGCCGACACTAGAACGGGCACTACACGCTACTGGCCACTGGGGGCGAGTACACGGGAAGATACTGGCTCTACACGGAGGCTATAGAATCTAGCGAACGTGTTAGGTGTCGCCCAGCCCGCAGCTCTACATATATCTGTTAGCGAGGCGCCCTGAGCCAGCGCCCAGGAGGAGGCTACACTCCTAGTTGAGTGCGCTCGCAACCCGAACGGGCAGGGCACGTCTTGGGACTGGTACGCCAAGACAATAGCATCCACTATCCAGTGGGCTAACCTCTGCTTGGAGACAGCCTTTCCCTTCTGCTGGCCTCCGTAACAGATGAAGAGCTGTTCTGAGGTCCTAAGGCTTCGAGTTCGGTCCACGTAGGCACGGAGAGCGCGGACGGGACAGAGCAAAGCCAGGGCTGGGTCTGCCTCCTCCGAAGGCAGCGCTTGCAGGTTCACCACCTGGTCCCGGAAAGGAGTGGTGGGAACCTTGGGCACGTATCCGGGCCAACGTGAGAGTTACCTGGCCCGAATTCTAGGCACGATTCGTTGACCGAAAGTGCGTGCAGGTCCCCTACCCTCTTGATGGAGGCCAATGCAACCAAGAGTACTGTCTTCATGGACAGGATATTCAGCTCAATGGACTGCAGAGGCTCGAAGGGAGGGCTCTGGGCGCTCTCAGCACCAGAGCTAAGTCCCAAGAGGGTACCGGGTTTGGGCGAGAGGATTCAGCCTCCTCGCACCCCTGAGGAACCTGACGATTAGGTCGTGCTTCCCTGGGACTTACCACCAACTGCATCGTGATATGCCGCTATTGCCGCGACATACACTTTAAGGGTGGAGGGAGACAGCCTTCGCTCCAACCCATCTTGCAGGAAGGAAAGCACGGCGCTAACCGAACACCTTCGGGGGTCTTGCGCGAGAAGAACACCACTCAACGAACAGGTTCCACTTCAATGCATAGAGGCGCCTGCGTAGAGGGCTCTAGCGGAAGTGATGGTGTCCACCACTGCCTGTGGTAGACCACCTAGAACCTCCGCGTCCCGTCCAGGGACCAGACATGGAGTTTCCAGAGGTCTGGGCGCTGGTGCCATAGTGCGCCCGTCCTGAGAAAGTAGGTCCTTCCTCAGAGGAATGGGCCAGGGAGGTGCTGTCGCGAGGAGAGTTAGTTCGGAGAACCAGGTCCGGTTGGGCCAGTAGGGCGCAACTAGCAAGACCTGCTCCTCGTCCTCCTGACTTTGCACAGTGTCTGCGAGAAGGCTCACTGGGAGAACGCATACTTGCGTGGACCCGGGGCCAGCTGTGTGCCAGTGCATCCGTGCGAGGGTGCCCCGGTCAGGGAGTAATACAGCTGGCAATGGGTCGACTCTGGAGAGGCAAACAGGTCTACCTGTGCGGCTCGAAGAGGCCCCATATCAGCTGGACCACCTGGGGATGGAGTCGCCACTCCCGGAGGTGTCGGCTGCCGTGAGAGCTCGTCGGCTGTCGGTTGAGCGCACCTGGGATGTGAATGGCGCGGCGACCTCAGATGCTTCTGACTCCAAAGGAGGAGATGGCGGGCGAGCCGGAGCATGCAACGGGGCGTGGACCACCCTGACGGTTGATGTGCGCAGCGGCGCAGTGCTGTCCGTCGCGGACCAGTGCGTGCTTGCCCTGTAGCGGCTTTTTTAGGCGGCCCAGAGCAAGGCGTACTGCCAGTAGCTCTAGGCAATTGATATGCCAATGCAGTTGGGGCCCGTCCACAGACCGAAACTACATGCCCGTTGTGCGTGGCCCCCAGCCGTGGATGAGGCATCCGTGAAGACCACAGCATGCCTGGACACCTGTTCTAGGGCCACTCCGCCCGTAAAACGAAGGGTCCGCCCACGGGCTGAAGGTTTGGCGGCAGTAAGGGGTAACTGAGACCCGGTACTTGCCGCTCTGCCACGCCCATCTCGGGACTCGGCCGTGAAGCCAGTGCTGAAGCGGTCTCATATGTAGCAATCCGAGCGGCGTTACGCGGCTGCAGATGCCATATGCCCCAGGAGCCTCTGAAAGAACTTCAGTGGGACCGCTGTCCTGCCTTTGAACGTATTCAAGCAGTTCAGCACTGATCGAACTCGCTCCTCTGTGAGGCGCGCGCAGTTCGATTGACGAATCCAGCTCCATACCGAGATAAGAGATCCTCTGTGTGGGACAGAGTTTGCTCTTCTCTCGGTTGACCGAGGAGGCCCAACAGGCTGAGGTGACGGAGCACCAGGTCCCTGTGTTCGCACAACTGCTCTTTGGACTGGGCGAGTATGAGCCAGTCGTCGAGGTAGTTGAGAATCCGAACGCCGCGTTCTCTGAGTGGAACAATGGCTGCCTCCGTGACTTTCGTGAAGACACGGGTGACAGGGACAGCCCGAAGGGCAGGACTTTGTACTGATATGCCCTCTCCTCGAGCGCAAAGCGTAGGAACGGTCTGTGTCTCGGGAGAATGGAGACATGAAAGTACGCTGCGTCCTTCAGGTCGATCGCTGCGAACCAATCTTGGGGACGGATGCATTCGAAAATGCGTTTCTGCGTCAACATTCTGAACGGGAGCTTGTGTAGGGCCCGATTCAGGACACGCAGGTCCAAGATTGGTCTCAACCCACCCCCTTTCTTGGGTACAATGAAGTAAGGGCTGTAGAACCCTGACTTCATATCGGCTGGAGGAACCCGGCTCGATCGCGCCTTCGCCAGTAGGGCTTGATTTCTAACCGCAAGACATGGGCATCGCAGCTCCGCACAGAGGTGAAGAGGATGCCCTTGAACTTGGGAGGCCGGCGAGCGGAATTGAATCGCGTGGCCGAGTCTGATGGTGCGGATGAGCCAGCGAGACGGCCTGGGGAGCTCTAGCCAGGCCCCCAGGAACCGGACAAGCGGGACCATCGGCACCACAGGCGTACCGGGATGGGGCAGCGAGGTGGGAGACTCAGACCCGACTCGGGAGGCCCGGCGGCCCGGAGTGTTGTCTGAGCCTCCCAGGTGGGGCAGAGAGTGGGTGAGAAGGCTTGGTTGCGTCCTCGGTGCCCACTCTGCTGCCCCCTGCCTGGGGAAGGCAGGAGGAGGAGTACTCAAGTTCGACCCGGGAGGCCGGGAGGCGGCCCGGAAAATCGACTGAGCACTCCTGGGTTGGACAGAGTGCGGGTGAGAAGGCCTGGAGGCGTCCTCGGTGCCCACACTGCTGCCCACTGGCGAAAGGAGGAGGCGAGGAGTGGCAAGGCCGGGGCGTCGCACACTGCCCGCCTGGGCCTCCTGGAGCCCAGGGAGGAGGAAACCGCTCTCTTAGTGAGTATGTGGGTACCGCTAGTCTCCGAAGAGCCAGCGGCAGGGGTGTTGTGTGTGTGTGTAGACCCCCCGGTCCTCCTCCCAGGGGGGTGGGGAGAGGTGCGGACACCACCTCCCGTCGAGCAGTCCCTCTCATCCCTGGGCTGCCCGTCTCAGGGCCGCTTGCCCCTACGCTTGCCGGCAGGCTTAGCGGAGCCCTGGCGGGTTGGGCGCCCCCTTTGCGTCCGGCGCCCTGCTGCCCGGGTGGAGGCTGCTGCTTGGGCTTAGCAGGGGCGGAGGCGGGCGCGACGCAGGGGACGCCCTCGGCGGCGAGCAGGCGGA
Organism: Paracanthobrama guichenoti; assembly: GCA_018749465.1. Taxonomy (NCBI): domain Eukaryota; kingdom Metazoa; phylum Chordata; class Actinopteri; order Cypriniformes; family Gobionidae; genus Paracanthobrama; species Paracanthobrama guichenoti. The sequence goes on from CM031943.1 coordinate 37,660,006, forward strand.
GCGCGCTGCAGCCGACGACTGGGTGGAGGCAGCAGCAGGTCGTCGGGGCAGGATATTTTTGATCGCCTCTGTCTGCTTCTGGGCCATCGAGAACTGCTGGGCGAAGTTCTCGATGGCGTCACCGAAGAGGCCGGCCTGGCAGACAGGGGCGTTGAGGAACCGCACCTTGTCAGTATCACGCATGTCTGCCAGGTTCAGCCACAGGTGGCGTTCCTGGACCACTAAGGTGGACATCGCCCGACCCAGGAGCGCGCGGTGACTTTCGTCGCCCTGAGGGCGAGGTCCGTCGCGGCGCGCAGTTCCTGCATAACGCCTGGGTCAGAACTACCTCGTGCAGTTCCTTAAGCGCCTTGGCTTGGTAAACCTGCAGGAGCGCCATGGCATGCAAAGCCGACGCGGCCTCTCCGCAGGCTGTGTAAGCCTTGCCCGTCAGCGCCGGGCGAGAACTTACACGCCCGGGAGGGGACGTGGGTTACCCGCCAGTCGGTGACGGTCTTGGGACACAGTTGCATCGCGACCGACCGTTCGACTGGGGGGATCCCCACGTAGCCCTTAGCCGCGCCGCCATCGAGGGTAGTGAGGACGGAGGAACCAGTCGATCGATGTCTGGCGCTGAAGGGCGCCAGCCATGACCTCGTGAGTTCCTGATGCACCTCCGGGAAGAATGGGACCGGGGCGGGGCGCTGAGAACCAGCACGGGCCGCTCCGAGAAACCAATCATCCAGCCGCGAGGGCTCGGGACACGGTGGAGGGTTCCACTCGAGCCCGACCCTCGCGGCGGCCCGGGAAAGCATAGCCGTGAGCTCTGGATCAGGCTCGGGCAATGCTACCACACCCGAAGGGGGCAACGCAGCCGAGTCTTCATCTCCAGAGTCCATTAGCTCGTCCCCCGATGCAGCAATCGACATCATGTCCCCAGCCGGAGCCCCAAAGGTAACGGCCGGTCCCCCATGGGAGGGACCAGGACGCTCCTCTGGAAGCTCCACCGGCGCAGCGGAGGGGGGAGGGTCCCGAGGGGCTTGGTGTCCCGTCGGGGGTGCCCTCACAGTTACCCTCAGGTCTCCACCAAAGGCATCAGCCAAAGTAGCAGCCCTCTGCTTTGCAGCGGGAGGACCACTAGATCGGGGGATGCGCAATGGGACTCCACCCTTTTCAGGAAATCGAGCCTGACCGTGGGACTGCGATGGTCATGTTCCCGCAGTGGGAACATGAGTCATTCACAAAGCTGCCTCAGCGTGCTGAACGCCCAAACACGTGAGGCAACGATCGTGACCGTCAACTGGGGACAGGAAGCGACTGCATCCAGAAACACACGGTTTGAATGACATCTTGGAGATGCAGGGTCAAACCGTGTTTTGCTCTTTTAGAGGGGAAAGAAAGCTCTAATAGTGCTGAAGCACACAGGGGAGATGGCCGCTGCTCACAGCAGTTCAAAGGTGCAAGCCTGCTGTGAGCACTCAGAGGACGCCCAGGCAGGCTGAGAACAGCTGATCCCTCGAAGCGACCACCCGCTGAATCGCGCCGTCACACCCGCACCCGGAAGTCGAGCGATCCTTCCCGACTCGTCTTTTTGCAAGAACACTCTTCGCAAGGTACCCAGCGTTAGATCAACAACAGGGTTCGGCTCCGGTAGAAAGCGAGGATGCGGTATTCCACTTCAGTATTTATACCCGCTTTGTGAAGGCGGGCGTGGACCGCATGCCAATCGATATTGGCTCGTTTAGAAACACTCAAGCAGATTGGTCTCTGAAAACAGATCCCAATTGTCGGTCAGTTCGACGCACGTCGAACGTGACCGACTGAAAGGGAACCAAACAGATCACATTTGGAACTTTGCACCTGAATAAAGAATACTGCCACCTGAACCATGCAGAAATGCATGGAAATTATAGACTTCAAATATATTACTGCTGTCACTAATTTATGTTTAAATATTTAAAAAATATATTAAGAATTGTTTTTATAGGCTATGTAAGTGACAATTATAATTTGTTTAATTTGTTCTGAATTATTGTTTCTCAAATTATTAATAATAATGTATTATTTTTATTTATTTATTTACATAAGTATAATTGGTTGGTTGGTTGGTAGGTTGGTTTGTAGGTTGGAAGCTAGGTACTGTAGGTAGGTTGTTTGGTTAGTTGGTTGGTAGGTTGGAATGTTGGTAGGTTGGTTGGTTGATTGATTGATTTGATTTGATTGATTGATTGGTTGGTTGGTTGGTTGGTTGGTAGGTAGGTTGGTAGGTTGGTTGGTTGGTAGGTAGCTAGGTAGGTAGGTTAGTTGTTAGGTAGGTAGGTTGGTGGTAGGTAGGTAGGTAGGTAGGTTAGTTGTTAGGTAGGTAGGTTGGTAGGTTGGTTGGTTGGTTGGTATGTAGGTAGGTAGGTAGGTAGGTAGGTAGGTAAAAAGGTAGGTTGGTTGGTTGGTTGGTTGGTTGGTAGGTAGCTAGTGTAGCCAAGTCAACAGAGGGCGCTGCTGTGCATATTTGTTGAGGGTACGCTTGGCCTTTAAATACAGCACTTCCTCTGAAGGCTTGTAGTGCCCGAATTGTTTGGCGTGCAGGTGGTGGTTAGTCGCTGGAAGAACAAGTTATGTTGATTTTTATTTTTTTTTTTTATTTATTTTTTTTTTATGTGTGCTGTAAACATCCTAATGCTGATTAATATGGACTGGACGAGCAGTAGTTGCTGAATGTTTGAGAAGTGTACTTTTAAATACCCTCACATGTTCATGAGTTGGACAAACAGTAGTTGCTGAATGTTTGAGAAGTGTACTTTAAATACCCTCACATGTTCATGAGTTGGACGAGCAGTAGTTGCTGAATGTTTGAGAAGTGTACTTTAAATGCCCTCACATGTTTGAGTCGGATGAGCAGTGGATGCTGAAGTGTTTCAGACGCTTTTCAGAAGCCTTTCAGAAGCCCGTGGCTCACAACAAAGAGTTCTGTCCTGTGCTGTTGATCACTGTTTTCCCTACCTTTAGTTTTGATGGTTTATTTAACATTTTATGGTTTTGTGAAATGTCACCCATTTAGTTTTGTAGTTTCTTTATATTGTTTGGTTGGCCCAATATTAGTCTATTGTGTGTTTTTGTTTTTTTGTTTTTACATGGTTTATTTTGTGTTTTGCAGCTAGGCTATTCTAGCTTGGGGAGTAACTACGAGGGGACATACTCACTTCCACCTATACAAGTGTGGTGTGGAAATGATGTGTGGTTGAGTTTGTGTATTATTGTGGTGTATAGGAAATTGTATTTCCTTTTGGGATTTATTCAGCTAGGTAGGTAGGTTAGTTGGTAGGTAGGTAGGTAGGTAGGTAGGTAGGTAGGTAGGTAGGTAGGTAGGTAGGTAGGTGGGTGGGTTGGTTGGTTGGTTGGTTGGTTGGTTGGTAGGTAGGTAGGTAGGTAGATGGGTTGGTAGGTAGGTAGGTAGGTAGGTTGGTTGGTTGGTTGGTCGGTCGGTCGGTCGGACGGTTGGTTGGTTTGGTAGGTAGGTAGGTAGGTTTGTTGGTTGGTAGGTTGGCCAAATGCAGCTAAAAATCAACTGTGGCAAGTAACACTGTCAAATCACTAGCCAATTTGGCAGGTTACTTATTATGTTTACTCACTTTGCTGGGAAGTTTGTGCAAATCTGCGCAGTTTTAGCACAAATACTCAACTTGTGAGTCATCATGATATATTAAATACAGCATATTGCGCAGAATCTGTGCATATCTGGGTTACTTGAACACACACATCACTACGAAATAAATAATGGCACGCTTGTTCAATTGCATTGAAGCAATAGCGAAGATTAAAAAAAAAAACATAATAATGTGGCAATACTTGCCTGGGGTAACTAACCCCAGCGAAAAGACCCACCAAATAATGAAGGAAACCAAGAAAAGACAATTATAAGTTATAATACCAAGTGGCAAGCTGGTCATGAGGGACTTGTCTTTGAAATGTAATGTGTTATGAGGACTGCAGGATATATGCTTTGGAAAAACACAAAACAAACAATTTTATACTGTATTGATCTGTCCACCTAAAATACATATACAGCAGTACAGTAATTTTTAAACAAAGTTAAACAAAACTACCCAGCAGGTTGGGCAAACATTTAACTCAACCGCTGGGTTAAAACAACCCAATTGCTGGGTTTGTCCATTTTCAACCCAACTTGGGTTGTTTTTAACCCAACAGTGTAGTTAATCTGGTTAAATAATACATTTTTGGCTAGTAGAAGTTCTAAATGGCCAGTAAATAAAAAAAAAAAATAAGATTGGCCAATGAGTGACCCTTTTGTTAAGTAGGTAGGTAGGGGCGTGTCCGCTGTCAGCGCTGAAACCAAGGCCACTTACACTCATGATGGGCACGTACTGCTGACCATGGCACCAGTTGTCAGCGGGACAGGAGGATAAAGGCCGGGATGGGAGATAGTCGGTCCAGCCCCATTCACCAGTAACAGCGGATTATCAGTGAATCCTAGTTGCCTCCGATGAAAGTTTGTAACACAGGTTGGTTGGTAGGTAATTGGAACAATTTTTGCTCAAAAACCTTGACCATAGTACTGAAAAGCTAAAAGTCTGGCCTACACCGTGCTTTGACCCATTCTCCTCTTTATCTTTACATAAGCAAAATCCATAATAAAGGAATCTGAATTCCAAGCAAAGAAGACCATTTATCCACGTCAGGTTAGCGGTAAAGAAAAAAAAAAAAAAGACATTCATGACTAACCTCGTTATGGTCAGGATTTACAGGAGTGAGACAATCCAATTAGTTTAAGATGGAGCTGAAACATGTTCCTAATTTCATTAATATTCTATCAGAGCTATCGTATCACTGCACAGCGGAACTCAAAGATTCTCCACCACACTCTCTAAGCGTCTCTCCAGCCACCTCATCTGCTGCTTCATTAACCTTTGTCTTCCCAGAAACCTCTGCTCTTATGCTTCAAGTCACTGATAGGGACTTAACATACAGAATCAGAGGAAAGATACGGAGGTGGATTTTGCAAGGCTGCATGAGTACGGAGACGGAGAAAAGAAGATAAAATTAATTGCCCTTGGTAATGTGTGACTCACATTATAAAAGCGAAGTCGACAAGGCCAGTGCAGACCATCCTTAATTTTATCTAAAACCGGAATTACTTGTTCTTGAATTATCTGCATTTCACTTTCATAGTGCTGATCAAAGCTTTCTAAAGTAGGTATGTGAAATAGCAAAATCTGTATTTCATTTTTTAACTACATTTCTTTGGAGCACCCGCAGTGTCGTGCTCTTAGATTCTTTATTTATTTATTTATTTTTTTGCTACCTGTGCCTTCCTTCTGTTTCCGCACAACTGAAGGTCAAAAGAGAGCGAACGAGAGACACGCACCTACACCTGCATCTGCATAGAAGGTATAGAAATGCAGATGGAGAGGCATTTGTCCATAACAGCTTCAGAGCGTGTGACAGCTTGTATGACTGATATGCACTTTCTGTTCAGCACGGTGGATTTTAACATGATTTGAATACGATCTGAACATGTTTTTTTTTTTTTTTGCATTGGATGACTAGCATCTTATAAAGCTGCATGTAACCTGTCAAGTTTGAAACCCTGTTATAGGGCAAAGGATGACTGAATAGCATTTACTCTAACAAATGCAATGTGGCAAATGGTTGGTTGTGGTTTGAATGTGGTTTGAATGCTTGGTTTGCATTTACTTTACACTGTAAAATTACAGTTACAAAATGTTATTGTCTACCTATATTGTCTGTACCAATCACAGCATCATAAAAAGTATTATCATTAGCTTTATTGTTTCTCAGGAGATAATTACCCTCCTCCATCCCCAGCTCCTCCTCTCGTCCAGTCAGGATTTGGCCTTCTGATTCCTCTTCAAATCAGACTAATTCTCGAATTATGTTGTACATTAAATTATGGAACATTAATGATATCTGCAATACATTTATGTTGGTTCTGTTCTGTTTATCCTAAGGTGTTTATCACTGCTCTCCTGCTCTTATCCATGATTGTCAATAATTTTTGACGACAGTGGTCCTGACAGAACTTGTTGTACACTTTGATCTTTACAACTTTGCAGATACATAATAGGTCCACTTTAAAGACTCCCTGTGGTAAAAAACAACCTGATCTCTCAGAATTCCGTGAAATGAACACGGCCCCTTAACTCAAAATCTGTGGCAGTTTCACAGAATCGCTGAAAATTCCGTGATGGGTCCACGGAAGTGATGCCTATGCAAGTCATTGACAGTATACAGACGTGTTGGGCATGATTATCGTCATGATGAATCTATATATCGAAACTATGATTTTGCCATTGTGACATGGAGTGTGATTCTCAATTTAATCAACCAGCATAATTTTATTTACATTTATTTTCTTTTTATTATTTACGGTATTCAGACATGTTTTGAACACGTAACCCAATCCCTTCCCTAAACCTACCCATTTGTGTATTATAAAAACAGAATATAACAGGCAGATATTACTGCAGGCACAATTTATTACTGTTAGGGGTTAACAGTTTATGACCCAAGACCAGTAGTGAAAAATGAAGACCAAGAGTCAGGAGTGCAATTAATTAAAGAAAAATTTACTGAAGAATAGTTTGCAGTTTCATCAGCAGAAGCCAGCTTCAAGTCTCACGAGGAGTTCGTAGGCCGCACTTCCTCTCTACCGGTCTCATTGTACCGTACATACAATTGTCCCAACAGTTATACTGTTTTCAAGGTCTATCCACGTCATTACTGCAAGGTGGAGATTCTGATTGGCTCAGAGAAAATGAACAGTCATGGTAAATCTCCACAAATTGTCAGTTAATCAGATGCACGTGTCCATAAATCACTTGTTGACGTTTTCACCCCAGAATTAGGCACGTAGTGACCTTCGAGATCTGGAGCAGGTGCCAGATTGCCCAGAACAACAAGTCCACCCCATCTTAGGATGCCCATTGTACACCTTCTCAACACTGATCTGTAACACAGAATATTGTGCACATACACAGATACCCAGTTTCTCCAAGGTTGGGGTTGATTGAGCTCTGGCCCAAACCAGAAAGTTTCCCAAAACATACTGATAACATGTGCTTTCTCTCAGTGAGAGGTACAAACAGTAGTACAGGCAATATTCATCTTGATTCTTTAGGGTTTCAGTAAAAAGAAATATAAAATGAATAAAATATAATAAAAATGAAAGACAAATCCATATTTCATATCTGGAAGCCAGGCTAAGTGAGCAAGCACTGTTACTGCACTCCTGGCATGTTAGGGGTGTGTGATACCTCCAAAATCCAAACGCACGACAACATGTTGCTTTCAAGCGTTTAGCGACATATCACACATCCCTAGGCCAGACCCTCAGACTCCTTTCTGATATTGCTCCACTATTTTTGGCCGCAGCATTGGGGGAATTGGTGATCCTCTGCCCATCTTGACTTCTGAGAGACACTGCCACTCTGAGAGGCTCTTTTTATACCCAATCATGTTGCCAATTGACCTAATAAGTTGCAAATTGGTCCTCCAGCTGTTCCTTATATCCACATTTAACTTTTCTGGCCTCTTATTGCTACCTGTCCCAACTTTTTTGGAATGTGTAGCTCTCATGAAATCCAAAATGAGCCAATATTTGGCATGACATTTCAAAATGTCTCACTTTCAACATTTGATATGTTATCTATATTCTATTGTGAATAAAATATAAGTTTATGAGATTTGTAAACTATTGCATTCCTTTTTTATTCACAATTTGTACAGTGTCCCAACTTTTTTGGAATTGGGTTTGTATATTTCTGTTGAAATATTGGATACATTTAGCAATATAGCGGGTGAATTATGTATATGATATATATTATGATTAGGCATGTGACGGTATACGTTTTTCATGTTGTGATTAATTGCTGAAGCTTTTAATCAGGGTATACAGTGTTATCATAATATTGAAATAAGTTGCAAAAAAAAGTGTTGTCATACTATAACAGGTTTAATAACTTTCTTATGACAAAAATAACTGAACATTTAAATACTGTTTAGTAGCGCAAGTCGGCTTTGTTTTACGAGGTTTCCGGTGAAACGGCTGCATTTCTGCTGTTCCATCAGTGCCATCTTCTGTCAGAGAGTGAATGTGCATTGTCATTCAGCGCGTCTCCTTCACTCGTTCCGCCATGCGTTGCTCATGCGCGTTAGGTTTGTTTACATCAGTGCGCGTGCCTCTTTGATGCAGCATACAGCGGTGTTGATCATTTTAAACGGTAGATGGGTAAAGTATTCTTAAAATGCTTTCTAAAAATCAGAATAATTCGTAATAAATAATTATTCACAGTATTTTGAATTGACCATGGTAGCAATATTGTGCATGTTCATTATCGTGATATATCGTATAACCATATACTGGCACATGTCTAATTATGATGTTATGATGATAGGTGTGATTTGGTGGAGGCGGAGACTCATTTGCATATTTATACTATTTTAAGGCATGAAGAAAATTTACTACAGGGGGACTTAAAGTATTTTGTCCAAAAAACACCACAAAGTAAAAATTGTGTGATTAGAAGTCTTATAAACCCATGCAATAGCTTTATGTGAGGAACAGACTAAAAAGTTTGTATTACAGGCCTTTTTTTCATGGAGTTATTCAGGATTGACCTTTTTGGTGCTTAAAATGGCTGGCCGCTCATTAACTTTTTAAGCAATTGTAGTGTTCATTTAAGTTAGCTTTGCAAGAGTACACATTTTCCTTAATCACTAGCATACTAGCATACTTTGCTTCTTTAAAATAAAATAAAGAATCCAACCAGTGAAGCAACCCACTGATTGGTTGGCATCTGGGTCATGTTGGATGAGTTGGTGATGATTGATGAGCGGGTGTTCTGGGTTCCCGCCGCTATGGTTAGCATTAGCATGTCCCATTTGACGAATGGTCTGGTGAGCTCTGCTGCCCTGCTCTACTTAATAATGCTATTGCCCTGGAGAGATGGGTCAAGAGCGCAATTGAAATGGAAACCGATTCTGAAGTGGATGCTAATGCTTTATGTGCCGAGGAAGAAACAAGACAGTTCATGAACAAGTTGCACTGACCCGTATTACATGAGCAAGAGAGCTATTGATCTGTTAATATAATCGAAGCTTGTGTCCATAAAATAGCTATGAGAAGAGTTAATATCTGGCCTGTTTAACGATTTACCAACCAATGGAACAGAAATAAAGACCCTAAAGCAATTCTGCTGTGGAGCTCAGACACACACTTACACACTCCTTAGACCCTGACACCTCCAGCTTTCTGTCGTTGATAAGGTTTTGAAACGGTTCAGCCTCGCCGATTCAATTATATTTGAGGCTGATTATATTTATTTATTTATTTTCAAATTTGGCACAAACTTAAGACTGGTGGCACTTTAAAACAGAAAAGAAAAAAAAGCTCAAGGGAAATTATAGATTTAACAGTGTGACTGCGCTTTAGGGTGAGTTAAAGTGTGCGTGCATTCGTGCCGTAATGAATTACTCATTGGAGTGTGTTACAAGATTGACAGCGTTAAAGAGATTTATGTTTGTGATGCACTGCGATTATGATGAGATCAAACCAAGCAAATCAGGGATTGGAAATGAAGATATCACATTTAACACGAGGCGGTGCTGCCACAACTTTAAACGTGTTCATTAAGATTTGCAAATTAGGAACACGGTTTGTGAGTTCATCAAATTTATGAGCTTCCTGTCTTGTATAGGAAATACAAATTGAGATGCAGTGTTGATCATGTTTTATTACTGTTATTAGTTGTTATTGTTTAAAGGAATGTTCCAGGTTTAATACGTTAAAATCTACCAACAGCATTAGAGGCTGCATTACCACCATTCACTTTCATACAGCATGACCCACCGAGGTATGGACTCTACAAGAGCTCTGAAAGTGTCCTGTGGTATCTGGCACCAAGACGTTAGCAGCAGATCCTTCATGTCCTGTAGGTTGAGAGCTGGAGCTGCCCTGGATCAAACTAGTTGGTCCAGCAAATCCCACAGATGCTTGATTGGGTTAAGTTCTGGGGAATTTGAAGGCCAGGGCAACACCTTGAACTCTTCATTATATTTCTCAAACCATTCCTGAACAATGTGTGCAGTGTGGCAGGATACATTATCCTGCTAAAACAGGCTAATTTCCACTGCTGGGCCAAAAGCAGGCATACCAGTGCGTGCCAGGGCCACTTACGTTTCTACTGTCACTTCCGGGGCTTGATCGGGCCTCGTCTAGTCTCCCTCAGGGTCAACGGCCAGGGTTTTTTGGCCCACCGAATACCTTGGTTCAAAGCGAGCCAGCTTGGGCTTGAGGAGTGGTTACGAACAAAGGCGGAGTTCATCTGGAGACGGCAGCCCCGCAGATGATTGTATATACCAGCTAACATCAGCATTAATGACTTTAAAAACCATTCAAAACCCACATTCAGGCAGTAATTTCGTACATATTTGTACGAGGTGGCTAATTCGTACAACCTCATATGCATTCATACAATTTGTCTATACTGCAGTGATAGGTAGGTTATTCGTCCGAAATCATACGAATTGATCAACTCGTCAAATACATACAAATTTGTACGATTTTTGCTAAATCATATGTATGAGTGAGGTTGTACAAATTCATACGAATTAGCCACTTCATAAAATACGTACCAATTGCCATGAGATCGGGTTGGACTGGCTGATATCCATATTTAACTCTGCGTTATAAAATAAAGCAACTCCGGTTTTCCGGGAGCTCTGACTGAAAATATAACTGTATTGGGACTGTCACTGGAGAGAGTACTAAAGCTCCTCAGGTATTTTTGGTGGAAAATTTGTAGAAATGATTGTTCTTTCTAAATGATGTAAACATAGGCTACTGTCCTATGACTACAAATAAACTGAAACAGGCGTGACTGAATAATCTGTCCTCTTTCTGTTGTGAAATAACGGTAAATACAACTTTATTTTTGTGTGACTAATGTGCAATCTTGATACACATTTACATTCGGATCAATATATCACTTATTATTGTAAAACTTTGGTAAAACATTGATGCTTGGGTTTTAAATCTTTAAGTAAACAACAAAAAATGCCAACAAATCATGATTTTTTTTTTTTGCAATCTCGCTAGTTTCCAGTGATTTCTTTCTGATTAGTTTTCTGATAAAACTTCCATTTGTTGGTGAAATGATGGGTTTGTGTGACTTTGTTCCAGAGAGGTGGGTTTTAGTGAAGCTCTGTGAAGCTTCTAGCCCGACGGTGGAAACGCAGTGTGTTTTTGGGCTCAGTGCTACAGGTTCTAGGCTGTTAGCTCAGCCTGGCCCGTTGAAAGCTCTGGCTCGCACTGGCCCGACAGTGGAAAAGCGGCTATTGTCATGAAGCGGTGTACCTGGTCTGCAACAGGGATTCCCAGCAGAACATTGTCCAGAGCATCACAGTTCCTCCACCGGCTTGTCGTCGTTCCACAGTGCACCCTGAAGCCCATCACTTCCCCAGGCCAATGGCACACACGTACACACCTGTACATGTAATGTAAAAGAAACGCGGGAATCATCGGAGCAGGCGACCTTCTTCCACTGATCTAAGGTCCAGTTCCAGAGCTCACGTTTCCATTGTAGGTGCTTTTGACTGTGGACAGGGGTCATCATAGGCACCCTGATTGGTCTGCAGCTATACATCCCCATACACAGCAGACTGCAAAGCACTGTGTTGTGACACATTCCTCCCATAACCATCATTAAAATTTTGTGTGACTTGTGCCACAGTAGACCTTCTGTTGGCTTAGACCAGACGGGATAGCCTTTAGTGCCCTCATGCATCAATGAGCCTTGGGCACTCAACACCCGGTTTGTGGTTTGCTCCTCCGACCACTGTTGGTAAATGCTCACCACTGCTGACCAGGATCAACACACAAGCCTTGCCATTTCAGAGATACTCCCAGTCGCCATGCCATAATAATTTGGCCCTCGTCTAAGTTACTCACACTACACGTAATCAAAAATTGATTTTTGCTTTCCATCTAATCTTCCCAGACCTTAATATGTGGCCTTGTTAGGAGGATCAATAATATTAACTTCAAAATATTAAGCATGGGTGTGTCAAGTTGATAAAAAGTGATTGTAAAGATTTATCTTTTTAGAAAGAATTTTTTGTTTGTTTGTTTCCAATATTGATAATAACTGTATCAAATCAGCATATTAGAATGATTTCTGAAGGATCACGTGACACTGAAGACTAGAGTAGCTTTGCATCACAAAAATAAATTATTTTTTAAAGTAAAATAGAAAACCATTATTTTAAATTGTAATAATATTTCACAAATATTAGTTGTTGTTTTTTTTCTTTTGTATTTTTGATCAAATAAATGGCAATGTAAATACTGAAGTGCGTTACTCACGCTGTGTGGGAAGTTTTCTGTGTGCAAACATCCAAAGCGTGCGCCCAGATACTGAATTAAGCTTTGTTTAACGTCTTCTTGCGCTTGAACGGACAAATCCCTATAAAATTATCAAAAAATGCCTTAAGGGACAGTAAACTGTTGAGAAAGATAACATATGTGTATCATCATATTGGATCCATACATTCAGTCTAAAGTGACAGCATCTTAAGGACCCGATCAGACCGAAAGCGTTTTTGCCGTGAGATGCTCTTTTTTTAAATAGTTTTCTGTTGGCAGTGAGCACTTTGCACACTGTTTATGTTGCACACTGTTTATGTGCCCTGGGCGCCTCGCATTTTTGAAGGAATGCGCTAAGTGCATGAAGTTGAAAAACAATATAATCTGAGCAGAAAAGCACCCAACGTCATTGCAGGTTTTTTTTATTTTTTTTTTATTGTCCAATCAAATGAATGGAGAGGCGGGCCTTCCGTTGTGGTGACCGTTACCTTGATTAGACTGACAGCACAGCTGATTCAGGGGTTTCCTAGCAACATAATTTTTTTTTTTTTTTTTAAACACAGGGCACTGCTATTTTCTAAATGGAAATGTCAACCAAAAAAAGGCAGTGCGGTGCGCCTCGTGTTTTCAAACCTGAAAAACGCGTTCTGTCTGATCGGGTCCAATATTCTGTTTTTAATGGTAATCAAACAAAGGCAAAATCCCTCACTGCTCTTGACTGAATAACTTTTGTAACTTTAAAAAGAATTCATCTGTATTCATTTTATTTATTTTTTTCATTCATGTTATTTTACATTTCAATTTCTGTAACCGAAATGTGAATTTTCACTGGTATCTAAAATGTTGGTGTCTGTTTTTGCAAAAGTTGTTTCATGACTGGTTAAAAATGTTCATGGCCGGTAAAAGAAAATGTCACGACCATTTATTATAGTTATTTTTAGGCCCTGTGTGTATATTACATAACTGTAATTTGTTAATAACTGTATCTAATTTGTTAATAACTGCAGGGTTACTGTATCAGCAGGGTTACTGTATCAGCAGGTTTACTGTATCGGCAGGTTTACTGTATCAGCAGGGTTACTGTATCAGCAGGGTTACTGTATCGGCAGGTTTACTGTATCGGCAGGTTTACTGTATCTGCAGGTTTACTGTATTAACAGGGTTACCGTATCGGCAGGTTTACTGTATCGGCAGGTTTACTGTATTAGCAGATTTACTGTATCGGCAGGTTTACTGTATCGACAGGTTTACTGTATCAGCAGGTTTACTGTATCTGTAGGTTTACTGTATCAGCAGGTTTACTGTATCGGCAGGTTTACTGTATCACAGGTTTACTGTATTGGCAGGTTTACTGTATCGGCAGGTTTACAGGTTTACTGTATCAGCAGATTTACTGTATTAGCAGGTTTACTGTATTTGCAGGGTTACCGTATTGGCAGGTTTACTGTATCGGCAGGTTTACTGTATCGGCAGGTTTACTGTATCGCAGGTTTACTGTATTGGCAGGTTTACTGTATCGGCAGGTTTACTGTATCGGCAGGTTTACAGGTTTACTGTATCAGCAGGTTTACTGTATTAGCAGGTTTACTGTATTTGCAGGGTTACCGTATTGGCAGGTTTACTGTATTGGCAGGTTTACTGTATCGGCAGGCTGTATCGGCAGGTTTACTGTATCGGCAGGTTTACTGTATCAGCAGGTTTACTGTATCAGCAGGGTTACTGTATCAGCAGGGTTACTGTATCGGCAGGTTTACTGTATCGGCAGGTTTACTGTATCTGCAGGTTTACTGTATTAACAGGGTTACCGTATCGGCAGGTTTACTGTATCGGCAGGTTTACTGTATTAGCAGATTTACTGTATCGGCAGGTTTACTGTATCGGCAGGTTTACTGTATCAGCAGGTTTACTGTATCTGTAGGTTTACTGTATTAGCAGGTTTACTGTATAGCAGGTTTACTGTATCAGCAGGTTTACTGTATCGGCAGGTTTACTGTATCACAGGTTTACTGTATTGGCAGGTTTACTGTATCGGCAGGTTTACAGGTTTACTGTATCAGCAGATTTACTGTATTAGCAGGTTTACTGTATTTGCAGGGTTACCGTATTGGCAGGTTTACTGTATCGGCAGGTTTACTGTATCGGCAGGTTTACTGTATCGCAGGTTTACTGTATTGGCAGGTTTACTGTATCGCAGGGTTTACTGTATCGGCAGGTTTACAGGTTTACTGTATCAGCAGGTTTACTGTATTAGCAGGTTTACTGTATTTGCAGGGTTACCGTATTGGCAGGTTTACTGTATTGGCAGGTTTACTGTATCGGCAGGCTGTATCGGCAGGTTTACTGTATCGGCAGGTTTACTGTATCAGCAGGTTTACTGTATCAGCAGGGTTACTGTATCAGCAGGGTTACTGTATCGGCAGGTTTACTGTATCGGCAGGTTTACTGTATCTGCAGGTTTACTGTATTAACAGGGTTACCGTATCGGCAGGTTTACTGTATCGGCAGGTTTACTGTATTAGCAGATTTACTGTATCGGCAGGTTTACTGTATCGGCAGGTTTACTGTATCAGCAGGTTTACTGTATCTGTAGGTTTACTGTATTAGCAGGTTTACTGTATAGCAGGTTTACTGTATCAGCAGGTTTACTGTATCGGCAGGTTTACTGTATCACAGGTTTACTGTATTGGCAGGTTTACTGTATCGGCAGGTTTACAGGTTTACTGTATCAGCAGATTTACTGTATTAGCAGGTTTACTGTATTTGCAGGGTTACCGTATTGGCAGGTTTACTGTATCGGCAGGTTTACTGTATCGGCAGGTTTACTGTATCGCAGGTTTACTGTATTGGCAGGTTTACTGTATCGGCAGGTTTACTGTATCGGCAGGTTTACAGGTTTACTGTATCAGCAGGTTTACTGTATTAGCAGGTTTACTGTATTTGCAGGGTTACCGTATTGGCAGGTTTACTGTATTGGCAGGTTTACTGTATCGGCAGGCTGTATCGGCAGGTTTACTGTATCGGCAGGTTTACTGTATCAGCAGGTTTACTGTATCAGCAGGTTTACTGTATTAGCAGGTTTACTGTATTAGCAGGCTGTCACTTTAAGACCTAATGCACGGATCCTATTGACTCACATTTGGTTTCTTTCCCCAACTGATATCGTTCACTTAAAGCATAACCGACAGTGTTTACATGAATACTCGTCAAGACAGCCATTTTGACATAACTGTGTGTGTGTATTTGACAGTTTGAGTGTGTAACAAGACACGAAACAGAACTGAAGGGATCCCACGCTTTCAGAGAGGTGGCTTGTGCGCACGTTTCGGTGTGTGTGTCAAACAGCGCAAGACTGCAAGGAGTTGTTTTTCGCAAGTTATTGCGTTTAATAACTCTTTTTAACATCATGCAAGTCACATAAATAACAGTCGTGTGCCCAGTCTATTCTCTGCTATATGCGTTGACCTAAAACGTACACTTTTCACAATGTTGAAGTAGCCTATTAAAATCATTCAGATATTGCGTGCTGTTGCGATATGCATATCGCGAAATGTACATTTGCGATATTTCGATAATTTTGATATATTGTGCAGCCCTACGATAGATACTATGTAGAGACTAAGGACCTCTTTTCTGTGTTTCAGATCATGTTGCTGACGGATCCAGAGGTGGAGAGCAGTTTGCTCATTAGCTCAGATGAAGGCGCCACATATCAAAAATACCGTCTCAACTTCTACATCCTCAGCCTGTTGTTTCATCCTGAGCAGGAGGACTGGATCCTTGCTTATGGCCATGACCAGAAGGTACACAATCATTTTAGCTAAATAATTCCTGGAAAAATATGGCAAACAGCATCAAATTATGTGGAATAGCTTTCAGAAAGACACACTTCATGTGGTTCTCTAATTAGCAAGCTGTTTTATTGCCAGATACAACCAAATGCAAGAAAGCCAATGGAAAAAAACACATTTATAGTATTTGCATACTTGATAAACATTCGAGGAACAAACTGCAAAGCAAGACATTATAATAATGAAACACATGCGTGCAAATGGATGCTAATCTATATTTGGAATTGAAATATGTCCTCAAAGGGCAATTATCAATGTGAGAGGAAATAAGTCTTAAAGAGACAATTTCAGTGAGCTTAAAGTTGGCAATTAAGACAATTTATGGATCCCCAGTCGCAGGGAATTACCATTAATTATATGCTTTCGAGCTCATGGTTTAGGGCTAATAAATTATGGCAAAATTGTACTCTTCTGAAAAGATTGTTTAAGCATCAGATTTAATCATATCAAAAGATAATTTAACAATTTAAGATTTGTTTTTGTTTTTCCTGATGCAACTGATGAATCATTTTAATTCTTTCCCTCTTTAATTTTGGATCATTTCTGAATTGATTAGATTTTTACTCCTTGATGTGGATCTAAATTATATAAATGAATAGGATTATGAACATACAATAAAAAGGTTTTCTACCAAATGTATATTCAAAAGAACAATGACAAATTACCAAAAAAATCAGACAAATGAACTTTCACAGTTGACGCAATATAATCAAATAACATTGATGATAGTTTCAAGTCTCGAGTGATGGTGTTAGACACCATTGACTTCAATTTTGACAAATCAACATTGACTTCACCCCCTTGAATGAGGGCCAGTGAGAATGAATTACAATTAAACGAACACAATCAAAAAGAATTATCAGCCAATTGACAACTAATAGTTGACTGTTTGCATAATGTGCATGACTAGCCACGGCTGAAAGCTGCAAAAGCAAACAGCACAAAAAGAAAACACAATCACCAGTGTAATTAAACCCTATCCAAATCTATGCTACAAATAAATGCATACTTTATTAATGTTGACAGATGTTGACAGAGGTTTATTTTATTATAACAGTAAACATGAGAGAGGGAACAATCTAAAATAAAAAAATTAAAAACAGTAACCTTCATTGGTGAACATTTGTGCCTCGCTTTAACACATTCTGTAAGTAACATTGCACCAACATGTCTACTAACTCTCATTAGAGTAGAGTAGAGTATTAGCAGGCTGGTAGTGTTAGAATAAGTTGACATGTACTTGCAAAGTTACTTGTAGTCAGTAGAATATCTGTTGTTGTTTTACCATCAAAATAAAGAGTTAGCAGATATTAAGCAGACAGTCTACACTGTAAACCCGAATAAGTTGGGCTAACTCAAAATAATAATAATAATAATAATAATAATAATAATAATAATAATAATAATAATAATAATAATAATAATAATAATAAAAAGGTAAGGTAATCAGTTACATAAATTTTTTTTTTGTTCTTATTTTTCCAATTTTAAGTAAGCAGAAATATCAAGTTTTGAGTTTGTAGTACTCATGCATCTTAATTGCTCCTAACTTGAAGTACTGAGTTAGCTAACTTTTTTATGTTTAGTTTTGCAAATCAAATAAGTTATTTACTTTACTGTGAACCCTAAATTGTCAGAACTAAGAAAAGTTGAATGAGATTTTAGTTAGGAAACTCAGTTTATTTTTTTATATTTAAGTTATATTTTATATATATTTATAGTTATTTTTATTTTTCTTAGCTTGACTCTAATTTAAACATTTAACTTAAATTAAATTAACATATATATTTTGCTAGCTATAACAAACTAATTCAGAAAATGCCAATTTGCTAATTAGCTAACATGTTAACAATAGCATGGTACAGCACTTGCTGAATGAGTGCAACAACTTAAAATATATAACTTACCTGCTCTCAGACCAAGCAGCATATGTTATCCATGATGGTAACTCTCAAAAAAAACAAAAACACATTAATAGAAACTCTTCTAAATTAGCATAACAAAACATTAATCACTACTAAATCTGCCTAATCTTGCACAGAAAACATTATATAACACTTAGATTTAGCATTTACTCTCCCTTTCAAGTGCCATGGGCAAAGCATACTGGGAAATAAAAAAATCCCAGCCCAGTTTCAGTTAAACTTAAGTTAGTCTAAATTAGTTTATACAACTCAAAACAATGAAACGTCAATGCTGTGAACTCAAAGGAAAAAGAAACTTCAACATAGTCATAATATTTAATTGAATTGAACTAATTTGTTTAATTTAAGTTGGTCCTACTCAAACCATTTAAGTATTTTGAGTGTTAGGGTTTATAGTGTACTAATACTATAGCCTGACAAGCCAGACCCACATCAAGATGTTGGGTTTGGGAACTCAATAGATGAATTGGCAGGGCTCAATCCGAGGGGCGGGATAAACGGTTGTCTTTCAATTCCCTCTGCATGCAATAGGATAGCGCTACAACCAACCAGAGCAATGAAGAAGGTGAAGCGGAGCTAGTTGATAGATTAAACTTTCACCGTATCTGGTCGGCAAAACTCCGAACACATCTTTCTTTTTTAAGAATGACTTCAGTGCCGTTCTTTTCTCAAAGAAAAGTTTAACAACAAGTCTTCCAGAGTCGCAGCCAAAGCCGATTCGAAAGACCGCTGTTCGTCAGCTTCTTTGTTTTCAAGTAGCACGCGGAACCGCAGAAACTCTGCCGTCATTATGTTAAGCCCACCAGACTCTATACACGATGTGATTGGCCTGACTAGAGTTTGGTTTTTCCAGCTCGCAAGCCAACGGAGAGTTGCTAGACTACCCTGGCTGCAAATTAGATTTGCTGCCACTAGGCTACTAATACTAATGAGAGTTACTTGCAAATTTATTTATAGTCAACAGAATGTTCAAAAAGGACCATCAAAATAAAGTGTTACCCAAAAAAAAGCTTAAACCCGACTATGCTGGTCTTAAACCACCTGAACACTAATTCAGGCACACCACCTCCCCTGGGAGTCTCCCACATACTGATAGCAGCTCCCTGAAGCCCGCAAATGATATGCAATATCCTGGAAATTAAGCGAGCGAGAGAGAAACCTTTGCACCTTGTATTAAGATGCGTTTTCAGTGAATCGATCACAACTGGTCAGCCAAGATGCATTACTGTTACACCTGGTATTTTCCACTTGCTTTTGGATTTTTTTGGACAACTTCACCTCTTATTTCATCACAACTACAGCACTTTCGCCACACGAATACTGTTGAATGAACCTGTGTTAGCCGGCTTATGCAAATTAATGTTTATATATATATATATATATATATATATATATATATATATGTATGTGTGTGTGTGTGTGTGTGTGTGTGTGTGTATATATGTATGTATATGTATGTATATATATATATATATATATATATATATATATATATATATATATATATATATATATATATATATATATACATATATATATATATACATATATATACATATACATATGCAGGCTTAGGCCAGCTTAGGCTAGTTTAAGCAGTTGTTTTCAGCAGTGCTATACTCTTCGATTCTGTCTGATTTGGTTTAGTTTGATCCCATTTGTCTATTTCTAAAATGACCGAGCTCCATCCACCCACAGTCAGGATGTTATAATGGATACAAGATTGTGGACAGTTTCCAACTAATGTAAATACAAGTGCCACATTGAAACCCCACTGTTTAAGAACTGTCTCAGAAAACATGGTAAAAAATATGCTGCTTTGTGCAAGGCAAGTAAAGTTTCACACCTCTGGAAAACCTCTGCTCAACACATATCATTCCAAAGTGCTTTTTCATATTTGTATTTGCCATTTATATAATTTGAGTTTCCCCAAAGCACTGTGCTCATAAATAGGATGTTTCTTGTCATACTGAGAAATATATACGTGAGTCATTTGTATGCCTCATTTAGTGAATTTCAGATCTTCGTGTTTGTTCTCTTGCTGATTGCCAGTTTTCCAGTGTAATTATACTAATTTTGAAATGAGCATTTTAAGATTGTATTATTCTGTATCTTATCGGAAAGTCGTTCATAATTAAATTTTCTCAGTTTGAAAAGCTAGTTAGCTGCCTACCTAAGCAGTATTTTGAGACATCTGTGGCACGTTCCTGATGCGAATTTGTTCCAAAAAGTATGCAACTTAATTATGCCGCCTTCTAAGATGCCTCAATTTTAAGGCAGCATCATATACTTGGAGAAGACAATTCCACACAATTCCCATGCATCGCAAATATTATTATTATTTTTTTTTTTTAAATGTAAGAGTAATGCTGATTATAAATATACTTCCATTCAAAATTTTGGGTTGGTAAGATTTTGTATGTTCTTTTTAATGCTCATCAAGAATCATCAAAAATACAGTAAAAACATGAATATTGTGAAATGTTATTATAATTTAAAATATAAATTTCCTATTTGAATGTATTTTAAAATGTAGTTTATTGCTGTTAATACAAATTTTCTTTAGCGTCACATGATCCTTCTAATATGCAGATTTGGTGCACATAATTCATTTCTTATTATTATCAGTGTTGGAAACAGTTGTGCTGTTTAATATTTTTGTGGAAACCATGATGCCTTTTTCTAAGATTCTTCGATGAATATAAAAGTTCAAAAGAACAGCACTGACTTCAGAAATCTTCATATAATTTCTTTGCTAACACAATATTTCGTCCTCAGCTCTACAGCTCTGTTGAGTTTGGCCATCGATGGCAGCTCGTTCACGAGCGGGTGGCGCCCAATCGATTCTACTGGTAAGCTCTCTGTGTGATTCCTCCTTCTGCATGTGGAACATCAATCATTTGAACTCCTGCATTTTGTGGCTGATAAAAGAATAAACCAAAGAACATGGATTTGTTGTTCAACCCTGATGTGATCTTCCCCACTGTGTTCCACCACCAACGCTATCTCAAGGTTTACGTCCAAACCTTAGAAGTTCTTTAATGAATGTTGTCATTAGACCTTGTTACTGAGTCAGAGTCTGCATTTCCAATGTTGCAAATGATTTAGTCATTAAGAAAGCTTATTCAACTCGATCAGGATGGCTAATAGATGTCTAGACTGTGGTGATTAAAGAGACCGGATGAAAAATAAATTCTAAATGCGATTCGATTTTATGTTTATCTCTGGTCTCAAGTGGACAAGCTGGAATGGACTGAAAAGGGTGCATGGATTGATTTTTTTGGATTGAAGTTTATTTAATATTATAAATATATACTCCACTAAGTCTTGACTACCGGGACAAAAAGTGGCTAGAAGTGAAAATAAATAAATACAATTAAATAATGTACAAAGGAATCAGTTTAAAAATAAAGGCATGTCAAATATTTTTTACAGCATCTGCCATTCGCATTGATGCATGAATAAATGAAACTGCAAGATGGTTTAAAACAAATTGTCATCTATTGAATTAATCTGGTAGAGTGAATCTTGTAGAGTTGACTATATTGAAAAACTATATTGTCATATCACACATGTATTAAATGTGTATGTGCAGTCAAACCAAACTTTATTCAGACACCTTCAACATTTTCTCACAGTTTATTCGCTATAGTTTTGAAAACGGTAATAAAATATGACAGTTAAACTGAGTTAAACTGTCAGAACAAATTCATCTTGATAATGTCAGATAACTTTGATAGAATGGATTACAATCAACCAATCAGCTGTTAAATTTAAGTACACAATTAGATAATACCAATGTAGGTCAACCAATGAACAAGCAATGCTTCATTTTGTTCAGTCTGTGGTGTAAAAGGTCGCATTAGCAATTAAAGAAAAAACACATGGTCAGGTCAAAGTGTCTGAATCATGACTATAAAGACATGAAGACAAATAATGTTGTCGCCATGACCGAAATAACTAGAAGGAGGGTGGCTGGTGTCTCCCTTAGAGATGAGAAGTTTGACTATCCGTGAGGAACTCGGAGTAGAGCTGCTGCTTCATTTGCGTCGAAAAGGAGCCAGTTGAGGTGGTTCAGGCATCTGGTAAGGATGCCCTAGGGAGTAGGGCTGAAACGATTTTGGAAAATAATCTAATTATGCGTTTTTTTTTTTATACCAATATTGCGATTATGATTTAATATGCAATTTTTTTAAGCTCTTTATCTTCTGTATTATTCAACAAAGATGAGCAATAAATCATTGTATAGTAATGGTGGGAATCTTTAGGCACCTCACAATCCGATTCCAAAACATTTTTTTTAATTATAACTACTTTTTAATATAGTAGTTATATTAAAATACATAAGCACACTGCATTTCAAACGGCAAATGAAGACTTCGACTTCATATATACAATATTATTTTATGGTTCGAGGTGTGTGTGTGTGTGTGTGTGTGTGTGTGTGTGTGTGTGTGTGTGTGTGTGTGTGTGTGTGTGTGTACTTGTTTGGCTATACTTGTGAGGGCGCAAATGTCCTCACTTATATAGTAAAATATTATGACTGGTCTTCACTAGTTAAAAAGGTTTTTAAATCGGCCAAAACATGTTTTTAATTAAATCTATTGTTTTGCACATGTTTAGGGATAGGGATTGGGTTTGGGGAGTTGTATAGTATGACTAACACAATATTAGATCTATTAAACACAAACTGTTATTTCCTGTAGGCCAGGCCTGGCATAACATCCCAAGTTGATGCTGCTTCTGCAGACTACTTAATGCTCGCGTGTCACATGACCAGACTGTAATCGCAGCCTTTGCGGTTACAAAATCGTGTTTTATCATATCGCGATATTATCACAAATGCAATTAATCGGTCAGCCCTGCTAGGGAGGTTTTCCAGGCACGTCCAGCTGGGAGGAGGCCTCGGTAAAGACCCAGGACTAGGTGGAGAGATTATATCTCCACACTGGCCTGGGAACGCCTTGGGATCCCCCATTCAGAATTAGTTAATGTGGCTTGGGAAAGGGAAGTTTGGGGTGCCTTGCTGACGCTGCTGCCCCCGCGTCCCAACCCCAGATAAGCAGTTGACGATGGATGGCTGTCACACAAGGGTGTGTGTCTGTGTCTGTGTGTGTGTGTGTGTGTGTGTGTGTGTGTGTGTGTGTGTCCTACGTTATGGGGACCAAATGTGGCTAGTAATACCAACTCAATCTCACAGCAATTTGTACGACCTCACTCGTACGATTTTTGCTAAATCGTATATGTATTTGACGAGTTGGTCAGTTCGTATGATTTCGTAAGAAAAACCTACCCCTAAGCCCGCCCCTAAACCTACCAATTCATACGAATGAGGTTGTACGAATTCGTACAAATTGGTCGTGCGATAGAGTTGATAATAGCGGTATATTTTGACCTTGTGGGGACATTTGTTTTTGGTCCCTATGAGGAAACAAGCTTATAAATCATACATTTTTCGAAAATCTAAAATATCAGAAAGTTTTCTGTGATGGGTAGGTTTAGTGTAGAGGGATAGAATATACAGTTTGTACAGTATAAAAAGCATTACATCTACAGCTGTCACTGGGACAGTACCCTTCAAAATGTTCTAATATGTACCATTTAGGTACTAATATGTACACTTTTGGTACCAATATTTACCTTTGAGAGACTAAAATGCACTATTTAGATACAAAGTTATAAAGGTAACCACCCCAGTGACAGCTTTGTACTTTTTTTTCTGGGAGTGTATGGAGAGTCCCCGTAAAACATGAAAACTGTGTGGGTGTGTACATTTAGGCATACAATGTGTCAAATGGGTAAATTCAATTTAATTCAATTAAAAAAAAACAACAACTAAAGCAGCAAATTATATTCTTTTCCATATCAAGAATCAGTGAGTCATAGTGCGTTCAATGTGGAGATCACAAATACAATTTAAACTCTCAACCCTACTGGTGAGTTTTTCATTGATCATGTCTGTCTTTACGTCCCATCCAAATTCAGTTCTAGTCATTTAGCAGCAGGATTTTGTTTTTTGAGGACAATTTTGTGTCAAATTTTTGCATAAGCGCAGTCAAAGTGGGACAGAGCGAAGACATCAGAGAGTCAGCCTGCAGTACCGTTATTTTTAGTCTGGTAATGATCTACCCTCACAAGTTCCCCTCAGTGAACTCTCACATATTGAGTCTTATTATCTGAAGTGAGATGAGACATATAACCCTTACAAATGTGTAGCTATTGACTATGTAAAATTTGATTGTCCCTTTTGATGAGATACACCACCACGGTCACAGACAGAATATGAGATGATTGAAGAAGTGGAGCTTTGAATGGATGAAATGGACTTTTGTATCTGTCAGCGCTTCAAAAGGAACTCAGATCTGATGTGGCCTAATACCCGCATAGATTTAGAGTATTGGTGGTATTGAACAGGTCAGGAATTCCTTTACTTTCACCTTCACTATTGATCTCAAATCGAAACCTAGACAGTTCTTTATAGATATTTGAAAATGAACTATTCTTTTGAGTAAGCAAGGTTGTAAGGTAATGAACTATAACTGAAGGCACCTAAAAAATCTTGGATGAGACTCACGTAAAACGTAATTAATGCTGATATACATGCCCACATTGCGTTGACTTCTAAATAAGCACTATAATAAGCCTGATTTAAATACTGTATAAAGGGATCGTGTTTACATTGAAGAGAGCGACAATGAATTTAAACCAGCATGACGCACAGCACTTTTTTGTGCAGTCAGGTTCTGGAAGTAAGCATCCCATTTATTTTCTCCATAGGGGGATTGATTTTGAACGATAACTTGTAAGCCTTTAAGACGGACCTACTGTGAGCTGAGGTTGTTAAACAATAGTATATGCTTTTGTAGAAGCCATCAGCCCACATTATTTCAACACATTTTTTAAATAATAATGTTCAACAGCGGAATTCCTGCTGAAAACTACATTACCCATGACTCTGCAGGGAAATCTCCACCAATCATAGAATCGATCGCAACAAATAAATCACACCAAAAGAAATGTTTAGCACTGACCCACTCCCTTGAAACACTGCGAATGACATGGAATCAGTTTCACTTTGGTCTCAAAATACTTAAATATTTATATGCATAATATGGATAATTTTTAATTCAATTGTCTTTTGCAGTGCTTCATGGGATTGTAGTTCTTTCCCTCATTAAAGTTAAGTACACAGTCATGTACCTTCTTTATCATCCCATTGATTCTCCAATTTTTTTTTTGCTTTTGTGGTTGGTGGTTGTTTGGTTCATTGCTTTTACAAAGACATTTTAAAAATCCCTATGGGAAAATAAATGGAAAAAACTACTTTCGGAATCAAAGTCGCTGATAAATGGGTGGACACTGTAGCACGGCTCTCTGGGATATTCCATTCTGATTTGTCAATCGCACCATCTAGCGACCTGAAATTGACTTCTGCTTACCATCATCATGTCACTGGCAGCTTGAATCTTAACTATAGATTGCATATTGCATTCAGAGGAGTTCACTTTGATTGTTTTATATTGCAATGGACTTATTTTTCTTAATGGAAACTGTAACATAATATTCATTTAAATCAATGTCCATCCATCCATTCATCCATCCATGCGTCCACCCATCCATCCGTCTACCCATCCATCTGTCAGTCCATCCATCCATCCATTTGTCCGTCCGTCCATCCATCCATCCATCCATCCATCCATCCATCCATCCATCCATCCATCCATCCATCCATCCATCCATCCATCCATCCATCCATCCATCCATCCATCCATCCATCCGAGTCCATCCGAGTAGCTGCATAGGATCTGTAGTCAACTCACATTAATTATAATTTTTTTGCTAAATGAATCCATTCAGGCTGAACTCCACTCTGCATCTTAATGGACTGCCAAACTTGAAAATGCGGGTTTGAGCTGAAATTCCGTGCTGCCAAAAGCAACATAACTTTCATGAATTTGCTGCTCTTTCTTTAAAATATTAAGCCTGATCCCAGTGCATGCCAAGGGATGCTATATTTGTGAAAGCGTCAATACTTCCAATAAGTGTCATGATAAAGTCTCGAACTAGTCTGCTTCTACCTTTGTAGGTTCCTCACTGGAGCAGCTCTCTCTGATTTTTCAGTCTCGAATAAATATTTCATGCAACAATGATTTTTTTCCAACACTAAAAAGAGGGAGAGAGCTATGTGCGCTGCCTGTGGGTGTTCTTGGGAAGCAAATGAGAAGGGCTTACTTTTAATGATGTCAGGATATGCTCCTCGCTTCTGTCAGAGAGTGCAGAAAGATGGAGATGGAAATGGGAGCTTAACAGGACAGGGTGTTCTGATGGTACTTCTCCACCTAAACCTGTAGCTCCTTTGGGAGGCGAACATGGATCTTTTAAGCGGACACAAAAAAATCCAATGCCCTTATTTTTTGACCCATCTGTTGTTATATGGAAACAGAGGATTTTCTTTTTCCAAAGCTCATTTCATAAAACATTGTTTTTTCTTTCCTTTGGGCTCTCTAGGTCTAAACTGGGCCTTGATAAAGAGCCAGGCCTGATTCACCTTGAGACCAGCATCTCAGAAAACCGTAAGTCTGAATGGCGTCCCTGGATGTGCTTTGATTACATTTCAAGAAGCCATAATTCAAACACGGCAAAAGGCAACACTTAGGGCTAGATTTACTAACAGCTTGCGCCAGCGTTCTTTAAAAAAACTACTGTCAGGATTTACTAAAGACACGCGGTGATAAATTAGCGCTGAAAATACGTGAACAGGGTTATTTTGTGGCTGACCTTATTGCATATGCATTTGTAGGAGTTTCCCTTTCAGACGCAAAATATATGGGAGGAGAGTATTTAAATGAATCATGCAATGTGATTTACTAAGGTTTGCCCTTGTCAATTTACAGATTTTTGCGCCATTATTTACGCCCCAAAAAGCATGTCTTAAACCAGGCGCTAACTGGTAGATTTGTAGATCCGGCTGCAGAACTTTCCACTCCCATCTGCACTTTATTGGAATTGCGCTCTCAAGCTAATTTGCCCTGTGTAGTAAATCTGGCCCTTAGAGGGTTCAAAATAGACTACACATCAAAATGCAAAATGGACATTTCTTCACCAGCAAATCTATCTGTCCGTATCTGTCATCTGCTATAAATTAATTTTGCTGCACAAATTGAGTTTGTCTTTTGTCTGTCGAACCTATATCCCTGTTGGTTGAGGGACAGAAAGAAAAGTTATATGTCAGTTCTCCTGGGTATGATCCCTTAAAATACAGGCTGTCAAGTTGTGTGAGGTTTTGTAGACAGTTTGAGGTTAATATCAAGGCAAATTATGTTTTCATTCATAACTTTTGTTTCCACCATGGAATACAAGGTAATTATAAAATAGGTAATTGTTTATCTCAAAATACTTTTTCTGCAATTGCAAGTTTATATTTTACACTTCAGACTACTATAGTAATTGTGAGTTAGATCTTTCTCCTGTAAGTAACATTTAAATGTGTTGACCGTAACCGTGCCATAAAGTGACCTATATTGAGAAACTATATATATATTGTATATATATATATACACAGACAGACAGACAGACAGACAGATAGACAGATAGACAGATAGACAGATAGACAGATAGATAGATAGATAGATAGATAGATAGATAGATAGATAGATAGATAGATAGATAGATAGATAGATAGATAGATAGATAGAAAGAAACAATTTTCCCTCAAATTGCTAGTAAATTTCTCAAATAATTACAAACAAATGGCAAGTTGAGTAAATGTTTTATTTGAAGGCTGAGTGTGTCACATTTGGGCCTTGTACAGTTACTCTCAGCCTTTCTTACCCCTACTGCTCTTTCAAGTTCAGAGTAACTCTAGTTTCCTGTCATCTGGTTTATGGCATGATATAAACCCAGTGTACCTTCATCTCTTTGTGCAATTTGCCCTGTTGCTGTTGCAGAGGCTCTGTATGTCACATGTAAACTTCAGAACTGCACAGATGCCAACAAGGGCAAACCTTTTCCTGGATACATTGACCCTAACTCCTGGTGGTCCAAGATGAGTATGTGTTTGTCCAGGTGAGTAATTTATAGAGAGACTAGTACTTTTATACTGGAATGAAGTTTAATGCATGCTGTGTTTGTGGTGTAATGTATGGAAGCTTGTTCCTGCCACAGAATAAAAAATAAAATAGTTGCTTTTTATTTGACAATACTGACCTTTTTTTGCAAGTTTATATTTCACACTTTGGACTTTATAACTAGTAATTGTGAGTTCTAATATATCTCACAAATCTAGTTATAAACTCACAATTGATGAAAGAAATAAAGTTTGTATTGAGATGTGAACTCACAATTGTCAGAAAAAAAAAGTCTGAATCATGAGATATAAAATCTAGTGCTTGTCAAATCAATTAATCGCATTTAATCTCGGATTGCCTTAAAGTTTACATTGTGTGTGTGTGTACTGTGTATAATTATTATGTATATGTAACTACACATGCATGCATGTATATATTTACAAAAAAATATTTATAATTGTATATAAAGTGTGTATATATATATATATATATATATATATATATATATATATATATATATATATATATATATATATATATGCAAATATTTCTTAAATATATACATGAATGAGTGTGTATTTATATATACATAATAATTATACACAGTACACACATGTACATTATGTAAACACAAACTTTATTTTGAAGTCTGCATTGTGAGATAAAAAGTTGCAAATATTGTGTTTATTTTTATTTCGTGGCATGGCTGCAATACACACAATATTTTCTTACAATATTGCATTGATATTTATTTATCAATATTTTAGCATTTCCTACAGTTCAATTACACTTGTATTTATTCAGTTAGTCAACAATACTTATATCCTTAAATTTGAATCTAAGCATAAACGTGATATCTTCAAGCAAAGTTCTCTTTTATTTTAGTCAACTTCTTTCATTAAATGACCATCATTTATACATTTGCACTTTTCTAAATTACTTCATAGTATGGTTATTTTCTTTTAAGATCTTGTTTTAGCATGGCGTTTGATGGTCCTTCACTGCTGTGCTGGACACATCTGGACAAATGCAATGTCCATGCATAACTTTTTTAACTACCTTTGAATGTTTCGGGCCCTGTAATAAGCACTTAATCTTAATACCAGGTGTAAACATAGTCTATACCATATTGGGGAAGATTGAAGCAAAGATAGAAACTAATCCTCCAAATTCAGTGTTATGCATTTGGCACAGTTTCTACTGCAATCTAATTATGATTGAATTGTGGCAAACATATCACCGATACCCAGCCCTAATATGTGACCAATATCTGGTGGCACTCAAATGTTACTTCTTTCTAAAGTGTCTTTGTCCTGTCTGTTTGTGATCCCTCCATTACCCAAGGTGTCAACCGGTGGTCGGCCAATCTACTATGTGTCATCCAGGCGAGATGTGTTTACACCCATGAAGCTTCCCAAATACACCCTTCCAAAGGTAGGGTAACTCATTCACACTTGCTCGACACGAAGTCAGAATCTGCCACACCGTGACAGAGTAAACAAACATTGCTATTTCAGACCGAGATCATCATGTCCTCGATGTTAGCCTTTGAAGCTTCAAACCTTTACAAAATCCGATTTTTTTTTTCTCCCAGGCATCTGGCAGGCTCTTACTTCTGGTGAGTGAATTCAGGGACGCAGATGCTACCACGGTCCTCGCCTCTCAGGATGTTGTGTTATTATTCAAAGCTTAAAATCTGCTGCAAACTCACATGACAATTAAACATGTTTTATTCAATCAAGCTCGGCGCTCTCCTTTCA
Organism: Paracanthobrama guichenoti; assembly: GCA_018749465.1. NCBI lineage: Eukaryota > Metazoa > Chordata > Actinopteri > Cypriniformes > Gobionidae > Paracanthobrama > Paracanthobrama guichenoti. The sequence continues at coordinate 37,689,982 of CM031943.1, forward strand.
GCACGCCCAGCAACCCTTTAGCGGTTTGGGGTAGATGAAATTAAACTGCCAGCATGTGGTTTTGTTGCATTTGCCCAACTGACCAAGCTCAATTTAAGGCTAATAAGAATATTTGCCGTGCGCCGGCTGTGAGCAAAACAAGGCAGGTGAGAGTTGGGTCTGATACTGATTATTAATCGGATTCAGCTCAGTGGGGTGAAACCGCCACTGCACTCCAGCTGTCCCCTGCCATCCCGGCAACTACATTCATATTCAATCTCACTTGATTAGAGGCAAAAATCACATTAAAGGTTAAAGTCATCCTCATTTGATGTATGTAAATATGAATATTTTTGAATATTAAAAGGCACTTTGGAGGCCTACCTGTTCTTTCTGATGAAGAAAAAGACAGAATGGATTTGTTAAATCATCTGAATTGCTCAGTTATGGGGACTTCACTGGAAAAACGTAGTGAATAAAATGCAACTGAAGTTTATTGACCTCAATTTTAGTAATAAATATAGAGATATCAGCTAGACAGAAGGAAATACTACACAACAGCAGTTACATTTTATTTATACATTTATTTATATGTATGTGTGTGTATATATATATATATATATATATATATATATATATATATATATATATATATATATATATATATATATATATATATACCCTCCACTAATATTGGTACCCTTGGTAAATGTGAGCAAAGTGAGCAAAGCGGCTGTGAAAATACATCTGTATTGTTTATCCTTTTTGATCTTTCATTCAAAAAATTCACAAAAATCTAACCTTTCATTGAAGTAAATCAATTGAAACTGGGAAACTCACAATATGGAATAAATGTTTTGCCACAATTATTTGCACCCAATTATTGCAATTTCCTTTTGCCAAGATAACAGCTCTGAGTCTTCTATAATGCTTGATGAGTTTGGAGAACACCTGAGAAGAGATCTGAACAAGATGTCCAGCGGTATATTTAATCGTGGACATTGGGGACTTTTATCCTGTTTGGACTCACTAACTTTAATCGTAACAATGAGAGTATGACAACCAGAAAATCCTCTCAGGGTACCTGGAATCAGTGTTACAGTACCCCAGGCACATCGTTTTACCATTTTTGTAGCATAAACACCATCAAACCGATGAGAGCTTCGGATCTTCCAATGTTTTCCAATGGCACTGAAACCTTAAGATGTCTGAGTTCGGTCCCCGTGCAACTGAACTGCCATTGTATTGCAAAAAACACTTTTGCTGATATTGAGGTGGAGTATGGGTAAAGTTAGTGACAGGTGTGGTGGTATGAGTTTTAAGGGTAGGGATAGGTGTAAAGGGTACAAGGTGTCTACAGTGTAATTATAATGTAACTACAGAAATTAATTACAGATGTAATTACATGCGGGCAATTTAAAATATTAATAATAATAATAATAATAATAATATATATATATATATATGTGTGTGTGTGTGTGTGTGTGTGTGTGTGTGTGTGTGTGTGTGTGTGTATGTGTGTATGTGTGTGTGTGTGTGTGTGTACTGTTCAAAAGTTTGGGAACTGTAAGGTTTTACAATCTTTTAGAAAGAAGTTCAGCTGGACAATGGATGATACAATTATAAACTGAAAGTGTTTGTTCTGCTCTATACTGCACGAGCTGTAGTCGCTGTACAGTGTATTGGAAATAAGATTTCACTTATCACATGACAAGAGTAAAGTGAGATGACTGAGCGCAACAGATCCTGGCGTCAATGATAACAGCAAATGCATGCAAGAGATCCACACACATGCACATCAATCCACAAATGTATGAAACGCCAAACAGGCCATATACCGCCATTAAAGCGCCTGGTGTCCAAAAACGACAGGTTTTACAGTGTTTTTAGATTAAAAGACAGTGTTCTGTACAAGTACAAGTGGCTGGGCGGTTCTAGGCATGGGCAGGGTGGGCTGACCTCCCAAACATCATCTGTGGTCTTCGCAATTTTTTCAGGAGAGCCAAACTGATAGGACAAAATCAATGGGAGAGCCACTTTTACATGCAAAGTATCAAAAGTTACATCCAGTCATAAATAGCATATCTGCTTATCAATTTGTCATCCCTGAACATACAATATGCAATGCAATAAATACAAAGGTAGATAGATAGTGGATACGCATAATATATTTTTAATGTAAACTTTCTTTTTAGTGCTGTCAGTCGATTAAAAAATATTCGATTAATCATTTTTTCAGTGATTAATTGTGAAAATTAATTGAATAATTTCTGATAAATCGCCAAGTTAATGTAGAAAAAACATAAAGATGGTATTTAAATATTTGTTCAATGGCATCTTTTTTTATGAATGAAGGCCGGTATCACTGATACTAGAACAGATATGTCTCTATGAAATATTTCCCCCCAATTTTAAACATTAATTATAGCCATTCAACATTACAGTGTAACTGAAAGCTTTTTAATATTTATTAGGCTTCTTAAAACTTCTTCAAAACAGAAAACAATCCTCTCATAAACCCATGTCATATTTACCTGTGCCCTTCCTGTCTAACAGGTAGGAAATAGGCTGCAGTAATTGAACAGTCTGCACTGCATAAATTATGAATTAAATATAGATTAATCCTTATTAAAGCTACAAAAGTTCTTTAGTCAAGGACAGTGAGTGATTAACATTATTGACAGACAGCATGGCCGCTGCAGAACTGATGCGCCATTTCCTCACAATGTGTTTCCTCACTGATGCGCCATTTCCTTCCTTTAAGTTCGTTTAAGACGTTATTTCCTATGAGAATACTCGACAAAATGGACATTTTGGCATAATTCTTTCTGTGTGTTATATTTTGTTTCAAAGCGAAGAAGAGAACTATTATTATTATTTGTAATAGAGCAGACACTTTGAGTTTTAATGGGTTATGTTAAGCCCTGCTTGTTTTTATGAAATATATGTATTCACTGCATGATCATTTCACCGTATTATTTACTGCCACGCAAATTAAAGTTGGGAGCCGCACAATGAGTAACACTGGTCTAGGGTGGCGTTTACATTAAAAGCGATATAAAGAAAACACATCCTGTGCGGCATAACTGCATTTAATTGCCCTTTCCAAGCAATTAAAGTTATCTATCTATCATCTATCTATCTATCTATCTATCTATCTATCTATCTATCTATCTATCTATCTATCTATCTATCTATCTATCTATCTATCTATCTATCTATCTATCTATCTATCTATCTATCTATCTATCTATCTATCTATCTATCTATCGATCGTATACCCCCCTCCCCCCACACAAAAACCCACCCAGGATATCCGCCAGCTCACCCTTCTATAGAGTTGCCTAGAACCGGGCTGACAAGCAGCGTAAAGTTACGACGTTTTCACAGCAGAACTGGCATTAATATCAGCGTTTTAGATCTGTTTGGCTATCCATACAAATGCACACAAGTGATCCACGCTGCGGCAATCCACAAATGCCTGCGTGATTGTGAATTTGAAAGTGAGAGTAAGCGGCGCACATTCAGTCATTTCAATACCCTACATATTCATATAGCGCAATACCAGTGTTGTTGCTGGTTTATATACTATTGTGAAAGCTTCCTCAGCTTGACATCCTGCTTCAGAGAACAGACAATTGATCATGTCTCAGAACACGTTAATGTTCTGATTAGTAATAAATTGGTAATTCTTCTTTACAATTTGTCTTAGCTGAATGAGGTAATTAATGAGGCTGATCTCATCGAGCAATTATTGATTACCTAACAAGGATCTTAATCATAAATTTGCATGCTTACTGATTAGTTAAGCTTGTTTTCTATATTAGTTAATAGTAATAGCTGAAGTGTCAGTGCAGTACTACTCATTTGTCTTTGATTCACGATCCTAGCATAGTTGCATATTAATGGCAGACCGTTATTCTAATGTATTTTCCAAATTACTAAACAAAACGGAAGTCATGCAACTAAACTGGGCTGAATGTGATCACAACCTGGTGCATCATTTATAACCTACTATTATAAAACATTCCATGTCAGACTGACGTGTATATAAATATTTGGATAACACCAGAGGCAAAATATTTACTTTTGTCAAATGAAATCAATAGAGGTCTGTTTATGAAATGCCTTTTTTCCCCAAGGATCTGCATGTGATCAGTGCAGATGAGAACAGGTCGTTAGCGGCGGTTCAGAGTGGAACCAGAATGACACACCTAACCTGTATGTATGTCCAGAGGCGGAGGAATTTATTACTATGGCTTTGGAGGAACGTCACTTGAGCAGTATAGATCCAGAGGGAAATGTCATGATAGGATCTATATGGTACCTTTCACAAAACAGACCGGTGTCATTTAGTTTCAAACTGCACGATGTATGCTGATTCAATATCACTGCTCCATGTTCAAAATTTCTCTTGGCTATTAAAAACACGAGCAAATCTGATACACTAATTAATGCTAATTGATTGTTGTGCTAATTGATTTAATAGCAACGGTAATTAATTTAGGTATTCATTACATGATTATCAGTGGATTATCTCAACACAAAGGCTGTTTAGGAACCTTGAAATAAACAGTATGCTGTCTATTGATTGACATAACTATAGGTGAAATCCATTGTGATATTAATTTCATAACATAATGTTGTAGCATATTAAAGTGCAGCGATAAATACAGATTCTATGCTAATTCAATATTACTCTTTCAGCTTCTAGTTTATTTGGATATTAAAAACTAATCGTGCTCAAAAATTTAAAAACTCAAAATGTTGATATTTTAACTTTAAATAAGAGGATCATATACAAATGCATGTTTTTATATTTTCATTTAGTACTGTCCTGAATAAGATGTTTTACATAAAATGTATTTACATATAGTCCACAATACGAACAAACAGCTGAATTTATTAAAATGACCCGTTCAAAGGTTTATGAACATGATTCTTAATACCAGTGTCGTTACCTGGACCAGTCAATGGCTGTTCTTTTGTTTTGTGATGGTTGTTTGAGAGTCCCTTGCTTGTCTGAGTAGTTAACCATGCGTTTTCAGAAATATCC
>CM031943.1:37695116-37977266 GCA_018749465.1 Paracanthobrama guichenoti
GTTTTTTCTTGTGGAGGTGGTCATGTGTTGCATTGAAGTGATGCACTGGGGCTTGTAAAAGGTCTTAAGTGTGCTGTAAGTCGCTTGGATATAAGAGCTAAATGATCGTTTCTGTTCTGTTCACAATGCTGAGAACTTTAATTTCATCTCAGTGGACCTTCCTAGTCTAGAAAATGACATATATTTGAGTTAATAACCAGAAGTGCTACATATAGCACCAGAGCAGCAAGCTGTATCCTCTGAAACGCTGTTTGTTTATGTAGATGTCAGAAAAATGTCTGTTGTTCCCTAACAGTCAACAGAGGGCATCCTCTCTGGAATTCTGTATTTATCAGAGCTCGTTACCATAGTTACCACACACCTGTGTTGCATTTGGAGCTCATTAGTCAACCGCTAAATGCTCCTTTGTTTCTCACGGTCATTTGTGAAGTCTTTGTTGGATTAATGTGATCCTGACCAGCTGTGTTTGTGTATTTTATATTTATACTCTGATATTAAACATTGGCGTTTTGACCTTGTCTGCATCTTCTATTATTCTTATTCCTTTGCAACAATGTATCGGGCTGTTATTGATCTGATGACAGAAAATTTACAAATTTTGATATTGTTGGCCTGCAGTTTGTTTTTTGAGCGTTGGTGTTGTATAGGCTAGAAACAGCTGAATTTCTAGTATACAGAACTCATTTAAAAATGAAAGCTGAAAATGAACATTCAGTTAGCAAAGTCTCATTAACGTTAAAACGTCACATTGAGCGATGACAGATTCTGGAGATAAAACTCTCTGTGTGTCTTTCCTCAGCTTTGACTGATGGGCTCTTTTCTTTAACTTCCCCCTATACTATAAGTTTAATTAAAAGCTGACATTTTGTGTGAATGCCAATGAGCATTGGGATGATGAGCTGGCAGGGTGTCTACTTACAGAAATTACTTTTAAACTAAATCTAAATATTTGCTCATTTAAAAAGTACTCAATTCTCTATACGATTTTGATGAGATATATTGTGAGTTAATGAAAATTCATGAACTAATGTGAATGTGATTTTACCAAGTGCAACATGATCCTGGATCAACATCTTTGTCAAACAACCAATCAGATTTGAAGGATAACATTTTAGAGCTTATGGCAAGTTAGGTGCTTCTATCAGTGTTATTCATCTATCATTTCCCTCTGATTTATAACTTATGGGTAAGTGTTAGGTTTAGGGGTAGGGATAGAGTTAGGACTATCCCTGCATTCAAATGTGCATTTTATCCATCCTAAATAGTATTTGAGATTACAATAAGTATGTCCCAAAAGCTTCCCAGCAGGCACACAATGTCATAAGGCGTTGATATTTGGTTACATTTTGGTTGCGGCGTCAGGTGACCAAAATTCAGCGACAACTCAACGTCTAATGCCAACGTTAATTTGGCGTCAATACCAATGTCAGCTGAAGTTGATATTTAATTGTTTTTAGGTTGTGTTGTAAAGTAACCAAAATCCAACATTGAGCCAGCGTCTCAAGCCAACATCATATTGACGTCAGATTGTAACATCATTAGGCGTTGATCCTTTGTTGGTTTTAGGTTGTGGTATTAACTAACCAAAATCCAACATTGAGCCAGCGTCTCAAGCCAACATCATATTGACGTCAGATTGTAACATCATTAGGCGTTGATCCTTTGTTGGTTTTATGTTGTGGTATTAACAAACCAAAATCCAACATTGAGCCAACGTCTCAAGCCAACATCATATTGGCGTCAACATCCAACATTGGACGGACATTGCATTTTTGGTTAAAAATGAAAATTGTGTTGATGTCAAGAACCCAACGTCAGATGGACGTCAACATCCAATGTTGGACGGACGTTGCATTTTGGTTGAAAATGAAAATTGTGTTGATGTCAGAACCCAGCGTCAGATGGGCGTCAACATCAATGTTGGACGGACGTTGCATTTTGGTTGAAAATGAAAATCGGTTGGCGTCAGAACCCTAACGTCATTCTGGGTCCAACGTCAATTTGACATCATACTGACGTCCGGTGCCTGCTGGGTTAGAAAAGAATATGCCCAGATGGCCTACTATTTCCGTTAGATTTTCCAAGCGTGGATCCGTGCACACACTAACGGCTAATATTGCCCACAACCCACTGAGCTTTGGAGGAGCATCCGGTTCGGAACTACAAAAAAAAAAAAAAAAAAAAACATACATGGTGGACAGTTAAGGGGTTTGAGTGACTAATAATCAACATTTAAGCTGATAAAAATATTTATTTAATGTTATCCACGTTATATTTTATCTGCAACAACAATGTGAACTTCTATAAAGATCCGTTTGGCCATTAATTTTTAAATGCATCATTATGCAAACACATGAGGAGAGTCTCCGCAAGAAAGACCCACGTTTGACAGATCAACATGCTACTGCATTTCTCTCCGATACGGTAGGAAATTTAATTAAATGAAATGTGGAAGATTTTAGCAGTGACAAGATGATTGACAGGCCAGTTTTACGGTGACATGATGCATGTAACTATGTGACAGAGCGTCCGTTCAAAGCTTGTCTACTCTTTTTTGCTACACAGTCAGATGTACTTTTTCTTCATAAAAGAGTGCATACTTTTAGGGTGTAGTATAAAGTAGGCACATTGGGACTCAGGGTATGTTTTTAGACAGGATTGTCTAAAAAAATCTAAAATCACGGCAACCTTTGAAATACGTAGATCGTCATTGTATTACATGGATAAAAATCTTTAATTTAATAACACTAAATATTATCTATTAAAATAAGTAAATAAACTTATTTATATTATGCTGTTATGATCTATTCCTTTTTCTGTAGATAAATATATAAAATTACAGTAAACTTAAATCCTCATCATCAGTCTGATGGCAATTCTTAAAAGGTTAGTTCACCCAAAAATGAAAATGATCCCATGATTTACTCACCCTCAAACCATCCTAGGTGTATATGACATTCTTCTTTCAGATGAAAACAGTCAGTTATATTAAAAATGTCTGGCTAATCCAAGCTTTATAATGGCAGTGACTGTTGGGTCATTTCTGAAGTCCATAAAAGTGCATCTATCCATCATATGCTCTTTATATATTTACATATTTACTTTATAAAGTTTTAAATATGGATATTTTTCTTACACAAAACGCATCGATTCACTTCAGAAGACCTTTATTAACCCCCGGAGCCGTGTGGAGCAGTTATATGATGGATAGATGCACTTTTATGGACTTCAAAAATTACCCAAAAGTCACTGCCATTATAAAGCTTGGAAGAGCCAGGACATTTTTAATATACCTCCGATTGTGTTCATCTGAAAGAAGAATGTCATATACACTTAGGATGGCTTGATGGTGAGTAAATTATGGATCATTTTCACTTTTGGGTGAACTAACCCTTTAACTATTTTATATTTTACAAATTGTTATGAATTCTGTAGCAGAGTTAAAGGCTCAGGGCTCAGGCTCACTTTAATGACAAATTAGACACACAACAAAACGAACGTAAAGCAGCAGCCCCTCACAGACGACTGCCGCATAAATTCAAACAAAACAGCAACATGAATGTCCCAGGCCTGGTCCTCTCTCGTCCTTCATTGTCTTCACTCCTCCTTTTATCCTCACGGAGCTCCTCCTTGGGACATGAGTCCGGTGTGGCACACAGGGGACGATCATTAGCACTCGTGCCATGTGGTAAAACTAAAGACCAATGTGGTCACATTTATTGTTGCTCAAAAAAAATGTAATTACAGTGTATAAAACAATCGTCGCAAAATGGCAATAGCTGCTGCAAGAGAGAGCGAGTCTGTGATACCAGATGACATAATTAAATAACTGTTCACAAAATATTGATTTGAGTTTTGATATTTTATTAGCTTACCAAACGCAAAGCTTCCATGAGGAAAAAACATTCCTAGCAAGCGCAAAGAGCGACTTCAGTGACACTTTTTCTTTTCTTTTTCTTTTTATCTTGGAATAATATACCACTGGGTGGTGCAACTGACCAATCAGAATCAAGTATTCCACAGAGCCATGTAATAAGTAAGGGAAAATCCATGGCTATCTGTGCATTAAACGATTTTTAATGCATGACGTGGAGGCAAAAGAACTGCCTGACTCGAATCGGAGGTGCATTAAAATCGTTTAATGCACAGATATATACATGGATTATCCTGCTTATACCATGGTCATTTGCCAGCATTGACTACTCAAAGCTTTTAGTGATGTTTGAGGCACATTTTTGATCATAAGGATACAAATTATGGTTATTTCCATCAGTTATGGCTTGTTAGATCTAGGATTCTGCCCACTTTGAATTAGACACAGAGATGAAGTATAGTGCATAAGATTACAGATTACATTTATTTGAATGAATTATCACATTTATTTTAATTAATTATCGAGAGAGAGAGAGAGAGAGAGAGAGAGAGAGAGAGAGAGAGTGAGAGAGAGAGAGAGAGAGAGAGAGAGAGAGAGAGAGATTTGTACCCGTGTCTGTTAAACATCTCTCTCTATTAACAATGAAGCTGCGAGTAATTATTCAAAATAGGTAACCCCCTCATTGCTGAAAATATTATGTAGCAATTCAATTTTATTACTAAAAGTCACAGGCAGCATTGATGCATTATGTGCTCCTGAATGTTTCTGACTTCATACAGCACTATGCTATTAACAGTGAAGAATGGACATTTTCTGAATGCGAAATTTCACTGAAATTTCTCTAATGTGACTGCACCTTAAGGGACTGTAAAGGGTTGTAGCAACTTCACTGCATAAACAAATTGTTGCAACATTTCTTAAACCTGTAATTACCTTCCTTGAAACAAATTAGGCACTTAAGAAGTGTTTTGCTTCCATGAATAAGCTACAGTTCCATACTCACTTCATCCTTGTTTAAAGTGCACAGTAGGTCTTTAATTACGACAGCTGATTCCCCAGGTTCTCATCAAGGCCTCTGATTACATTTCAGGTCAACAGATTACGGAACCACTTATGAGAAACTCAATGAAAAGGTGGGCGTGAAGACCATCCTCAGCTATCTGTACGTCAGCCCTAACAACAAGCGCAAGGTAAGATTTATGGCATCCGCTTCTTCTGTCTGGTACACCTACACATTGTTAGTCTTCATGATGTCTCTTTTACGAAGGTGTCAAAACATTTTTCAAGGTGATTATGTTTATGTGCGTGCGGAGCGCAAACCCCCTGCTCATTTATGACCGCTAAACGCGTTTGGAAGGATTTCACAGGTCGTCTTTTTGGCTCAGTGCACTGTTGGCTAATTTATCCTCTGGTAGTATTTACTAACCTCTCCAGTTTTTTATGAGATCAATGCATTTTAAAGATTCACTGGCTACAGCATGCAGTTTTTACTTGGAGATATAGTAGCATTCAAAGCAAAACACATTCATATCATTAATATTGATAAGGCTGTATTTAAAAAAAAATTCTCTGAGGTCTAATGAATTATGAACTGGATGAAAAGAAATTCATAAATTGCTAGTGTTTTAATCAAAGGCTTGACAAAAGGCTTGTATTTATGGCTTGAGGCTTGGGAGTTTGCTTTGACAGTGCAAGCTATCTTTCTCTGTCCTCATTTTTAAACCTCTTTTTCTCCTCGTTTACTTTTTTCTTTATCAAGAAGAGTCATTTATTACTTAATCTTGGCTATTAGTTAGTTCATTGTGGCCATTAATAAAGATGGAACACACTTCCAGTAGTGTTGGGGAAACTACTATAAAGGCCCGTTCTCATCAAGGACTAGGGCTGCATGATAATGGTTAAACTGATAATCACGATTATTTTACTTAAAATTATAATCACGATTATTTTATCAAAAATGGTAATGTAGTTATGGCCATTTTGCATGTTCTTTACCAACCTACACTTCACCTAAAATGCCTGTAGGTGGCACACCGACTTCATTTAACCAGCTATGATAACTTCGTTAGATGGTAAATCAATACAAAACACATGGTTTTGTTGAACGCTTTGTAATCTGCATTTACATTAGATTTTTAAAGCTATATATATATATATATATATATATATATATATATATATATATATATATATATATATATATATATATATATATATATATATATATATATATACACTCACCTAAAGGATTATTAGGAACACCATACTAATACTGTGTCTGACCCCTTTCGCCTTCAGAACTGCCTTAATTCTACGTGGCATTGATTCAACAAGGTGCTGAAAGCATTCTTTAGAAATGTTGGCCCATATTGATAGGATAGCATCTTGCAGTTGATGGATATTTGTGGGATGCACATCCAGGGTACGAAGCTCCCGTTCCACCACATCCCAAAGATGCTCTATTGGGTTGAGATCTGGTGACTGTGGGGGCCATTTTAGTACAGTGAACTCATTGTCATGTTCAAGAAACCAATTTGAAATGATTCGAGCTTTGTGACATGGTGCATTATCCTGCTGGAAGTAGCCATCAGAGAATGGGCACATGGTGGTCATAAAGGGATGGACATGGTCAGAAACAATGCTCAGGTAGGCCATGGCATTTAAAGGGGCCTAAAGTGTGCCAAGAAAACATCCCCCACACCATTACACCACCACCAGTCTGCACAGTGGTAACAAGGCATGATGGATCCATGTTCTCATTCTGTTTACGCCAAATTCTGACTCTACCATCTGAATGTCTCAACAGAAATCGAGACTCATCAGACCAGGCAACATTTTCCATTCTTCAACTGTCCAATTTTGGTGAGCTTGTGCAAATTGTAGCCTCTTTTTTCCTATTTGTAGTGGAGATGAGTGGTACCCGGTGGGGTCTTCTGCTGTTGTAGCCCATCCGCTTCAAGGTTGTGCATGTTGTGGCTTCACAAATGCTTTGCTGCATACCTCGGTTGTAGCGAGTGGTTATTTCAGTCAAAGTTGCTTTTCTATCAGCTTCAATCAGTCGGCCCATTCTCCTCTGACCTCTAGCATCAGCAAGGCATTTTCACCCACAGGACTGCCGTGCATACTGGATGTTTTTCCTTTTCACACCATTCTTTGTAAACCCTAGAAATGGTTGTGCGTGAAAATCCCAGTAACTGAGCAGATTGTGAAATACTCAGACCGGCCCGTCTGGCACCAACAACCATGCCACGCTCAAAATTGCTTAAATCACCTTTCTTTACGATTCTGACATTCAGTTTGGAGTTCAGGAGATTGTCTTGACCAGGACCACACCCTAAATGCATTGAAGCAACTGCCATGTGATTGGTTGATTAGATAATTGCATTAATGAGAAATTGAACAGGTGTTCCTAATGATCCTTCAGGTGAGAGTGTGTGTGTGTGTATATATATATATATATATATATATATATATATATATATATATATATATATATATATATATATATATATATATATATATATATATATATATATATATAAATAAATAAATAAATAAATGTCCCTGGCTAGGGACATTCTAAAATACTTAACGTGGCTTAATGCATTAAGACAGTGATATTAAAAGACCAAACTCTGTGAACATCATAATAAACCATACTGTACAGAACATGAATTCGTTTAATTACACGTTAAGTGTTTTCCTCCCATAGAAAAGCGTTATAAAGCGTAACTTAATGTAGCCTACTAAGTGATATTAAAAGATCAAATTCTGCACAAACCAATTTTTTCTGTATAGTATGCTTTATTAGTATAATGTTTACTAAGTTTGGTCTTTTAATGTCACTGTCTTAGTACATTTAAGCCACATTAAGCGCTTTCTTTATGGGAGGAAAATGCTTAATTAAATGTGTTGCGTTCATATTCAGGGCTCATCTGCTTTTCTGTACATAGTATCCTTTATTAGTATGGTGTTCACTAAGTTTGGTTTGTTAATAACACTGTCTTAATTATAAGCCATGTTAAGCTTTTTCACATTTTCATGTTAAGCATTTTAGAACATCCCAGTGGCGATATTGTTTTAAACTGATTCACATCATGAAAACTGGTAAAACCTTTAGGAACTTCAAAAGATAAAACAGCGAAACTCCTAATATTATTTCCAATAATTCAAAATTATGTTCATTTTCCCGATTGAATTGTCACAGGTTGCAAAGGTGCATTTATTCTGCAAGCAGTAAGGTGGAGATCCGTGTTGCATTTGTTGAAATTCATCGCTAAAGTCTTGATCATGGCAGATTTAGTCACACAAATAGTACAAGTGGCTTGTGAAGAAACAAAGACTGGCTGTATATGGCACTTTCATTGAAGCAGAATTTCTCTGTGGAGATCACTACACTAAATTCCAGGGCATATATGAGGGAAGCGCGTGCACAGAGTTGCCAGATTGCACAGATTAAGTAAAACACTGGGAAGAAAGTCTATCCTTTTAAGGGTAAGCACTATTTGGGGGATTTAAGCTCTTCACATCTGGCAGCCACAAGCATGACTGCTAGTGGAGGCTCGTTCCCTTTCAAGGAAACTCACGCTGCGTCACGCTTTGGGAGCGCCTCTCTGCGTGATTGCGTGCATGTGGCTGCGTATGTCATCAGTCCAATAGAGAGACGGAATGTCATAGGCGGGTGACGTCATAGACCCAGAAACTATAAAGCATACAGGCAAACACACGCCGTTAGCTTCTGTTGCCTTCAACAATCGCTCTGTGTCACTGTCTGTCTCTCTGTGTTGTGTCTGAGTTCATACTTTTGTTATTTTCAAAAAAGAAAATACACATTTAAGAGAGTAATAGAGTTATGGTGAGCGAGCAGCGTTTCAGAAAGTGTGTTCCTCCCTGTCCACTCTTCATTATGGATGGGGATACACACCCGATGTGCATTGCTTGTTTGGGAGAGCAGCATGCGCAGTCGGCGCTTGAGGGTGCTGGCTGCAAGTATTGTGAGGCTCTGCCTCTTCGCGTGCTGCGATCCCACCGGGCGCTCTTTGAGGAGAGCGTCCCGGCTCACGTTCCCCGCGGCATGGGCCCTGCTGCTGCCGAGGCTCGGTTATCTTCCTTTGAGGAGGTTGATGTCTGCAGTGTCAAGGCAGGGATTGAGGACTCGCCACTTCAATCCCCTGCCAGTGAGGAGCTCATGGATGTTCTGAGCAGAGCTGTGACCAGTTTACACATCGACTGGCCACAAGAACAACATGAGTGAGCTGCCGTAAAAAGCAGACTCGACGAGCACTTTCTCCCCTCGCGCTCCGCTCAGCCTCTATGCAGGAGCCTGCCGTTCTTTCCAGACCTCCACACTGAGGTGTCGAGGTCGTGGAAGCGGCCCATGTCATCACATATTTTCACCCCGCACACGTCTGTTTATAGTAACATCACGGGGTTGAAAAAGCATGGTTATGGTCAGATACCGGTGGTCGAAGAGACGCTTGCGAGCCATCTCTCACCCGAATCCGCTTCTGCCATAAAGGCTCCATCTTTGCCCACTAAGCCCTTTAAATTCACCTCCTCCTTAGTGGGCAAAGCATACTCGGCAGCGGGTCAGGCCGTCGCATGTCTGCGCACTGTCAATCGTGCAGGCACACCAGGCTGACCTGCTGAAGGACCTGGGCGACAGCCACGAGATCGGAGCCAATGCTATTAATGAGCTTCAATCGACAGCAGATCTTGCTCTCCGGGCCACCAAAGAGACGGCCAGATGTGTTGGCCGTTCTATGGTAGCCTTGGTGGCTACGGAGAGGCATTTGTGGCTTAATCTTACGGAGATAAAGGAACGTGATAAGAGCTTTTTGCTTGATGCGCCGCTGTCTCTGGGGGGCCTGTTCGCTGACGCTGTCACCTCTGTTACAGACAGGTTCCTGGAGGCAAAGAAACAGTCTGCGGTGCTCAGGCAGTTCCTTCCCCGTAAACCCCAGGTCTCGTCTGCTGCTGGGCGGGAGCAGCAGACCCCGAGTATGAGCTCCTCCCATAGGGCACAGTAAAAACGGAGTGTCGCCACTCGCACACCCCCGCAGAAAGGGTCGTCAGGTGCACGGTACTCTCAGGCGCAGCCCTCCAAGGCCAAGACTGATCTGAGGACAGTCATTGTGTCGAGGAGAGCTGTGTCCAAAAAGTCCGGACACCTTCGGGCCCAGGACAGTGAGGGTGATCCCCTCCGCGGGCGGACGGTACCCGTCCCGTACGGTACCCGTTCATCCACGGTGCCCTCACGAGGTCGATCCACCAACCCCGCCCGAGTGCTGGGGCATGGAGAGCCCTCGCGAGTCATCCAAGGATCCAAGGCTATGGTGATGACTCAGGAACTACAGACTCTGCTGCAAAAGGGGGCTATAGAGAGGGTTCCCCCTCCCAGACAGGGAGTCAGGCTTTTACATAAAATATATATTTTCATAGTGCCAAAGAAGGATGGAGGGCTGCGCCCCATCTTAGATCTTCGGGTCCTGAACCGAGCAGTGGCAAAGCTCAAGTTCAGGATGCTAACCCTCAAACAGATTGTGTCTCAGATCAGGTCCGAGGACTGGTTTGGTAGATCTCAAAGATGCATATTTTCATATCTCCATCCTTCAGCAGCACAGGAAGTACCTGAGGTTCGCTTTCAGGGAAGAAGCGTACCAATATCGGGTGCTTCCCTTCGGTCTAGCTCTTTCACCCTGCATGTTCACAAAGTGCATGGATGCTGCAGGGGATCCGCATGCTCAATTACATCGACAACCTGAAACAAAGCTGATCCTAGCACAGTCAGCTCGTCTCGCGGCCCAACGTCGAGATGTTGTTCTCGCGCATATGAGGAGGTTGGGGCTGAGGCTCAACTCCAAGAAGAGCGTCCTTTCTCCTGTGCAGAATATCACTTATCTGGGTGTGAGTTAGGACTCAGTCTCTATGCGGGCCCGTCTGTCAGAGCCTCGCATAGGGTCGATCCTCTCGGCCATGAGAGGGGTGAAGCTAGACCAGTCGCTCACTGCAAAGCAGTTCCAGAGACTGTTAGGTCTGATGGCAGCAGCATCCAACGTGATTCCTTCGGGTCTGCTGTACATGAGGCCTCTGCAGTGGTGGCTAAAGACCAAGGGTTTTTCCCCGAGGGGAAACCCCTTTCGCATGATCAAGGTTTCGCGGCGCTGTGTCTCCGCACCTTGGTTATATGGAAGGATCCTTGGTTTCTGGCCCAAGGCCCGTCCTGGGGCACACGTGTCGGTGTGCGTCTCTGACCACGGATGCCTCCCTGACGGGTTGGGGGCTGACCATGAGTGGTCGCTCTGCCCAGGGCCTGTGGCAGGAGCACCATCATTCATGGCACATAAATTGCCTGGAAATGTTGGCAGTGTTTCAGGCTCTGAAGCACTTCCTGCCACATCTCAGGGGCCATCATGTGCTTGTGCGCACAGACAGCACACCGGTGGTCTCCTATATAAACCATCAGGAAGTTTTAAGGTCCCGTCGCTTATACAAGTTGGCGCGCCTTATCCTCCTCTGGGCTCAGGGGAAATTGCTGTCGGTCAGGGCAATGTACATCCCAGGGAGCCAGAATGTGGAAGCAGACATCCTGTCGAGGCAGGGGCCGAGGCCCGGGGAGTGGAGACTCCACACCGAGGTGGTGGAGCTCCTTTGGGAGAAGTTTGGCAGGGCTCATGTGGACCTGTTTGCCACTCATGAGAACCATTCTCGTCTGTGGTTCTCCCTATCGCCCCCAGCCCTTCTTGGGCTGGACGCGATGGTACAGGAGTGGCCGATGGTACAATCTGCTTTGCCTGGTTCGTGCTTTAGACATATGTCCACAGAGCTGCCATGTGGAGGAGAACCGACCAGCTGTTTGTCTGTGTCGGGCCACCTTCGAGGGGGGGCCCAGTTTCAAAGCAGAGAATGAGCAAGTGGGTGGTTGAGGCCTTATGTGGTGGCCGGACAGCCTTCTCCTTTGGCTGTTCGGTCCCACTCCACTAGGAGTATGGCTGCCTCTCTGGCACTTTCGGCAGGGGCCTCCCTGCAGGATATTTGTGATGCGGCAGGGTGGTCCTCTCCGCAAAACTTTATTAGATTCTATGAACTTGACGTTAATGCTACTCCGGGGTCTCGGGAACTCCATGCCACAGGCGGGCATCCGGCCTCGTATGGGGACTTGGGTATTCTCGTTCCCTAAGCGGTGACGCAGCGCGAGTTCCCTTGAAAGGGAATGTCTCAGTTACGACTGTAACCTTAGTTCCCTGAATAGGGAACGAGACGCTGCGTCACCCTGCCATACTCCTCGCATGCCCGCAAGCACCTTGTTTCAGGCCTTCCCAGAAGCTAACGGCGTGTGTTTGCCGGTGTGCTTTATAGTTTCTGGGTCTATGACGTCACCCGCCTATGACGTTCCGTCTCTCTATTGGACTGATGACATACGTGCTTCACGACGCAATCACGCAGAGGCGTTCCCAAAGCGGTGACACAGCGTCTCGTTCCCTATTCAGGGAACATCTGAGTTACTTTTTCAAATAAGTAATGCAAATTATTTTGTTTTCGCATGTATGGACCGACAGCTCTCCTGTCCCTATGTTAAGAAAAATCGGGAGTAAGTGCAGAGGTGTAGTGTGCGCCAAAACATAATAGCTATTGTAGTTCTAGACTAAATGTGAGCATGCATTTATTCATCTCTCTTGCACAAAAAATTCAGCCAAAATGAAAAAAACAGTGAAATGCAAAATCTGAATATTACGTAAACCTCCAGTAATTAAATATGTTAAATAAAACAAATATTTTAATGCATTTATTCTCACTTTACTGACCAATGTGCTGCTGACCTTCGATGATTCAGTTAAAATGACTTTAGCAATAAGCAAAAATTACTTTAGAATTTTAGTTTTTTATTGGTGAACCGTTAAACTTTCTTCTCCTGCATCCTATTCTTCTGCAATCCAGGGAATGGCAGCACAGCTGAAAAGTTTGTTTGAGCTGCGCCCTCTACTGTACATGTGTGAATTTGCATTTCCTTTTGGTGTGAAAGGGCCTTTACATTTGCCCAAAAATAGAACTTTTTTTGTTATTTTAAAAAAAAAAACAAGCCAAAGTAACGTAACACATTACTTTTCTTAAAAAGTAACACTACTGGTTACTACACTACACCCCAACACTACTGGTTACGCAGATTTGTTTATGCATCTCATTGCCACAAGAAAAATATGTCATTACCTCAACATAAGGCACGACTTCACATCATGTGGCCACGACATAAGGGTGTCGTTACCTCAACAAAATGATGATGTGGCCGCAACATAATATCACATTCCCATAAGTTAATATGTCATGTCGTCAACATGCTATACCGTTCCCACGAGTTAATGTGTCATGGACACGACAAAACTGTGAACGTATATGACAAGTTATAATTATAGATACTTCACTAAAATAAAAAAAGTCATTAAAATGAACAAACTTCAGCTTATAGAACTTTATGACTAGCATGTAGCTTAGCACACTACAGTCTTAAGGCCTATTCACACCAAGAACGATAACTATATTAGTGTCCACATCAGCAGACGATATCGTTCTGTTTATTCTAAGCGTGTGCTTGTCTGCCATTTTAAATGCTCGAGCTCGTTACAGCAGGATTGATTCTGATTGGCTGTCAATGTTTTTATCGTTCATCAGCTGGATAAAATCGTTCTGAAAGTGATTCCAACGATATTGTTTCTCTGTGCTGTTATCGTTAAAGCTGTGGTGTGAACTCTGCTATTCATTAATATTGAGAACAATTTTTAGAATTATATCTTTATCGTTATCTTAGTTATCGTCCTTGGTAGGGCTGCACAATTAATCGGATTTTATTCACGATAACGATATCTGCTTCTCTCTATTGATTACAAATAATCATCATGATATTGTCCCGCTCGTTATCTATCCTTAAAACATGTTTTTCTTTGGAATTTGCATTGGTAACATCTCGGTTACGACCGTAACCTTAGTTTTGTTGTAAATTTAGAAGTAATGCGTTACTTTACTAGTTACTTGAAAAAGTAATCTGATTACGTAACTCAAGATAATTGTAATACGTTACCCCCAACACTGGTGACCATAGCATGTTCGGTTTACTTAATGGTTATCCCATGTCTGATATGTACAATTCCTAAATTTGCTGATAATTTCAGGTTTTCCATATTTGTGGCGATCCTAAAAATGAACAATTAATTTAAGTTTGGAACAAACTATCTAATGAGTTTGCTATAATAAAGGAGGTTTAAAATACAGAACACACTTTCTGAGCAGGGATTTGAATCAGTGAGTTGTATTATGGAATTTAGTCAATTCAAATGAACCATCCAAACAGTCTAATTCACTAGAATGAATCTAGATTTCCCAAAGGTAAATAAAATAAACAGTTTATGCATAATCCAATGTGTGTGACCTTGTTGAAAAAGTATTGTAATTGGAACACTGTTTTAGGCAAAACAGTATGGTAAATATTATATCACTTGTCCCAGTTGATTAATCACAGTTTATTAAGACAATTGTTTTCTATTAATAAGTTTTCTGTATCCTCATGTTTACATATGTAAATAAGGCATTATCTAATTAAATCTGCACAAATGTTACATTTACAGAGCAGACAGCTAGTTTCAAAAATCATTTTGTTAGAGTTAAATGTTTGGTGATATCTCTTTATATCACTCCATAATCCAGAAACAGTCTAGTCAGAAAACAAATTGCTATGGATTTTATTTTAGAAATAAAATGCTATATAAAAAATAAGGTGAATTATACATTAACAAACCCCTCTGTAAAAAAACATTCAAATATAAATGGGAATACTGGAAAGTCTGTTTTGCTGAAGTGGAGAAAAAATAATAACTTTAAGAAAACAGCCATTAAAGATACACTATATTGCCAAAAGTTTTGGGACGCCTGCCTTTACATGTACATGAAATTTAATGACAACCCATTCTTAATCCGTAGGGTTTAATATGGAGTTGGCCTGTCCTTTGCGGATATAACAGCTTCAACTCTTCTGGGAAGGCTTTCCACAAGGTTTAGGAGTGTGTTTATGGGGATTTTTTACCATTCTTCTAGAAGCGCATTTGTGAGGTCAGGCACTGATGTTGGACGAGAAGGCCTGGCTCGCAGTCTCGGCTCTAATTCACCCCAAAGGTGTTCTATCGGGTTGAGGTCAGGACTCTGTGCAGGCCAGTCAAGTTCCTCCACACCAAACTCGCTCATCCATGTCTTTATGGACCTTGCTTTGTGCACTGGTGCGCAGTCATGTTGGAACAGGAAGGGGCCATCCCCAAACTGTTCCCACAAAGTTGGGAGCATGAAATTGTCCAAAAATGTCTTGGTATGGTGAAGCATTAAGAGTTCCTTTCACTGGAACTAAGGGCCAAGCCCAACCCCTGAAAAACAACCTCACACCATAATCCCCCCTCCACCAAACTTTACACTTGGCACAATGCTGTCAGGCAAGTAACGTTCTCCTGGCAACTGCCAAACCCAGACTCATCCATCGGATTGCCAGACAGAGAAGCGTGATTCGTCACTCCAGAGAACATGTCTCCACTGCTCTAGAATCCAGTGGCGGTGTGCTTTACACCATTGCATCCAACGCTTTGCATTGCACTTGGTGATGTAAGGCTTGGATGCAGCTGCTCAGCCATGGAAACCCATTCCATGAAGCTCTCTAGCACTGGCCACACAAAGTTTGGAGGTCTGTAGCTATTGACTGCGCTGACTCCGCTCTGTGAGTTGATGTTGTTCCCAATTGCTTTCACTTTGTTACCACTAACAGTTGACCGTTGAATATTTAGTAGTGAGGAAGTTAATACAGTGAAGGAGATTGCAGAATCAGCAGAAACTCAAAATAGTATGTTATCTGAACCACATTAATTATCTAAGTTAATTCGACAAAATAAAGTTGTGATAACATATCTTGAAATTACAGTGTACAGGCACAAATGGATAAAGTGTAATAAAATAAACACTTAAATGTGTATTTTGTTTTCATTTCACTAATCTGAAAGAAGACAAATTATGTGAAGCAAAATAGCCCAAACCTCAAAACCGACCAGTGCCTAAAACTGCCTTAAATCAGCTAAGCTAAAATGTAGTTAAGTTAGTTGTGTGCTAGTTTCAGTTAATTACTCCCCAGCACTTCTGCTCAGTCTTGTTCACTTCAGTGTGTTGTGAAGATGCAGGAACTGTGGCACTCAATCATAATGTAATAATCTGGGATGTTTTTCCTAACAGATCAATTTTGTTTTGCCTACAGTTGTGGGCGCTTATTTAGGGATTCATATTTCCCAGCAGTTCTGATCCAGCAGATTTAATTACACTGTGTCTAGACGGCATCTCTACCACCAACACACACACAAATGTCATCAACATCTGCTCAACACTATTCTATATTGTACATCCACTTTGAATGCCAATGGATAGTTTTTGTCTTCAGCAAAATAGCAAACTTGTACACCAGGGGAAAAGAGACAAACCCAAAGGAGATGTTCCTTCCTTCTGTTGCATCTAAGTACTTCATTTTCAAGCCAGTAATGAAGACGGAAGCCAAGTTCACATTAAATAGCTACTCTCACTTCCAATGACATTATAAAACCAGGTCTGGGTCGTAATTAAGTGCTCTACTGTAAACATAATAACAGCTCTGGGTCTAATACAATAGTCAGCATCCATTTTTCTGCTTTTACATTAACGTGTAATGTGGGACGGCTATTTATATAAAAAAAGCAATGATTATCCTTTAATGTGAATGGTGAATTGAAGCAGGGCTGGTCAATGCAGTACATTGCAAAGAGCCATAATGAGTATAGTGTGGAGTGGATAGTAGAGCTTTATTAATTAATTAATGCTAGTTGAAAGTGTTCTTGATGTTGCAATGGACCATATTCAACATAGAGAACACAAAACAGGGAGTGATTAGAAATATAGTAATTATATAGTATATGTGTTTTTTTTTTTTTGACTATTTACAAAATAGTCAAAGGTTGGAAACTTGTACCAATATATTATGGGGTTACACTTTATTTCCATGGTCCACTTTAGATACTCTACTAATTATTTTGCTCCGACTTTGTTTTCTCTGTGCACGCTTCCATTAGGTTCAGTTTTTAGGAAGCATGGAGTGTCTTTTCAATTTTATGTCTATCTGCCAGTCTATGTGGACGTAGCAACTTACCAGTCTCGAGTCCCATGGAGGAGCTCTGGAAGGATAAAAGGAGGAGTGAAGAGAGTGAAGGACAAGAGAGGACCAGGCCTGGGACATTTATGTTGTGTTTTATTATGTTTATACTGTATGCAGCAGTTGTCCATGAGGGGCTGCCGCTTTGATTTCTTCATATATAACATTTGTTGGTTCCTGCCTCCTCCTTCCCTGAACACAAACCTTGTTACAGACAGAAGCAATTGATTTTGGGCCCTCTGTGTGTAAAGGAAAAACTATTTTTCATTCTGGCAACTTAAATTCCTACATCAATCTATGTGGACAATTTGGGAGTCGTTTTTGATTCCTCCCTTAAATTTGACCAACATATTAAGAGCCAGATTTACTAACAGTTTGCACCAGTGCAAATCTTTTTTGGTGTTAAAAAACGACTGTCAGGATTTACTAAAGACACGCAGTGATAAATGAGCTCTGTAAAGGCTTGGACAGAGTTATTTTTGTGGCTGACCTTATTGTATATGCATTTGTAAGAGTTTCCCTTTCAGGCGCTAAATGTATGGGAGGAGAGTATTTAAATGAATCACGCAAGGTGATTTACTAAGATTTGCGCTCGTCAATTTACTGATGTTTGCACCATTATTTACTGCCCAAAAAAGCGCATCTTAAACTAGACGCTAACGAGTAGATTGCGCTGGTCATTATGGAAATTGTTTGGCTGCGTCTGTGTTCATTAATTTGCGTGTCATCAGTAGATCACGCGTAGAACTGTCCACTTCCATCTGTGCTTTTATGGAATTGTGCTCTCACACTAATTTGCCGTTTAGTAAATTTGACCCTATCTCTTTCTCTGCCATTGACATAATTTTTCGGCTTTCCATGTTTCCACTGTTATATGGTAGGGGCACTATTACACATCTTCTGAAAGAGTATTGAATCTCCAGATCAAAACACATGTGAAGAAGAAGCAGAAACAAACAATCTCATATGTAATCATACGCATATGTAAAATAACACGATCACCAACGTTAAACAGCATATAAATCAAAACTGCCTAATGTTACTGAATGAAATGTGGACCCAGGATGATATATAGGACTGTGAAGCATTAGGGGTGTTGATGGACTCGATCTACTCCATCTGTGTTTTGATCATCGTTCTGAATCCGATCTGGATATAGTCTTTGACAAAATGCTATTTTCTCAGCTTTTTGCTCAATAAAAAAAAAAAAATGTGTGTATATATATATATATATATATATATATATATATATATATATATATATATATATATAATTAATGAAACTTACCCACGTTTTACCCACATTTTCTTTTGTTTTGTTTAAAATAAGCAGCTCTGTTCTTTCCTTTGATATATTGTATGTTCAGATATTCATAACACAAAATATTTTGGGGGCCATGAAATTTTTGTCAAAATTATCAAAAAACTCTGACGGTACTTGCGACTTTAAGAGTTAATACAGTAGTTAAGTCAAGCTTCTTTCATTTAAAACTTCTGTGCAAAGTTAAGTCTTTCCTATATCTCATAAATATCTTAGAAGAGTCATACATACTTTCATCTTATCTCGTTTGGATTATTGTATATATATTGGAATATCACAGACCTCTATATATCACGTGTTCATATTGTTCAAAATGCCACAGCTAGATTTTTAACTGGGGTCCCTAACGTGAACATATCTGATTTTAATGCATGTCAGTTAATTGCCAGTTGAATTTAAAGTACTGTTGTTTCTTTTCAAACGCCTAAATGGTCTGACGCCCCCGTACTTGTCTGATGACGGTCAGATGTTTGCGATCCACAGACAATAATTCTCTATTTCATCCGAGATCAAGATTGAAATTGAGAGGTGACCATGCATTTGCAGTTTCCTGCCATAGCTTATGGAACAGTTTGCCTTATATCTGTATCCTCTCAAAAGTCATCATAAATGATGTACTTATATTAATTATTTGTATAAGTAACTTTGCAAATACATGTCAACTAACTTTTATTAGAGTATTAATAGACTGTTATGTTAGAGTTAGGTGTAGAGTTCGGGTTAGTAGAACAAGTTGAGACATAGTTACTTATAGTCAGTAGAATGTCTGCTGGGGATCATCAAAATAAAGAGTAGCAGATATTAAGCAGACAATCTACTGATACTCTAATGAGACACTCATTGTTTCAACCCAAATTTGGGTCAAATATGGACAAACCCAACCATTGGGTTACATTTTTAACTTACATTTTTAACCCAAAGTTTGGGTTGGAACAGCCCAGCATTTTTTAGAATTATGATGACTTGAATGCCAGGGTAAAATGATATGAACCACTGTACCAATTCCTTTGAATCTTCACCCTGCAAACCACAAAATGTGATACAGTATCTTAAATACAGAAATTATAACTTTAATTCAGTAGTAGTCTTTGCATGCCTCTTTTTCTCTCTCATCGCCGGCCTCCCACCAGCTTTTGTCCGCTTCTCTTCCAAGGTTTTGGCACTGCCGCCATTTGATTTTCCTCTCCTGTCTACAATCTGCTGTGGCTGCATTTTCTGCTATGCACATTTACCTTTTCCCTGTGGCGCTCACTGCTCAAAACTACCACACAATGTTTTGGCTCCTACCTCACTAGTCTAATTATTCCCAGTCCTTTAATGATTTTAGAGAAACATTTTAGCCCAATGTGACAGTCAGTTCTACAGGGTGAACTCATCTCATTACACTCTGACATCATATAATCTTTGCCATAGAAGCTTGCAAAATATAATTTTGCAGTAACACTTTTGCCACTGGAACAGAATGTGGCATATTTTGGTATTTGTTAATGCCTCACATTCAATTTGTCACTCCCTATAATGCCTTTCTAAAAGCCACGCAAAAAAGAATGAGAAATTTCTTTTAAATAAAATTGTTCTTCCGAAGAGTACAGGCTATTTCAGGACAGAATATAATAGCAATCTCATCTTGAGTAAATTTCATATTTGCTACAAAGCATTTTTGGCATTGCTCATTTTTCTCATTTAAATGTCTGCTTGATTCCACTGCCTTGGACGAATTACCCGCATGACATTTGGCACCGGCACCACAATATCCACAGCTGATTGTTAATCCTTGAATAATATTCAAGCTCTTCAATTGACTGATTTAGTTATGCTCAAGTCATCTAATTTTGTTATATGATATTATGTTTAGCACAGATGTAGATTAAGACTCATGACTTGGACTTGAGTTAGAATCAAATCACTCATGACCAAAAACATTATTCTTGATTGATGTGACTGTATCGTACGCTGATAACTCAAGACGAGAAATTTCTTTACAGATTGGATTAAATGTGTGTGAAAAAGCAATTCTAATGATCTATGTCCTTAGTGAAGACAACTCCTATCTATTCTGTTTGCTAAATGTACATCCTATCAGGCCAGTAAAGTACACTATAATGCCAAAGGTTTTGGAACGCCAGCCTTTACATGCACATGAACTTTAATGACAACCCATTCTTAATCCGTAGGGTTTAATATGGAATTGGCCTGTCCTTTGCAGCTATAACAGCTTCAACTCTTCTGGGAAGGCTTTCCACAAGGTTTAGGAGTGTGTTTATGAGAATTTTTGACCATTCTTCTAGAAGCGCATTTGTGAGGTCAGGCACTGATGTTGGATTAGAAGGCCTGGCTCGCAGTCTCCGCTCTAATTCATCCCAAAGGTGTTCTATCGGGTTGAGGTCAGGACTCTGTGCAGGCCAGTCAAGTTCCTCCACACCAAACTCGCTCATCCATGTCTTTGTGGACCTTGCTTTGTGTACTGGTGAGCAGTCATGTTGGAACAGGAAGGGGACATCCCCAAAGTTGGGCGCATGAAATTGTCCAAAAATGTCTTGGTATGCTGAAGCATTAAGAGTTCCTTTCACTGGAACTAAGGGGCCAAGCCCAACCCCTGAAAAACAACCCCACACCATAATCCCCCCTCCACCAAACTTTATATCTTGTCATAACATTGTGCCAAGTGTAAAGTCTTGTTTTATGAAAAATCTAGATTAAGTGACTTTATGCTTAAAACAAGAACAAAAATGGGTTACACTTTATTTTAATGTGTCCTTGTTACAGTCTAATTATACATTTAAGTACTGTGTAATATTAATTAATTTACTGTAGGATTAGGAATTTAGTTGCATACGTTCATGCAACATTTATTATTACAAATGTATAAGTAATAGGTTATTACTACAGTAAGTGCATGTAACATATTTTACAAAGACACTGTAAAATTAAGTGCTACTCAAATATCTGCCAATGGGGTAAGAATAATAACAATAGTTTTCCCTTTGAATATAGGTTTTATTTACGTTTATTTACTTAATTTTGAAAATTAATTTAGAAAATAAGACTTAATGCCTTCAGTTATTTTGCATTTCTACTCTTAACTCTTCAACTCTTTTTTTATTTATTTATTTATTTATTTATTTATTTATTTATTTATTTATTTATTTATTTATTTATTTATTTATTTATTTATTTATTTATTTATTTATTATTTTACCCCCCAATGCAATTATAATGAATGAGCCTCATAAGAATCCAGCCACAAAAAAGGTTGCAAAAGGTTGCATCAGAAATTACAAATTTCTCAATAATGAAAGCAAGTGATTCTCTAATAATCCTTCCTCCAGTTAGCTGCTAACTGAAAAAGTAAGTATTTTATAAGGTGGCAATTTCATATGAATTTTTACATTTTCATTTTCATTTTCATATTTTACATTTTACATGATTTGTACAAAAACATATTTTCAAATGAATCTTATTATGAAGGACCACCCCTAACCCCACCCCTAAACCGCCCCCTCACTGCGGTTTAAACAGATTGTGCAAATATGTACGGATGAGATCATATGAATTTGTACGAACTAGCTACGAGTCATCTCACCAGATCAGGCCAATTCATGAATGAATCATTTAGACTAGTTTTGGAAATCAGATCAACTGATTCTCTGAAAATTTCGGACTCAAAAGAGTGATTAATTTTTTGAATCAGGCATTGCTTATTTGCTGATATATGCTCCATGGACAGCTCGAAAGATGCAAATAACAACTTCAACTTCAATCTGTTCAAAGTCTTTGTAATATAGCACAATATAGCACACTTTATGATTATTTTATGGTGCTTTTGTTTCCTTTTTGTAACTTTAAAGCTGTAGTCACCATTTGTTGTGAAGTGCATTGCTCAAAACTGAGCTGTGCAAAAGAAAAACAAATACAGGCATGATTGTCAAAAGTATACTATGACAGAATTTGCAATTTGGGCAAAAATAGAAGCTAAATACATTTACATGTAGCCTAAAGTGATCAATTAAAATTAATAATACATAATACATATCTTAAAGTTTCTTAATTAATATTTTCTTTGTAGAGATGCCCTTTCAACATGATTTTATTAGGTTTTGCTTTTTTTCTGTGATTAAAAGTTAGGACCTCACGAGAATTGCAAAGCCTACACACACACACACACACACACACACACACACACACACACACACACACACACACACACACACAAAAACCCACTGTTAAATGATGTAAGGTAAAATGTTTTGACAGTCTGCTCTACTCTAGTGCCCCAGCCTGTAATTGTTATCACGAGGGAGCTTTCATTCAGATAAGAGCGAGTGAACTGTCTTTTTACAAAGTGAATTTTCAACTTTTTTTATTTAATAGCTCTCTGTTGGCCTGCACAAAAACCTTGCACTGTCATATGATCCGCACTTGAAGTTTACTGGCATACAACTGTGTGGGTGTGTGTAGTTGTGAATATGTTTGCCACTGTTTAAAACTATCTGCACTTTATGGGTGTGAAATTACAATAGCAAGTAAACAGAGTTAGTACTCCATCCCCAGGGACATCTCGTGTACTTTCACGTCCAAGGACCTGTATTCGTAATATCTGCCCCTCACTAAAAGGCACAATTTAAAAGTAAAACATCCACATTAAACACCCACTTGCTAGTAGTAGGTACACCACACTAACTGCCCGCTGGGAATGAAGGTTTGATCGTGACCTCATGATAAACGATGATAGCTAATGGCTAAAGCAGTTAGCGCCACTAAACCGAGGTTGAGATTCAGATAATTTGTGTAGGATTCTCTCTAAGCTTTTAGCAGTTACTGTTGATGCTAGTGGTGAAATGAGTGTGCTAATTATACCATAGTGTGTCTACTAATGTAACAAGAGTGTCTCTTAGCATAGCAACAACTTTAGCATCATAAACCAGATGAATACTGCAAAGTCGTACTGAAGAAAAACAGTAGCAGCTGTTCTGAAACAAGACACATAAAGTTTAGATCTTCAGATCTTTAATTCATAATTCATGATTCACTTTGTGAGAACTGAAGCTGTAGCAGTTTTTGTGCACCGCTAAAGTGAAAACACAATATATGGGTTAGCATTTCAGTTGGTTTCTGAGATGGTTGCGAGCAGCTCTGGCATGAGATCTGCAGGGGAAACACTCACTGATGGGGCGTAAGCAAATGTCCTAACTGAGAAAGAAATAAAGATGAACATCTGTTAGCCCTCAGGCATCATTTCAAAACGCAATGAGTAGAGAGAGAACAGAGAGGTGATAAAATCAGGGTTGAGAGAGAGAGAAAGAGAAGGAGAGATGAGCAGTTGTTTGCACACTTTGATGAAACGAACAACTTTGAGAAAAGGTTTCCTTTATTTAAGAATTCATTTATTATAAATTGTTTTATTAATGAGGATGATCACCATGCATCCTCAGTAATGAGCATAAGAATCTTAGCACAGCTTCATTTTATCTTCGTTCAAAGTATTTTTTGGCACATTGGCCCACACAGTGCTGGCAATGAAATGTTGTTTGATAAATGCTCTCATGCATGTGCTGTTATGCTCTAAAACATTTTGTCTTTATGTCTGTATTACATTGGACTTTGTATAATTATTATGTATATTTGAATCCACACACATACATACATACATGTATATATTTAAGAAATATTTATATATTGTATATTTATATCATTTATATTATATATAAATATTAATATTTTATATATAAATATAACACATTTTGCTTATATGCTTGTGTGTGTATTTATATATGCATAATAATTATACACAGTACACACACAAATATTATGTAAACATAAACTTTTATTTTGGATATGATTAATCATGATTAATCGTTTTGACAGCGCTAATTATTATATTATTATATTATATTATATTATATTATATTATATTATATTATATTATATTATATTATATTATATTATATTATATTATATTATATTATATTATGCTTATATTCCCTTTTTAATCTTTGATCTTCCCGATGATTAAAATAAACACATTCTATTTTTGACCGTGTTATTTTTTTTTTTTTAAGAAAGGAACTATTTTTATTCATGACATAGGTGTTGAAACTATTTTTATTCATAACATGATAACATAGATTCATTGATAATGCTACTTATTTTAACTAATGGTAACAAATGAACAAATGGAACCTTATTGTAAAGTGTTACCATTATACCTTTAAATCATGCTAACATGTCATTGTTTTTACACCATGTATTCAGATTGCTTTAACATTGTCAGCTGATTCGCAGAATATCAAAATGGTATGAGTGGCCACTCAACGGCATGTTTTCAGCCAAAATGTGTTAAATTACCCTCTCGTCTGCATTTCCTTCCTCGTGCCTCAAACAGCCGCTTGTTAGCTCGCCTCTTCGTCAGACTCTCCACGAGACCTTTGCCGTTTGCTCAGGTCCGCGCCTGACATTTCTCATTCTCATATGAAGACTTCACATTTTCCCTCGTCAGTGGAAGTCACTGCCTTCCTGACCTTTCTCTTTCCCAAGCTTTAATTAGGCTCAGCTTTCCTGACCAGTTCTCCGCTTCCACCCTGGCTCGGCTTTACCACCCTCGCCCCGCTGACAAGCTCATATGGTCGCGTATGTGTCTTTGGAAAGATAATTGCCTGATAACAGGGGTTGATCTTTTTGGGGGAAGAACTGCATTTGTACTGGTGTTTTCATGTAGAGGGAGAGAATGAAAGGAAATGCACATACAAAGAGAATAAGAGATGAAAATCTTACATGAAAGTACATTATAGGCAAAAATTTGTTTCTAAGCTAAAGAGCTCCACTATGAAAGATTAATGCTTTCTTTCTGCCTTGACATTCATTTCGTCATTCTTCCATTTTGTATTAGCACTAGTTATTTGATCATTTAGAGGTTTGCATTAGTATGTACTGTATGTACTGTAAGTTTAAAGCTCGTGTGTTTCAGTCATTTTCAAGGTATTCCATGCTGGAATGCTTGAGTCATAATCACTTTTGCCTGTCGCCTGGCAACCCCACGAGTGCCATCTACTCCCTCAAAGACAGCCCTAAAACTGAGCCATCAGCACAATCTTTCCGTCAGAGCGAGAGATTGTGCCTCCTGAGATAAAGATTTCAACATTTAGCTGATTGTCTTTGTGTTTTTAATCGCTCTGACCTTCAGCAACAGCAGTAAACTGTGTATGAGCATCTCAGCCACTAGATGGTAGTTCTTCATTCTTCAGTGCCGTGAAGGTTTATGTGGAAAGTGTTTGCTTGTGAAGAGGAGGGTGTGAGACACTGATTTACTGCTTTTTTTGTACTGAGAGAAAAAGATGGCTTATTTTCATTTATATCAAATCAATGGGATGTGCTGTTTCTGTATAGAGCAGTCAGCAGTTTTATATTTGAATTTCTTAAAGTTGGCATGAAATTAAAATTTACCATATCTATTTTTAAATGTATGTTACATACACCGATCAGGCATAACATTATGACCACCTTCCTTCCCCTTTTGCTAGACCCCTGAAGGTGTGCTGTGGTATCTGGTGTTAGCAGCAGATCCTTTTCCTGCTAAGACCCCATGGGTCGGACTTGTTTGTTCAGACATCTGATGCTCGAATTTGAGATCTGGCCAAGTCAACACCTCAGACTCGTTGTTGTGCTCCTCAAACCATTCCTGAACCATTTTTGCTTTGTGTCAGGGTGCATTATCCTGCTGAAAGAGGCCACAGCCACCAGGGAATACCGTTTCCATGAAAGGGTGTACATGGTCTGCAACAATGCTTAGGTAGGTGGTGCGTGTCAAAGTAACATCCTCATGGATGGTTCACTTACCCAAGGTTTCCTAGCAGAACATTGCCCAAAGCATCACACTGCCTCCGCCCGGCTTGCCTTCTTCCCATAGTGCATCCTGGTGCCATGTGTTCCCCAGGTAAGCGGCGCTGCGCACCCGGCCATCCATGTGATGTAAAAGAAAATGGGATTCATCAGACCAGGTCTCCTTCTTCCATTGCTCTGTGGTCCAGTTCTGATGCTCACGTGCCCACTGTTGGCACTTTCAGAGGTGGACAGGGGTCAGCATGGGGACTCTGACTGGTCTATGGCTATGCAGCCCCATACACAACAAACTGTGATGCACTGTGTATTCTGACACCTTTCTATCAGAACCAGCATTAACTTTTTGAGTAATTTGAGTTACAGTAGCTCGCCTGTTTGATCGGACCACACAGGCCAGCCTTCACTCCCCACGTGCATCAATAAGCCTTGGCCGCCCATGACCCTGTCGCCGGTTCACCACTGTTCCTTCCTTGGACCACTTTTGATAGGTAATGACCACTGCAGACCGGGAACACCCCACAAGAGCTGCAGTTTTGGAGATGCTCTGACCCAGTCGTCTAGCCATCACAATTTGGAATCAGTCATGGTCATATGCCTGATCCGTGTATATTTTATTGTTAATGCATGCTATCTTATTATGATCAGTTCATCCACACATATGTTTTGACATTGTAATGTTTCATCAAAATGTCAAAACTGATGAAAACAAGAGACTTTTCTCTGGTGACAAGTGCAGGACTTCTCCAGTCATTTGGTGTACTCCCACCCACATCTCAAAATCCAATCAACAACCAATGGATAGAACCAATTCCCTGCACTGCATTCTTGTTCTTTTTGATTATCTGTTTCACTCAGATGTACCACATTACAGAAAAAAAAAAAAAAAAAAAAACTTACTTCCGTTTCATTGCAACTTTAAATTAACTTCTAGTTGAGAATTTCAAACTTCAAAGTTGAGAAAATGTATAAACTGACTTTTTATGGTACATATGGCCTCTCACTTTGACCATTTAGATTTGTACAGTCCTCGTTCCCTGAAGGGAAGTATGTTGGAAATGACCAACTAAAGGGGAACCATCTCTCTCTCTCTCTCTCTCTCTCTCTCTCTCTCTCTCTCTCTCTCTCTCTCTCTCTCTCTCTCTCTCTCTCTCTCTCTCTCTCTCTCTCTCTCTCTCTCTCTCTCTCTCTCTCTCTCTCTCTCTCTCTCTCTCTCTCTCTCTCTCTCTCTCTCTCTCTGTGTGTGGGTTTAAACACTACGTAATGGGGACAAAATGTAGATGCAATAGATGGCAATATCCAAAATCCTTGTCCTTGTAGGGACATTTTTGGTCCCCATGAGGAAACCGCTTATAAATCATATTAAGTGATCTTTTTTTTTTTTTTTTTTTTTTTTTAAAGGCAGAACGTTTTTACAGTATAAAAATTATGTTCCATAAAACATGAAAACCCAACACGTGTATGTGTATGTATGTGTGTGTATTAAAATATTAACATAACTGATTCACTCGGCACAGTCAAATAAGAGTTTTTATTTTATTTTATTTTATAAATTTTTTTTATTTTATTTTATTTTATTTTATTTTATTTTATTTTATTTTATTTTATTTTATTCACCTGAGCCATAAGTGCCATGAGACAGATTGATATATTATAATATCATATTATAATATGATTCATATTATATATGAATTGATTAATATTATATGTATTGTCTATACAATACAGTATTGTCTGTATTGTATTGTAAACATTGTATTTTTATGATTTTTATTTATGCAGAACACACTTTTTATGAGACTCTTAAGGATTTTTTTTTTTTTTTTTTTTTTAATTAAAGGGATAGTTCACTTATTCTACAGAATTCTACAGAAAATAGAACGTCATGCAGGTTTGCGATGACGTGAGGGTGAATAAATGATGAGAGAATTTTTGGGTGAACTATCCCTTTAAGGACAAGAACAGGAAAATGTATTGAAATTCTTTCAAAAACACCAAGCTGTTCACAGCCGAAAAACATAGCTACTACCTTTGCCCCTCTAACACACACTCCTCTCCAATAACTGGCCTAAGTTATCCCAGCACCCCTGTCTCCCAAGGCTACCTTAAATAACAGCACCTTGGATGTTTTGTAAACACATTGAGCACTCACCTGGGACCCGACACAGCATTTCACCCTAATTGGTCAGTTCTCCTGTGAGCAAACAATAGCCTTGGTTAATAAGGCAATATGGACGAGTTCACCACCTGCATCCCTAATAATAGCAGGAAAAAAAAAAAAAAAACAAAAAAGCGCCTGAGTTCAGGGAGCACATTCAGTCCTCAGATCTGTGGCATCAGCAAAGGGAGCAAAAGTAACTTACCGCTCAGTCGTTCCTGAGCTGGATAAGGAGATAAAAATGTGGTCCACCTGTGCATACCTACAAAGACTGTTGGAGAGATTTGTGTTGTGAAAACATAGCGTAAGCACTGAAAGGGCAAACAGCTTGGTTTACAGTTTTTTAATGATGTTTAGTCATCAGTGGAAGAAAGATGTGTGTGTGTGTGTGTGTGTGTGTGTGTGTGTGTGTGTGTGTGTGTGTGTGTGTGTGTGTGTGTGTGTGTGTGTGTGTGTTCATTCACTTAAATGGTGACTGTGGAAGCTTGTGTACACATTTTAATGAGACTTCATTTTTATCTGATCACAAATTCAATAACCATAGATTAACTGTCCTCACCTGGTCAATAAGGTTATAATAGCATTCACCTTCTATGGTGTTGTGTTGCACCAACATGGTTTTTTTCTTTGACTTTCTTAAAAAAAAAAAAAAAAAAGGTTAGTTATTACAGTTAATATGCTCTTTTAAGACTATGCTATTAAATATATTTATGGATAATTATAACATGTTTGTTTAATCTTTAATAAGTTAAGTCAGAGTTTTTTTTTTTTTTTTTGCCTTCCAAAGAATTCTTCTTGAAATTGTAACTCCCAGCAAAACTAAGTTTTACAATTTAGTACATTTAGGGAACACTGGTCTGGAGGAAAAATATGCTTTCATCCTCATATTATTCCAATCCATATTATTATTATTATTATTATTATTATTATTATTATTATTATTATTATTATTATTATTATTATTAATTTTCAATCATAGAACCCAAAAGAAGAAAAGTGAGGGATGTGAGGACAGTGATTTAAACTGTAAAGCTTAGAAAAGCTCATAAAAGTATTGTAAAAGTATGTCTGTATGACTTGTATACTCTTCTGAAGTAATGCATCAGCTTTATGAGGAACAAATTTCAAGTTAAGTAGTTGTTCACTGAAAACCACACACTGTGAGAATGTGAGAAACCAAACAGATCACATTTGGAACTTTGCACCTGAATAAAGAATATCTGCCACCTGAACCATGCAGAAATGCATGGAAATTATAGACTTCAAATATATTACTGCTGTCACTAATTTATGTTTAAATATTTAAAAAAATATTAAGAATTGTTTTTATAGGCTATGTAAGTGACAATTATAATTTGTTTAATTTGTTCTGAATTATTGTTTCTCAAATTATTAATAATAATGTATTATTTTTATTTATTTATTTACATAAGTATAATTGGTTGGTTGGTTGGTTGGTAGGTTGGTTTTGTAGGTTGGAAGCTAGGTACTGTAGATAGGTTGTTTGGTTAGTTGGTTGGTAGGTTGGAATGTTGGTAGGTTAGTTGGTTGGTTGATTGATTGATTGATTGATTGATTGATTGATTGATTGATTGATTGATTGATTGATTGATTGATTGATTGGTTGATTGATTGATTGATTGATTGATTGATTGATTTGGTTGGTTGGTAGGTAGGTAGGTTGGTTGGTTGGTTGGTAGGTAGTTAGGTAGGTAGGTTAGTTGTTAGGTAGGTAGGTTGGTGGTAGGTAGGTAGGTAGGTAGGTTAGTTGTTAGGTAGGTAGGTTGGTAGGTTGGTTGGTTGGTTGGTAGGCAGGTAGGTAGGTAGGTAGGTAGGTAGGTAAGGTAGGTTGGTTGGTTGGTTGGTTGGTAGGTAGGTAGGTAGCTAGTGTAGCCAAGTCAACAGGGGCGCTGCTGTGCATATTTGTTGAGGGTACGCTTGGCCTTTAAATACAGCACTTCCTCTGAAGGCTTGTAGTGCCCGAATTGTTTGGCGTGCAGGTGGTGGTTAGTCGCTGGAAGAACAAGTTATGTTGATTTTTATTTTTTTTTTTTATTTATTTTTTTATGTGTGCTGTAAACATCCTAATGCTGATTAATATGGACTGGACGAGCAGTAGTTGCTGAATGTTTGAGAAGTGTACTTTTAAATACCCTCACATGTTCATGAGTTGGACAAACAGTAGTTGCTGAATGTTTGAGAAGTGTACTTTAAATACCCTCTACATGTTCATGAGTTGGACGAGCAGTAGTTGCTGAATGTTTGAGAAGTGTACTTTAAATACCCTCACATGTTCATGAGTTGGACGAGCAGTAGTTGCTGAATGTTTGAGAAGTGTACTTTTAAATACCCTCACATGTTCATGAGTTGGACGAGCAGTAGTTGCTGAATGTTTGAGAAGTGTACTTTAAATGCCCTCACATGTTTGAGTCGGATGAGCAGTGGATGCTGAAGTGTTTCAGACGCTTTTCAGAAGCCTTTCAGAAGCCCGTGGCTCACAACAAAGAGTTCTGTCCTGTGCTGTTGATCACTGTTTTCCTACCTTTAGTTTTGATGGTTTATTTAACATTTTATGGTTTTGTGAAATGTCACCCATTTAGTTTTGTAGTTTCTTTATATTGTTTGGTTGGCCCAATATTAGTCTATTGTGTGTTTTTGTTTTTTGTTTTTACATGGTTTATTTTGTGTTTTGCAGCTAGGCTATTCTAGCTTGGGGAGTAACTACTGAGGGGACATACTCACTTCCACCTATACAAGTGTGGTGTGGAAATGATGTGTGGTTGAGTTTGTGTATTATTGTGGTGTATAGGAAATTGTATTTTTTTGGGATTTATTCAGCTAGGTAGGTAGGTTAGTTGGTATGTAGGTAGGTAGGTAGGTAGGTAGGTAGGTAGATGGGTTGGTTGGTTGGTTGGTTGGTAGATAGGTAGGTAGGTAGGTAGATGGGTTGGTAGGTGGGTAGGTAGGTAGGTTGGTTGGTTGGTTGGTCGGTCGGTCGGTCGGTCGGACGGTTGGTTGGTTTGCAGGTAGGTAGGTAGGTTTGTTGGTTGGTAGGTTGGCCAAATGCAGCTAAAATCAACTGTGGCAAGTAACACTGTCAAATCACTAGCCAATTTGGCAGGTTACTTATTATGTTTACTCACTTTGCTGGGAAGTTTGTGCAAATCTGCGCAGTTTTAGCACAAATACTCAACTTGTGAGTCATCATGATATATTAAATACAGCATATTGCGCAGAATCTGTGCATATCTGGGTTACTTGAACACACACATCACTACGAAATAAATAATGGCACGCTTGTTCAATTGCATTGAAGCAATAGCGAAGAAGATTAAAAAAACATAATAATGTGGCAATACTTGCCTGGGGTAACTAACCCCAGCGAAAAGACCCACCAAATAATGAAGGAAACCAAGAAAAGACAATTATAAGTTATAATACCAAGTGGCAAGCTGGTCATGAGGACTTGTCTTTGAAATGTAATGTGTTATGAGGACTGCAGGATATATGCTTTGGAAAAACACAAAACAAACAATTTTATACTGTATTGATCTGTCCACCTAAAATACATATACAGCAGTACAGTAATTTTTAAACAAAGTTAAACAAAACTACCCAGCAGGTTGGGCAAACATTTAACTCAACCGCTGGGTTAAAACAACCCAATTGCTGGGTTTGTCCATTTTCAACCCAACTTGGGTTGTTTTTAACCCAACAGTGTAGTTAATCTGGTTAAATAATACATTTTTGGCTAGTAGAAGTTCTAAATGGCCAGTAAATAAAAAAAAAAAATAAGATTGGCCAATGAGTGACCCTTTTTGTTAAGTAGGTAGGTAGGGGCGTGTCCGCTGTCAGCGCTGAAACCAAGGCCACTTACACTCATGATGGGGCACGTACTGCTGACCATGGCACCAGTTGTCAGCGGGACAGGAGGATAAAGGCCGGGATGGGAGATAGTCGGTCCAGCCCCATTCACCAGTAACAGCGATTATCAGTGAATCTAGTTGCCTCCGGATGAAAGTTTGTAACAAGGGTTGGTTGGTAGGTAATTGGAACAATTTTTGCTCAAAAACCTTGACCATAGTACTGAAAAGCTAAAAGTCTGGCCTACACCGTGCTTGACCCATTCTCCTCTTTATCTTTACATAAGCAAAATCCATAATAAAGGAATCTG
This sequence comes from Paracanthobrama guichenoti, assembly GCA_018749465.1. NCBI lineage: Eukaryota > Metazoa > Chordata > Actinopteri > Cypriniformes > Gobionidae > Paracanthobrama > Paracanthobrama guichenoti. The sequence continues at coordinate 37,727,672 of CM031943.1, forward strand.
AATTCCAAGCAAAGAAGACCATTTATCCACGTCAGGTTAGCGGTAAAGAAAAAAAAAAAAAAGACATTCATGACTAACCTCGTTATGGTCAGGATTTACAGGAGTGAGACAATCCAATTAGTTTAAGATGGAGCTGAAACATGTTCCTAATTTCATTAATATTCTATCAGAGCTATCGTATCACTGCACAAATGGAACTCAAAGATTCTCCACCACACTCTCTAAGCGTCTCTCCAGCCACCTCATCTGCTGCTTCATTAACCTTTGTCTTCCCAGAAACCTCTGCTCTTATGCTTCAAGTCACTGATAGGGACTTAACATACAGAATCAGAGGAAAGATAATGGAGGTGGATTTTGCAAGGCTGCATGAGTAATGGAGACGGAGAAAAGAAGATAAAATTAATTGCCCTTGGTAATGTGTGACTCACATTATAAAAGCTAAGTCGACAAGGCCAGTGCAGACCATCCTTAATTTTATCTAAAACCGAATTACTTGTTCTTGAATTATCTGCATTTCACTTTCATAGTGCTGATCAAAGCTTTCTAAAGTAGGTATGTGAAATAGCAAAATCTGTATTTCATTTTAACTACATTTCTTTGGAGCACCCGCAGTGTCGCGCTCTTAGATTCTTTATTTATTTATTTATTTTTGCTACCTGTGCCTTCCTTCTGTTTCCGCACAACTGAAGGTCAAAAGAGAGCGAACGAGAGACACGCACCTACACCTGCGTCTGCATAGAAGGTATAGAAATGCAGATGGAGAGGCATTTGTCCATACAGCTTCAGAGCGTGTGACAGCTTGTATGACTGATATGCACTTTCTGTTCAGCACGGTGGATTTTAACATGATTTGAATACGATCTGAACATGTTTTTTTTTTTTTGCATTGATGACTAGCATCTTATAAAGCTGCATGTAACCTGTCAAGTTTGAAACCCTGTTATAGGGCAAAGGATGACTGAATAGCATTTACTCTAACAAATGCAATGTGGCAAATGGTTGGTTGTGGTTTTGAATGTGGTTTGAATGCTTGGTTTGCATTTACTTTACACTGTAAAATTACAGTTACAAAATGTTATTGTCTACCTATATTGTCTGTACCAATCACAGCATCATAAAAAGTATTATCATTAGCTTTATTGTTTCTCAGAGATAATTACCCTCCTCCATCCCCAGCTCCTCCTCTCGTCCAGTCAGGATTTGGCCTTCTGATTCCTCTTCAAATCAGACTAATTCTCGAATTATGTTGTACATTAAATTATGGAACATTAATGATATCTGCAATACATTTATGTTGGTTCTGTTCTGTTTATCCTAAGGTGTTTATCACTGCTCTCCCTGCTCTTATCCATGATTGTCAATAATTTTTGACGACAGTGGTCCTGACAGAACTTGTTGTACACTTTGATCTTTACAACTTTGCAGATACATAATAGGTCCACTTTAAAGACTCCCTGTGGTAAAAAACAACCTGATCTCTCAGAATTCCGTGAAATGAACACGGCCCTTAACTCAAAATCTGTGGCAGTTTCACAGAATCGCTGAAAATTCCGTGATGGGTCCACGGAAGTGATGCCTATGCAAGTCATTGACAGTATACAGACGTGTTGGGCATGATTATCGTCATGATGAATCTATATATCGAAACTATGATTTTGCCATTGTGACATGGAGTGTGATTCTCAATTTTAATCAACCAGCATAATTTTATTTACATTTATTTTCTTTTTATTATTTACGGTATTCAGACATGTTTTGAACACGTAACCCAATCCCTTCCCTAAACCTACCCATTTGTGTATTATAAAAAACAGAATATAACAGGCAGATATTACTGCAGGCACAATTTATTACTGTTAGGGGTTAACAGTTTATGACCCAAGACCAGTAGTGAAAAATGAAGACCAAGAGTCAGGAGTGCAATTAATTAAAGAAAAATTTACTGAAGAATAGTTTGCAGTTTCATCAGCAGAAGCCAGCTTCAAGTCTCACGAGGAGTTCAGAGGTCCGCACTTCCTCTCTACCGGTCTCATTGTACACATACATACAATTGTCCCAACAGTTATACTGTTTTCAAGGTCTATCCACGTCATTACTGCAAGGTGGAGATTCTGATTGGCTCAGAGAAAATGAACAGTCATGGTAAATCTCCACAAATTGTCAGTTAATCAGATGCACGTGTCCATAAATCACTTGTTGACGTTTTCACCCCAGAATTAGGCACGTAGTGACCTTTCGAGATCTGGAGCAGGTGCCAGATTGCCCAGAACAACAAGTCCACCCCCATCTTAGGATGCCCATTGTACACCTTTTCTCAACACTGATCTGTAACACAGAATATTGTGCACATACACAGATACCCAGTTTCTCCAAGGTTAGGGTTGATTGAGCTCTGCCCAAACCAGAAAGTTTCCCAAAACATACTGATAACATGTGCTTTCTCAGTGAGAGGTACAAACAGTAGTACAGGCAATATTCATCTTGATTCTTTAGGGTTTCAGTAAAAGAAATATAAAATGAATAAAATATAATAAAAATGAAAGACAAATCCATATTTCATATCTGGAAGCCAGGCTAAGTGAGCAAGCACTGTTACTGCACTCCTGGCATGTTAGGGGTGTGTGATACCTCCAAAATCCAAACGCATCACAACATGTTGCTTTCAAGCGTTTAGCGACATATCACACATCCCTAGGCCAGACCCTCAGACTCCTTTCTGATATTGCTCCACTATTTTTGGCCGCAGCATTGGGGGAATTGGTGATCCTCTGCCCATCTTGACTTCTGAGAGACACTGCCACTCTGAGAGGCTCTTTTTATACCCAATCATGTTGCCAATTGACCTAATAAGTTGCAAATTGGTCCTCCAGCTGTTCCTTATATGTTCATTTAACTTTTCTGGCCTCTTATTGCTACCTGTCCCAACTTTTTTGGAATGTGTAGCTCTCATGAAATCCAAAATGAGCCAATATTTGGCATGACATTTCAAAATGTCTCACTTTCAACATTTGATATGTTATCTATATTCTATTGTGAATAAAATATAAGTTTATGAGATTTGTAAACTATTGCATTCCTTTTTTATTCACAATTTGTACAGTGTCCCAACTTTTTGAATTGGGTTTGTATATTTCTGTTGAAATATTGATACATTTAGCAATATAGCGGGTGAATTATGTATATGATATATATTATGATTAGGCATGTGACGGTATACGTTTTTCATGTTGTGATTAATTGCTGAAGCTTTTATCAGGGTATACAGTGTTATCATAATATTGAAATAAGTTGCAAAAAAAGTGTTTTCATACTATAACAGGTTTAATAACTTTCTTATGACAAAAATAACTGAACATTTAAATACTGTTTAGTAGCGCAAGTCGGCTTTGTTTTACGAGGTTTCCGTGAAACGGGCTGCATTTCTGCTGTTCCATCAGTGCCATCTTCTGTCAGAGAGTGAATGTGCATTGTCATTCAGCGTGTCTCCTTCACTCGTTCCGCCATGCGCGTTGCTCATGCGCTGCTAGGTTTGTTTACATCAGTGCCGCGTGCCTCTTTGATGCAGCATACAGCGGTGTTGATCATTTTAAACGGTAGATGGGTAAAGTATTCTTAAAATGCTTTCTAAAAATCAGAATAATTCGTAATAAATAATTATTCACAGTATTTTGAATTGACCATGGTAGCAATATTGTGCATGTTCATTATCGTGATATATCGTATAACCATATACTGGCACATGTCTAATTATGATGTTATGATGATAGGTGTGATTTGGTGGAGGCGGAGACTCATTTGCATATTTATACTATTTTAAGGCATGAAGAAAATTTACTACAGGGGGACTTAAGTATTTTGTCCAAAAACACCACAAAGTAAAAATTGTGTGATTAGAAGTCTTATAAACCCATGCAATAGCTTTATGTGAGGAACAGACTAAAAAGTTTGTATTACAGGCCTTTTTTTCATGGAGTTATTCAGGATTGACCTTTTTGGTGCTTAAAATGGCTGGCCGCTCATTAACTTTTTAAGCAATTGTAGTGTTCATTTAAGTTAGCTTTGCAAGAGTACACATTTTCCTTAATCACTAGCATACTAGCATACTTTGCTTCTTTAAAATAAAATAAAGAATCCAACCAGTGAAGCAACCCACTGATTGGTTGGCATCTGGGTCATGTTGGATGAGTTGGTGATGATTGATGAGCGGGTGTTCTGGGTTCCCGCCGCTATGGTTAGCATTAGCATGTCCCATTTGACGAATGGTCTGGTGAGCTCTGCTGCCCTGCTCTACTTAATAATGCTATTGCCCTGGAGAGATGGGTCAAGAGCGCACTGAAATGGAAACCGATTCTGAAGTGGATGCTAATGCTTTATGTGCCGAGGAAGAAACAAGACAGTTCATGAACAAGTTGCACTGACCCGTATTACATGAGCAAGAGAGCTATTGATCTGTTAATATAATCGAAGCTTGTGTCCATAAAATAGCTATGAGAAGAGTTAATATCTGGCCTGTTTAACGATTTACCAACCAATGGAACAGAAATAAAGACCTAAAGCAATTCTGCTGTGGAGCTCAGACACACACTTACACACTCCTTAGACCCTGACACCTCCAGCTTTCTGTCGTTGATAAGGTTTTGAAACGGTTCAGCCTCGCGATTCAATTATATTTGAGGCTGATTATATTTATTTATTTATTTTCAAATTTGGCACAAACTTAAGACTGGTGGCACTTTAAAACAGAAAAGAAAAAAAAAGCTCAAGGAAATTATAGATTTAACAGTGTGACTGCGCTTTAGGGTGAGTTAAAGTGTGCGTATTTCGTGCGTAATGAATTACTCATTGGAGTGTGTTACAAGATTGACAGCGTTAAAGAGATTTATGTTTGTGATGCACTGCGATTATGATGAGATCAAACCAAGCAAATCAGGGATTGGAAATGAAGATATCACATTTAACACGAGGCGGTGCTGCCACAACTTTAAACGTGTTCATTAAGATTTGCAAATTAGGAACACGGTTTGTGAGTTCATCAAATTTATGAGCTTCCTGTCTTGTATAGGAAATACAAATTGAGATGCAGTGTTGATCATGTTTTATTACTGTTATTAGTTGTTATTGTTTAAAGGAATGTTCCAGGTTTAATACATGTTAAAATCTACCAACAGCATTAGAGGCTGCATTACCACCATTCACTTTCATACAGCATGACCCACCGAGGTATGGACTCTACAAGAGCTCTGAAAGTGTCCTGTGGTATCTGGCACCAAGACGTTAGCAGCAGATCCTTCATGTCCTGTAGGTTGAGAGCTGGAGCTGCCCTGGATCAAACTAGTTGGTCCAGCAAATCCCACAGATGCTTGATTGGGTTAAGTTCTGGGAATTTGAAGGCCAGGGCAACACCTTGAACTCTTCATTATATTTCTCAAACCATTCCTGAACAATGTGTGCAGTGTGGCAGGATACATTATCCTGCTAAAACAGGCTAATTTCCACTGCTGGGCCAAAAGCAGGCATACCAGTGCGTGCCAGGGCCACTTTACGTTTCTACTGTCACTTCGGGGCTTGATCGGGCCTCGCCTAGTCTCCCTCAGGGTCAACGGCCAGGGTTTTTGGCCCACCGAATACCTTGGTTCAAAGCGAGCCAGCTTGGGCTTGAGGAGTGGTTACGAACAAAGCGGAGTTCATCTGGAGACGGCAGCCCGCAGATGATTGTATATACCAGCTAACATCAGCATTAATGACTTTAAAAACCATTCAAAACCCACATTCAGGCAGTAATTTCGTATATTTGTGTCGAGGTGGCTAATCATTACAACCTCATATGCATTCATACAATTTGTCTATACTGCAGTGATAGGTAGGTTATTCTTCCAAATCATACGAATTGATCAACTCACAAATACATACAAATTTGTACGATTTTTGCTAAATCATATGTATGAGTGAGGTTGTACAAATTCATACAATTAGCCACTTCATAAAATACGCACTCAATTGCCATGAGATCGGGTTGGACTGGCTGATATCCATATTTAACTCTGCGTTATAAAATAAAGCAACTCCGGTTTTCGGGAGCTCTGACTGAAAATATAACTGTATTGGGACTGTCACTGGAGAGAGTACTAAAGCTCCTCAGGTATTTTTGGTGGAAAATTTGTAGAAATGATTGTTCTTTCTAAATGATGTAAACATAGGCTACTGTCCTATGACTACAAATAAACTGAAACAGGCGTGACTGAATAATCTGTCCTCTTTCTGTTGTGAAATAACGGTAAATACAACTTTATTTTTGTGTGACTAATGTGCAATCTTGATACACATTTACATTCGGATCAATATATCACTTATTATTGTAAAACTTTTGGTAAAACATTGATGCTTGGGTTTTAAATCTTTAAGTAAACAACAAAAAAATGCCAACAAATCATGATTTTTTTTTTTGCAATCTCGCTTAGTTTCAGTGATTTCTTTCTGATTAGTTTTCTGATAAAACTTCCATTTGTTGGTGAAATGATGGGTTTGTGTGACTTTGTTCCAGAGAGGTGGGTTTTAGTGAAGCTCTGTGAAGCTTCTAGCCCGACGGTGGAAACGCAGTGTGTTTTTGGGCTCAGTGCTACAGGTTCTAGGCTGTTAGCTCAGCCTGGCCCATTGAAAGCTCTGGCTCGCACTGGCCCGACAGTGGAAAAGCGCTATTGTCATGAAGCGGTGTACCTGGTCTGCAACAGGGATTCCCAGCAGAACATTGTCCAGAGCATCACAGTTCCTCCACCGGCTTGTCGTCGCTCCACAGTGCACCCTGAAGCCCATCACTTCCCAGGCCAATGGCACACACGCACACACCTGTACATGTAATGTAAAAGAAACGCGGGAATCATCGGAGCAGGCGACCTTCTTCCACTGATCTAAGGTCCAGTTCCAGAGCTCACGTTTCCATTGTAGGTGCTTTTGACTGTGGACAGGGGTCATCATAGGCACCCTGATTGGTCTGCAGCTATACATCCCCATACACAGCAGACTGCAAAGCACTGTGTTGTGACACATTCCTCCCATAACCATCATTAAAATTTTGTGTGACTTGTGCCACAGTAGACCTTCTGTTGGCTTAGACCAGACGGGATAGCCTTTAGTGCCCTCATGCATCAATGAGCCTTGGGCACTCAACACCCGGTTTTGTGGTTTGCTCCTCCGACCACTGTTGGTAAATGCTCACCACTGCTGACCAGGATCAACACACAAGCCTTGCCATTTCAGAGATACTCCCAGTCGCCATGCCATAATAATTTGGCCCTCGTCTAAGTTACTCACACTACACGTAATCAAAAATTGATTTTTGCTTTCCATCTAATCTTCCCAGACCTTAATATGTGGCCTTGTTAGGAGGATCAATAATATTAACTTCAAAATATTAAGCATGGGTGTGTCAAGTTGATAAAAGTGATTGTAAAGATTTATCTTTTTTAGAAAGAATTTTTTGTTTGTTTGTTTCCAATATTGATAATAACTGTATCAAATCAGCATATTAGAATGATTTCTGAAGGATCACGTGACACTGAAGACTAGAGTAGCTTTGCATCACAAAAATAAATTATTTTTTAAAGTAAAATAGAAAACCATTATTTTAAATTGTAATAATATTTCACAAATATTAGTTGTTGTTTTTTTCTTCTGTATTTTTGATCAAATAAATGGCAATGTAAATATTGAAGTGCGTTACTCACGCTGTGTGGAAGTTTTCTGTGTGCAAACATCCAAAGCGTAAGCCAGATACTGAATTAAGCTTTGTTTAACGCCTTCTTGCGCTTGAACGGACAAATCCTTGTATAAAATTATCAAAAATGCCTTAAGGGACAGTAAACTGTTGAGAAAGATAACATATGTGTATCATCATATTGGATCCATACATTCAGTCCAAAGTGACAGCATCTTAAGGACCCGATCAGACCGAAAGCGCTTTTGCCGTGGAGATGCTCTTTTTTAAATAGTTTTCTGTTGGCAGTGAGCACTTTGCACACTGTTTATGTTGCACACTGTTTATGTGCCCTGGGCGCCTCTCGCATTTTTGAAGGAATGCGCTAAGTGCATGAAGTTGAAAAACAATATAATCTGAGCAGAAAAGCACCCAACGTCATTGCAGGTTTTTTTAATTTTTTTTTTATTGTCCAATCAAATGAATGGAGAGGCGGGCCTTCCGTTGTGGTGACCGTTACCTTGATTAGACTGACAGCACAGCTGATTCAGGGGTTTCCTAGCAACATAATTTTTTTTTTTTTTAAACACAGGGCACTGCTATTTTCTAAATGGAAATGTCAACCAAAAAAAGGCAGTGCGGTGCGCCTCGTGTTTTCAAACCTGAAAAACGCGTTCTGTCTGATCGGGGTCCAATATTCTGTTTTTAATGGTAATCAAACAAAGGCAAAATCCCTCACTGCTCTTGACTGAATAACTTTTGTAACTTTAAAAAGAATTCATCTGTATTCATTTTATTTATTTTTTTCATTCATGTTATTTTACATTTCAATTTCTGTAACCGAAATGTGAATTTTCACTGGTATCTAAAATGTTGGTGTCTGTTTTTGCAAAAGTTGTTTCATGACTGGTTAAAAATGTTCATGGTCGTAAAAGAAAATGTCACGACCATTTATTATAGTTATTTTTAGGCCCTGTGTGTATATTATTATAACTGTAATTTGTTAATAACTGTATCTAATTTGTTAATAACTGCAGGGTTACTGTATCAGCAGGGTTACTGTATCAGCAGGTTTACTGTATCGGCAGGTTTACTGTATCAGCAGGGTTACTGTATCAGCAGGGGTTACTGTATCGGCAGGTTTACTGTATCGGCAGGTTTACTGTATCTGCAGGTTTACTGTATTAACAGGGTTACCGTATCGGCAGGTTTACTGTATCGGCAGGTTTACTGTATTAGCAGATTTACTGTATCGCAGGTTTACTGTATCGCAGGTTTACTGTATCAGCAGGTTTACTGTATCTGTAGGTTTACTGTATCAGCAGGTTTACTGTATCGGGCAGGTTTACTGCTGTATCACAGGTTTACTGTATTGGCAGGTTTACTGTATCGGCAGGTTTACAGGTTTACTGTATCAGCAGATTTACTGTATTAGCAGGTTTACTGTATTTGCAGGTTACCGTATTGGCAGGTTTACTGTATCGGCAGGTTTACTGTATCGCAGGTTTACTGTATCGCAGGTTTACTGTATTGGCAGGTTTACTGTATCGGCAGGTTTACTGTATCGCAGGTTTACAGGTTTACTGTATCAGCAGGTTTACTGTATTAGCAGGTTTACTGTATTTGCAGGGTTACCGTTTTACCGTATTGGCAGGTTTACTGTATTGGCAGGTTTACTGTATCGCAGGCTGTATCGGGCAGGTTTACTGTATTTGCAGGGTTACCGTATTGGCAGGTTTACTGTATTGGCAGGTTTACTGTATCGCAGGTTGTACTGGGCAGGTTTCGGCACTGTATCGGCAGGTTTACTGTATCACAGGGTTACTGTATCAGCAGGTTTACTGTATCCTGTATCGCAGGTTTACTGTATCAGCAGGTTTACTGTATCGGCAGGTTTACTGTATCGGCAGGTTTACTGTATCTGCAGGTTTACTGTATTAACAGGTTTACACTGTATCGGCAGGTTTACTGTATGGGTAGGTTTACTGTATTAGCAGGTTTACTGTATCGGCAGGTTTACTGTATCGGCAGGTTTACTGTATCAGCAGGTTTACTGTATCTGGTAAGGTTTACTGTATCAGCAGGTTTACTGTATTGGCAGGTGCACTGCATCGGTTTACTGTATCAGCAGGTTTACTGTATCAGCAGGTTCACTGTATCGCAGGTTTACTGTATCATCGGCATTTACTGTATTGGCAGGTTTACTGTATCGCAGGTTTACAGGTTTACTGTATCAGCAGATTTACTGTATCTGCTGCAGGTTTACTGTATCGCAGGGTTACCGTATTGGCAGGTTTACTGTATCGGCAGGTTTACTGTATCGCAGGTTTACTGTATTGGCAGGTTTACTGCATCGCAGGTTTACTGTATGACAGGTTTACAGGTTTACTGTATCAGCAGGTTTACTGTATTAGCAGGTTTACTGTATTTGCAGGGTTACCGTATTGGCAGGTTTACTGTATTGGCAGGTTTACTGCATCGGCAGGCTGTATCGGCAGGTTTACTGTATCGGCAGGTTTACTGTATCAGCAGGTTTACTGTATCAGCAGGTTTACTGTATTAGCAGGTTTACTGTATTAGCAGGCTGTCACTTCTAAGACCTAATGCACGGATCCTATTGACTCACATTTGGTTTCTTTCCCCAACTGATATCGTTCACTTAAAGCATAACCGACAGTGTTTACATGAATACTCGTCAAGACAGCCATTTTGACATAACTGTGTGTGTGTATTTGACAGTTTGAGTGTGTAACAAGACACGAAACAGAACTGAAGGGATCCCACGCTTTCAGAGAGGTGGCTTGCATGCGCGACGTTTGGTGTGTGTGTCAAACAGCGCAAGACTGCAAGGAGTTGTTTTTTTCAAGTTATTGCGTTTAATAACTCTTTTTAACATCATGCAAGTCACATAAATAACAGTCGTGTGCCCAGTCTATTCTCTGCTATGTCGTTGACCTAAAACGTACACTTTTCACAATGTTGAAGTAGCCTATTAAAATCATTCAGATATTGCGTGCTTGTTATGATATGCATATCGCGAAATGTACATTTGCGATATTTCGATAATTTTGATATATTGTGCAGCCCTACGATAGATACTATGTGTAGAGACTAAGGACCTCTTTTCTGTGTTTCAGATCATGTTGCTGGACGGATCCAGAGGTGGAGAGCAGTTTGCTCATTAGCTCAGATGAAGGCGCCACATATCAAAAATACCGTCTCAACTTCACATCCTCAGCCTGTTGTTTCATCCTGAGCAGGAGGACTGGATCCTTGCTTATGGCCATGACCAGAAGGTACACAATCATTTTAGCTAAATAATTCCTGGAAAAATATGGCAAACAGCATCAAATTATGTGGAATAGCTTTCAGAAAGACACACTTCATGTGGTTCTCTAATTAGCAAGCTGTTTTATTGCCAGATACAACCAAATGCAAGAAAGCCAATGGAAAAAAAAACACATTTATAGTATTTGCATACTTGATAAACATTCGAGGAACAAACTGCAAAGCAAGACATTATAATAATGAAACACATGCGTGCAAATGGATGCTAATCTATATTTGGAATTGAAATATGTCCTCAAAGGCAATTATCAATGTGAGAGGAAATAAGTCTTAAAGAGACAATTTCAGTGAGCTTAAAGTTGGCAATTAAGACAATTTATGGATCCTCAGTCGCAGGAATTACCATTAATTATATGCTTTCGAGCTCATGGTTTAGGGCTAATAAATTATGGCAAAATTGTACTCTTCTGAAAAGATTGTTTAAGCATCAGATTTAATCATATCAAAAGATAATTTAACAATTTAAGATTTGTTTTTGTTTTTCCTGATGCAACTGATGAATCATTTTAATTCTTTCCCTCTTTAATTTTGGATCATTTCTGAATTGATTAGATTTTTACTCCTTGATGTGGATCTAAATTATATAAATGAATAGGATTATGAACATACAATAAAAAGGTTTTCTCTACCAAATGTATATTCAAAAGAACAATGACAAATTACCAAAAAAATCAGACAAATGAACTTTCTACAGTTGACGCAATATAATCAAATAACATTGATGATAGTTTCAAGTCTCGAGTGATGGTGTTAGACACCATTGACTTCAATTTTGACAAATCAACATTGACTTCACCCTTGAATGAAGGCCAGTGAGAATGAATTACAATTAAACGAACACAATCAAAAAGAATTATCAGCCAATTGACAACTAATAGTTGACTGTTTGCATAATGTGCATGACTAGCCACGGCTGAAAGCTGCAAAAGCAAACAGCACAAAAAGAAAACACAATCACCAGTGTAATTAAACCCTATCCAAATCTATGCTACAAATAAATGCATACTTTATTAATGTTGACAGATGTTGACAGAGGTTTATTTTATTATAACAGTAAACATGAGAGAGGGAACAATCTAAAATAAAAAAATTAAAAACAGTAACCTTCATTGGTGAACATTTGTGCCTCGCTTTAACACATTCTGTAAGTAACATTGCACCAACATGTCTACTAACTCTCATTAGAGTAGAGTAGAGTATTAGCAGGCTGGAGTAGGGTTAGAATAAGTTGACATGTACTTGCAAAGTTACTTGTAGTCAGTAGAATATCTGTTGTTGTTTTACCATCAAAATAAAGAGTTAGCAGATATTAAGCAGACAGTCTACACTGTAAACCCGAATAAGTTGGGCTAACTCAAAATAATAATAATAATAATAATAATAATAATAATAATAATAATAATAATAATAATAATAATAATAATAAAAGGTAAGGTAATCAGTTACATAAATTTTTTTTGTTCTTATTTTTCCAATTTTAAGTAAGCAGAAATATCAAGTTTTGAGTTTGTAGTACTCATGCATCTTAATTGCTCCTAACTTGAAGTACTGAGTTAGCTAACTTTTTTATGTTTAGTTTTGCAAATCAAATAAGTTATTTACTTTACTGTGAACCCTAAATTGTCAGAACTAAGAAAAGTTGAATGAGATTTTAGTTAGGAAACTCAGTTTATTTTTTTATATTTAATATTTATATTTTTATATATTTATAGTTATTTTTATTTTTCTTAGCTTGACTCTAATTTAAACATTTAACTTAAATTAAATTAACATATATATTTTGCTAGCTATAACAAACTAATTCAGAAAATGCCAATTTGCTAATTAGCTAACATGTTAACAATAGCATGGTACAGCACTTGCTGAATGAGTGCAACAACTTAAAATATATAACTTACCTGCTCTCAGACCAAGCAGCATATGTTATCCATGATGGTAACTCTCCAAAAAAAAAAAAACACATTAATAGAAACTCTTCTAAATTAGCATAACAAAACATTAATCACTACTAAATCTGCCTAATCTTGCACAGAAAACATTATATAACACTTAGATTTAGCATTTACTCTCCTTTCAAGTGCCATGGGCAAAGCATACTACTGGGAAATAAAAAATCCCAGCCCAGTTTCAGTTAAACTTAAGTTAGTCTAAATTAGTTTATACAACTCAAAACAATGAAACGTCAATGCTGTGAACTCAAAGGAAAAAGAAACTTCAATATAGTCATAATATTTAATTGAATTGAACTAATTTGTTTAATTTAAGTTGGTCCTACTCAAACCATTTAAGTATTTTGAGTGTTAGGGTTTATAGTGTACTAATACTATAGCCTGACAAGCCAGACCCACATCAAGATGTTGGGTTTGGGAACTCAATAGATGAATTGGCAGGGCTCAATCCGAGGGGCGGATAAACGGTTGTCTTTCAATTCCTCTGCATGCAATAGGATAGCGCTACAACCAACCAGAGCAATGAAGAAGGTGAAGTTTGGAGCTAGTTGATAGATTAAACTTTCACCGTATCTGGTCGGCAAAACTCCGAACACATCTTTCTTTTTAAGAATGACTTCAGTGCCGTTCTTTTCTCAAAGAAAAGTTTAACAACAAGTCTTCAGAGTCGCAGCCAAAGCTGATTCAAAAAGACCGCTGTTCGTCAGCTTCTTTGTTTTCAAGTAGCACGCGAACCGCGAAACTCTGCCGCCATTATGTTAAGCCCACCAGACTCTATACCACGATGTGATTGGCCTGACTAGAGTTTGGTTTTCCAGCTCGCAAGCCAACGGAGAGTTGCTAGACTACCCTGGCTGCAAATTAGATTTGCTGCCACTAGGCTACTAATACTAATGAGAGTTACTTGCAAATTTATTTATAGTCAACAGAATGTTCAAAAAGGACCATCAAAATAAAGTGTTACCCAAAAAAGCTTAAACCCGACTATGCTGGTCTTAAACCACCTGAACACTAATTCAGGCACACCACCTCCCTGGGAGTCTCCCACATACTGATAGCAGCTCCTCGAAGCCCGCGAAATGATATGCAATATCCTGGAAATTAAGCGGCGAGAGAGAAACCTTTGCACCTTGTATTAAGATGCGTTTTCAGTGAATCGATCACAAGTGGTCAGCCAAGATGCATTACTGTTACACCTGGTATTTTCCACTTGCTTTTGGATTTTTGGACAACTTCACCTCTTATTTCATCACAACTACAGCACTTTCGCCACACAATGAATACTGTTGAATGAACCTGTGTTAGCAAGGTTTATGCAAATTAATGTTTTTATATATATATATATATATATATATATATATATATATGTATGTGTGTGTGTGTGTGTGTGTGTGTGTGTGTGTATATGTATGTATATGTATGTATATATATATATATATATATATATATATATATATATATATATATATATATATATATATATATATATATATATATATATATACATATATATACATACATATACATATACATATGCAGGCTTAGGCCAGCTTAGGCTAGTTTAAGCAGTTGTTTTCAGCAGTGCTATACTCTTCGATTCTGTCTGATTTGGTTTAGTTTGATCCCATTTGTCTATTTCTAAAAATGACCGAGCTCCATCCACCCACAGTCAGGATGTTATAATGGATACAAGATTGTGGACAGTTTCCAACTAATGTAAATACAAGTGCCACATTGAAACCCCCCACTGTTTAAGAACTGTCTCGTAAAACATGGTAAAAAAATATGCTGCTTTGTGCAAGGCAAGTAAAGTTTCACACCTCTGGAAAACCTCTGCTCAACACATATCATTCCAAAGTGCTTTTTCATATTTGTATTTGCCATTTATATAATTTGAGTTTCCCCAAGCACTGTGCTCATAAATAGGATGTTTCTTGTCATACTGAGAAATATATACGTGAGTCATTTGTATGCCTCATTTAGTGAATTTCAGATCTTCGTGTTTGTTCTCTTGCTGATTGCCAGTTTTCCAGTGTAATTATACTAATTTTGAAATGAGCATTTTAAGATTGTATTATTCTGTATCTTATCGGAAAGTCGTTCATAATTAAATTTTCTCAGTTTGAAAAGCTAGTTAGCTGCCTACCTAAGCAGTATTTTGAGACATCTGTGGCACGTTCCTGATGCGAATTTGGTTCCAAAAAGTATGCAACTTAATTATGCCGCTTTCTAAGATGCCTCAATTTTTAAGGCAGCATCATATACTTGGAGAAGACAATTCCACACAATTCCCATGCATCGTAAATATTATTATTATTTTTTTTTTTTAAATGTAAGAGTAATGCTGATTATAAATATACTTCCATTCAAAATTTTTGGGTTGGTAAGATTTTGTATGTTCTTTTAATGCTCATCAAGAATCATCAAAAATACAGTAAAAACATGAATATTGTGAAATGTTATTATAATTTAAAATATAAATTTCCTATTTGAATGTATTTTAAAATGTAGTTTATTGCTGTTAATACAAATTTTCTTTAGCGTCACATGATCCTTCTAATATGCAGATTTGGTGCACATAATTCATTTCTTATTATTATCAGTGTTGGAAACAGTTGTGCTGTTTAATATTTTGTGGAAACCATGATGCCTTTTTCTAAGATTCTTCGATGAATATAAAAGTTCAAAAGAACAGCACTGACTTCAGAAATCTTCATATAATTTCTTTGCTAACACAATATTTCGTCCTCAGCTCTACAGCTCTGTTGAGTTTGGCCGTCGATGGCAGCTCGTTCACGGCGGAGTGGCGCTGTCGATTCTACTGGTAAGCTCTCTGTGTGATTCCTCCTTCTGCATGTGGAACATCAATCATTTGAACTCCTGCATTTTGTGGCTGATAAAAGAATAAACCAAAGAACATGGATTTGTTGTTCAACCCTGATGTGATCTTCCCCACTGTGTTCCACCACCAACGCTATCTCAAGGTTTACGTCCAAACCTTAGAAGTTCTTTAATGAATGTTGTCATTAGACCTTGTTACTGAGTCAGAGTCTGCATTTCCAATGTTGCAAATGATTTAGTCATTAAGAAAGCTTATTCAACTTTCGATCAGGATGGCTAATAGATGTCTAGACTGTGGTGATTAAAGAGACCGGATGAAAATATAAATTCTAAATGCGATTCGATTTTATGTTTATCTCTGGTCTCAAGTGGACAAGCTGGAATGGACTGAAAAGGGTGCATGGATTGATTTTTTTTGGATTGAAGTTTATTTAATATTATAAATATATACTCCACTAAGTCTTGACTACCGGGACAAAAAGTGGCTAGAAGTGAAAATAAATAAATACAATTAAATAATGTACAAAGGAATCAGTTTAAAAAATAAAGGCATGTCAAATATTTTTTTAGCATCTGCCATTCGCATTGATGCATGAATAAATGAAACTGCAAGATGGTTTAAAACAAATTTTCATCTATTGAATTAATCTGGTAGAGTGAATCTTGTAGAGTTGACTATATTGAAAAACTATATTGTCATATCACACATGTATTAAATGTGTATGTGCAGTCAAACCAAACTTTATTCAGACACCTTCAACATTTTCTCACAGTTTATTCGCTATAGTTTTGAAAAGCGGTAATAAAATATGACAGTTAAACTGAGTTAAACTGTCAGAACAAATTCATCTTGATAATGTCAGATAACTTTGATAGAATGGATTACAATCAACCAATCAGCTGTTAAATTTAAGTACACAATTAGATAATACCAATGTAGGTCAACCAATGAACAAGCAATGCTTCATTTGTTCAGTCTGTGGTGTAAAAGGTCGCATTAGCAATTAAAGAAAAACACATGGTCAGGTCAAAGTGTCTGAATCATGACTATAAAGACATGAAGACAAATAATGTTGTCGCCATGACCGAAATAACTAGAAGGAGGGTGGCTGGTGTCTCCCTTAGAGATGAGAAGTTTGACTATCCGTGAGGAACTCGGAGTAGAGCTGCTGCTTCATTGCGTCGAAAGGAGCCAGTTGAGGTGGTTCAGGCATCTGGTAAGGATGCCCTAGGGAGTAGGGCTGAACGATTTTGGAAAATAATCTAATTGCGTTTTTTTTTATACCAATATTGCGATTGCGATTTAATATGCAATTTTTTTAAGCTCTTTATCTTCTGTATTATTCAACAAAGATGAGCAATAAATCATTGTATAGTAATGGTGGGAATCTTTAGGCACCTCACAATCCGATTCCAAAACATTTTTTTTAATTATAACTACTTTTTAATATAGTAGTTATATTAAAATACATAAGCACACTGCATTTCAAACGGCAAATGAAGACTTCGACTTCATATATACAATATTATTTTATGGTTGAGAGTGTGTGTGTGTGTGTGTGTGTGTGTGTGTGTGTGTGTGTGTGTGTGTGTGTGTGTGTGTGTACCTTGTTTGGCTATACTTGTGAGGCGCAAATGTCCTCACTTATATAGTAAAATATTATGACTGGTCTTCACTAGTTAAAAAGGTTTTTAATCGGCCAAAACATGTTTTTAATTAAATCTATTGTTTTGCACATGTTTAGGGATAGGGATTGGGTTTGGGGAGTTGTATAGTATGACTAACACAATATTAGATCTATTAAACACAAACTGTTATTTCCTGTAGGCCAGGCCTGGCATAACATCCCAAGTTGATGCTGCTTCTGCAGACTACTTAATGCTCGCGTGTCACATGACCAGACTGTAATCGCAGCCTTTGCGGTTACAAAATCGTGTTTTATCATATCGCGATATTATCACAAATGCAATTAATCGGTCCAGCCCTGCTAGGAGTTTTCAGGCACGTCCAGCTGGGAGGAGGCCTCGGTAAAGACCCAGGACTAGGTGGAGAGATTATATCTCCACACTGGCCTGGGGAAAGCATTGGGATCCCCATTCAGAATTAGTTAATGTGGCTTGGGAAAGGGAAGTTTGGGGTGCCTTGCTGACGCTGCTGCCCCCGCGTCCCAACCCCAGATAAGCAGTTGACGATGGATGGCTGTCACACAAGGGTGTGTGTCTGTGTCTGTGTGTGTGTGTGTGTGTGTGTGTGTGTGTGTGTGTCCTACGTTATGGGGACCAAATGTGGCTAGTAATACCAACTCAATCTCACAGCAATTTGTAATGACCACTCACTCGTGCGATTTTTGCTAAATCGTATATGTATTTGACGAGTTGGTCAGTTCGTATGATTTCGTAAGAAAAACCTACCCTAAGCCCCGCCCCTAAACCTACCAATTCATACGAATGAGGTTGTACAATTGTACAAATTGATCGTCGCGATAGAGTTGATAATAGCGGTATATTTTGACCTTGTGGGGACATTTGTTTTTGGTCCCTATGAGGAAACAAGCTTATAAATCATACATTTTTCGAAAATCTAAAATATCAGAAAGTTTTCTGTGATGGGTAGGTTTAGTGTAGAGGGATAGAATATACAGTTTGTACAGTATAAAAAGCATTACATCTACAGCTGTCACTGGGACAGTACCCTTCAAAAATGTTCTAATATGTACCATTTAGGTACTAATATGTACACTTTTGGTACCAATATTTACCTTTGAGAGACTAAAATGCACTATTTAGATACAAAGTTATAAAGGTAACCACCCCAGTGACAGCTTTGTACTTTTTTTTTCTGGGAGTGTATGGAGAGTCCCCGTAAAACATGAAAACTGTGTGGGTGTGTACATTTAGGCATACAATGTGTCAAATGGGTAAATTCAATTTAATTCAATTAAAAAAACAACAACAACTAAAGCAGCAAATTATATTCTTTTCCATATCAAGAATCAGTGAGTCATAGTGCGTTCAATGTGGAGATCACAAATACAATTTAAACTCTCAACCCTACTGGTGAGTTTTTCATTGATCATGTCTGTCTTTTACGTCCCATCCAAATTCAGTTCTAGTCATTTAGCAGCAGGATTTTGTTTTTTGAGGACAATTTTGTGTCAAATTTTTGCATAAGCGCAGTCAAAGTGGGACAGAGCGAAGACATCAGAGAGTCAGCCTGCAGTACCGTTATTTTTAGTCTGGTAATGATCTACCCTCACAAGTTCCCCTCAGTGAACTCTCACATATTGAGTCTTATTATCTGAAGTGAGATGAGACATATAACCCTTACAAATGTGTAGCTATTGACTATGTAAATTTGATTGTCCCTTTTGATGAGATACACCACCACGGTCACAGACAGAATATGAGATGATTGAAGAAGTGGAGCTTTGAATGGATGAAATGGACTTTTGTATCTGTCAGCGCTTCAAAAGGAACTCAGATCTGATGTGGCCTAATACCGCATAGATTTAGAGTATTGGTGGTATTGAACAGGTCAGGAATTCCTTTACTTTCACCTTCACTATTGATCTCAAATCGAAACCTAGACAGTTCTTTATAGATATTTGAAAATGAACTATTCTTTTGAGTAAGCAAGGTTGTAAGGTAATGAACTATAACTGAAGGCACCTAAAAATCTTGGATGAGACTCACGTTAAACGTAATTAATGCTGATATACATGCCCACATTGCGTTGACTTCTAAATAAGCACTATAATAAGCCTGATTTAAATACTGTATAAAGGGATCGTGTTTACATTGAAGAGAGCGACAATGAATTTAAACCAGCATGACGCACAGCACTTTTTGTGCAGTCAGGTTCTGGAAGTAAGCATCCCATTTATTTTCTCCATAGGGGATTGATTTTGAGCGATAACTTGTAAGCCTTTAAGACGGACCTACTGTGAGCTGAGGTTGTTAAACAATAGTATATGCTTTTGTAGAAGCCATCAGCCCACATTATTTCAACACATTTTTTAAATAATAATGTTCAACAGCGGAATTCCTGCTGAAAACTACATTACCCATGACTCTGCAGGAAATCTCCACCAATCATAGAATCGATCGCAACAAATAAATCACACCAAAAGAAATGTTTAGCACTGACCCACTCCCTTGAAACACTGCGAATGACATGGAATCAGTTTCACTTTGGTCTCAAAATACTTAAATATTTATATGCATAATATGGATAATTTTAATTCAATTGTCTTTTGCAGTGCTTCATGGGATTGTAGTTCTTTCCCTCATTAAAGTTAAGTACACAGTCATGTACCTTCTTTATCATCCCATTGATTCTCCAATTTTTTTGCTTTTGTGGTTGGTGGTTGTTTGGTTCATTGCTTTTACAAAGACATTTTAAAAATCCCTATGGGAAAATAAATGGAAAAACTACTTTGGAATCAAAGTCGCTGATAAATGGGTGGACACTGTAGCACGGCTCTCTGGGATATTCCATTCTGATTTGTCAATCGCACCATCTAGCGACCTGAAATTGACTTCTGCTTACCATCATCATGTCACTGGCAGCTTGAATCTTAACTATAGATTGCATATTGCATTCAGAGGAGTTCACTTTGATTGTTTTATATTGCAATGGACTTATTTTTCTTAATGGAAACTGTAACATAATATTCATTTAAATCAATGTCCATCCATCCATTCATCCATCCATGCGTCCACCCATCCATCCGTCTACCCATCCATCTGTCAGTCCATCCATCCATCCATTTGTCCGTCCGTCCATCCATCCATCCATCCATCCATCCATCCATCCATCCATCCATCCATCCATCCATCCATCCATCCATCCATCCATCCATCCATCCATCCATCCATCCATCCATCCGAGTAGCTGCATAAGGGATCTGTAGTCAACTCACATTAATTATAATTTTTTTTGCTAAATGAATCCATTCAGGCTGAACTCCACTCTGCATCTTAATGGACTGCCAAACTTGAAAATGCGGGTTTTGAGCTGAAATTCCGTGCGCAAAAGCAACATAACTTTTCCGTGAATTTGCTGCTCTTTCTTTAAAATATTAAGCCTGATCCCAGTGCATGCCAAGGGATGCTATATTTGTGAAAGCGTCAATACTTCCAATAAGTGTCATGATAAAGTCTCGAACTAGTCTGCTTCTACCTTTGTAGGTTCCTCACTGGAGCAGCTCTCTCTGATTTTTCAGTCTCGAATAAATATTTCATGCAACAATGATTTTTTTCCAACACTAAAAAGAGGGAGAGAGCTATGTGCGCTGCCTGTGGGTGTTCTTGGGAAGCAAATGAGAAGGGCTTACTTTTAATGATGTCAGGATATGCTCCTCGCTTCTGTCAGAGAGTGCAGAAAGATGGAGATGGAAATGGGAGCTTAACAGGACAGGGTGTTCTGATGGTACTTCTCCACCTAAACCTGTAGCTCCTTTGGGAGGCGAACATGGATCTTTTAGCGGACACAAAAAAATCCAATGCCCTTATTTTGACCCATCTGTTGTTATATGGAAACAGAGGATTTTCTTTTTTCCAAAGCTCATTTCATAAAACATTGTTTTTTTCTTTCCTTTGGGCTCTCTAGGTCTAAACTGGGCCTTGATAAAGAGCCAGGCCTGATTCACCTTGAGACCAGCATCTCAGAAAACCGTAAGTCTGAATGGCGTCCCTGGACGTGCTTTGATTACATTTCAAGAAGCCATAATTCAAACACGGCAAAAGGCAACACTTAGGGCTAGATTTACTAACAGCTTGCGCCAGCGTTCTTTAAAAAAAAAACTACTGTCAGGATTTACTAAAGACACGCAGTGATAAATTAGCGCTGAAAATACGTGAACAGGGTTATTTTTGTGGCTGACCTTATTGCATATGCATTTGTAGGAGTTTCCCTTTCAGACGCAAAATATATGGGAGGAGAGTATTTAAATGAATCATGCAATGTGATTTACTAAGGTTTGCCCTTGTCAATTTACAGATTTTTGCGCCATTATTTACGCCCCAAAAAAGCATGTCTTAAACCAGGCGCTAACTGGTAGATTTGTAGATCCGGCTGCAGAACTTTCCACTCCCATCTGCACTTTATTGGAATTGCGCTCTCAAGCTAATTTGCCCTGTGTAGTAAATCTGGCCCTTAGAGGGTTCAAAATAGACTACACATCAAAATGCAAAATGGACATTTCTTCACCAGCAAATCTATCTGTCCGTATCTGTCATCTGCTATAAATTAATTTTGCTGCACAAATTGAGTTTGTCTTTTGTCTGTCGAACCTATATCCCTGTTGGTTGAGGGACAGAAAGAAAAGTTATATGTCAGTTCTCCTGGGTATGATCCTTAAAATACAGGCTGTCAAGTTGTGTGAGGTTTTTGTAGACAGTTTGAGGTTAATATCAAGGCAAATTATGTTTTCATTCATAACTTTTTGTTTCCACCATGGAATACAAGGTAATTATAAAATAGGTAATTGTTTATCTCAAAATACTTTTTCTGCAATTGCAAGTTTATATTTTACACTTCAGACTACTATAGTAATTGTGAGTTAGATCTTTCTCCTGTAAGTAACATTTAAATGTGTTGACCGTAACCGTGCCATAAAGTGACCTATATTGAGAAACTATATATATATTGTATATATATATACACAGACAGACAGACAGATAGACAGATAGATAGAGATAGACAGATAGATAGATAGATAGATAGATAGATAGATAGATAGATAGATAGATAGATAGATAGATAGATAGATAGATAGATAGATAGATAGATAGATAGATAGATAGAAAGAAACAATTTTCCCTCAAATTGCTAGTAAATTTCTCAAATAATTACAAACAAATGGCAAGTTGAGTAAATGTTTTATTTGAAGGCTGAGTGTGTCACATTTGGGCCTTGTACAGTTACTCTCAGCCTTTCTTACCCTACTGCTCTTTCAAGTTCAGAGTAACTCTAGTTTCCTGTCATCTGGTTTATGGCATGATATAAACCCAGTGTACCTTCATCTCTTTGTGCAATTTGCCCTGTTGCTGTTGCAGAGGCTCTGTATGTCACATGTAAACTTCAGAACTGCACAGATGCCAACAAGGGCAAACCTTTTCCTGGATACATTGACCCTAACTCCCTGGTGGTCCAAGATGAGTATGTGTTTGTCCAGGTGAGTAATTTATAGAGGAGACTAGTACTTTTATACTGGAATGAAGTTTAATGCATGCTGTGTTTGTGGTGTAATGTATGGAAGCTTGTTCCTGCCACAGAATAAAAAAATAAAATAGTTGCTTTTTATTTGACAATACTGACCTTTTTTTGCAAGTTTATATTTCACACTTTGGACTTTATAACTAGTAATTGTGAGTTCACAATATATCTCACAAATCTAGTTATAAACTCACAATTGATGAAAGAAATAAAGTTTGTATTGAGATGTGAACTCACAATTGTCAGAAAAAAAAAGTCTGAATCATGAGATATAAAATCTAGTGCTTGTCAAATCAATTAATCGCATTTAATCTCGGATTGCCTTAAAGTTTACATTGTGTGTGTGTGTACTGTGTATAATTATTATGTATATGTAACTACACATGCATGCATGTATATATTTACAAAAAATATTTATAATTGTATATAAAGTGTGTATATATATATATATATATATATATATATATATATATATATATATATATATATATATATATATGCAAATATTTCTTAAATATATACATGAATGAGTGTGTATTTATATATACATAATAATTATACACAATACACACATGTACATATGTAAACACAAACTTTATTTTGGAAGTCTGCATTGTGAGATAAAAAGTTGCAAATATTGTGTTTATTTTTTATTTAGTGGCATGGCTGCAATACACACAATATTTTCTTACAATATTGCATTGATATTTATTTATCAATATTTTAGCATTTCCTACAGTTCAATTACACTTGTATTTATTCAGTTAGTCAACAATACTTATATCCTTAAATTTGAATCTAAGCATAAACGTGATATCTTCAAGCAAAGTTCTCTTTTATTTTAGTCAACTTCTTTCATTAAATGACCATCATTTATACATTTGCACTTTTCTAAATTACTTCATAGTATGGTTATTTTCTTTTAGATCTTGTTTTAGCATGGCGTTTGATGGTCCTTCACTGCTGTGCTGGACACATCTGGACAAATGCAATGTCCATGCATAACTTTTTTAACTACCTTTGAATGTTTCGGGCCCTGTAATAAGCACTTAATCTTAATACCAGGTGTAAACATAGTCTATACCATATTGGGAAGATTGAAGCAAAGATAGAAACTAATCCTCCAAATTCAGTGTTATGCATTTGGCACAGTTTCTACTGCAATCTAATTATGATTGAATTGTGGCAAACATATCACCGATACCCAGCCCTAATATGTGACCAATATCTGGTGGCACTCGAAATGTTACTTCTTTCTAAAGTGTCTTTGTCCTGTCTGTTTGTGATCCCTCCATTACCCAAGGTGTCAACCGGTGGTCGGCCAATCTACTATGTGTCATCCAGGCGAGATGTGTTTACACCCATGAAGCTTCCCAAATACACCCTTCCAAAGGTAGGGTAACTCATTCACACTTGCTCGACACGAAGTCAGAATCTGCCACACCGTGACAGAGTAAACAAACATTGCTATTTCAGACCGAGATCATCATGTCCCTCGATGTTAGCCTTTGAAGCTTCAAACCTTTACAAAATCCGATTTTTTTTTCTCCCAGGCATCTGGCAGGCTCTTACTTCTGAGTGAGTGAATTCAGGGACGCAGATGCTACCACGGTCCCTCGCCTCTCAGGATGTTGTGTTATTATTCAAAGCTTAAAATCTGCTGCGCTCACATGACAATTAAACATGTTTTATTCAATCAAGCTCTCGGCGCTCCTTTCAGCACACGCCCAGCAACCCTTTCGCGGTTTGGGGTAGATGAAATTCGCAAACTGCCAGCATGTGGTTTTGTTGCATTTGCCCAACTGACAAGCTCAATTTAAGGCTAATAAGAATATTTGCCGTACGCCGGAGCTGTGAGCAAAACAAGGCAGGTGAGAGTTGGGTCTGATACTGATTATTAATCGGATTCAGCTCAGTGGGGTGAAACCGCCACTGCACTCCAGCTGTCCCCTGCCATCCCGGCAACTACATTCATATTCAATCTCACTTGATTAGAGGCAAAAATCACATTAAAGGTTAAAGTCATCCTCATTTGATGTATGTAAATATGAATATTTTTTGAATATTAAAAGGCACTTTGGAGGCCTACCTGTTCTTTCTGATGAAGAAAAAGACAGAATGGATTTGTTAAATCATCTGAATTGCTCAGTTATGGGGACTTCACTGGAAAACGTAGTGAATAAAATGCAACTGAAGTTTATTGACCTCAATTTTAGTAATAAATATAGAGATATCAGCTAGACAGAAGGGAAATTACTACACAACAGCAGTTACATTTTATTTATACATTTATTTATATGTATGTGTGTGTATATATATATATATATATATATATATATATATATATATATATATATATATATATATATATATATATATATATATATACCTCTCCACTAATATTGGTACCCTTGGTAAATGTGAGCAAAGTGAGCAAAGGCGGCTGTGAAAATACATCTGTATTGTTTATCCTTTTGATCTTTCATTCAAAAAATTCACAAAAATCTAACCTTTCATTGAAGTAAATCAATTGAAACTGGGGAAACTCACAATATGGAATAAATGTTTTGCCACAATTATTTGCACCCAATTATTGCAATTTCCTTTTGCCAAGATAACAGCTCTGAGTCTTCTATAATGCTTGATGAGTTTGGAGAACACCTGAGAAGAGATCTGAACAAGATGTCCAGCGGTATATTTAATCGTGGACATTGGGGACTTTTTATCCCTGTTTGGACTCACTAACTTTAATCGTAACTTAATGAGAGTATGACAACCAGAAAATCCTCTCAGGGTACCTGGAATCAGTGTTACAGTACCCCAGGCACATCGTTTTACCATTTTTGTAGCATAAACACCATCAAACCGATGAGAGCTTCGGATCTTCCAATGTTTTCCAATGGCACTGAAACCTTAAGATGTCTGAGTTCCGGTCCCCGTGCAACTGA
The DNA here is from genome assembly GCA_018749465.1 of Paracanthobrama guichenoti. Lineage (NCBI taxonomy): Eukaryota > Metazoa > Chordata > Actinopteri > Cypriniformes > Gobionidae > Paracanthobrama > Paracanthobrama guichenoti. Next base: position 37,753,667 of record CM031943.1, read on the forward strand.
ACTGCCATTGTATTGCAAAACACTTTTGCTGATATTGAGGTGGAGTATGGGTAAAGTTAGTGACAGGTGTGGTGGTATGAGTTTAAGGGTAGGGATAGGTGTAAGGGTACAAGGTGTCTACAGTGTAATTATAATGTAACTACAGAAATTAATTACAGATGTAATTACATGCGGGCAATTTAAAATAATAATAATAATAATAATAATAATATATATATATATATATGTGTGTGTGTGTGTGTGTGTGTGTGTGTGTGTGTGTGTGTGTGTGTGTGTGTGTGTATGTGTGTATGTGTGTGCGTGTGTGTGTGTACTGTTCAAAAGTTTGGGAACTGTAAGGTTTTTACAATCTTTTAGAAAGAAGTTCAGCTGGACAATGGATGATACAATTATAAACTGAAAGTGTTTGTTCTGCTCTATACTGCACGAGCTGTAGAGTCGCTGTACAGTGTATTGGAAGTAAGATTTCACTTATCACATGACAAGAGTAAAGTGAGATGACTGAGCGCAACAGATCCTGAGCGTCAATGATAACAGCAAATGCATGCAAGAGATCCACACACATGCACATCAATCCACAAATGTATGAAACGCCAAACAGGCCATATACCGCCATTAAAGCGCCTGGTGTCCAAAAAACGGCAGGTTTTACAGTGTTTTAGATTAAAAGACAGTGTTCTGTACAAGTACAAGTGGCTGGGCCGGTTCTAGGCATGGGCAGGGGTGGGCTGACCCCTCCCAAAACATCATCTGTGGTCTTCGCAATTTTTTTCAGGAGAGCCAAACTGATAGGACAAAATCAATAGGAGAGCCACTTTTACCGCAAAGTATCAAAAGTTACATCCAGTCATAAATAGCATATCTGCTTATCAATTTGTCATCCCTGAACATACAATATGCAATGCAATAAATACAAAAGGTAGATAGATAGTGGGTACGCATAATATATTTTTAATGTAAACTTTCTTTTAGTGCTGTCAGTCGATTAAAAAAATATTCGATTAATCATTTTTTCAGTGATTAATTGTGAAAATTAATTGAATAATTTCACAGTAAATCGCCAAGTTAATGTAGAAAAAACATAAAGATGGTATTTAAATATTTGTTCAATGGCATCTTTTTATGAATGAAGGCCGTATCACTGTATACTAGAACAGATATGTCTCTATGAAATATTTCCCCCAATTTTAAACATTAATTATAGCCATTCAACATTACAGTGTAACTGAAAGCTTTTTAATATTTATTAGGCTTCTTAAAACTTCTTCAAAACAGAAAACAATCCTCTCATAAACCCATGTCATATTTACCTGTGCCCTTCCTGTCTAACAGGTAGGAAATAGGCTGCAGTAATTGAACAGTCTGCACTGCATAAATTATGAATTAAATATAGATTAATCCTTATTAAAGCTACAAAAGTTCTTTAGTCAAGGACAGTGAGTGATTAACATTATTGACAGACAGCATGGCTGCTGCAGAACTGATGCGCCATTTCCTCACAATGTGTTTCCTCACTGATGCGCCATTTCCTTCCTTTAAGTTCGTTTAAGACGTTATTTCCTATGAGAATACTCGACAAAATGGACATTTTGGCATAATTCTTTCTGTGTGTTATATTTTGTTCAAGCGCGAAGAGAACTATTATTATTATTTGTAATAGAGCAGACACTTTGAGTTTTTAATGGGTTATGTTAAAGCCCTGCTTGTTTTTATGAAATATATGTATTCACTGCATGATCATTTCACCGTATTATTTACTGCCACGCAAATTAAAGTTGGGGGAGCCGCACAATGAGTAACACTGGTCTAGGGTGACGTTTACATTAAAAAGCGATATAAAGAAAACACATCCTGTGCGGCATAACTGCATTTAATTGCCCCTTTCCAAGCAATTAAAGTTATCTATCTATCTATCTATCTATCTATCTATCTATCTATCTATCTATCTATCTATCTATCTATCTATCTATCTATCTATCTATCTATCTATCTATCTATCTATCTATCTATCTATCTATCTATCTATCTATCTATCTATCTATCGATCGTATACCCCCCCTCCCCACACAAAAACCCACCCAGGATATCCGCCAGCTCACCCTTCTATAGGTGCCTAGAACCGGGCCTGACAAGCAGCGTAAATTACGACGTTTTCACAGCAGAACTGGCATTAATATCAGCGTTTTAGATCTGTTTGGCTATCCATACAAATGCACACAAGTGATCCACGCACACGGCAATCCACAAATGCACGCGTGATTGTGAATTTGAAAGTGAGAGTAAAAGCGAGCGCACATTCAATTATTTCAATACCCTACATATTCATAGCGCAATACCAGTGTTGTTGCAAGTTTATATACTATTGTGAAAACTTCCTCAGCTTGACATCCCTACTTCAGAGAACAGACAATTGATCATGTCTCAGACACGTTAATGTTCTGATTAGTAATAAATTGGTAATTCTTTACAATTTGTCTTAGCTGAATGAGGTAATTAATGAGGCTGATCTCATCCAGTAATTATTGATTACCTAACAAGGATCTTAATCATAAATTTGCTATTGCTTACTGATTAGTTAAGCTTGTTTTCATATTAGTTAATAGTAATAGCTGAAGTGTCAGTGCAGTACTACTCATTTGTCTTTGATTACGTCCTGCATAGTTGCATATTAATGGCAGACCGTTATTCTAATGTGTTACCCAAATTACTAAACAAAACGGAAGTCATGCAGCTAAACTGGGCCGAATGTGATCCACAACCTAGTGCATCATTTATAACCTACTATTATAAAACATTCCATGTCAGACTGACGTGTATATAAATATTTGGATAACACCAGAGGCAAAATATTCTTTTGTCAAGTAAATCACAGAGGTCTGTTTTATGAAATGCCTTTTTTTTTTCCCCCAGGATCTGCATGTGATCAGTACAGATGAGAACCGGGTCGTGGCGGCGGTTCAAGAGTGGAACCAGAATGACACTTACAACCTGTATGTGTCAGAGGCCGGAGGCATTTACTACACGCTGGCTTTGGAGAACGTCATGAGCAGTATGGGTCCAGAGGGAAATGTCATGATAGATCTATATGAGGTACCTTTCTAAAACAGAACGGTGTCATTTAGTTTCCAAACTGCACCGATGTATGCTGATTCAATATCACTGCTCCATGTTCAAATTTCTCTGGCTATTAAAAGCACGAGCAAATTGGATACACTAATTAATGCTAATTGATTGTTGTGCTAATTGATTTAATAGCAACGGTAATTAATTTAGGTATTCATTACATGATTATCAGTGGATTATCTAAACAAGGAGCTGTTAGGAACCTTGAAATAAAGCAGTATGCTGTCTATTGATTGTATAACTATAGGTGAAATCCATTGACGTGTTAATTTCATAACATAATGTTGTAGCATATTAAAGTGCAGCGATAAAATACAGATTCATGCTAATTCAATATTACTCTTTCAGCTTCTAGTTTATTTGGATATTAAAAACAATCGTGCTCAAAAGTTTACAAAAGCTCAAAATGTTAATTATTTTAACTAAATAAGAGGATCATACAAAATGCATGTTTTTTATATTTTCATTTAGTACTGTCCTGAATAAGATATTTTACATAAAATATATTTACATATAGTCCACAATACGAACAAACAGCTGAATTTATTAAAATGACCCCGTTCAAAGGTTTATGAACCCTTGATTCTTAATACTGTGTCGTTACCTGGATGATCAATGGCTGTTCTTTTGTTTTGTGATGGTTGTTTGGGAGTCCCTTGCTTGTCCTGAGTAGTTAAACCGCCCAACGTTTTTCAGAAATATCCTTTAGGTGCTGCAAATTCTTCGATTTTTCCAGCATCTCTTGCATATTTGAACCCTTTCCAGCAGTGACTGTATGATTTTGAAATCCATCTTTTGAGGGACTCAAACACAACTATTACTTTTTTTTTTTCAAACATTCACTGATGCTCCAGAAGAAAACACGATGTATCAAGTGATAACTTTTGAACAGGGTGAAGATGTAAAATTTTTTCTTATTTTGTTTAAATATCAAATTTACTGCCTTTCGGAAGCAACAGAAGATACTTTTTAATGTTTCCTGGAAGGAAAATTTACCTTGATTTTTCAAATTCAAAATGTTTTCACCCTCCAATGTATTTGAGTCAGATATGCCAGAAAATATTTTCACCCTGTCTGAACAAAACCTGTTTTCAATTTCACTTCCTTTTTAACTCTGATCAATGTCTTTGCAAATACCTGTATGTTACATGATATCTTGCATTTTGAGAGCAGGCAGGGCTTTGGAGTGATCTTAGTTCACATGTTTTAATAGTACTGCAATTGGGTCTGATAGCGCTGACAGCACACAAAAGCCACCACCGGAGTGAAGCCATGATTAGGGTTTGGGTGTAGACCGCCCGTCTCTTTGAAGAATACGCCAGATCTCTATTCAATGTACCTCTAGATGGAACGCCGCATGGAGCCGCGCATTGCAACAGAGGCCAGTAGGTGTCAAGCTATCTCCTGATCAAATAATTAAACTGTTGATGATAGCAACCCCCATAAAATCACATTTGGCCCTCGGATAGGCTGAAGAGTCCGGTGACTTGATTGAGGTCACCACCTCCATGTAACATATGCTAAAATCTCAGCCGTCGGGCGAGATTGAAATATTCATCAATTATTGAATAGTGAGTGCCCTCCGAAGCCCATCCTGGGCTGCCTCTCCTCCTTTCTTTCCCTCCTGGCCCTGAAGAGATGTCACTTCTGCTCAGGATGGACATGGATTATCTTCTCATTGCCTTACATACTCTCATTCCACTCCAATAGATATATTTTACCAGGAATGGTACTTTTTAGAAGTTCACTTGGCTTTAATGCCCCAGGGACACTAAGTAATAAATGCATCATAGGCTTGTTTACCTATAGGAGAAAATGTTGTAACTTTACAGATATAATTATTAGTGGTGTATCTCTTCCTCATTATCTTACTTGTTCCCGTCCCTAGGTGGCAGGGATAAAAGGCATGTTCCTGGCCAATAAGAAGCTAAATAATGAGGTGAAGACACATATAACCTATAACAAAGGCCGAGACTGGAGGCTCCTGCAGGCTCCTTCAGCTGATCTCAGAGGAAACCGAATCCATTGCATACTGGTGAGTGGAAGTGTGGGAAAATAGAAAGCGGGAGATTTGTCCAAATTTGACATTCAAAGATGAGCTTCATGAGGTCAATGCTCTTTCCAACGGCCAACTCATCAGATTTTATCTTTTGAAACATTAAACAAGGCTGGGTGTTTCTTCAACTGCAGGCACTTTGGATTGATTCTTATTAAAACAGATTTTAATCTTTTTTTCTTTTGATTTATGAAGATCACATTAAATATGTCACCTTATTTATTTTTTTTAGCTTCTTTTCAAATGCTGCTTGTTTTTATTGCCTCTTTGTTCCAGACCATAACAAATATAAACCATTGAAATATTTATTGTGTGAAAATGATTTAAAATTATCATTTCCACCACGTCCAAAAATGTTGACCCTAATAAAAGTTTTTTATTTTTATTATTGTTGTTGTATTTTGTTACCAAGGAGAGTGTCAGTGAAGGAGCATAATTGAAATAAGAGATGTGATGTGAGGGAGGAGAGGAGCACTTGTGAACAAAATATTTTATTGTGCATGTGTAATTTCCAATCAAGCTGCAATTTGGTCAAATTATTCAAAAGGTGTGAAACTCTTATTTAATTTGATGCATAAAATGTTAGCTAGGAAATTAGCTTTTAGTCAGACATTCCAAAAAAAAAAAATTATTTTGTAAAAAAAATCGACATCATCGACATTTCCATCACCAAATGCTATAGAACAGAATATATCATTTGAGATTAGTGTTGTTAAAATATTTTTCTATTCAACTGAAATGCAGGTGCATTTTGAAATGTTTCAACTAGGGCTCTCTCTAACGATTATTTTGGTAATCAAGTAATCGTTCGATTATTTTGACAATTAATCGAGTAATTGGATATTTATTTGAGGCAATAAAAATAGACCTAAAACAATAGCCCTTAAAATGGCTTAAAACACATATGTAACAACAATGATGCAATAATAATTGGTTCAAAAACTTAAAAAGCAAGTAATCATATAGTTGTATTGAACAACACTTAAAACTGATAATGTAATACGCATAATATAAACATAATCAACTTAATTATTTCTTTTATAAAAAGAAAATGCATTTAGAGGGCGCCAAAAGCCTGGTTATTGTTGTTGTTACACTTTACAGCATGATCAAATCCTTGTTTAATATTGGCCAAACAATATTTAATATAAAATATCCACTTAATCTTTAATATTTGTCCACTTCTTCTTTCAGATAGAAGTGCTACAGCCACTGTTTTTCAAGAATGTGGGAATTGACATGCAAACTTTAAACTTTTATTTTGAAATCACGATGAACAACAAACTCACATATTTAGAAAGATATTAATGTATTCTCCTGTGTTGGCGTTGGTTAATAAATGATTTACATTGCAAATTTGGTGAAATGGCTCATGTTGCATTTCCAGAGAATGGTATAAGCAGTCCAAACTCATAGTATATGCAGAGATGGAGTTTGTAAACCAAGCTGCTGAGACACACTCCACGCATGTAAATGATAACAGTGTAACACTTCGCTATGAAACGCAAAGCATGTCAGACTTTATATATGTTCCCAAATACAACTTATTGGAAACCCAAACAAGCAGCACATGAGTGATTCTATAATTGGACATATATTTTGCATTTAAAAAAGTCAAGGAAAAAAAAAAACTATTCACTAACAGAAATTATTTTCAGTATCTTATTGAAAACATAAAATTTTAATAAATCAGTTCTTGCCAAACACAAGGTACTTTTTTTTTTTGTTTTTTTTTTTTTTTGACGAAAAAGTCATTTAGTATTAATAGGCATTCCAGGATTTTCTGGCTGCATAGAGCATTCTGTAATGATCTGGGAACAGATTCAGTCAGCCAAGCGCAGTAAATCAGACCTCCATGTGGTCTGGTTAGATCTTGCAAATGCCTATGGGCCTGTTCCCCACCATCTTATCAGTTTTGCTCTTGACTTCTTCCATGTCCCCCCAAGTATCCGGAGCCTCATTAATGGCTACTTCAACAACTTCTACGTCTGATACACATCCATGGAAATTTCAGCTGGGTGGCATTGGCTGGAAAAAGGGATAGCAATGGGGTGTTCCATCCCCCCCATCCTTTTCACAGTTACCACCCTCCTCCAGACAGCAGCATGTACCACCATGCTGCTGAAATGGCTTAAAACTACTAAACTGGCCAGGATGAAGATAAAACCAGCCAAGTCACGCAGTCTCTCGATCCACAAAGGAGTCAGGAGGGGCAACATCTCCTTCTCGTGGACGGTAAGGAAATCCCATGCCTGATAGACCAACCAGTGAGAACTTTGGGAAGGCTTTAGACAGCAGACCTGTCCGACAAGAACATCACCCTACAGCTCTCCGATGGCCTTGAAATCGACTAAAGCTTGGTATCTGGCAAAATAAAGGTCTGGTGTTACCAGTTTACCTTGTACCATCGCTTGATGTGGCCCCTCAAACTGTGTGACATCAGCAGTCCAGAAGATGGACTCAAAGGCTAACAACTATATCCGGAAGTGTCTGGGCCTTTCCTGATGTCTGTCAATTGTAGCCCTGTTTGGAAGAAACACCTTGAGGCTACAAGCTGGAGAAGGTGCGGCTGGTATTCAAGCTAAAAGACTCACTGGATCCAGCAGTGCAAAACACCAAAGCCCAAGTGCAGACTGGAAATGGAACACTTCACAGTTGGTACACCAGGCCATTACCCACCTGAAACATCAGGAGGTTGTCAGATTGGTGCAATATGGCAGGGCAGGTTTTGTTTGGGGAACTCCACATAAGATGTGGTCCAAAGCCTCAAAGGTAGAGAGGAAAAATCTGGTGATCTCTAAAGTTGTAAAGGAGGAAGAGGAGGGCTACCAAAATCAAAATCTTGAGCCAATGCCAACAAGGGAAATGGACAACCTGGGAGGCTGGGCCGTGACGTGGGCCGATTTGTGGAGGATGCCTCAGGCAAGGCTGAGCTTCCTAATCAGGGCCACGCATGATACCCTCCCAAGCCCCCAGAATCTGCACCTTTGGTATGGCTCAGAGGAGATCTGCCAGCTTTGTGGCCATCAGAACCCCAGCTTACAGCACATCCTGTCCAGCTGCAAAACGGCACTGGCCCAAGGACGCTATGGATGGTGTCACAACTAGGTTCTGTGAAAAGTAGCTGAAGTCATCGAGGCATGTAGATTAGAAGCCAACAGGGCCAGCCCAGCAGCAACTCACAGGTTGATCCAGTTTGTGAGGCAAGACGGTGAGGCGATAAGCAGCACCTCAAAGGAGTAGTCCTTGCTGTCACTCAGAGGCAACTGGGAACTGAGAGCTGATCTTGATCATCAACTGAAGTTCCCACTGCAGATCATCGTAACCTCCCTTCGGCCAGACATTGTGCTCTGGTCTACCATCACAAGAACGGTATTCCCACCCAGTGGAAGTCGGCTGTCGAGGCTTCACTGGAACCTCCATGCAACTGCTCCTGAAGTCACTAGGTGTCAGAGATGCCAGGTTGTCAAAGACACTAAAAGATCTAGCAGAGACGGCAGAGCTCTGGCTCCGGAGAAACATCAAAGCATCATCAACAAAGCGTGGCTCCCAACTGACGACTCTGCAGCCAGCCCAAATGGCACGGTCGGAGGTGCGTCATGCAGAAATGAAATCGCAGGTATTCCTACCTGTGCTTACAACTAATTTGTCAACTCTGTTACAGGCAAATTAGGCAGTGTGTAGAAATTACATTGGTAACAGAGTTTGACGGTAACAGGATTGACAATTTAAAACTTTGAATGAATCATGATAAAAGACTTTTAAACAACCCACCGTGTGATCAGTGATAAATTCTGTTTTCCTTTCGATATTGTGGTAACAGTTTTGACGTTTTAAAAATAACTCTTGGTGCAAGAACTTTTTAGAGCACACACACCTTTTGGTGCTTCAGATCTTATCAGTGAGGGAGAGTGACATTTCCTGTATCTTATAAATTCCACTAATTTAAAAAGCAAAGTATGATACAGTAACATAACTGATGCAAGATTTATGGACACATTTTATTAAGATAAAAGTTATTTTTAAACAATAACATTTTGTAGAATTAGGAAAATGACCATGGGTTTTTAAAAATAAGATAAATGAAATGGTATTTTTCCAGTTAATCAACACGGGTGTATTACAATAGAGGATTTTCTTTTTTAATCAAGCACTTTAATTTAATCGAGAAACCGTGACAGCCCTAAACTAATCATCTTGTACTGAATGTCACTTTAATTCTTTCTGAGTATGAATTATCATATGCAGTACAAGACCGAGACTATTTGAAATAAAATGTTTAAGTTGAAGTGCTAAATTACTAAAACTAAAAGTTAAATAAAATACCCTTGTAATGCATGTCCTCTGCCTGACATTGTTTTATTCAAATTGAGTCAGTTTGAAAAGTGTGTTTTAAGAGTTTATTTTTCTAAAGGTCTATACAGAGCCAAAAGTGTTGTTGAAGAAATGCTAGATATGGTCATAATTAATAAAATTTTGTCCAATAGCATCATCATATTAAAAAATAGTTAATAATATGCAAACAGAATGTGTATTCCTGTGGACATGGGCGTTTGGAATCGGTTTACGTAATCAGTGCTGCTTGTCATTTCAAATGACAAGACATATATTTCATTCCGTGGAGATGTTATGCATCCCCGGTGAATGGCCTCCACAACCCCCCAAAATGCAAACAAAAATAATTACCCTTTGATAAACTCAACTAATTAATGGTCCCACTGTTTGGCCTTGCCTTCACCATCCATTACACAGCTATTTGTTAGAAAATGTCAAAGTTTTAATAAACCCCTAAACAACCCTTGCAACATGTGCTTACCATTGGCATTTCCAGGCTTATAATGAGAATTGTGTCACTAAAGGTTATTCCAATCAGAATTAATGTTGGGAGGGAAAAAAGTTACAAGCCTTTTCTGTTATGGGACTTCTTTTAATGGGATTTTATTCGAGCCCAAGCACAATGACAGTTTAGTGGAGGCCACACACTGGGGGTTTATCGATTTAGAGACCCTGCTTGATCTGGATGATTTTTTTAATTTTTTTTTGTGTGTGTGTTGCTTCTAGCCATACTGTTCCCTGCATCTTCAACTGCACGTATCAGCAAACCCGTACACTTCTGGAAATATAGCCAGCAGAGAGTCGGCTCCTGGAATCATAGTGGCATCAGGTGAGTTTGGGTGAAAGGACTGATCCTGTAGTTCAGAAAGAAATGGCAGAAAGCTCCAGAGGATATTAAATTCACTGGCTGATGAACTGAATACAAACAGGTGTGATCGTAATGAATGTCTATGTTAACGGATATTGGTGGGAAATAGAGCAAAGGGAAACTGAAGAGAAACAAACGAAAAGTCCATGAAAATGAAACTAAACACACAGATTGTGACAAAGACTCTTATACTCACCAAGGCTTCATTTATTTGATTGCAGTTGTGAGTTTCAACATTTTCTCGCAATTATGAGTTTATCTCACAAACAAGAAAAAAGTCAGAATTGCGAGATACAAAGTCGCACTTGTGAGGAAAAAGTCAAATACGTATAAAACGTTGCAATTGTGAGAAAATGTTGAAATTTCAACTTTATATCTCGAAATTCTAACTTTATTTTCAAAATTACAACTTTTTCTCAAAATTGCAACTTTGTCTCACAATTCAAACTTTATAACTCAGTTTACATCTCACAATTCTGCATAAAAGTCAAAATTATGACTATGTGCCGCACACGTCCTGAAAAAAGAAAGCCAAAGCGTCTCGATCGCCCCCAGGTGGTTGGTCCCAGTATAGCTCATAAACCCCGCCCCCTTCATGTATTCTAATATCCCATTAGACAAACTAAACAATCAAAATACACTTCAAATTATTTTTTTCCAAAGATGGCTTTTGTCATCTTAGGTACAGTGCTGTCACTGGGGCGGTACCCTAAGGTGCAAAAGTGAAAAGGCACATCTTTGTACCTTACTCACCCCTAAATGGTACATATTAGTACCTTAAAGGGTACATATCAGTGCTTTAAGAGCGTGTATTAGTACCTTAAAGTACCTTATACTTATATATATATATATATATATATATATATATATATATATATATATATATATATATATATATATATATATATATATACTTATACCTTATACTTATATATATATTATTCCACAGCGAAACAAGCTTCCATACTTTAATATGTGTATAACTTTTGTCAAATTTAGTACTCAAGACAGAATTCTCCTGTATCTGAGTAGCATACTTTCAATATATCTTTACACATCTTCTCTCAAGCTGTTTAATTTTTTTTTTTTCCTTTTTTTTTTTGATGAAAGTGGTGTCTTATACCACTGTTCTAGTCCACGTAGTAACAATAACTGTAGTATGTGAAACTTTGGTTATCATGGAAAATTTGTGTGTTCATTTAAAAATGTGTGTGAAATGTATTATTCCATTTTGGATCCTTCTTTAATCTTTAAAGAAGCATTTCAAAGTTGAAATGACATATAAAAAGGAAATAAATAAATAAATAAATAATGCTCATGGATTATTTGTATTTTTGTTTTGGTGACAGACAGGTAGAAAAAAAATCAGTCTTGGCAGGTCCTGGAAAACAGAACACTTTTTAAAGTGTGTAGTTCTCGTATTCTTCCTTAAATCCTTGACATGCAGTGTGGTTTTTGTACTGGAACTCCAAAGCGAAGTATATTAAAATTCCTTTCATCTTGAGTGCTTATGACACTGTTATTGTTGAAGACGTTCATTTTGCGCTCGTGGAGCACAGGCATCTGTATATGGACTATAAACAAGATTAGTGTTGTGCTAGCATAAACAAATGGAAATGCTAAGTGCTACTCTTGAGATTAGCGGCAGAGAGTCTTTAGAGTGTTCTTATGATTCTCTCTCCATCATCTTCTGTTTTCACAACCGACTAACTCTTCCACCACTTCAAACTTCAAATGTTTATTTTATAAGATTGAAAGCGCTTGTCACTTTTTCATTTTACTCCTTCAGGCTTGTGTCTTCCACGACGTTCGTCAACTATATTGCCTCCGGATGAACGCAAAGGAAATATAAATGTCTTGGCACTGTAACTATCTGGATAAGTAATCCTAGGAGGAGGCCGACTATTAGATATTAGGCTCTAAATTGACGTTTAGTTGATTGATTTGATCGTATAAGAGTTGTGGGGATGGCAAAGACTTTCCTGGGTTTCTTAGCTTATTAGATATAGAGGTTTTCCAGAACTCCTAGTTAGCTTACAAAGCATCAGAAGGCCAGACTCTGTGATTTTATTACACATGATGCATTTGCTGCTCTATCATCTATCTATCTATCTATCTATCTATCTATCTATCTATCTATCTATCTATCTATCTATCTATCTATCTATCTATCTATCTATCTATCTGTCTATCTGTCTATCTGTCTATCTATCTATCTATCTATCTATCTATCTATCTATCTATCTATCTATCTATCTATCTATCTATCTATCTGTCTATCTGTCTATCTGTCTATCTATCTATCTATCTATCTGTCTGTCTGTCTGTCTGTCTGTCTGTCTGTCTGTCTGTCTGTCTGTCTAGATCAGGCATAACATTATAACAGATGAAGTGAATAACACTGATTATCTCTTCATCACGGCACCTGTTAGTGGGTGGGATATATTAGGCAGCAAGTGAACCTTTTGTCCTCAAAGTTGATGTGTTAGAAGCAGGAAAAATGGGCAAGCGTAAGGATTTGAGCGAGTTTGACAAGGGGCAAATTGTGATGGCTAGACGACTGGGTCAGAGCATCTCCAAAACTGCAGTTCTTGTGGGGTGTTCCCGGTCTGCAGTGGTCAGGATCTATCAAAAGTGCTCCAAGGAAGGAACAGTGATGAACCGGCGACAGGGTCATGGGCGGCCAAGGCTCATTGATGCACGTGGGGAGCGAAGGCTGGCCCATGTGGTCCGATCAAACAGACGAGCTACTCTAGCTCAAATTGCTCAAGAAGTTAATGCTGGTTCTGATAGAAAGGTGTCAGAATACACAGTGCATCGCAGTTTGGGGCTGCATAGCCACAGACCAGTCAGGGTACCCATGCTGACCCCTGTCCACCTCCGAAAGTGCCAACAGTGGGCACGCGAGCATCAGACCTGGACCACAGAGCAATGGAAGAAGGTGGCCTGGTCTGATGAATCACATTTTCTTTTACATCACGTGGATGGCCGGGTGCGTGTGCGTCACTTACCTGGGGAACACATGGCACCAGGATGCACTATGGGAAGAAGGCAAGCTGGTGGAGGCAGTGTGATGCTTTGGGCAATGTTCTGCTGAGAACCTTGGGTCCTGCCATCCATGTGAATGTTACTTTGACACGTACCACCTACCTAAGCATTGTTGCAGACCATGTACACCCTTTCATGGAAACAATATTCCCTGGTGGCTGTGGCCTCTTTCAGCAGGATAATGAGCCCTGCCACAAAGCAAAAATGGTTCAGGAATGGTTTGAGGAGCACAACAGTCTGAGGTGTTGACTTGGCCTCCACATTCCCCAGATCTCAATCCAATCGAGCATCTGTGGGATGTGCTAAACAAACAAGTTTGATCCTTGGAGGCCCCACCTCACAACTTACAGGACTTAAAGGATCTGCTGCTAACATCTTGGTGCCAGATACCACAGCACACCTTCAGGGGTCTAGTGGAGTCCATGCCTCGATGGGTCAGGGCTGTTTTGGCAGCAAAAGGGGGACCAACACAATATTTGGTCATAATGTTATGCCTGATCAGTGTATCTTTGTAATGAAGTATGTATGACTTTTGTGTTGCAAAAGAGGCACAATCTACTCAATCTTCATATTCATATAGCTTTAGTTATCTGCTTCAATAAGCATGAATGTAATTATTCTGCTCTTCTTTCCATAGGTTCAATCGGCGCAGAGTTAACAAGCAGCAACGTTAGCATGTTCATCACATCCGACGCTGGAAACACATGGCGGCAGGTGACTCTGACCGTGGGGTGTTCAGCCAGATGGGGGTGGGGAGTAATTTCAGCACTGATGCATATCTTTGAGCGGATAGATCCACGTGTCACATTTCAGAGCCGATAATCAAATGACACCTTCAGAGAAAACAAAATTCAATGACATATATGATGCCCGTGGGTGCATGTTTGATGATGCAATTTAAATTTATGGGGCCAGCTGTCTAATTAAAAATGGAGAACTCAAATAATTAAGAGAAAATTGATGTGGCAAAAAGTTAAAGCATGCTGGGTAGGGCATGGGTTTGATGTCATATATCTTGTCAGTAGGAATTACAATCACTGGGATTTGAGAAATAGCTTCATTTCAAGGACAGCAGACCTGTGGTTGCCAGCTTTCATATAATCAAATTGAAAGCCCTCCCAAGAAGAGTAAAGGAGATGAAATATTGTCATAACTCAGCCAATCTGACATTAAGAATGAAAACAACATGGGAACATATGAGACACATACCTGCATAAGCAGAAGTTATTATTAATGTTGTTTTTAACTTTGGCGCCAAACCAGCAAGCAATGATTTTAGAAATGTGCAGTCCTTATTTATTATAGATTTATGCTGATCAGGGCAACAGGGGTCAGCTGCGTTTCTCGGTTATAATTACTCCAGTGTGGCTTGGTTGATCCAGCTTTTGCAGTGAGCTTACTGCCAAGGGAAAACAAAGCAAACCCCACACACTATATCGCTAACATAAACACTAGCCTCGCAATTAGCCCGTGAAGCGCTTAAGCCAATCAGATGGTGTTTTTCTCCACTTAAACGGACTTGCGCATGCTAAATGCTTGAAGACCCAAGGCCAGAACTCAACGGGAATTCATATCAGCAATAATTCACAGCACATACAGTGAAGTTATCGCTGCTCTGGGGCAAACAAATGGAAAATACTAATGAGGGCCTCAATTTTCGGTTCAACTCTGCAGTAGGTCAACCTAGCATCTGGCTGGATTTTTTGCTCCATAAGGCAATTACTTGTTTGGTACATGTTTGCAACCACTCGCAATTCTGTAATGGTGACTGGAGGGGGTCATTTGTTTTAGGCAGTTTTTGAGCTCTGTATATTTTTAGTATACATATATTATAAAGTATATATATATACAATCCCAAGAAGATTAACACAATGTAATCAAACAGAATGGAACTAGCCTTAGCATCTGTTTACAAGAGTGTGAAGTTTTAGATTATCTATTACCAGTTCATGTAATTTTATCAAACAGGACAAAATGCTATAAATGAGGAAAAAAAAAAACAATATCAACAACTGATATCATGAAACATCATTGAAACTAATTTGTGGAGGAACTGGATTTCGTTATTTGAAGAGTTATCACAAGAAATAAATAAATAAACAGAATAGAACATTATATTAAGGACTTTATTATATAAAGAATAAAGAACAATAAATTAATTTTACTAGTTAAAACAATATTCCCAAGAAAACATTATTTGCGTGTGTGTGTGTGTGTGTGTGTGTGTGTGTGTGTGTGTGTGTGTTTAAATTAGAGAAAGGAAGAACATGAAGAAAAACACCGGAATCAATTATTTCTTAATAAATTGCCTGTTTTTCATTTTATAAGTTAGCATGCTGGTGATATGATAAAAATAGCAACATCTTCTCAAACCAAAGTATTAAAATAAATTAAATCGTACCTTTGTCCGAAAACTAAATAATATTTTATGTTGTATAAAGTTTTATAATTTATGAAATCTTAATGGGAATATCAAAATTAATGGAACAGCATACAATTTATAAATGTATTTACTTACTTACTATTTACTTTATTTGTTTTGCACATCTATAGGAAACAAATATATGGAATGATTCTGGACAATATTAAAAGGAATTGCAAATTGTATTTGCAATTTCATTTGCAATGTGTGCACGCATACATTGTGTCATAATAGAATTGCGTGATTTGCAATTGTGTTTGAATTTTCTTTTCCGTGCATGTAACAGGTCTGCCAAATTTCAATTGGAAACGCGCAATTGTATTTCCAATGTCTTTCGAGTTATGACCCTGCCATTTTGGAATAGCAATAGAAAAATCACCCATTTGCTATTTTACTTCCTCCGCGTCCTGTCCCAACCCTCACAAAATTCAAATGGATTCGCAATCCCCTTTGCACTTGCGTTTCCGATGCCCAACGCAGTTCGCTGTCAATCAGTCTTGAGGGCGGGGTTTATTAATGTAGTCGGAAAGTATGCCACACCCTCATACACAGAAAACAAAAAGCATTTGTGTTTCTATTATGTCACAACGTATGTGTGCAAATACAATTTCCAGTTCCTTTTGAATATTGTCCGGAATATCATTCCATAGGCTACTAATACACATACTCAATAGTGCATATATTCAAAATGTTTAACTGTTGTTTAACTAACTATGTCTGTTGCAGATATTTGATGAAGAGTACAGTGTTCTGTATCTGGACCAAGGCGGAGCTTTAGTAGCTATTAGACACACCCCTCTTCCCATCAGGCATCTCTGGTAATCCCACGCTAATATCATCATTAATATTTCATGCATATGTTCATAAAAGATGAGTCAATGCAATCACACCAAGCTGACTCACATAATCACAGGAAGTGTGAACATTCTCATTAAACCCAGTAGACTGTGTAATGCTTTTGTCTAGTAATCTAGATGAAATGTCGGAAAGGTGCAGTAAAGTTCTGTTTGAATTATTTTCCAGCTGTGTGTGGAAATGCAATCGTTTCTAAACTATATCGTAGTTTCAGATGTGTGCTGCTGGTTTCTGTGCAGGTTGAGCTTTGATGAGGGGAGAGTGTGGAACAAATACAGTTTCACTTCATCGCCCCTGTTCGTGGATGGGGTCTTGGGCGAACCGGGCGAGGAGACGCTCATTATGACGTACGTATGATGAATATTCAGTAGTAATGCATTTTGATTGTTCTGGAATGTGAAAATGGTGCTGTATGATGAAATATAATCTATCTATCTATCTATCTATCTATCTATCTATCTATCTATCTATCTATCTATCTATCTATCTATCTATCTATCTATCTATCTATCTATCTATCTATCTATCTGTCTGTCTGTCTGTCTGTCTGTCTGTCTGTCTGTCTGTCTGTCTGTCTGTCTGTCTATGGATGGGTGGATGAATATATTCTATCTATCTGTCTGTCTCTCTGTCTGTCTGTCGATGGATGGATGGATGAATAGATTCTATCTATCTATCTATCTATCTATCTATCTATCTATCTATCTATCTATCTATCTATCTATCTATCTATCTATCTATCTATCTATCTATCTATCTATCTATCTATCTATCTATCTGTCTGTCTGTCTGTCTGTCTGTCTGTCTGTCTGTCTGTCTGATGGGTGGATGAATATATTCTATCTATCTGTCTGTGTCTCTCTGTCTGTCTGTCGATGGATGGATGGATGAATAGATTATATCTATCTATCTATCTATCTATCTATCTATCTATCTATCTATCTATCTATCTATCTATCTATCTATCTATCTATCTATCTATCTATCTATCTATCTATCTATCTATCTGTCTGTCTGCCTGTCTGTCTGTGGATGGATGGATGGATGGATAAATCTATCTATCTATCTATCTATCTATCTATCTATCTATCTATCTATCTATCTATCTCTCTATCTATCTATCTGTCTATCTGTCTGTCTGTCTGTCTGTCTGTCTGTCTGTCTGTCTGTCTGTCTGTCTGTCTGTCTGTGGATGGATGGATGGATGGATGGATGAATAGATTATATCTGTCTGTCTGTCTGTCTGTGGATGGATGGATGAATATATTCTTTCTATCTATCTATCTATCTATCTGTCTGTCTGTCTGTCTGTCTGTCTGTCTGTCTATGGATGGATGGATGGAATATATTCTATCTATCTGTCTGTCTCTCAGTCTGTCTGTGGATGGATGGATGGATGAATAGATTCTATCTATCTATCTATCTATCTATCTATCTATCTATCTATCTATCTATCTATCTATCTATCTATCTATCTATCTATCTATCTATCTATCTATCTATCTATCTGTCTGTCTGTCTGTCTGTCTGTCTGTCTGTCTGTGGATGGATGGATGAATATATTCTTTCTATCTATCTATCTATCTATCTATCTATCTATCTATCTATCTATCTATCTATCTATCTATCTATCTATCTATCTATCTATCTATCTATCTATCTATCTATCTATCTATCTATGTCTGTCTGTCTGTCTGTCTGTCTGTCTGTCTGTCTGTCTGTGGATGGATGGATGGATGAATAGATTCTATCTATCTATCTATCTATCTATCTATCTATCTATCTATCTATCTATCTATCTATCTATCTATCTATCTATCTATCTATCTATCTATCTATCTATCTATCTGTCTATCTGTCTGTCTGTCTGTCTGTCTGTCTGTCTGTCTCTATGGATGGATGAATCGATTCTCTATCTATCTATCTATCTATCTATCTATCTATCTATCTATCTATCTATCTATCTATCTATCTATCTATCTATCTATCTATCTATCTATCTATCTATCTATCTATTTGTCTGTCTGTCTGTCTGTGGATGGATGGATGGATGGATAAATCTATCTATCTGTCTGTCTGTCTGTCTGTCTGTCTGTCTGTCTGTCTGTGGATGGATGGATGGATGGATGGATGAATGAATAGATATATCTGTCTGTCTGTCTGTCTGTGGATGGATGGATGAATATATTCTTTCTATCTATCTATCTGTCTGTCTGTCTGTCTGTCTGTCTATGGATGGATGGATGAATATATTCTATCTATCTGTCTGTCTCTCTGTCTGTCTGTGGATGGATGGATGGATGAATAGATTCTATCTATCTATCTATCTATCTATCTATCTATCTATCTATCTATCTATCTATCTATCTATCTATCTATCTATCTATCTATCTATCTATCTATCTATCTATCTATCTGTCTGTCTGTCTGTCTGTCTGTCTGTCTGTCTGTGGATGGATGGATGAATATATTCTTTCTATCTATCTATCTATCTATCTATCTATCTATCTATCTATCTATCTATCTATCTATCTATCTATCTATCTATCTATCTATCTATCTATCTATCTATCTATCTATCTATGTCTGTCTGTCTGTCTGTCTGTCTGTCTGTCTGTGGATGGATGGATGGATGAATAGATTCTATCTATCTATCTATCTATCTATCTATCTATCTATCTATCTATCTATCTATCTATCTATCTATCTATCTATCTATCTATCTATCTATCTATCTATCTATCTATCTATCTATCTATCTATCTATCTATCTGTCTGTCTGTCTGTCTGTCTGTGGATGGATGGATGGATGGATGGATGAATATATTCTATCTATCTATCTATCTATCTGTCTGTCTGTCTGTCTGTGGATGGATAGATGGATGGATGAATAGATTCTGTCTATCTATCTATCTGTCTATCTGTCTGTCTGTCTGTCTGTCTGGATGGATGGATGGATGAATAGATTCTATCTATCTATCTATCTATCTATCTATCTATCTATCTATCTATCTATCTATCTATCTATCTATCTATCTATCTATCTATCTATCTATCTATCTATTGATTAATTTGTTTTATAATAATATTATAAATATATAATATTTGGAAACACTATATTTTTATATAATATAATATATTTTTTCATATTTTATTGTTAAAAATTGCAAGTTTATGTCTCACAATTGTAACTTCTTTTTTTTTTTTTTTTAAGACTTTAAATCACACAATTTCTACTTTATATTAATCTATAAAAACTGTGCATAAAATGTGTAAATGTGAAATGCTCAGTGCATTGCTTGATGATGCATGGTGATATAAATAAAGCAATGATAAACCGAGAGATTTTTTTAGACCTTCCAGTAACGAATCACCTATTTTAAAAGGGAAATCATTAAAACCATCATGCCAGTTTTGATTTCACATCATAATCCTCTGAATCCACCTCAACCTAAAATTATTTTGAGAAGTATTTCATGAAGTTTTCCCTTGCAGGATATTCCTAGATACTTTCTGCTGTCTTTCTGACAGGCCCTAAAAGTGTCGCACTGTTCTTGAGTGTCAGACTTTCTCAATGTGAGTTTCAGACTTTTTGTTGACAGTTTGACGCAGGTTTCCACTGATGTGGTTTGACTTGGATAACATTGCTAAGCATTTCCTTTCCCTGTCCGCTCTGCATCGTTCTAATCATTAGAGTCACAGCGGTCTCGATATGCCACTGCTCGCCAGACATACAGTGGCTGATGTTATGCCTTTGTTTGCAGGATCTTCGGTCATGTCAGTCACCGCTCAGAATGGCAGCTGGTAAAGATAGACTTCAGGTCTATCTTTAACAGAAGATGCATAGAGTCTGACTATGTGCCGTGGGATTTACATGACCAGGTGAGAAATCTTTTTTGGATCCCCAAACTGAATATTTGGTTACATCCTTTTTTTCACACATTATTTTATAAATCAGGGTTGGCTAAAACTAAAAGTATTAAAGGGGATAGTTCACCCAAAATTATTATTCTGTGATCATTTACTCACCCTCAAGTTGTTCCAAACCCGTATGAATTTCTTTCTTCTTCTGAACACAAAAGATATTTTGAAGAATATAAACAGTTGACGTAGCCATTGATAAAATAAAAATATTATATAAGTCAATTTTGCCCATCAACAGTTTGGTTACTGACATTCTTTAAAGGGTCATCAATTGAGAAATCAACTTTAACTTGAGTTTTTGTTCTATAAAACATCATCAAAATATAAGAATATTCTTTAAGTTTCAGAGCTGAAAACTTCCTCATTAGTCCAAAAAAGGTTTTAATTACAGCTGGCTCATCAAACGAGGGATCTGCGAATGTGCTTACCTGTGACGTCAGAGTTCAGTGAACGCCCGCCTCAACAGAAGAAGAACACCTGATTCCATTCACGCATGACATGTGACATAAATAACATAGGCCTACGTGGAGCTAAACAGGATCAAACTTCCAAGCAGTAGACTTCCAATGCCGTTGAAGAATACTAAATAGTGTGCAGTGCCTGGTTGTGGAAGAACACTGCATAAGCTTCCGTCAGATTCTAATATTTGAAATGTGGTTGAACTTTATTTTTAATGAAGTTTCAGCTCAGGTTTGCGCTTTGTTCGCTTCATTTCACTGTGGATTCGTTTGTAAACAAGAGACTGGATTTGCAGACAGATTGAGATTAAAAAAACGATGCTGTGCCTTCTATATTGGATCTGGCAGGAATGGTGCAACACACTTATGTGAGTAAGAACAGACAGTTTTTTATATGTGACAGTATTGCATTGTTACAGATCGTTTGATATCTATTGATTATGTGTACGTGTCTAACTAAACATAATTAACGA
This sequence comes from Paracanthobrama guichenoti, assembly GCA_018749465.1. Lineage (NCBI taxonomy): Eukaryota > Metazoa > Chordata > Actinopteri > Cypriniformes > Gobionidae > Paracanthobrama > Paracanthobrama guichenoti. The sequence goes on from CM031943.1 coordinate 37,775,229, forward strand.
TAACTTACCACGCTGTCACAAGCTGGAGTATCCTTTGTTTAATGTTATTTTCAGTATTATTATTTTTTATTAATTATTTGTATAATGTATTTTGTGAAGTCAGGCTGTGTCTCTATATGTGTCCCGACACATGGGATGAGCTATATTTGGTACAGGAATGTGTGTACATATAGCATATGTTTTCCGCTGATGCATTTGTTCCATGATGTATACGTCGACTGATGTACAGTATTCTTTATATGGGAAGTTGATTGTACCACATGTAAACATGAAGTATACGTACTACTTTACATAGGACACATGTTTCTCTACCTTTTAAGGACATCTCTTCCTAGTGAGTTCCTCTGTTAGTAGTATATAACATCCAAATTGAGTGTACTTCCCCAGATGAGAAGAGTAGAAGAGAAGACAGCAGATAGGCAGACAGAGGGAGGATGGAGCAAGGGAGAGGGGTAGAGGAAGGAGGAATGAAAAAACACATACAGCTGGCATGAGGCAATAACTTTTCAATGTCTCTACTATGTCTGACATATAAAAATAATAAATAACAGATGTCTTGGCAAAATGACTGGTATCCGGTCACGTGTTTCAACCATAACGGGGACAAAGTTTACTTTTCAGATCAACAGTATTTGAGGTGTTGTTGGTTCATTGTCCTGCGATTCTGGATCAGACTCAAACATGTATGGGCCAGGGCTCGCAAAATCGCTAGCCTGACGTCCCAGGGCTAATGCGTTTTCAGGTAATCAATATGTATCACCGATCCTGCCGACGGGCTATCTTAAATAGTGAAATATCATTCCTTTCTTGATGTGCGTTGTTCACTCTCTTGACTTGATATTTGAAGGAAAAATACAATCGCAGAAGTTTTGAACATGCTCTGGTTTGTCTGCAGTGAAGTTTTGCTGATGCACGTACTTGGCTTTTGTGTGTGTGTGTGTGTGTGTGTGTGTGTGTGTGTGTGTGTGTGTGTGTGTGTGTGTGTGGACGTGCATGTTAGTGATGCTTATATCCACCGATTGGGCGGGCCAAGTAATAAAAAATAACATTCCAATTATTGCGACTGATGAAAGATAAATTATTGCGTTTGTTTGATAAAGACACTTTGCGAGCCCTGCAATCATTCCGGTTGTCGTTTTTCCACATTGGAAGTTTTCAAAACAGTTCCTCACGTGTACTGACGGGGAGTTGAAACTCATTATAATATGCAAAATTGTTATCCAGTCCTAGCCGTGGGCATTTACTTCCAAATCTTCAATACGGCACGCCCATAAAAACCGAGCGTTCCAGGAGCTAGGCTCAAAACAAGGCCTATTATTAAATAACCTATTACTTATTAATTATGATGTTTTTGAATGTAAAAACTACGCGAAAATCAAGTTGAACTCAGACAACAGTGTATATATATATATATATATATATATATATATATATATATATATATATATAATATATATATATATATATATATATATATATACAGTTCATGTCTCCTTTAAAATATCTTCTTTTGTGTTCAGCAGAAGAAAGAAACTCATACAGGTTTGGAACAACTTGAGGGTAGTAAATGATGACAGAATTTTTTTTTTTTTAATTTTTTTAAACCAAACAAAAATTATGTTAATTGAAATAATGCTACAATAATAAAATAAAATGAAATAAAAAGTAAAATAAGTAAATAAACAAGTTTCAGTTGAAGCAGTAAAATTAATTTTAATTAATTAAATAATTAAATAAAATTATAAATAGTAATATTAAATAAATTATAAAAGCACATAACAAAATCACTAAACATTAAAGTTAACATTAAAACTAATTCAAAATATTAATATAACAATACAAAAACTTGAATAAAAACTAAAACAACTAGTATGTTTATCTCTTTAAAAGATGAATGAAAATGCTTAAAGATTGTATTTTCTTAATTTTTTTTTTTTTTTTTGAAAATCAATAATGCAAAAGACATGCTTTACTTTGCAAGGATAGTTTTTATTTGTTTTAGCAAATGTAAATAACATAAAATGTGCACAAACTCTCCTATTTTATTTGATAAATTACATATATTTTTTCTTTTTCAGAAATAAAGAACATCTCAGTTATGTATGTAAAACTCGTTCCCTTTCAGTCGGAACGGAGGCGTTATGTCGACATCACCGACAAATTGGGATCACTTCAGAGAGTTCCCAGAAGTGATCCCAATACATCAGTGACGTTGACGTAACGTCGAACGTGACTGACTAAAAGGGAACTTAAATAATTCTTTTTATTGCTTTTTTTTTTTTATTTATTTACTTTTAAATTAAATTTGTTTTAACAGAATATATCATGAATTAAGTTTCTTTTTCTTAGAACAATGGCTTTTTAAGCATAAACCTTTTGTCAGATTTATAATTTAAAACAATATGACCCTATTAATGGGAAGAAACAAAATGTTACTTTTCATATGGTTTATGTAATCTTTTAAAAGTGTCTCAGGCACTATCAAACAAAAAGCTAAAACAATTGCGCGACCTCTAAACAAATCTTCCCATCTTAATGTCATTGATGTCCTCTACTCACTTTTTATTCTGGTCTCAAGCCTTACAATTAAGGTAGTCCAGTAAAGTTCTGATCAGATACCGTTCTGCTTTGTCATGTCTTTCCACCATCCAGCCTGATGCTTTAGATTGAACTAAAGAGCGTGTCACAATGGCTTCTTGTTGTTTGGAAATTCTCATGAGATTTCTTTCTAACTGGCCCTGACATGCTTTCCCAGAGTTCGCTCTAGAGACTTTATTTGAAAAGATAGAATAATATATATCCCAAAAGTCAAGCCAGAAGCGTCCTCTCACAGGAGAATAACAGATGTGCGTTTATTAGTTGTTAGGACATGGCAGTAGACTGGCCTACTTTAACCTGAAGCCTTGTGGTGCTTTCTATTTCTGCTGCAAACTCTGAGAAGCAGAAGTTGACAGAAGAGAGAACAATGTCAAAAAACCCAACTTTTGGGCTGTAAACTACAGTTAACATGCTGAGATGAGACGAAGCCATACATTGTCTGAACCTACGCAGTCTACATCCTGTGCTGTAGGCGTTTTCAGCGCCGCTCTTCACCGGTTAGTCTGATAAATATGAAATCCAAAAAAGAGGACATGACAGGCATGGCACAACCATTGCTGTAGAGCAAAAAAAATTTAAACCTTATGTTGTGTTCAGGTGATTTTCTTTTTCCTGAAATTGTTAGTTAATATTATCAAATTGGACTAAAACTTGCATATTTCAGAATTTTGGGATATTTTTTGGAGATTTTTGTTCACACCTTGTTTCATTTGTGGTGTTCCCAGTCAAAAATGACCAGCCTACAAAAAATAGCGTTATGCTAAATTATCACCAAATATTGGATTCAATCTTTTTTTCTTTCAATTAGGACAGGTTTTGTATTTTTTTTTTTTTTTTTGAAACTGACTGATTATAGGCCTCAGTGATCCAAGCTTAATATGGTCAAAAATGATCATTCATTGTAAATGAATGGAGGAGATCGAAATATGAGAAACAACACACACTTACGCTACTGAGTGCACACACACACACACACGCACGCACACACACACACACACACACACACACACACACACGTTCATGTACACAAACTATATTAAGTATTACAGGCTTTCTTTTTTCACAGAGATTAACTTTGTCCTCAGACCAATGAGGCCTACGATCAAACTAGTTGAAAGAAAGTCCTAATTGAAATAAAACAAACGGAGAAAAAGATTGAAATCAGTATTTGGTGATAATATAGCATATATAATATAGCATGTTTTTGTTTTTTGAATTTTTGACTGGGAACATAAGTGTGACTTTGTTCAATTGTACAAAATAAAAGCACTTCAAAAATAAACTTCCTGGTTAAACTTTAAAGCACACTATAGTGTGATAAACTGCATATTTTCCCCATATTCTGTTGAATATTGAAAACTGAAAACTCAAAAACTGAGGCACATACTGTAAGCTCAGATCAGTTCCAACACTGTAAAAGAAAAGTTGCTGCCTTAAACTAAGTATGATCAACTTGGATGTTTAAGTCATTTCAACTTAAATTACATCAAATGAGTTGAATCTTGTATAACTTATAAAAAAGTTGAAATCGCTTAAATTATTTATAAAGCATAATGTTGTCATAACTTTTTAGTTAAAGCATATGTTGTCATGACTTATTGAACATAATTTTTTACAGTCAAAGAGAAATACAAAACCTGCCCTAATTGAAAGAAAACAAGTTGACAAAAAGATTGAATCCAGTATTTGGTTATAATATAGCATAACAAGAGATTTATAAGCTATTTTAAAAGGTCGGCCATTTTTGTCTGGGAAAATTAAAGGTGTTACAAGGTTTTCAACTAAACTAGCACAAATATGGAAGCTTGTTTCCACCAGGAAATTAAAACAAAAAAATCCCATATATCTGAAGTGAAAAAGTCAGAATTGCAAAAAATAAAGTCAGAATTTCAAACATTTTTTATTTTTTTTCCCCTATGGCAGAAACAAGCTTCCATAAAAATCTGATGCGCAAAATAAAACTTTATTATTTGTGACACTAATTTGAAGAAAGCATATTAACAAAAGACTAGACAAAAAACCTTTTATTACAAGAGAGCTGATTTGTGAGTGAGAGGTATAGTACCCTGAAACCTTTCACAAAATGAACTCTGCAGAGTTTGGATGAGAGATATTAAATATGGAACAACGTAGTACATTGAGTGGAAACATTTTTTTTCTCTCTTTCCTATTTTCTCTCGTCTTCTTTCCAGTCTCTTTTTTTCTAAATTCAAGGTGATACACACATGCTTCGTTGTTATGAATTATTCATGTGAGAACTGAAATAAACTTGAACGAGAACGCCATATGCCAACTTTATTGAAGAAAATATTTGTGTGTGTGTAGGCATGTACTGTATGTATATGTTGAAATCCTCCTTGTAGGGTGAACGCTGCCTCATGGGAGTCAAAAGAGTCTACCGAAAGCTGAAGGCCATAGCAAGGTGTGTTATGGGAAAAACCTACTCTGTCACAATGATTTCCGAGCCGTGTGACTGCACTGGGTCGGACTTCGAATGGTAAGCAAACAAATGTTTTTTCCTTCTAAGATTCAGGCTCTGTTCTAAAACATATCAAGCTGTCTACTGTCTACATAGCTACTTCTAAGGGATCATCCAAACTGTAAGTGAACTGATTGATTTGGAACATTCTGTGTTTTGGATTTGGAGTCAATAAAATAATAATAATAAAAATTATATTTTAATTCAACAAGGATGCATTAAATTGATCAAATGTGACAGTAAAGACATTTACAATGTTACAAAAGATTTCTATTTCAAAGAAGTGTTGTTGTTTTGCAAGTGCAAAATAATCAATCAGTAATTTGAATAGAATAACAACACAAATTCATATTCTGTCACATCTGCTACAGTTTATTTGTGTTCACACAGGTGCACTAGACAGCGCATATTTGGAGAAATATTGATTTATTCTCACGTTTGCAAAATATTTCATCATACAGAATATAATTTCTATTCATTTCCCACTGAATTATGCAATCTGAAAAGCTGAAAGTGTTCAAAGCGCACTCTGTCTCTCCTGTTCCGTGTCAATCATCTTACTTGACCATAATTCCTGTCTTTCTGGATGACTCTGTCCTGTACACTTCCTTGTTCTGAGCTCCATGAAAAATTAACCCAAAGCAACATTTCTACATGTGAAACAAGACGCTAGTAAACACACAAATACGATAGTATATGGTTTGTGTGTGATTTTCATGCGATTTTTAGTTAATTTCATATCAATACTGGATGTTTACATTAAAAATGCTATGCAGGTGTAGCAATTAGCTGAAATATAATAGGCTAACCTAACATTTTTCAACATCATTATATGACTAAAATCCTCATTAGATTGCAAACGGAAGTTAATACAAACATTCAGTAATGGTTTAAAGTGAGTTTTGAGTGAAAGTGTAATATTAATCTTTTAAATTGTATGTAGCTTGATGCTAATTGTAGCTCTAATGTGCCAGGAGCTGTTCTGTTTCATAATAAAATTTGTTAAAAGAATTCCCAAGAATGTTATTTTTTGTTTTCTAGAAAGACTTCAGATAATAGGTGGATTCAAAGTGAGATAGTGGGATCAAAGTGGTGTAGATGGACAAGCCATGTAATGCCAGAATAAAGGCTAATAATGGCTGAATACAAACAAAAGAATAACGATAAAAGAATAATGAAGATTAGGTCTCATTCATGGCAGAGGTGTGACATTTGTCAAGTGAGAACAATAGAAACAAGAATGGGACAGTTCTCCTCACCAGACATTAAACAATAGACAATATTTGTTTACAGGGTAATAACATATTTTATTATTTGGATATTAGCATTCTCTAAAAACTCACATGACATAGTCTTAGAAAATGTTGCAAATAATAAAATCCTGATATGAAATGAAGCATGAGCACACTTGTGGCTTCAGCTTCATTGTGTTTCTAAGTTTCTACAACACAGACATGTCATATTTTTATACATTTAAAAATATATTCTTTATATATTCTCTTTTAAAGTTTTTATGTTTGAGCTTACATATCTCAATATTAATAACAGTCTGAGAAATTCTGAGTCTTGAACTGTAAGCTCTCAAGTGTTGGTTAAAAATATTACTGACCCCAAACTTTTGAACAGTAGTGCATGTCAACAGTCAGGAAATTTTACAGGAACAGGACATTTTTGGAGAAAAATCTGACAAAGTTAATACTTAAATGAAACATAGCTGAGATCTCCATTAGGTCTCCTGATCTATACAATTTTATTTAGCTTTGCAGCCCTTATTTTGTCAAGACATAATGAAGGAATAAAATTGTGGACAGTCAGATGAGGTTTTTTTTGAAGATTTTTGCTACAGAAAGTGGAAACCGCTCAAGCTGCATGAAGACAGCAATAGATGGGAATAGATGCGTTTCTTCTTGAAAATACCTCAGTGGTACTGTTCTCTCCGTCTGTCAGCACCAGCCTCTCTTCTGTAGGATTTCACGCCACACGCTTTGTGGCTTAAACCCTCCGTTTGTATTCCTGACACCCCTCCCTCATCATGTAAATGTGGCCTCTCCCCTCATTTCCCCCCGAATTATCAAAGTTATTATTGTCGCTGTTCTGGAAAGTTCCAAATTTGCTGGCCCCTCGAGGCCGCATGGAACAAAGTGTGAAAGTTGTTAATCAGGGAGTGAAACGCTGTGCGTTTACTAACACAAGCTGGCTGCATCTGTGTAACTTGTCATGGTAATTAGTGTAATTTGTTCTCTTGATTGGGGTGTTGAGTTGCATTGTATGTCAAACAACACTGGCTTTTGTTGTCTGACAGTTAGGTCTAAAAATGTAGAAAATGTAGGTGTTTATTTTTGGATGCCAAGTATTTTTCTGTTGTTAAAAATGTTGATGCCTCAAGCATATGTTCATTTTATCTCTAGATTATTAGATCTGATTATTAGTTCTGCTTTAACTCCTGGCAATAAAATACTAATTAAATTGTCAAGAAAATTCCAAAAAGAATTCCAAAAAATTCCAAAAAAGTTGGGACGCTGTACAAATTGTGAATAAAAAAGGAATGCAATAATTTACAAATCTCATAAACTTATATTTTATTCACAATAGAATATAGATAACATATCAAATGTTGAAAGTGAGACATTTTGAAATGTCATGCCAAATATTGGCTCATTTTGGATTTCATGAGAGCTACACATTCCAAAAAAGTTGGGACAGGTAGCAATAAGAGGCCAGAAAAGTTAAATGGACATATAAGGAACAGCTGGAGGACCAATTTGCAACTTATTAGGTCAATTGGCAACATGATTGGGTATAAAAAGAGCCTCTCAGAGTGGCAGTGTCTCTCAGAAGTCAAGATGGGCAGAGGATCACCAATTCCCCCAATGCTGCGGCCAAAAATAGTGGAGCAATATCAGAAAGGAGTTTCTCAGAGAAAAATTGCAAAGACTTTGACGTTATCATCATCTACAGTGCATAATATCATCCAAAGATTCAGAGAATCTGGAACAATCTCTGTGCGTATGGGTCAAGGCCGGAAAACCATACTGGATGCCCGTGAACTTCGGGCCCTTAGACGGCACTGCATCACATACAGGAATGCTACTGTAATGGAAATCACAACATGGGCTCAGGAATACTTCCAGAAAACATTGTCAGTGAACACAATCCACCGTGCCATTCGCCGTTGCCGGCTAAAACTCTATAGGTCAAAAAAGAAGCCATATCTAAACATGATCCAGAAGCGCAGGAGTTTTCTCTGGGCCAAGGCTCATTTAAAATGGACTGTGGCAAAGTGGAAAACTGTTCTGTGGTCAGACTAATCAACATTTGAAGTTCTTTTTGGAAAACTGGGACGCCATGTCATCCGGACTAAAGAGGACAAGGACAACCCAAGTTGTTATCAGCGCTCAGGTCAGAAGCCTGCATCTCTGATGGGATGGGGTTGCATGAGTGCGTGTGGCATGGGCAGCTTACACATCTGGAAAGGCACCATCAATGCTGAAAGGAGCAACATATGCTCCCATCCAAACGTTGTCTCTTTCAGGGAAGACCTTGCATTTTCCAACATGACAGTGCCAGACCACATACTGCATCAATTACAACATCATGGCTGCGTAGAAGAAGGATCCGGGTACTGAAATGGCCAGCCTGCAGTCCAGATCTTTCACCCATAGAAAACATTTGGCGCATCATAAAGAGGAAGATCGACAAAGAAGACCTAAGACAGTTGAGCAACTAGAAGCCTGTATTAGACAAGAATGGGACAACATTCCTATTCCTAAACTTGAGCAACTTGTCTCCTCAGTCCCCAGACGTTTGCAGACTATTATAAAAAGAAGAGGGGATGCCACACAGTGGGAAACATGGCCTTGTCCCACCTTTTTTGAGATGTGTTGATGCCATGAAATTTAAAATCAACTTATTTTTCCCCTTAAAATGATACATTTTCTCAGTTTAAACATTTGATATGTCATCTATGTTGTATTCTGAATAAAATATTGAAATGTGAAACTTCCACATCGTTGCATTCTGTTTTTATTCACAATTTGTACAGTGTCCCAACTTTTTTGGAATTGGGTTTGTAATTATATAACTATATATATATGGTACATCAAAGTAAAAAAATATAACTAGACATTTTAACTAGACATTATGATCATTATATGCTTTAGAGATTGAGTTATATAATTACAAACCCAATTCCAAAAAAGTTGGGATATATATATATAAAAGATTTAGTCCATTTCAATAATTATAATGTAGGTACTACTTTGACTTATTCTTTAAATGATGTTTTATTAACAAGGTTCGGGAGGAGCACGTTCGATAATAAACAATAAGAGGTGTTTATATACACCACAGTCTTACCTCCATTTGTTGACAGTTCATCAGCATCCCTCCACCACCCCTTCTCCACTTTTTCTCTTTTTTTAGTTCTAACCACTTACATACACGGGGGGTACTCTGGGTTCGGGCCAAATTCCGAGCTCGAAGCCCTCCCCCCGGACAGCACGCCAAATACGCATTTAAAATTACTCTCTATAAATTATATGTAAGTGTGAACTCGTGAAATATCTAGTTCCACATAAAGTATTGTCTAATAAATCATATAGCAGGATGATTATAGCATTCTGACCTATTGTATTAAAGTTAATATTATGTTTTAAGTCTCTCATTATGAATACTATCTTTGAACAAGAAATGGCAGGATTTTTTTTTTATTAGTCTGTGTGTTATGAAAGACAAATGTTATAATGGCCTCCAGTAATGAATGTGTTATGGTCAGTGAACCAGGAACAGGCTGAAGACTCATCAAAATACAAACTTAAACTTTAATAATGACACTCAGGACCAAACAGAAAGGCAGGGAAATACACTCCAACATAACAGTGTCTAGACAAAGACTGAAGGTGAGGGTGCAACTTAAGTAGTGAACAGAAACAAGATAATTAACTAGACACAGCTGGGGCAAATGAACTAACGAGGGTAACCATGGGAACAAAAGATTGGTGGGAAACTGAACAAAGGAATGAATCAACATACAAACTGAGGCTCCGTCCACACGAAACCAGAGTTTTCCCTAGCCGATCTTTTTTTTTCCTCGTTTCAAGAAATATCTGCGTACACACGAGAGCAATGAAAACGACTCAAAACGATGTAGTATACATGCCAGGCCAGTATGTGGCGTTGTAATTCTGCTACAGAAATACACTAAAAACGGAGAAGAAGAGTTGTGGCTGGACGGGGTACAGCAATGGTAGGATGTGAGGCAAAATCTCACAATAAAATAACAATAAATAAATTTGCTACTTACCAGATTGTGTTTTATTAACGCCTACACCCTAAACCTACCCTTACAATAATGCAAATACAGTAATTAAAAGACGCAATATTGATGTGCTCATGCCCAGTGGCTGTAGTCGTATCCCTTTCTAGTCTTTCCCATGCGGGACGTGGTGTGATGACATCACTGTTTCACAGAATATATGGATTGGCTGTACACACGAAAACGCAAGGGTGTCGGTTTCAGATTTATCCACTCTGGGACCCAGTTTCATGCTCCCAAAACGCCGGATCCGTGTGGGGACGAAACGCTGATGTGATACAAACTTTTAACGTATACAGCTAAACACGTCTCCTTGTGGACGGGGCCTGAAAGTCCAAAACACAAACTGAACTGTGACAGAATGAGAGACCAGTGGGATTTAGCTTAGCGGTTTGAGATCTGGGTAGATTCAAGCCCTGCAATGAGCGATCCATGATTACCACAATTGAGTCCTAGTGATCAAAGCACTTGAAACTAGGTTCCTTCAATAGATCTTACGGTGCTAATTTTACAGCTACAGTAGTTGTTTTGTATAGAAGTTTGTTAAAATGACTCATTAGAAGTATATGATCCTAGAAACAAGAAATGGAGGACTGATGGGTTTTGTGGTCCCAGTGCTCTTACCATGTTTTTTTTTTTCTTTTCCTTTTTTTCTCCTCTTACAGTGATTATGGTTTCGAGAGAAGGACTAATGGGAAATGTACTCCTGCATTCTGGTTCCCCCCTTCCTCCATGTCTCGCACCTGTACTACAGAACACACATTCCTCAACAGCACTGGGTGAGAACTTGTGTGATGCATGCATCGCCATTTAAAGATATTTACACATGCTGAACATGTTCCTGCATCAACAATGACTGGTTGATGGTAATGTTGTTCCAGGAATAAGTCTCTCTTATTATTTGTATTATGTGTGTGTGTATGTATATATATATATATATATATATATATATATATATATATATATATATATATATATATATATATATATATATATATATATATATATATATATATATATATATATATTATGCAATATACTCTTTTCTACCCTGTTGTGATGTACTGTATATCCAAGAGAAAGAGCTTTTCAACAAGGAAAAAAAAATGTAGGGCAGGACATTTGTCCTTGGGGAATTGATTGGACGGTTGTGGTTTGCTATTGGTGGATCTGATGTGAGTGACAGGTTGTCCCGCCCTCATGCCGGTAAACACATGATCATCATCAGAGAAGAGAAGTGATGTCACTGCAAGAGGGAGGCAAAGTTATTTTGATTAAAGATTATGATGGGATGTGAATATGGGAGAAAAAAATAATTAAGATGTGCACAGATAAATCATTTATAATAAATACTGCAATATTCCATTAAGAAATAAGTCAATTTTGATTTCAACATATTTCAAACATGGGTAGGGGAGCTCGAATCAGTGCGGGCTCGGCAAAAGTGCACATAGAGGGCTCATACTGACCGCAAAGTGGGCGCTCGCGAGCACCCCTCTGAAACCTAAAATGACAAATGGGACAACCTATGGTCTCATGGACTTTTCTGGACTTCCAGAAAACTTCCAGAAAGGTGTGTTAAAGCAAGCTGCAACTCTACAGGACAGTGGCTCTCCAGAACCAACTTTGGACACCCCTGATGTAGAACATAGCTCCAGAAAATATACTGAAATTTACAGTATATATTTTGTGTTTGTACCTACTTAATTTTGGGGCAAATGTGTTTGTATGTATTGTTTGTTTATAAAGGAATTTTTGTTTGTTTGTTTGTTTGGTTTTTTATTTTTTATTTTAAAAATGTAGAAAGTTTTCTGTTATGGATTAGGATGTGGGTTAGGGTTAGATTATAGTAAACTACTTATAGCTAGCTCTGTATAAAAACAAGAGAAGTCTATGCAATGTCCCCATTTAGATAGCTAAGAAAACATGTGTGTGTGTTGTGTGTGTGTGTGTGTGTGTGTGTGTGTGTGTGTGTGTGTGTGTGTGTGTGTGTGTGTGTGTGTGTGTGTGTGTGTAAGTGAGTGAGATTTTTCAATTAAAAATGTTCACCATCTGTATTCCCAAATGATTTTGATGTGTGACTCATTAGTGTCTGTGTTTTCACTGTCACAGATAAGCACACTAATTTCAGTGCTGTCAGCTGATCATTGTGAGAATAGGTTTTAATGGGAGTGTGTTTTATGTGTCTGTGTGTGTGTAGGTACAGAAAGGTGGTGTCAAACAACTGCACCGGTGGAGTGATGGAGCAGTACACGGCTCGTAGACAGCTGTGCCCTAGCCTGGCCCCTCGCGGCCTCCACTTAGTGACCAGTGAAGGGAAGCTAACGGCTACTCTGGCCAGCAACGTCACCTTCCTCGTGTTCCTGGAAGAGGTACAGATAGATTCAGTCTCCCCTTTTCAGAGACAAATTCTTTTTTTTTTTTTTGCTGAAATATTTTCAAATAGCATCTAACTACTATCAGTGCAATGAAAACACAGGTTCTGTTATTTCCTTAAAATACTGTTTTCTATTTTAATGTATATTGTGATGCAAAACTGTATTTTCAGCATCATTACTCCAGTCTCCAGTGTCTCATGATCCTTCAGAAATCATTCTAATTTGCTGCTCAGAAATATTTTGAGCATACAGACGACAATGTTGTCAAAACGATCCCTGTTCACACCAGGCGGCAACCTCCCCCAGTTTCTCTTGAAGCCAATATGGAAGTGACTCAAACTGCACTTCATCGACTGGCCACTAGAGACAGGCTCCAGAACGGAGCAGAATCTCATTGAGCCCCATGTTAAAATGCCCAACTTTACAGCAGAAAAAAAAAAAACATATTTACAGCCTGGTGCAAATTGTGGTTTTGGTGTATACAGCTAATTTTGCCCTTCATGGCAACTGTGAGGGCGGTGATTTTTTTTTATTTTATTTATTTTTTTATTTATTTTTTATAACTTATTTGTTTATATTATATAAAGCCTTAAAGTTCTGCATAATTAAGGGCGTGGCCACTTTGAGTGACAGGTGGATTGCCGTTTGTCTGCTGTCTGTTAGTAATCACGTCACCTCAGCTCCGCACACGTCCCGCCTCTTTGCCCAATGTCAGTTATCTGGGAGTGGCAATGGCCACCTCGACCCTACTTACGCTTCAGATTTGCTCTTCAGAATCCTATGGGTGACGTCACAAACACTACGTCCATATTTTTTTTACAGTCTATGGTTCACACTGATCTGTAAAAACTACTAAAAACACCAGATGACGATGTCACTTTGTAAAGAAATACTAAGAGCATATAGACTTAACATGTAATATGCATGTGCATGATGTCACCGTTTTCACAAATTCACAAAAAAGAGATAACGTCTATTGTTTTCCAAATCTTGCCCAATCTCAAAATTCTGTGTTTTCAGGCCCCCAAAATGCTGTGTTGTAAATGTGTAAACGGCAGAAAAAGTTTTCAGTTTTTAGTTGAAAACGGTGTTGTGTAAACGGCCCCTAACATTGTCACCATTTGCCTGAGTTAGGCCGTGTGTCCACCAAAGTGTTTTTTCATGCAGATGGCTGGTGTATTCAACTATTTTCAATGGGAGCGCCACATTTTTAGAACGCCATGAACGTAAAGAGGTGCTTATTTCACCCTCAAGCGCCGAACGCTCTGCGTTTTTTACTAGTCGCAGAATGTTAAACTTTGAGTAAAACGCCAAGCTCATCACTGTCAGTTTTTACCCAGCGGTCCAATCACAGTGGAGGAAGGGAGCCACATCCTGCTTGTAAAATGTCAACAGATGACAACAAGCATAATAATCCGTATCATAACAAGCAGAGTCTCAACTGAACAAAACGCTGCGCTGCACTCTCAAGCGCCCACAGCGAGGCATTTTCAGCTGGCTAAAAAACGCTTTGGTGGACACGTGGCCTTATCGTCATTAATTAGTTGTCATGGTTCCTAATTAGTGCTCACCTGTTCCCTGTTCTGTTGATTCTCCTCCTCCTGTGTATTTAAGCCCTCTGTTCCGTCTGTTTATTGTCTTGAGTAAACGATAAGTTGTGTGTGCAGTTGCTCTTTGCTTTTATTAAAATACTTTTTCTCATTCACTCTGCATCATGCAACTCTTGGATATTTGCTACACGCTAACTTCTGACAGAAACAGTTGTGCTGCTAACCCCCAAAGAACAGATAACCCTCATCCTTACCATAGTTTGAGATTTTGAGAACTCCTTAAAGAGCATTTTGCCTGCACAAGAGCAATGTTTTCCCATGGTAGATCTCCAGACAAGATGCCCTCCAGAACAGATGAACCGACAGCTGAAGGAATTGTACACAGAGCTTTGGCAGTATCGTAGTCAGGAACAGTTTTGCTTCCTGCCTAAAAAAAAAACCCTTTATTACAGAAAGTACTCTAACTAAAGAACATTTGTGAGGGTCACCAACTAGACCAGCCTGGCTGTTTTTTGTTTTATATTCGTTTTTGGGGTTTTTTTTTCAGTCAGAATCAATGATGTTTCATTACTTTTTTCCTCAGGGTGATGGATCGAAAACCAGCATCACAGTGGATTTCGGTGACGGAAACGCCTTCACCTACTCCAACGTGAGCTCTATTGAAGATGGCATTAAACACATCTACAAGAACGTGGGAATCTACCGAGTGTCAGCCACGGCAGAGAACAGTCTAGGCTCTGAAACTGTGCTCCTCTTCCTACACATTACATGTAAGCCAAGGCGTGGGAGGGCAAGTAACAATATGCATAATATAGACAGCCATATCATATTCTACTTTTATATCCATAATGTATTTTAAAGACCTACTGGGTCTGAGCACTCTGAACTCATTTATGCTTTATTGACCAGAAAAATCTAATTTGGCCTTGGTCATATTGCACTCCATATTAAGCAATCTAGATTTCAAGCTCATAGTCTCTAACTGGACGACCCGATTGAAATCATCCCTCATGGTTATTGCCAACAGACACTTCAAGGTCCAGAGGACAAATATACAGGTCTGATGAACTTTACTTAGGGTGTGTTCACAGTTGGCATGTTTGGTTTGATTAAAGCGAACGCTGGTGCAATTGCAATGCTCTGTTAGTGCGGTTCATTTGAACAAGTGTGAACACTGCCATCTGAACCCTGGTGCGCACCAACAAGTGTACTGAGACCGTAAAAAAAAGTCCTTCCAAACAAACTCTGGTGCTGCTACAATGAAATATGAATGCAACACGGACCAAAGACATGTAAACAAACCAAAAACAGGAAGATGAGTCCCTAAAAGGGTCAGAATGCTCACGCATGCGTGTTTTTTCTCGTCACAATCGTGATGTTGCCCATTACAGTTTGGTACAGGCATCAGAACCGCGTCTCCTCATCGCAGATTGTTTGTGTGTGACTGTTTTGACTGCTTTACACATTTTATAAGCTGGTCAGCTGGTCAGAATACCATCATATGTAGCTACGCACATACAGCGAGCGCATTTATCCCAGCACACAGAATTGTTTTGGATGTTCGGTAAGTTCCTAACTATGTAGTTATTATGTATATATCAATACACACACATGCATGTATATATTTAAGAAAAATTTTATACTTTTATTAAATTTGATTTTTATATATATATATATATATCTATATATATATATATATATATATATATATACATTTTATATATACAGTATTTACATCATATATGTCACATATTTATATTATTTATATATTTATATATACAGATTTATATCATATACATTACATATATTTCTTCAATGTATACATATACATATATTAAGCAGACAGACAGTCTACTAATACTTTAATGATTGCTAGTTGACATGTAGTTGCAAAGCTATTTCTAGTTAGTAGTAGTCTACTAATACTGTAATGACTGCTAGTTGACATGTAGTTGCAAAGTTACTTCTAGTTAGTAGTAGTCTACTAATACTCTAATGACTGCTAGTTGACATGTAGTTGCAAAGCTATTTCTAGTTAGTAGTAGTCTACTAATACTGTAATGACTGCTAGTTGACATGTAGTTGCAAAGTTACTTCTAGTTAGTAGTAGTCTACTAATACTCTAATGACTGCTAGTTGACATGTAGTTGCAAAGCTATTTATAGTTAGTAGTAGTCTACTAATACTGTAATGGCTGGTAGTTGACGTAGTTGCAAAGCTATTTATACTTAGTAGTAGTCTACTAATACTGTAATGGCTGGTAGTTGACTTGTAGTTGCAAATTACTTTTAGTTAGTAGTAGTCTACTAATGCTCTAATGACTGGTAGTTGACGTAGTTGCAAAGCTATTTATAGTTAATAGTAGTCTACTAATACTGTAATGACTGCTAGTTGACATGTAGTTGCAAAGTTACTTCTAGTTAGTAGTAGTCTACTAATACTGTAATGACTGCTAGTTGACATGTAGTTGCAAAGCTATTTATAGTTAATCCCAGCACACAGAATTGCTTTGGATGTTCGGCACGTTCCTAACTATGTAGTTATTATGTATATATCAATACACACACATGCATGTATATATTTAAGAAAAATTGTATACTTATATATTATATATTATATATTATATATATATATATATATATATATATATATATATATATATATATATATATATATATATATATATGATATATATGATACATTTTATATATACAGTATTTACATGCAAATATTTCTTCAATGTATACATATACATATATTAAGCAGACAGACAGTCTACTAATACTTTAATGATTGCTAGTTGACATGTAGTTGCAAAGCTATTTCTAGTTAGTAGTAGTCTACTAATACTGTAATGACTGCTAGTTGACATGTAGTTGCAAAGCTATTTCTAGTTAGTAGTAGTCTACTAATACTGTAATGACTGCTAGTTGACATGTAGTTGCAAAGTTACTTCTAGTTAGTAGTAGTCTACTAATACTCTAATGACTGCTAGTTGACATGTAGTTGCAAAGCTATTTCTAGTTAGTAGTAGTCTACTAATACTGTAATGACTGCTAGTTGACATGTAGTTGCAAAGCTATTTCTAGTTAGTAGTAGTCTACTAATACTGTAATGACTGCTAGTTGACATGTAGTTGCAAAGCTATTTCTAGTTAGTAGTAGTCTACTAATACTGTAATGACTGCTAGTTGACATGTAGTTGCAAAGCTATTTATACTTAGTAGTAGTCTACTAATACTGTAATGGCTGGTAGTTGACTTGTAGTTGCAAATTACTTTTAGTTAGTAGTAGTCTACTAATGCTCTAATGACTGGTAGTTGACGTAGTTGCAAAGCTATTTATAGTTAATAGTAGTCTACTAATACTGTAATGACTGCTAGTTGACATGTAGTTGCAAAGTTACTTCTAGTTAGTAGTAGTCTACTAATACTGTAATGACTGCTAGTTGACATGTAGTTGCAAAGCTATTTATAGTTAATAGTAGTCTACTAATACTGTAATGACTGCTAGTTGACATGTAGTTGCAAAGTTACTTCTAGTTAGTAGTAGTCTACTAATACTCTAATGACTGCTAGTTGACATGTAGTTGCAAAGCTATTTATAGTTAGTAGTAGTCTACTAATACTCTAATGACTGCTAGTTGACATGTAGTTGCAAAGTTACTTCTAGTTAGTAGTAGTCTGCCAATACTCTAATGACTGCTAGTTGACATGTAGTTGCAAAGCTATTTATAGTTAGTAGTAGTCTACTAATACTGTAATGGCTGGTAGTTGACATGTAGTTGCAAAGTTACTTCTAGTTAGTAGTAGTCTACTAATACTCTAATGACTGCTAGTTGACATGTAGTTGCAAAGTTACTTCTAGTTAGTAGTAGTCTACTAATACTCTAATGACTGCTAGTTGACATGTAGTTGCAAGTTACTTTTAGTTAGTAGAATGTCTAAAGTGGACTGTCAATTAATTCCTGAATTAATTAATTGTTTTCATATTTTAGCTTGTTTAATTTTTTTTGTTTGTTTAATAAATAATGCATATACAATGCTTAAGTGAGTGTGCAGTTAAATTTTACTCTATTAAATATAGTTAAGACCATTACTGAACTGCATTTATGCTGCCTCTAAAAGGTTTGAAAAGTAATTAAAAAGCATCAATTTCTGATGTACTTGCCTTTTAATGTTTTAAAGAATAAAAAAGTGTGGTTGGTCATTTCACATGTTGGTCAAATGGCCTCTTTGTGTCTATCCGTGGGTGGTTCTTGGCCAGAATATGGATTAGACTTTGTGCCAATAATCGAACAGACTACTCTATCCTCTTATGTAACAAAGTCTTGTTCTAATGTTGGACGGTGTTATTTTAACACATTCTAAGAACAGATGGCTGCTTGTATCATAATTTATTTTATTTTTGGGGGTTTTAATCTGTTTATGCTATAGGAAGCTCATCACGTATCTGCAATTATCTGAGCATTTTCATTCAAATGTCCCCTTTTTTTTCTCATGTCCACCTACTCAGTGAACTTGCCACCCCCTGCTGCTTTCAGGCAGACAGATGCCTCCACACTGACATATTGATCAGGGAGACGGAACGCTTCCAATCTGTCAATCCTGTCGTGCCAGGCAAAGCAAATAGGGCCCTTGGTGCATGAGCTGAAATTCACACGCAGATGGCTCTGTGTCCCTAAGAGAAGTGTTTGTGAATGAATGAATGAATGAATGAATGAATGAATGAATGAATGAATGAATGAATGAATGAATGAATGAATGAATGAATGAATGAATGAATGAATGGGATCATTAGGAGGATGTTTAGTTTGTGCTGTGACTTTGTTTAGGCATTTGTTTTATAAATTTCATTCAATATAAGTGTTTTTTAAACCTAAACCACATTCCACCATAACCTGGTCATATATTACTGCTGTGAAAAAAGATGTATTGAATGTAATAAGAATGTATTATGATTTTTTTTGTTGCACTTTATTTTGATAGTCCATATTAGACATTCTACTAACTATAAGTAATTTTGCAACGACATGTCAACCAACTATCATTAGAGTAGTAGTAGACTGTTAAGCTTGGCTTTAATAGAATAAGTTGACATGTTGCAAAGTTACTTATAGTCGGTAGAATGTCTGTTGGGGAGCATCAAAATAAAGAGTTAGCAGATTTTAAGCAGACAGTCTACTAATACTCTAATGACTGCTAGTTGACATGTAGTTGCAAACTTATAGTTAGTAGCAGTCTACTAATACTCTAATGACTGCTAGTTGACATGTAGTTGCAAACTTATAGTTAGTAGTAGTTCACTAATATTTAATGACTGCTAGTTGACATGTAGTTGCAAACTTATAGTTAGTAGTAGTCTACTAATACTCTAAGTAACTTTGCAACAACATGTCAACTACCAGTCATTATAGTAGAATATCCAAGGTGGACTATTGAAGTGTTACCAAGTTTTGCCACTAAAACAAAACAAATGGGTTCTCTTGTCTGTCTCTATTGAATATTATTAGGTGAAAAAGATTTGAGAACTATAGCAAACTTTTTTTTTTTCCTTCTTTCCTTCTCTCTTGGAGCAGGTCAGCTGGAGTCTGTTCATCTCTCCGCCCCTTTTGTCGCTGTGAAAAATAAAGAAGTCAATCTAACAGTGGTTCTCTGGCCAAGCCAAGTGGGAACAGTCACCTATATCTGGTGGCTTGGGAACAATTCAGAGGTAAAGTCTCATGTGTCACTCACTGGACACCTGTGCATGGCTCAGTCTGTGTGTGTTTTTGCCTCACCGGGCTCCATGTAAATAAAGTTGGCATCTTCACTGCAACTACGGTGACAGGGCATCCTCTTGAGAGTCTCTTTCACGCTGTATTCACAGCCCGTGATCACGCTGGAGGGGAGTGTGGCGTTCACGTTCTCTCAAGAGGGAATCAGCGTTGTCACTGTACAGGTGTCCGCTGGGAATAACATCCTGCAAGACAGGAAAACCATTGCTGTCCATGGTGAGTTTTACATATTGAGTAAACAGTGCAGTGTTGTTCTTGTTATCTGAAACAAAAATTAATTAAAAAAAAATGTTTTTGGTAACTGAAATAAAATAAAATATAAATATTAGCTAAAACTAAATTTAGACAAAATATCTAAATGATATGTAGAAATGACTAAAAATATTAAATAAAGCTAAACTTTAATTTTAAATTAAACTAAAATTAAAATTAAAGCAAAAAATAAAATAAAATAAACTATATACACCGATTAGGCATAACATTATGATATTATTGCTTAATCACGGCACCTGTTAGTGGGTGGGATATATTAGACAGCAAGCAAAAATTGTGTCTTAAGTTGATGTGTTAGAAGCAGGAAAAATGGTCAAGCGTAAAGATTTGAGCGAGTTTGACAAGGGCCAAATTGTGATGGCTAGACGACTGGGTCAGAGCATCTCCAAAACTGCAGCTCTTGTGGGGTGTTCCCGGTCTGCAGTGGTCAGTATCTATCAAAAGTGCTCCAAGGAAGGAACAGTGGTGAACCGGCGGCAGGGTCATGGGCGGCCAAGGCTCATTAATGCACATGCATCATCCAGGAAGGCTGGCCTGTGTGGTCCGATCAAACAGGCGAGCTACTGTAGCTCAAATTACTCAAAAAGTTAATGCTGGATCTGATAGAAAGGTGTCAGAATACACAGTGCATCACAGTTTGTTGTGTATGGAGCTGCATAGCCGCAGACCAGTCAGGGTGCCAATACTGACCCCTGTCCATCACTGAAAGCACCAACAGTGAGCATCAGAACTGGACCACGGAGCAATGGAAGAAGGTGGCCTGGTCTGATGTATGGGTCCTGCAATCCATATGGATGTTACTTTGACACGTACCATCTACCTAAGCATTGTTGCAAACCATGTACACCCTTTCATGGAAACGGTATTCCCTGGTGGCTGTGTCCTCTTTCAGGAATGAAAGCAAAAATGGTTCAGGAATGGTTTGAGGAGCACAACAACAAGTTTGAGGTGTTTACTTGGCCTCCAAATTCCCCAGATCTCAATCCATTCGAGCATCTGTGGGATGTGCTGAACAAACAAGTCCGATCCATGGAGGCCCCACCTCATAGCTTACAGGACATAAAGGATCTGCTGCTAACATCTTGGTGCCAGATACCACTGCACACCTTCAGGGGTCTAGTGGAGTCCATGCCTCAAAGGGGTCAGGGCTGTTTTGGCAGTAAAAGGGGAACCAATACTATATTAGGTCATGTTATGCCTGATCGATGTGTGTGTGTGTATATATATATATTATGTAATTAATTATACATGGCATAGTGAATGAACATTTTCAATACATAAACAAACAAACAGCACTTCCACAATATTATGTTAATATGTTACTGAAGTAAAGTCAACATAAAATCTAAATTATTGAAAAATTCAATGGTTTAACATCACCAAGGTCTCTTAATTTTTAACCATTCTCATCATAGAGACCATTAAACACCTTTTTTACAATGCAATTAATTCCTGATGGATAAAAAATCAGTCCAACCCTACATTTTTCGAAATGAAATGCATTCCCAACCCATTTTAAGCACTATAATATATCATACAGTAAATTCCTCAAAAGCCTAAAAGCCTCTCCAAAAAAAATATTATAAGAATAAGACTTTTTGTAATGTCCCAATTACAGAATACTTCAGATCTCATCTTCTTGCCTTTTCATCCAATCTGGATGATCACAATCCGGATGTGGCTGAATGGAGACTTGATGTGAGTCGAGTCATTAAAACCTCCATGGTGCAGGTGAGTTCAAACCATTTACCATTATACAAAAAACATTCACTGTTCATGCAGCAGAACATCTGGTTCCCCTGTTCAGTGGCATTAAAGAGTTATATCTAGAATACTTCATTGTATTCAATATAATACAGCATAAGCAAACAGCCCTGAAAATACTTACTATAAACTCAACATTGTCCATGTCTGTTTGCTTTGAGGTCATCTATATGAGTGTATTTTAACAGATGTATTTATTTATTGAACTGTCTCTTACCATGTGCTTTTTGAATGCAGTTCAAATGAGTGTGTGCAAGATTTTCATAATCTGAAAGCTCTAGGATACAAACAGGGTATAAAATGACTCATATCTATCATGAAAAATCTAACAATGATCAAGGTCTTCTATGAATCGCCTGTATGCATTTTAAACATGGACAACAATAAACAACTAATGATGTTTCTCAGAAACATGGTGGCATCTTCTGATGAAGCGTTTTTATAGGGTTTTTTTTAAGATGGACCTCAAATATGAGCATACAGAGTTCAGTGTCATAGACAATGCATTAGTCATGACATTACCATTCCAGATATAAAACATGTCAATTTAAGTGCAGTCAGGATCTCTGGGGGGTTTTCACGCTCCACACTTTGCTCGAAGAGCTCAATTTGACACTTTTGTTGTGAAATCAACGTCTAGATTCGGCTTCACTGATGGAAGGAAACATCACCGTGACAGGAAAAACTTCATAAACATTGAAACATATGGCACGACAGACTGAAATAATCATCAGTGTTCTCCCTCACTTACCCCGTGGCATTTTCAAGAGGCCGCTATAACTGAACATTGAGACTTTCTTTATGGATGTTTATCGAATATGACACTTGAGAATAACGGTTCTCATGTGAGCCATATGCGTGTTCTGCTCCAGTTGTTTATTGGTAATGTGTGTAATGAGTTTTGCACTGGGCATATGGACAGGAACGCGGCGGACGTTGTGACCTTGTAATATGAACCAAGGACGATTTTATATATTTATATTTTGTTTTCATTTTGGTCAAAACCCATAACTTTTTTTTTTTTTTTTTTTTTCCTCTGTGGAACACAAAAGGAGAAATACTGAAGAATTGATTTGTTGCAATTGATTTGTTGACTGAGAAATTAAGTGTGACATGTCAAATCAGCTCAAACCATATATAAGACATGAGTAAATTAAACTAAACCTTTAAATGTATAGTGACTATAATTGACTTTGTAATGATAAATACTCTGTAAACCCTAAAGCTCAAAATAATTAATTGGTTTGAGTAGGGTGAACTTAAATTATACAAAATAGTTCAATCAAATGAACTTTTATGAGTATTTAGAACTGTCTTTTTCTTTTTGAGTTCACAACTGACACATTTTAAGCCATCTGAATTGTTTCATTTTGTTGAGTTTAAATAAATTTTGTAACAATTAAATTAAATTTGACTGAAACTAGGATGGTATTTCTATTTCCCAGCATGCTTTGCCATGACATTCAAAAGGGAGAGTAAAACGCTTAAAATTAAGTGTTATATAATGTGCAAGATTAATGTTACATAGGAGATTAGTGTTTAATGTTTAGCTATGCTAATTTAGCTAAATGAGTTAATTAATTTAAGCTAATTGAGTTTCTGTTGTGGGTTTTTTGTGATGAGTGGAGCACGAGCTTGGTTTGAGAACTGATATACAGTATGTTAAATGTTCTATATTGCTGTACTCATTCTGCAATTGCTATGCTAATGCTATCAAAGCATTGTGCTACCAATTAGCATTTATTGAATTAATTGAACTAATTAATTTATTGAACCAAGTTTCCATTACTAAAATATTTCAGTTGAGATTGCGTGATATTTTTAAGTTAAATGTATGAATTAGCTTACTGAAATATGTAACGTAAAGAGCAATTAAAACAAGTACAAAATAAAAGTCAGTTCTGCTTACTTAAAACTTTCTTAATTTGGGTGTAACTGATTACCTCAGCATTTTTGAGGTTTGCCAACTTATTCAGGTTTAGTATAGTAAAATTAATAAATAGTAAATATTAGTAAGAAAATTATGTTATGTTCTGTTAATTGATTTGTTTAGAAACACAAAACGTAATGTTGTGAAATAGTATTGCAATTTAAAATAACTGTTTTCGATTTGAATATATTGTAAAATGTAATTTATTCATGTGACGGCAACGCTGAATTTTCAGCATCATTACTCCAGTCTTCAGTGTCACATGATCCTTCACAAATCATTCTAATATGCTGATTTTATGCTCAAGAAACATTTCTTATTATCGTGACCGTAGAAAGTTTGTACATTATTGAGGTCTTTGGACTGGGACCGCATGTTTATCGCACAAGAACATGATTCAAGATTCAAGATTCATCTTGAATCTTGAACTGTTCCTGACTATGATACTGCCAAAGCTCTGTGTATAAAACATGAGAGTAAAAGGTCTCCTTTCTTTACCTCAGTCTTTGGTCCTTATATTTCTCTAATCCTGTTTATTGAACATTTGTGTCTCTAATACTCTATTCCTGGTCCTCAGGCGACAGAAGTGAATCCTGAACAGCTGTTGGTCACTGTGTTGCCTGGATTGCCAACAACGGCCGAGTTCTTCCTGTTACCAGACAAACAACTGACAGAGGGGAAGCCAGACAAAACAGCTACTCATTTAGACCAGGTACTGGACATAACCCTGATCTTCACATCGGTCATGAAACACTCAGCTATAACGTATGTTTTGCTTTGTGTCTCGTTCAGAAGAAAGTACATTATTTTCAGTCCTTTTTTTCCAAATACATTTTAAATGATAGTGGATACAAGGGAAATCAAAGAAAAATCTAAGAGTTTCTTATGGTCTCCAGCAGATGTCAATGTTGGCCTGTTTAACACTTGATTAAACCCTGTTTTTACTGGTTCACACTTTTTCTTGTTTTATTCTGGAATTAAATAATTGGTATATAAATAGAAGACTATACATTCAGAAAGTATCAGTAAACAAAGAAAAAAAGAGTTTTTTTCAAAGCTCAATAAGATTTTCACTAGGGTGGCCAGATTTGTCATGGACAGAATATTTCACACATTTCATGATATGAGCAATTTTATTTCATGATAACGAAATATATCATATATAGTTATTTTATTGTTGTTATATAAAACAAAGCACATTTCAAACAGTAGGTCAAATACAATAGTTACAAATGTACAGTAGGTTTATTAAACACAAATACATTTACCATCTTTTGTTGTTTGAATAACAATGACACAGGCAGGTATTTTAGGCTACTGTCACTTTAAGACAGAATGCTTCTAACATACTGACACACATCCAGTTTTCACTGAGCTGTTTAAGTCCATTTAAGACATAACCGACTGTATTTACGTGAAATACTCCACATGACAACAGTGTCTCAGTGTCTGTATTTAACCATTGAAGCGCAAAGAGAACTGAATTCGGGAGAGCGCTTCTGGTGTGCGGCATTCAGCGCAATACTACATTGAGCTGTTTTTTTCACAACTTACTGCACATAATAACTTGATAAACTCTTTATGAAGATTACCGTTAAATGTACACAAACTTCTTTGACATCTTCACGTCTGACTCTGACTCCAATATATTCGCACACTCTAATATCCGGCCTTCACTAACTGCAAGTTAATTCGATAACGAATTGTGATTGGATGGTAATTTTGTTCTCCAAAATATACTGTGATGCGATTTGGCTACCTTTGAGGCTGTTCTCGCGTGACAGAAGACTGCTACTTGCTTTTATATGATCACCTAGCAAAGACAATTTAGGAAAGAAGAAATGCGGGACAAAACATGATTTTTTTCATAATAAGTCGGGACACTAAAAATTCTGTAGAGCTGAAATACGGGACTGTCCCTGGAAAAAGGGAATGTCTGGTCACCCTAATTTTCACATTCATTATCTTGCTCACCTGTAAGGTTGTGGGTTGAATCGTTAGGTCATGGGTAATTCTGGGCAAAACCGAGAACAGCCATTATTGAATATGAGAAGATGGCTCATATCCTCCAATATCACAATGCAGAGTCATCTGTATTTTTGAGGCAGTGATTTCTCACATACTGTAGAGAAGGTCATTAGTAATCCATCCACCAGATCATTCAGTCATGAGGAGTCTAGGATATTATATCACAGATGAAAGGGTGTATCTGCACTTTGTGGACGTCTATGCATGGGTGCATTTTTTTTATTTTTTTTTCTCATCCAAACCTGCCTTGAATCTACAAAGGACCTTTCACAGCAGATCCTCATAAATCTCTATTCAAGGATGGCATGTTTTAAGTATAATGTGTAGATAGCCTTATTAAAAAAGTATTATAGACTTACTGACCATGGTACAATTCATAAAGAATGTAATTATTCATGGAATGGTCTAATTTTAAAAGGGTGAGGAGTAAGGAGAGCGAGACAGAAGGTGAGAGCGACGCAGAAATAAGTCAGGAGTCATTTAGTAAATGAGACAGATTTAATAAAGCTTTGGAAGAAAGAGTGAAAAAAAGGAGTCTTTGAACAGGAAGTAGTTTTGTGTGAGGTTTAATAACTCCATCATGGAACTCAGATCTGATGTCCAAGATAAAGCGTAAGAATGGTTTACGAAACTAAGTGCAATTATCTGTCTGTCTGTCTGTCTGTCTGTCTATCTGTATCTATTTTTGTCTGTCTGTCTATCTGTATCTATATCTGTTTGTCTGTCTGTCTGTATCTGTCTGTCTGTCTGTATCTATATCTGTCTGTCTGTCTATCTGTATCTGTCTGTCTGTCTATCTATCTGTATCTGTCTGTGTCTGTCTCTCTGTATCTGTCTGTCTATCTGTCTGTCTGTCTGTCTGTCTATCTATCTATCTGTATCTGTATCTGTATCTGTATCTGTATCTGTCTGTCTGTCTATATCTGTTTGTCTATCTGTCTGTATGTCTGTCTATCTGTATCGGTCTGTCTGTCTATCTGTATCTGTCTGTCTATCTGTCTGTCTGTCTGTCTGTCTGTCTGTCTATCTGTATCTATTTTTGTCTGTCTGTCTATCTGTATCTATATCTGTTTGTCTGTCTGTCTGTATCTGTCTGTCTGTCTGTATCTATATCTGTCTGTCTGTCTATCTGTATCTGTCTGTCTGTCTATCTATCTGTATCTGTCTGTGTCTGTCTCTCTGTATCTGTCTGTCTATCTGTCTGTCTGTCTGTCTGTCTATCTATCTGTATCTGTATCTGTATCTGTATCTGTCTGTCTGTCTATATCTGTTTGTCTATCTGTCTGTATGTCTGTCTATCTGTATCGGTCTGTCTGTCTATCTGTATCTGTCTGTCTGTCTGTCTGTCTGTCTATCTATCTGTATCTGTCTATCTGTCTGTCTGTCTGTCTGTCTGTCTGTCTGTCTATCTATCTGTATCTGTCTGTCTGTCTATCTGTATCTGTCTATCTGTCTGTCTGTCTATCTATCTGTATCTGTCTGTCTGTCTGTCTGTATCTGTCTGTCTGTCTGTCTGTCTGTATCTGTCTGTCTATATCTGTTTGTCTATCTGTCTGTATGTCTGTCTATCTATGTCTGTCTATCTGTATCTGTCTGTCTGTATGATACTATATCTCTGTCTATATCTGTCTGTCTGTATCTGTCTGTCTATATCTGTTTGTCTATCTGTCTGTATGTCTGTCTATCTGTATCGGTCTGTCTGTCTATCTGTATCTGTCTGTCTGTCTGTCTGTCTGTCTATCTGTATCTGTCTATCTGTATCTGTATCTGTCTGTCTGTCTGTCTGTCTGTCTGTCTATCTATCTGTATCTGTCTGTCTGTCTATCTGTATCTGTCATATCTGTCTGTCTGTCTATCTATCTGTATCTGTCTGTCTGTCTGTCTGTATATGTCTGTCTGTCTGTATCTGTCTGTCTATATCTGTTTGTCTATCTGTCTGTATGTCTGTCTATCTATGTCTGTCTATCTGTATCTGTCTGTCTGTATGATACTATATCTCTGTCTATATCTGTCTGTCTGTATCTGTCTGTCTATATCTGTTTGTCTATCTATGTCTGTCTGTCTGTCTGTCTATCTATCTATATGTCTCTATCTGTCTGTCTGTCTGTCTGTCTGTCTATCTGTATGTCTGTCTATCTGTATGTCTGTCTATCTGTATGTCTGTCTATCTGTATATGTCTGTCTGTCTATCTGTATCTATATCTGTCTGTCTGTATCTATATATGTCTGTCTGTATCTATATCTGTCTGTCTTTATCTATATCTGTCTGTCTGTCTGTCAGTTACCATCATTTTTATTTCCTGATGATAATGAACTAATACATACATAAAAGACAAACAACTTTTAATTATGAAATCCCCATAGTTTCATAAAGTGAACACGAAAAAGTTTTAGCGTTTTATCATCTTATGTTTTGCTATGTTGAATGATCTTAAAATCCTCTCAACCCCATTACAATGATTGTATGAAAAACAATTGATAATCTAAAAGTTAAAATTTGCATAGATTTGAGCATTTAATTCTCTTTTTGAGAAACACACTGTAGTTTTATGACTTTAACACTATTTTTAAGTCTTGTAATGTGAAATTAAACTGTGAAACTGTCAATCCTGTTACCGCCAACCGTAAAGGAATTATATCCCCGACCTACATTAAACTGAATTAATTTAGCATGAGATGTCGCAGTGTCATTTATTAACACTTAAACACATTATTTGCCTGACAGAAAGTTTAAGAGGAGACTCAAAAATATCAAACTGGTCTGCAAACACCCGTTTCAGAATGACCCTTAACAATCCTGATGTGCCATAATCAAGCACAAAAACAAACAAAAAGGGGCTTCATTTTCAGAGAGAAATTGCTATCTGCTTTCAAGATTTATGCATACATAAAAGAGCCTGACAGTCAAGGGCTCTGTGTGTGTTTGAGGGAGAAGAGAGAGATGTTAGGCTTAAATGAGATCCCTCCCATGTCATATATCCATATTTGTGAGTGAAGGTGATAGAGTTGATTTATGCTGAAATGTCTTCCCAGTGTGGTACCGGCTCATGTACGACAAACATCACGCTTTGCCTCAACCTACAGTGCAATGCATCAGGACTCACTCAGCTCAGAAATCAAATACAGGGCACGGATATCTTATTTCAGGGTTATGTGATTATGTAATTTAGTAACAGATGTGAATGTATAGTAATACAAGGCAGTGTTTTTCTTCACCAACGTGATGTGATGATACAATAATGTGAATTTATTTTATTTATTTTTATCCTTTCAGCTCTCAGAACTGGTGCTCAGTGCTCTCAATCAGAATTTGGTTCTGTTCACACTCAGACCAGGAGTCCAAATCACGGTATACGCTGCCCATTTATCAGCAGGTAATGAACTGAAATCAAAGACTGTTGTTCTAAATATGAACCAGACAAGGCTTGCAACTTGTAGGAATAGTTCACCTAAAGATGAAAATGAATCATTGATAATGAACATTTCTAATATAACATTGGTTGTATAGTTAATATAATATAAATCTTGGATGTTGGGAAACATGCCAGACTGTGAGTGTGCACTGACAACAGCTGTCTGCCTTATTTTTCCCCTGTGTCTAGCGCCTCTAGTGGACACAAGTGAGAATCACAGCGGCTCAGCTATGCTCATGCTCCTCTCTGTGGTGGTGGTGGGTTTAGCAGTGTTCCTCATCTATAAATTCAAAAGGTATTGTTATCCATTTTTAAAACCTCAACTTGGATCATAATGTATATATTTGCAGTATTTTTTAAATTTGTTAAATGTTTAGTTGAAAATAATCAGTTTGTGAAAGCTTGAAAGACAAGCTATTTAAAAAAGTTTGTACTACAATGACGCTATTTGTAGGATTTTTTTTTTTTTTTTAAGATAAAAGTATATTTTCAAACAATATTCAATAAACGCATCGGTGAGTACCGCTCTCCATCATATTCAAACAATTATCAGATGATATATTTTAGTCTTTTTTTTTTTTATCTTTATTTTCAAACAGAACAATATTATCAGCATTATTCAACAGCATAATTTAACTGAATATAACGCTTGTTTAGATTACAATTTTTTGCAATAGTCTAATTATTCTAATACATTATATAATAAATGATAGTATGATAGTAATGAAGTATAGTACATATTTTTTATTATTTTGTTTTTTGCTAAAAAAAAAAAAAAAAAAAAGGCAAGCAGGTGTGTCCTAAAAAAAGTGAAGTCAAAGCATCTCGATCGCCCCCCAGGTGGTTGGTACCAGTATAGCTCATATAGCTCATATTTTTTAGTTCGTTTTTTAGTTTTAGTTAGTTAGTGTGAAGTCATGATTGACAGCTGAGATTGTCGGTTTCTCTGATTGCACTGACATCTCGTCACTGAGGCACTAACTGACTTTTTTCAGGATTTTCGGGAGGAGATTGGCGCTTTAGCTTTAATATATACATTTCCATAACTGTTTATTTCACACCGACATGAGTAGATAATGTGGGAGTGTGCACAGGGTTTTGATATCACGGCTGTACTTCCTGCTCTCTACTGCGCAGACACAAATCCCAAATCAAAACGCCACATTCGGACATTGATGGTTTCTATAATGGAAGATAGTGAAGGGGCGTTGTCCATCTTTTTTTACAGTCTATGGTCTGCACAAGGAATATGAGGCAAATCGTTCTCATCGTCTCAGATCAGCAAGTTTAGGTGTCGTGGCTCAGTTTAGCTCACAAAACAACGCAAACCACCGAGCGGATATGTCGAGTGGTGATTCACCCTTACGCTCTTGCAGAACCTTCTTTCATAACAAATGAGAAATGTCAGTCAATGCACAGACATTATCAATATTTAGCCCTTTGAGTTTTTCAAGTTGACCTTTATGAAATGTTAAATGATTGCACCGTTTCCATCACCCAACTGAGAGAGAAAAGGGCACGAGAGGTCAATAAGACAAGATCTGGAGGCAGCAGAGGGCGATAACAGAAGTGCCAAGAATTTTCCGATGCTTTCATTTTTTCGGACGTAACACCGCAGTCTGGTGTGACACTACAGCTGCCGATAACTTCCTGAGGGAACTTCTTGTTAATCACTTCACCCAGAACTAATGATGAAAAACTGCTCTTTTTAATGATTCAGTTGATCTAGTTCACAAAACCCACCAGAATGATTCATTCATGAATCAAACTGACACGGTTGTAAGCTCAGTTCTCAGAATATAAGTGAATAACAGCCTAAATATAAAGTACAAGTGGTATGGACTACTTTTATAGTGCATTTACATCGTTTTTTGATGCTTGATCCTGTGAGGGCAACAGCTTTGCTGATCCTGGAACAACTTTCCAAACAACCAATCAGATTTGAGGGGCAAGTTTAGAGTTTTTCATGTTTAGGCTTATAATCCGGGTTAGGTGCTTATGGGTAGGGTTAGGTTTAGAGACAGGTATAGGGTTAGGACAAAATCTTCGGACAGGAATGTTGTTCCAGGATCAGCAAAATATGTTGGCAAAATCACAGTACAATACAGTTGGGTAAAAAAATGACCCAGTGCATTACAGAAAGCTCTGAATAAAAGCATCTGCCAAATGCATAGATGTAAATGGGTTTAGAGCAACATGAGTGTGAGTAAATGGTGTCAGAATTTCAGTTTCATTGTGTGAACTGGGCCTTTAATGAGGGTGTTATATCACATCTTAATGAGCTGTCCGTTTGTGTTGCATTTTCTTCCTGCGAAATCCCTCTCTGGTTGTGTTTGGCACAATAAATTTGCTTTTGAATCCTCTTAGGCAATGCCCTGTTAAAGCTCTATTCAGTTTTTTTGCTTACGTGACATTCTCCCTCCGTAATGATGCAGACCAAGTCAGATAAAATCACCTCTCTAAAGGAAGACCTTGATTTAACAGCTCAGTTAGTGAGACTTTTCACAAAGAGGGCTTTTTTTATTTTTTATTCGTCTTTTTACAATTTTTTTCAGAGGCAGATCCTAGATTGCGTCTTGTAAATGCAGTATTCCGCATTCACAAACTATAAACACATGCTTCCTGCGATAAACGACCAGAATGATGTGAATTGCATAGCTGATAATGTCAGGGCCGTTGAAACATTCGGAAGAAGTGCGGAGGGGCACATTATGAACCTTATCAGCTCGGCTCATGAATATTAATTAGGTGATGTTTGCCCAGTGAAAGATACAGTAAGTTGCGTGTCTGCTAGCCACAGCTGCGTCCCAAGTCACCTACTTATACTATGCTGTGAAAAAAAAAGTACATACTTTTGAGTGTGTTGCAGAATGGTCGGCAAGCTTTGGGACATAGGCCTACTACTTCGTCATAATTGCACCAGCGTTTAAAAATGCCCTGTCAATCATCTTGTCACAGTTAAAATCAATAAATTCAATTTATTAAATTCCCTACCATATCGGAGAGAAATGTAGTAGCACAATGATCTGTCAGTTGTGGGTCTTTCATGTGGAGAATTTTCCTCATGTGCATAAGGATGTATTTACTGTAAAGGTTAATAACTAAATGTATCTTTACAAAAGTTCACAATGCTGTTGCAGATTAAATCTAATGTGGATAACAGTGAATAAATACATTTTTGTCAGGTTAGATACTGATAATTATTCAATCCCCTTTATTGAAACCTCTCTACTTAACTGTCATTCTCGTACATCCGCCATGTTTTTAGTTTTTTTTACATGTGTTTGTAGTTCTAGTTTGTGGTTAGAGAAATCTGCACTTCGGATTATAACCGGAAGAAGTAGACCATCCGGGTATCTTTGGGATACTCATTTCAATATACGATTTGGGACGCACTAATTCTACAAACCTGATTCCAAAAAAGTTGGGACACTGTACAAACTGTGAATAAAAAAGGAATGCAATAGTTTACAAATCTCATAAACTTATATTTTATTCACAATAGAATATAGATAACATATCAAATGTTGAAAGTGAGACATTTTGAAATGTCATGCCAAATAGTGGCTCATTTTGGATTTCATGAGAGCTACACATTCCAAAAAAGTTGGGACAGGTAGCAATAAGAGGCCAGAAAAGTTAAATGTACATATAAGGAACAGCTGGAGGACCAATTTGCAACTTATTAGGTCAATTGGCAACATGATTGGGTATAAAAAGAGCCTCTCAGAGTGGCAGTGTCTCTCAGAAGTCAAGATGGGCAGAGGATCACCAATTCCCCCAATGCTGCAGCCAAAAATACTGGAGCAATATCAGAAAGGAGTTTCTCAGAGAAAAATTGCAAAGAGTTTGAAGTTATCATCATCCACAGTGCATAATATCATCCAAAGATTCAGAGAATCTGGAACAATCTCTGTGCGTATGGGTCAAGGCCGGAAAACCATACTGGATGCCTGTGATCTTCGGGCCCTTAGACGGCACTGCATCACATACAGGAATGCTACTGTAATGGAAATCACAACATGGGCTCAGGAATACTTCCAGAAAACATTGTCGGTGAACACAACGGCCATTCGCCGTTGCCGGCTAAAACTCTATAGGTCAAAAAAGAAGCCATATCTAAACATGATCCAGAAGCGCAGGCGTTTTCTCTGGGCCAAGGCTCATTTAAAATGGACTGTGGCAAAGTGGAAAACTGTTCTGTGGTCAGACCAATCAAAATTTGAAGTTCTTTTTGGAAAACTGGGACGCCATGTCATCCGGACTAAAGAGGACAAGGACAACCCAAGTTGTTCTCAGCGCTCAGTTCAGAAGCCTGCATCTCTGATGGTATGGGGTTGCATGAGTGCGTGTGGCATGGGCAGCTTACACATCTGGAAAGGCACCATCAATGCTGAAAGGGATATCCAAGTTCTAGAACAACATATGCTCCCATCCAGACGTCGTCTCTTTCAGGAAGACCTTGCATTTTCCAACATGACAATGCCAGACCACATACTGCATCAATTACAACATCATGGCTGCGTGAGAAGAAGGATCCGGTACTGAAATGGCCAGCCTGCAGTTCAGATCTTTCACCCATAGAAAACATTTGGCGCATCATAAAGAGGAAGATGCGACAAAGAAGACCTAAGACAGTTGAGCAACTAGAAGCCTGTATTAGACAAGAATGGGACAACATTCCTATTCCTAAACTTGAGCAACTTGTCTCCTCAGTCCCCAGACGTTTGCAGACTGTTATAAAAAGAAGAGGGGATGCCACACAGTGGGAAACATGGCCTTGTCCCAACTTTTTTGAGATGTGTTGATGCCATGAAATTCCTCAGTTTAAACATTTGATATGTCATCTATGTTGTATTCTGAATAAAATATTGAAATTTGAAACTTCCACATCATTGCATTCTGTTTTTATTCACAATTTGTCCCAACTTTTTTGGAATCGGGTTTGTAGTTTCGAATACTATTTAGGAGGGATAGTATACGAATCGGGAGGCAGCAATCATTCACATATACCTTTTTGTTTTTACTCGGTCAAACTACATATTAAAATGACCAGGCAGTTGGCTACAAGTTTTATTTTAAATATCACTTTGTATACCTTTACATACATAAACACTAACGTTTAAAAGTTTGGTGTCTGTCTGTTAATGTAAATAATAAATACATTGTATTATTAAAACATAAAACATTTGCCTTTTATGCTCACCAAGGCTGCATTTATTTGATCAAAAAATGCAGTAAAATCAGTAATATTGTGAAATATTATTACAATTTGAAAATATTGTAAAATGTAATGTATTCATGTGATGGAAAGCTGAATTTTTGACATCACTACACTACTTACACTACTGTAATTTATTTCTAATGTAAAATATTAATACATTTCTAAAAGTTGACGAGACATGTCCCCTTCAGTTATTACGCTTGCTTACCACTTGATAATATCGATTTTGTTTCTCCCCCCGTTTCCCTCTGGCTGATTCCCCCAAGCATATCCTGTAGCATCATGGTTTGTTTGCCCGTGTCTCATTGTAAATCTTTCCTCAAGGAAGATCCCAGGCCTCCACATCTATGCAGCGATGCAGGACGAAAAAGAGCAAGAAATGATCCAGAGTCCAGTTTCTCCCACTGACAGCACACCCAGCTGCAGCTCTCAGAGAGAGCTGCTCACATCACTGGAACCTCTGGACACAGAGCCCAACACCCAGACCATCGGTGAGTACCGCTCTCCATCAGATCAGCCCCTCAGCGCCCACTGCTGTTTCCTTTCCATTTAACACACCTGAAGCGCATGGCTGGCTACTCAGATTCTCTCTACACTGAACTCATAGCTTTGATTCTTGAGGGAAAAAAAAAAAGCAGACACACTTTAGCTGTCGCTCGGCTCACTCTGGGTGTGTTAGGCAGATTTTTGGAAATTACTTTTGTTGGAAAAGGGGGGTCTTGTTGAATGCAGGGTTGCTCATGCCTATAATAAATCAACGCAACAGCAAATGTCATGATGCATTTCAGCTTTTTAGGCTGCTATGAGAATGTTACCACTGGCAATTCACACTGTTCCCCCCCAGAATGCATCAAACCTCATCCACGTGTCAAATTCTCATCAGATCTTCCTACATACATCGACGTTTGAACTCTAGACTCCGCCATGTCAAGGACTTTGGTCATGCGGACACAAAGGTTTCAAGCTTTATTCAGTACTTGTGCATGTTGGACATTAACTTTACTGTGCTCTATGAATACTAGAACAAACTTTGTACAGCTTTTTATATGTCTGTGTATTCAATAAATCATTTTTGATGCTGTTCATTTATAAAGATGCCAGTGTGTATAAAGTTGGAGGGAAAGGCCAGCATGAAGGGTGGAAAATTATTCTCGGTTAACTGTCTGTTTATTTTTTATTGTTAACAGTGGCAGTACAGTATTCATGAGAGTAAAACATGGATGTGTGACATTTTGGAAGTGTTTTAATAATAAACTGTAAAATTATTAATGATTATTGTAAAATGAACCATTTCCTGGGTTTCATTTTGTAAAACTATATTTAGCACATCTGTACTTTACATGTAACACACAAATGTAGGGTTCACCACTAATTTTATTTTATTTTGAAGTTTCATGCGATTATTCATGAAGCAGGGTTATTTTTCATAGTAAAATAAATGTATTCCTATGTAGAAATAACTGACTGTTAGTCAGTGTGTAAACTGACTTGATGAGGCCAAGCAGAAGATGATAATCATATACAGTTCTGTCTAGTGTTTCATAAACAATTTTGTATGAAATAATTTGTGCACTCACAGGGGTTACATGATTTGTTTTTGGGTTTTTTTTTTGTTATTGTTGCATTTAAATTCAGTCATGTCATACCAAAAGCTGACGGATATGAATGTATGAATGTGTAAGTACGTATTTAAATATTTAAGACTTTTTTTTTTTCTGCCCTCTTTAAATATTAACAGTATAAAATCAGAGGTAGGCTACGAGCAGTTACTTGAACTAATGAATTGATGTGTCACGTACAGCAGGCATCATCCACTATTACACATGTGCAAATAATAATAACCATATAATTGTATGCAATTTTATTGTTGCCCCATGTCCATGTAAACTGGTATTTTGGTACAAATCTTTTATTAAAATAGTCATTTAGCTAGCCAAATTAGTCATAGTCCAATAAGGATAGACTGTTTGAAATCCTCAAAAACTAAAGTATACAAAATGTAATTTTACCTTGTATAGCTTTTGAGGATTTCACAGTCTATCCATATTGGAATATGACACCACATCGATCAGGCATAACATGACCTAATATTGTATTGGTCCCCCTTTTGCTGCCAAAACAGCCCTGACCCATCGAGGCATGGACTCCACTAGACCCCTGAAGGTGTGCAGTGGTATCTGGCACCAAGATGTTAGCAGCAGATCCTTTAAGTCCTGTAAGTTGTGAGGTGGGGCCTCCATGGATCGGACTTGTTTGTTCAGCACATCCCACAGATGTGGATTGAGATCTGGGGAATTTGGAGGCCCAGTCAACACCTCAGACTCGTTGTTGTGCTCCTCAAACCATTCCTGAACCATTTTTGCTTTGTGGTAGGGCACATTATCCTGCTGAAAGAGGCCACAGTCACCAGGGAATACTGTTTCCATGGAAGGGTGTACATGGTCTGCAACAATGCTTAGGTAGGTGGTATGTGTCAAAGTAACATCCACATGGATGGCAGGACCCAAGGTTTCCCAGCAGAACATTGCTCAAAGCGTCACACTGCCTCATATACATTTCTTCCCATAGTGCATCCTGGTGCCATGTGTATGTAAGCAACACACACACACCTGGCCATCAACGTGATGTAAAAGAAAAGTGATTCATCAGACCAGGCCACCTTCTTCCATTGCTCTGTGGTCCAGGTCTGATGCTCATGTGCCCATTGTTGGCACTTTCGGAGGTGGATGGGGTCAGCATGGGTACCCTGACTGGTCTGCGGCTATGCAGCCCCATACACAACAAACTGTGATGCACTGTGTATTCTGACACCTTTCTATCAGAACCAGCATTAACTTCATGAGCAATTTGAGCTACAGTAGCTCGCCTGTTTGATCAGATCACATGGGCCAGCCTTCGCTCCCCACGTGTCCCCATTAATGAGCCTTGGCTGCCCATGACCCAGTCGCCAGTTCACCACTGTTTCTTCCTTGGAGCACTTTTGATAGATACTGACCACTGCAGACCGGGAACACCCCACAAGAGCTGCAGTTTTGGAGATGCTCTGACCCAGTCGTCTAGCCATCAC
This sequence comes from Paracanthobrama guichenoti, assembly GCA_018749465.1. Taxonomy (NCBI): domain Eukaryota; kingdom Metazoa; phylum Chordata; class Actinopteri; order Cypriniformes; family Gobionidae; genus Paracanthobrama; species Paracanthobrama guichenoti. The sequence goes on from CM031943.1 coordinate 37,813,022, forward strand.
AATTTGGCCCTTGTCAAACTCACTCAAATCCTTACGCTTGCCCATTTTTCCTGCTTCTAACACATCAACTTTGAGGACAAAATGTTCACTTTCTGCCTAATATATCCCACCCACTAACAGGTGCCGTGATGAAGATATAATCAGTTATTCACTTCACCTCATAATGTCATAATGTTATGCCTGATCGGTGTATATTTGCATTTTATTATTTATTTGTATTATTGATATTTACATTTAGCATTGCAACTCATAGTGGGTCAGAGACCATCAATTGAGAACCACTGCATGTCCTCCTGTTTATTATAATGGTGCTGGCAGAGATCATTATCCTCGTGATATCTTTTTCTCCACTATAGTAGTTATTTATGGATTGTTTGCTTCCCATTTCTGCTCTTCTTTCAATATTTGAATATCAAGGTTAGTCTTTCTATTCTCATACATCAATGAATGTAAATGGAGGTCATCTTTATTATTCAATTGTCAGGATATTGAAGACAGCATGCTTAAAAGGGATTTTTAATGGGTAATTTTATTTCAGTTGTCCTTGTCCGTCACCTTTTGTACACTACCTATAAATACCATGTCACAGCAGTAGAGGATATTCATACCGAGACAATTCACTATGGACTTGATACAATCACAGTACAGATTATATTTTCATAATATCATGAGCGCTGCAGTCTGATGCTGTCTTTGGCAAATGACACGATGGACGACGAGACTCAAGTTACGAGACGAAACTGTTGATCAAATGAGCGCAGGGCATTGTGGGTAGGGGCTATAAAATGAGCAATAGCTATATCATTAAATTGTTTCTGCTAAAAGGCCCACACCAGATATATAAAACACAGACTAAATCAATGTCTGAACATCTAGACTTCAAAATTATCTAATGGTGGAAGAGAAATACATTTTAATTATTAAACTGAGTTCATTTAGATTGAAGACGGAGATTATATAACTTGTTAAACCACTGGCTATAAAACAAGACACTTTATGAGCTTTGAATGGACAAACTGTGGCAGCCAGGAAATCAAAATCCAGCGCTGCCACTTTACTCTTAAGAGTAAGGAAGATTATTTTTGTAGAAGACGTGTTTTATTACTGTAAAGATTTTATATATCTATATATATAAATATATAAAAACAATTGTAGGTGTGTTGTTTTTTTTTTTTTTTTGTTTTTTTTTTTTTTTTTTTATGTATATATTCTTTCTTTGACCTCAACTCTGTGCTGTGTGGAATTGTTTCTGTTTGGTGCAATCGTATTTATTAAATGAAATCGGTCCCTGTAATTGTGTTTTGATTTTCTTACAGTATTTGGAAAAACATTATGTAATTTGCTGAAGTAACCTTTAAATCATAGATAATAAAGTATCAATCAATCAAATGGTGTATGCTTTTATTTTATTAATAGGCTTGCAATAATGCGTTTTTTTTTTTTTTTTTTTTTTTTTTTTTCATGTGTATGCAACGTTTTATCGATGATTAAAAATAAGAACAATGACATGGTCCAAAAAATGTTGTATTGTTATTAGTGGTGCTGGCCCCACTTTATATTAGGTGGCCTTATGTATTTACATCAAAAAAATAACTACTATGCACTTATTGTGTTCATATTGTACTGCAAAACACTTTGGCTGATATTGAGATGGGATACGGGTAAAGTTAGGGACAGGTGTGGTGGTGTGGGTAAGTTTAAGGATAAAGTTAGGGACAGGTGTGGTGGTGTGGGTAAGTTTAAGGATAAAGTTAGGGACAGGTGTGGTGGTGTGGGTAAGTTTAAGGGTAAAGTTAGTGACAGGTGTGGTGGTGTGGCTAAATTTAATGGTAAAGTTAGGGACAGGTGTGGTGGTGTGGGTAAGTTTAAGGGTAAAGTCAGGGACAGGTGTGGTGGTGTGGGTAAGTTTAAGGGTAAAGTTAGTGACAGGTGTGGTGGTGTGGGTAAGTTTAAGGGTAAAGTTAGGGACAGGTGTGGTGGTGTGGCTAAATTTAATGGTAAAGTTAGGGGCAGGTGTGGTGGTGTGGCTAAATTTAATGGTAAAGTTAGGGACAGGTGTGGTGGTGTGGGTAAGTTTAAGGGCAAAGTCAGGGACAGGTGTGGTGGTGTGGGTAAGTTTAAGGGTAAAGTTAGTGACAGGTGTGGTGGTGTGGGTAAGTTTAAGGGTAAAGTTAGGGACAGGTGTGGTGGTGTGGGTAAATTTAATGGTAAAGTTAGGGACAGGTGTGGTGGTGTGGGTAAGTTTAAGGGTAAAGTTAGTGACAGGTGTGGTGGTATGGGTAAGTTTAAGGGTAAAGTTAGGGACAGGTGTGGTGGTGTGGCTAAATTTAATGGTAAAGTTAGGGACAGGTGTGGTGGTGTGGGTAAGTTTAAGGGTAAAGTCAGGGACAGGTGTGGTGGTGTGGGTAAGTTTAAGGGTAAAGTTAGTGACAGGTGTGGTGGTGTGGGTAAGTTTAAGGGTAAAGTTAGGGACAGGTGTGGTGGTGTGGCTAAATTTAATGGTAAAGTTAGGGGCAGGTGTGGTGGTGTGGCTAAATTTAATGGTAAGTTAGGGACAGGTGTGGTGGTGTGGGTAAGTTTAAGGGTAAAGTCAGGGACAGGTGTGGTGGTGTGGGTAAGTTTAAGGGTAAAGTTAGTGACAGGTGTGGTGGTGTGGGTAAGTTTAAGGGTAAAGTTAGGGACAGGTGTGGTGGTGTGGGTAAATTTAATGGTAAAGTTAGGGACAGGTGTGGTGGTGTGGGTAAGTTTAAGGGTAAAGTTAGGGACAGGTGTGGTGGTGTGGTGGTGTGGGTAAGTTTAATGGTAAAGTTAGTGACAGGTGTGGTGGTATGGGTAAGTTTAAGGGTAAAGTTAATGGCAGGTGGTATGTGTAAGTTTAAGGGTAAAGTTAGGGACAGGTGTGCTGGTATGGGTACGTTTAAGGGTAAAGTTAGAGACAGGTGTGGTGGTATGGGTAAGTTTAAGGGTAAAGTTAGGGACAGGTGTGGTGGTGTGGGTAAGTTTAAGGGTAAAGTTAGGGACAGGTGTGGTGGTGTGGCTAAATTTAATGGTAAAGTTAGTGACAGGTGTGGTGGTATGGGTAAGTTTAAGGGTAAAGTTAGGGGACAGGTGTGCTGGTATGGAGTGCGTTTAAGGGTAAAAGAGAAAGGTGTGGTGGTATGGGTAAGTTTAAGGGTAAAGTTAGGGAAAGGTGTGGTGGTGTGGGTTAGTTTAAGGGTGAAGTTGGGGACGTGTGGTGGTATGGGTAAGTTTAAGGGTAAAGTTAGTGACAGGTGTGGTGGTATGGGTAAGTTTAAGGGTAAAGTTAGGGACAGGTGTGGTGTGGTGGTGTGGGTAAGTTTAAGGGTAAAGTTAGGGACAGGTGTGGTGGTGTGGCTAAATTTAATGGTAAAGTTAGGGACAGGTGTGGTGGTGTGGCTAAATTTAATGGTAAAGTTAGGGACAGGTGTGGTGGTGTGGGTAAGTTTAAGGGTAAAGTCAGGGACAGGTGTGGTGGTGTGGGTAAGTTTAAGGGTAAAGTTAGTGACAGGTGTGGTGGTGTGGGTAAGTTTAAGGGTAAAGTTAGGGACAGGTGTGGTGGTGTGGGTAAATTTAATGGTAAAGTTAGGGACAGGTGTGGTGGTGTGGGTAAGTTTAAGGGTAAAGTTAGGGACAGGTGTGGTGGTGTGGTGGTGTGGGTAAGTTTAATGGTAAAGTTAGTGACAGGTGTGGTGGTATGGGTAAGTTTAAGGGTAAAGTTAGGGACAGGTGTGGTGGTGTGGGTAAATTTAATGGTAAAGTTAGTGACAGGTGTGGTGGTGTGGGTAAGTTTAATGGTAAAGTTAGGGACAGGTGTGGTGGTGTGGGTAAATTTAATGGTAAAGTTAGGGACAGGTGTGGTGGTGTGGGTAAGTTTAATGGTAAAGTTAGGGACAGGTGTGGTGGTGTGGGTAAGTTTAAGGGTAAAGTTAGGGACAGGTGTGGTGGTGTGGGTAAGTTTAATGGTAAAGTTAGGGACAGGTGTGGTGGTGTGGGTAAGTTTAAGGGTAAAGTTAGGGACAGGTGTGCTGGTATGGGTACGTTTAAGGGTAAAGTTAGAGACAGGTGTGGTGGTATGGGTAAGTTTAAGGGTAAAGTTAGGGACAGGTGTGGTGGTGTGGGTAAGTTTAAGGGTAAAGTTAGGGACAGGTGTGGTGGTGTGGCTAAATTTAATGGTAAAGTTAGTGACAGGTGTGGTGGTATGGGTAAGTTTAAGGGTAAAGTTAGGGGACAGGTGTGCTGGTATGGGTACGTTTAAGGGTAAAGTTAGAGAAAGGTGTGGTGGTATGGGTAAGTTTAAGGGTAAAGTTAGGGAAAGGTGTGGTGGTGTGGGTTAGTTTAAGGGTGAAGTTGGGGACGTGTGGTGGTATGGGTAAGTTTAAGGGTAAAGTTAGTGACAGGTGTGGTGGTATGGGTAAGTTTAAGGGTAAAGTTAGGGACAGGTGTGGTGTGGTGGTGTGGGTAAGTTTAAGGGTAAAGTTAGGGACAGGTGTGGTGGTGTGGCTAAATTTAATGGTAAAGTTAGGGACAGGTGTGGTGGTGTGGCTAAATTTAATGGTAAAGTTAGGGACAGGTGTGGTGGTGTGGGTAAGTTTAAGGGTAAAGTCAGGGACAGGTGTGGTGGTGTGGGTAAGTTTAAGGGTAAAGTTAGTGATAGGTGTGGTGGTGTGGGTAAGTTTAAGGGTAAAGTTAGGGACAGGTGTGGTGGTGTGGGTAAATTTAATGGTAAAGTTAGGGACAGGTGTGGTGGTGTGGGTAAGTTTAAGGGGGTAAAGTTAGGGACAGGTGTGGTGGTGTGGTGGTGTGGGTAAGTTTAATGGTAAAGTTAGTGACAGGTGTGGTGGTATGGGTAAGTTTAATGGTAAAGTTAGGGACAGGTGTGGTGGTGTGGGTAAGTTTAATGGTAAAGTTAGGGACAGGTGTGGTGGTGTGGGTAAGTTTAAGGGTAAAGTTAGGGACAGGTGTGGTGGTGTGGGTAAGTTTAATGGTAAAGTTAGGGACAGGTGTGGTGGTGTGGGTAAGTTTAAGGGTAAAGTTAGTGACAGGTGTGGTGGTATGGGTAAGTTTAAGGGTAAAGTTAATGACAGGTGGTATGGGTAAGTTTAAGGGTAAAGTTAGGGACAGGTGTGGTGGTGTGGGTAAGTTTAAAGGTAAAGTTAGGGACAGGTGTGGTGGTGTGGGTAAGTTTAAGGGTAAAGTTAATGACAGGTGGTATTGCTTAAGTTTAAGGGTAAAGTTAGGGACAGGTGTGCTGGTATGGGTACGTTTAAGGGTAAAGTTAGAGACAGGTGTGGTGGTATGGGTAAGTTTAAGGGTAAAGTTAGTGACGTGTGGTGGTATGGGTAAGTTTAAGGGTAAAGTTAGGGAAAGGTGTGGTGGTGTAGGTTAGTTTAAGGGTAAAGTTGGGGACATGTGTGGTGGTGTGGGTAAATTTAATGGTAAAGTTAGGGACAGGTGTGGTGGTGTGGGTAAGTTTAAGGGTAAAGTTAGGGACAGGTGTGGTGGTGTGGGTAAGTTTAAGGGTAGGGTTAGGGACAGGTGTGGTAGTGTGGGTAAATTTAATGGTAAAGTTAGGGACAGGTGTAGTGGTGTGGGTAAGTTTAAGGGTAAAGTTAGGGACAGGTGTGGTGGTGTGAGTAAGTTTAATGGTAAAGTTAGGGACAGGTGTGGTGGTGTGGGTAAGTTTAATGGTAAAGTTAGGGACAGGTGTGGTGGTGTGGGTAAGTTTAAGGGTAAAGTTAGTGACAGGTGTGGTGGTATGGGTAAGTTTAAGGGTAAAGTTAATGACAGGTGGTATGGGTAAGTTTAAGGGTAAAGTTAGGGACAGGTGTGCTGATATGGGTAAGTTTAAGGGTAAAGTTAATGACAGGTGGTATGGGTAAGTTTAAGGGTAAAGTTAGGGACAGGTGTGGTGGTGTGGGTAAGTTTAAGGGTAAAGTTAGGGACAGGTGTGGTGGTGTGGGTAAGTTTAAGGGTAAAGTTAGTGACGTGTGGTGGTATGGGTAAGTTTAAGGGTAAAGTTAGGGAAAGGTGTGGTGGTGTGGGTTAGTTGAAGGGTAAAGTTGGGGACATGTGTGGTGGTATGGGTAAGTTTAAGGGTAAAGTTAGTGACAGGTGTGGTGGTATGGGTAAGTTTAAGGGTAAAGTTAGTGACAGGTGTGCTGGTATGGGTAAGTTTAAGGGTAAAGTTAGGGACAGGTGTGCTGGTATGGGTAAGTTTAAGGGTAAAGTTAGGGACAGGTGTGGAGGTATGGGTAAGTTTAAGGGTAAAGTTAGTGACAGGTGTGGTGGTATGGGTAAGTTTAAGGGTAGGGTTAGGTGTAAGGGAAGTGTCAACAGTGTAATTATAAATCTAACTACAGAAATTAATTACAGGTTACATACAGGTAGTTTTAAAAATGTAATTACAATGTAAAAACATGTATGTACACAATAAGTGCATTGTATCAAATGAGTAATTAAAATGTTAGTACATAGTAGTTAAGGCCACCTAATATAAAGTGTGTCTGTGGTGCTTGCCATAGGCAAAGCATCACTATCGTTCTCTTGCATACTTTTTCGTCTTCGTCCTTCCTCACAAATTTCGGCACGCTACTCCTCCTGTCATAGACCCATGGATGAGGTGTTCAATCGTGCGGATTATTGAGGAATGGTGTGCTATATCTTTTCCAAGTGATCGGTGTACGATGTTCGGCCGCTTGGCGAAAAATCCCATAGACTTAACATTGGGATGAATTTTGACGAGTCATAGCTCAGAATGAGGACTTCGTAGAAACGTGGACTACCACATTTGAAGAGGCTGCCATGCTCTGTAAGAACATACCTCGCAATGGGGTGTAAGTTTTACCCTTGGGGGGCAAGAGCTGCCCAAATTTGCCCCATAGACATACTATGGTGAAGGGACGGCCCATGAAACACATACATGTTTTGCCTGCTATGATAACGTACATAGGGATTTTGTATTGAACATAACAAGATCACAGTGTCATAGAGAGGTTGCTAGGGTATTCTGGGTGGTTGCTATGGCATTGCTAGGTACGGTTTACTCAGGCAGCCAAATCACTTTCTCAGGATCATCATGAAGCTATCAAGCCATGCCCTAGCAACCATTTAGACCACCCAAGCAACAACTTCCATATACTTCCACTGGAAGAGATCAAAGGGATATCTTTGGATAGAAGTGTCATAGAAACATATGGGTGGGCTCGTTTGACTTGGAGACTGCAAACAGCCAGTCATGAATCACCTTCGCTACTTCCTAGCCATGCCCTAGTAACCATTGTCAAGCACCCTAGCCATCCAAACCCAAAGAGGGATATCTTCAAATCCAAACGTCATAGAGGAATTTTTTAGAGGGTTGGTTTATATAGTTAATTCTTGCAAGCAGCCTTTGGAGTGTCATCATTGGCAGCTGCCAAGTGACTCCCTAGCAAACAAAAAAAGTACTCTAGCAACCGTTTAACAAGACCTATATCTCTGCATCGGAATATCGTAGAGACATGAGGGTTGCGTCTTTTGACTCATGCTAGCAAAACTGGACTTTCAACATGCTACACATGCTAGCAGTGAATAGCTACATGCTAACAGTGATTAGCTAAGTGTTAAATCTGGCTAAGAACATGCTAAGAACTCACTATCCATCTGTGACAACTACCAATAGCCTAGCAACACCATAACAACCACCCAGAACACCCTAGCAACACCATAGCGTCCACCCAGACCACCTTAGCAATCGCTTAGCACCCATGCAGAACACCCTAGTAACTGCCTAGCAATGCCCTAGCAACCACTCAGAATACCTTAGCAACCACCCAGAACACCATAGCAACATCCTAGCAACCACTTTAAATACCTCAGCAACCACCTAGCAATTCCATAGTAACCACCCAGAATACCTTAGCGACCACTTAGTAGCCACCCAGAACACCTTAGCAACCACCTAGAAATGCCATAGCAACAGCCAGAATACCTTAGCAACCACCCAGAACACCCTAGCAATGCCATAGCAACCGCCTAGAACACCCTAGCAACCGAGTACAGAGTTTTGCCACTGCAAGCACCACTCACATTTTCATCAGGAAATGCACATTATAGTTATATGTGTTATTTTTCTCGAAGCTGTATATAGTAATGTACACTACAGTTTTCAGTTTTGAATAAAAGTCTAATGCTTATCAAGGCTGCATTTATTTGGTCAAAATACAGTAATATTGTGAAATATTCTATGTAAATATATTTTAAAAACTGATGCAAAACTGAATTTTCAGCATCATTACTCCAGTCTTCAATGTCACGATTCTTCAGAAATCATTCTAATATTCCGTTAATTGTTTTTTTTTCAGAGCTTTGCTGTTACAAATTAAAACATAATTTAAGAAAAATATTATTACACTGAGACGTAGCTAAATTCTACTGTACAACAGTGATATATTTCTGTCATAATTTCTTCAGGTTAAACCAAACTTTTATTTTGACGAGTTGCTGTGAAGACCTTTGAGTTTTGTGTTTATCATATGACGATAGTTTTTCTCAAATGAAACAGTAAAATGAGGCTCTGGAGATGAAGGACATGCATGCGGCAGAGGCTGAAAACAGTGCGAGCGTCATGTGTGCTTCAGTGTGTGTGTGTGTGTGTGTGTGTGTGTGTGTGTGTGTGTGTGTGGTAGATGAAACCGTGCGTCTGCTGAATTCATTCACACAGAGACACTTGAGAACATGCAGGATTCATATTTAAATAGTCTTTCTGTGGTTTAATATTCACAGCCACTAGTCTATATTGCAATTTGAATTGAATTCGTACTGACCTACTTTTGATTCATTCATCCAAGATTTTACAAATTCAGCCCTATAATATATGTGCTGCTCAAGAAACATTTCTTATCATTATCAGTGATGAAAACAGTTGTGCTGCTTAATATTTTAGTGTAAACAATGATGATTTCTTCAGGATTCTCTGAATAGAAAGTTCAAAAGAACAGCATTTATTTCAAATATAATTTTGTACAACAATATACAAGTCTTTTATATGCACATGTCGTGTTCTGGTTAAATGTGAGCTCACAACATGCTGGGTGTAAGATTTCTGCCTCCTTCTAGAGAAAAAAGAATGTGAGAAAAGAGGCGAAATGAGCAGCCATTAGCGATGAATGGTTTTGCGACAGCGCAGCTGGTGAGACAGTGAGGGAGTTAACTGGAAGGCACATGAGACTGCAGATTAAGGAGCAATCAATGCTACAGGGGCCCTGGCTCTACTGACATCTCAAGGTAACTTTCAACGGCGCCCAGGGAACTGTAAGTATGAGTGTGTTTGTGTGTGTGCCTGTTATGCAATTGCAGTCAAGGGCACAGCTTAATTCAAGCCTAATGATTCATTTTGATTTTCTTCATAAAAAATGATGCCCTCACGACAAAGTATTAGACGACCAGCGTACCTCTTGTGTACAAATGCAAGTATATAAGAGGCCTGTCTCCTCTAGGATAATAACCAGCTCAATCCACTCCCTGTGGGGTTGTACTGTAGTTACTCCAAGGACATTAGACTCAATCTTCCTCTTGTGACACGTGTGCCTACAGCAAACAGTGTCCACCGCTGGCATCTCTGCTCGCAGCCAGTCGACTCACCACGTTTAATTACCTTTGGAAAGAAAGACCAGCGGGAGAGAGAAAGAAAGAAACACATACACCAAAGGGGAAACTGCATTAGTAATTCATCCCATACTCCTGTTAAAATCCAAACAATGAAAGGAGCTCTTTTCTTTGATAGGCAATGTAGGGTAACATTATATACAAAAAGCATCAATCATCTGATGAATGTTTTGTGTCAGATATCCTGCCAGGACATTGTACTGTTTTACTTGAAAGTTATAGGACAGTATGAATGTGCTTTATGCAAAACATAATTCTATCAAGCTGGGTTTCCCAATAATGCTGCAAACCATGATTTTAATATCATCGGTAAATCCAAAGGTGCCAAAGATGAATAATATCTTCAGGGGTTTTCTCTATATATTTCTATATTTCTCTATATACACTATATTGCCAAAAGTATTGGGACACCCCTCCAAATCATTGAAGTCAGGTATTCTAATCACTTCCATGGCCACAGGTGTATAAAATCAAGCACCTAGGCAAGCAGACGCTTCTACAGACATTTGTGAAAAAAATGGGTTGCTCTCAGGAGCTCAGTGAATTCAAGTGTGGTACCTTGATAGGTTGCTACCTGTGCAATAAGTCCATTCATGAAATTTCCTCACAAATAAATATTCCACAGTCAATTGTTAGTGGTATTATAACAAAGTGGAAGCAATTGGGAACAACAGCAACTCAGCCATGAAGTGGTAGTCCATGTAAAATCACAGAGCGGGGTCAGCTCATGCTGAGGCGCACAGTGCGCAGAACTTTCTGCAGAGTCAACTACAGACCTCCAAACTTTGTGTGGCCTCCAGATTAGCTCAAGAACAGTGCTAGAGAGCTTCATGGAATGGGTTTCCATGGCCGAGCATCAGCCTTACATCACAAGTGCAATGCAAACCGTCGGATGCAGTGGTGTAAAGCACGGCACCACTGGACTCGAGCAGTGGAGACGTGTTCTCTGGAGTGACCAATCACGCCTCTCTGTCTGGCAATCCGATGGACGAGTCTGGGTTTAGCGGTTGCCAGGAGAACGGTATTTGCCTGACTGCATTATGCCAAGTGTAAAGTTTGGTGGAGGGGGGGATTATGATGTTGTGTTGTTTTTCAGGGGTTAGGTTTGGCCCCTTAGTTCCAATGAAAGGAACTCTTAATGCTTCAGCATACCAAGACATTTTTGGAAAATGTTATACTTCCAACTTTGTGGGAACAGTTTGAGGACTGCCCCTTCCTGTTCCAACATGACTGCATGACTGCACATCATTGCACAAAGGTCCATAAAGACATGGATGAGCAATGTTGGTATGGAGGAACTTGACTGACCTGCACAGAGTCCTGATCTCAACCCGATAGAACATCTTTGGGGTGAATTAGAGACTGTGAGCCAGGCCTTCTCATCCAACATCAGTGCCGGATCTCACAAATACATGCATGAAAGAATGGTCAAAAATCCCCATAAACACACTCCTAAACCTTGTGGAAAGCCTTCCCAGATGGATGGATGGATGGATGGATGGATGGATGGATGATGAAAAATCTGAAAATATCAGAAAATCATGCTATCATTTTAAATATATTTGGGTATTTGTTTGTGGATGGAGAGAGAGAGAGAGAGAGAGAGAGAGAGAGAGAGAGAGAGAGAGAGAGAGAGAGAGAGAGAGAGAGAGAGAGAAAAACCAAGCATCAATACTTATCCAGCCATTCACTTCATTAACTTCCCATCTCTCCCTGGGGACAGATTGCATTCTCTAGAGGTTAACGCAGGCCAGCAAAGAGAAAGCCACTCTCTTCTCCAGACTGATTTGCATGGTCTGTTGGTAATTGGCATTCAGAAAAGCTGTATTTAATTAGGAGGTCCAGGGGTACGCTTCACTTCTGGAGACTCTATCACACGCTGCCCTTGTTCTTAATGCCACTGGAAAAGCAACGATGATCATTTGACAGTGATTCCATGAGCATATTCCCTTCATCAATGATTAATCTGTTACTTATGCAGCAGAACAGAGTGAGAAGTTTATTTTAATGAGAATGAAACAGCTGAAACACATGCAGAGGCCTTGAAGGATGGGCCTTCAGAGGGAAAAGAGGGAAAAGGAAAACGGACCGGAAACAGACCCTTGTGGGATACCCTCTTTTTTCCGAGGCAAAATGGATTATATATTTCAAAAGAATGGACACTTTTGTTTGGCCTGATTGATTACCATGCTCAGTAGAACCGCAAAATAAGCAAACTCCATACTTATGTAAACGGCTGAATACTCATTAATCTGCTTGTGCAGTTTTGAATAAAACCCAGAGCTGGAGAACTGAATCATTTCTATGCAACCTCTAAAAGGTTTTCATGTATTGATCAAACTGGTTCTTTGTATTTGCACAATGAAAACACCCACCGTGGCAGAAAGGGTCATTAAAACCACGCTCCACTGGAATGTAATCAGCGTACACTTCGCTGACATCATGATTGCAGTAATTAACTTCATCCTTTAATTATTTTGCCTATTTTATCAGTAGCATATGGACGAAACCTGTAGAATGAACATTAAATCGTGTTCAAAACCCATTTCACTTCAGTAATGTCACATGCTTCTAAGTTAAATGGGGTATTCAATAAGAAATAAAATGGACAGGGCTTGATGTTATCCATTGGGAATTGATTGGATTTTGATAACTCCGCATTCTACATCAGATATGCAGAGAAAGCTGGAAGTGGTTGGATGGGCAGGATTGAATCTAAAGGGGTTTAGTGACATCAGAAAAAAACATGAACAGAAATGTATCTTAAGTAAGCAATAAAAGTTGATTTTGATTACATGTTGACTAAACATTTGTTTTAGTTGTACAGAAACTTAAACATTTGGTACGTACCTTGGTTTTGAAGTCACGGTTCAGTGCGGGTTCGGTACAGCAGTTTTACAAAATTGCTTTTAATTTTTTATTTTATTCAACAGTGGTTTACTGAAAAAAATGTGTCTGTCCTTAAATGAATTCAATTAGAACTAAAAGTTTCTTATAGATAATGCTGTAAACTATATAGGTGCCCTTACTTACACATTGCTATAATATTAAAGGTTAACAACAGAGCCCAAACTATTAGCCTAAATTCAGTAGCTATTTCTCTTTTAGATATAATCAACACCCATAAGCTTCACATAAGGCAGTTTTTGCATTAACCTCTAAATCTATTTTATTTATTTTTTTCTCCAATTCTTTGTTGAAATATAATCATACACAGTGGCTGTCATTTTCATGACAGATTTATTTAAACTTAGGCTACATTAAATAATCAAGACATCACTAACAGATTCAGTATAATATAATCAATATATATGCTAATACAGTTCATATATTTAGAGTAAGAGTTTATATGAATGGGTTTGGCTGAGCAGCTGCATCCAAGCCTTACATCACCAAGTGCAGGGCAAAGCGTTGGATGCAGTAGTGTAAAGCACACCGCCACCGGACTCTACAGCAGTGGAGACGTGTTCTCTGGAGTGAACAGTGCTTCTCTGTCTGGCAATCTGATGGACGAGTCTGGGTTTGGCAGTTGCCAGGAGAACGGTACTTGCCTGACTGCACTGTGCCAAGTGTAAAGTTTGGTGGAGGAGGGATTATGGTGTGGGGTTGTTTTTCAGGGGTTAGGTTTGGCCAGTGAAGTTCCAGTGAAAGGAAATACACTCACCTAAAGGATTATTAGGAACACCTGTTCAATTTCTCATTAAAGCAATAAATCAATCAATCAATCAATTACATGGCAGTTGCTCCAATGCATTTAGGGGTGTGGTCCTGGTCAAGACAATCTCCTGAACTCCAAACTGAATGTCAGAATGGGAAAGAAAGGTGATTTAAGCAATTTTGAGCGTGGCATGTTGTTGGTGCCAGACGGGCTGGTCTGAGTATTTCACAATCTGCTCAGTTACTGGGATTTTCATGCACAACCATTTCTAGGGTTTACAAAGAATGGTGTGAAAAGGGAAAAACATCCAGTATGTAGCAGTCCTGTGGGCGAAAATGCCTTGTTGATGCTAGAGGTCAGAGGAGAATGGGCCGACTGATTCAAGCTGATAGAAGAGCAAATTTGACTGAAATAACCACTCGTTACAACCGAGGTATGCAGCAAAGCATTTGTGAAGCCACAACACCCACAACCTTGAGGCGGATGGGCTACAACAGCAGAAGACCCCACTGGGTACCACTCATCTCCACTACAAATAGGGAAAAGAGGCTACAATTTGCACAAGCTCACCAAAATTGGACAGTTGAAGACTGGAAAATGTTGCCTGGTCTGATGAGTCCGGATTTCTGTTGAGACATTCAGATGGTAGAGTCAGAATTTGGCGTAAACAGAATGAGAACATGGATCCATCATGCCTTGTTACCACTGTGCAGGCTGATGGTGGTGGTGTAATGGTGTGGGGGATGTTTTCTTGGCACACTTTAGGCCCCTTAGTGCCAATTGGGCATCGTTTAAATGCCACGGCCTACCTGAGCATTGTTTCTGACCATGTCCATCCCTTTATGACCACCATGTACCCATTCTCTGATGGCTACTTCCAACAGGATAATGCACCATGTCACAAAGCTCGAATCATTTCAAATTGGTTTCTTGAACATGACAATGAGTTCACTGTACTAAAATGGCCCCCACAGTCACCAGATCTTAACCCAATAGAGCATCTTTGGGATGTGGTGGAACGGGAGCTTCGTGCCCTGGATGTGCATCCCACAAATCTCCATCAACTGCAAGATGCTATCCTATCAATATGGGCCAACATTTCTAAAGAATGCTTTCAGCACCTTGTTGAATCAATGCCACGTAGAATTAAGGCAGTTCTGAAGGTGAAAGGGGGTCAAACACAGTATTAGTATGGTGTTCCTAATAATACTTTAGGTGAGTGTATATTTTAACTACTTATATAGTCAAAATATTTTCTAATCTTGACAAAACATATCGTCTCAAAATTCCATATTTGGTGACTGCTTGTGATAGAAGTGATATTAGGACAAATGTATTAATTTGTTACAAAATAAATAAATAAATAAATAAATAAATAAATAAATAAATAAATAAATAAATAAATAAATAAATAAATAAATAAATAAATAAATAAATAAATAAATAAAAATAAATAAATAAATAAATAAATAAATAAATAAATAAATAAAAAATAAATAAATAAATAAATAAATAAATAGAATGTGCTATTTTTGGTACAGCGCCTAAACAAAATCTCATAGGAACTTCAATTTTTTGTGATATAAACTTTCAATTTAGAACACAACTTGGTTAGACATATAGCTTTGATTTTATAGTAATTTATAGTAAGAATTATTTTGTAAAATATATTTTATATAAAATAAAAAAATATATTTAGTACAGTCCATTTGAATTACAGTAAATTTAAACTTCCATAACTTTTTCATACTTTAATTTTGTGAAATGCTTTTATTTCAGCATTTAAGGGGTTAATGAAATAAAAGCTAATAAACCATTCTTTGACACTGTCATCTTCATTAGATTGTTTATTTTGCCAAGTAACATTTTTGAGGTATAAAATATCAGTTAGAGAAGTGTATAAATTACTTCATGCCTTACAATGACTTAGCTCTAATCAAAGCCATTAATCACAGCTGTGTGAATGTAAACACTCGCACCAGATTCTGTTATTCATTTTGCTCAGTGAGGACATTGGAGAATGATTTATTTGATAATTGCATCATGAAACCGTATAATCCATCCCCTGATATTTTAGATAAGTACGAATTATGGCGTAGTTGCATAAGGCGTTCCACTTAAAACAGCTGTGATTGCATCATGTCCTGAAATATAATGTATGATAGTTTGCTGAAACTCACCTTAACTTTCTCCCCCTGTGCATGACTTGCAGTACCACATGTTCTCCACAGGGGGCGATGTGGGACCACCTGCACACATTCATCTTTCACAGAAATGGCTGTTCTACAGGAGAAAGAAAAAAGTGGTAACCTAAGTGGTGGGCACTGGTATCGTCGGTCTCCTCCAGCCTGTCTCACAGATATGTCTCCCTTTCTTTAAATAACAATTACTGTCAAATCATACATAGGTTTCTTCGCTTAACCTGCTGAAAATACACATGAGGACGGAAATACCTATAATGCCAAGTGACAAGAGAGAGTAGGCTATATGCAGGTGAGCCACAAACAACACTTAAGGTGACACTGTAATCATAACCTATAGGTGAAGTGACAAAAAAATGTGGGAGTACTTCTTCTGCAATTTAAAGAGCAGTTTGAGAAGGTTTTTTTTCTCCTCTAACTCTTCATTCTGCCAAAGCAATGGGGAGAAAAAAGTGCTGTCCTAGTCTTTAATTGGCAGAATGGTGCCATTTCTGACATCAGCCATAAAGGAGAAGTTAACTGAGCAATTTTTTCACTGTTAAAATACTTCCTCCTGTTACAGCTTAACATGCATTTCTCGGTTTAAGAATCCCAACCAGCCGTCACAGCAACATTTTCTAAAACAGTTTGGGGTAGAAGGTGTTTGTTCATTTGAAGGTAGGGAAAGTGTTTGGGAATCCTGCAAATATCCTCCGGAAATTTAATTTTTATATATTTTACCTCTATCATGGGAACACCCCATTCATTGTGGTTATAAACACCCAACACTACTCTTTGAAGTCCAGAATATGAGAACAATTAGTGGCGAAAACATTTTCACAGGAAGCACAGTAAGATCGAACTTAAAAGGAAAGATGACAGCAAATATGCTGAGGGCGTCTTCCAAAGAGATCATATGCAAGAAGAGATACAACAGTACAAGAAATAGAGTGAACATATAGCGAGAATTTCAACACAAGTCAAACGACAGAAATCCAGTTTAAGCAGGTGCAAAATGTGCTGGATTAGCACAGTGAGCATTTAAGTCGCTGTCATTCTTTTCAGTTCAATCACACTTCTTTGCCATGCAAATTAAGCGTATTATAAAATACAGAGCATTTACAATAATGCACTATTGCCACCCAAAGAAAGCAGGAGGTAAACAGGATTTTATTTAAAACAGAAATGTGTAGTGACACCATGCCATTGATTTGCATTCTGCAAATAACAAATTGAGTTCAGCACAGGTTTTTGGGGTGTGTTTGCGCTATAATCTAATTTGCGTAACTTCTTTAGTGAATTAGGTGCTAAAACAAGATAGACAGCATGTTCCAAAACAAGCCTTTATTCCTGGTATATTCTCCCCTCTGTATTTACAACAGTACATACAGTTCGTAACGCTGCTATGTGTGGAAGGATGGTGAAAAAAAAAAAAAATCCTCTCATATCTCATATGGGCTTCGCCTTAAGGCATATGAGAGACTGAGGAAAGACTCTATGATTCCAAAATTGAACTTTCTTGGCCTGAGTGGTAAGCGCTATGTTTAGTGCAAACCGAATGCAGCACATCACCCTGAGAATATCCTCCTCCTAACAGTGAAGTATGGTGGAGGAAGCATCACTCTTTTAGGGGGAATGCTTTTCCGTAGAAAACTCATAAAGGAAGAAGGAAAAATGGATGGAGCTAACTCCAGAAATATCTCATAGGATAAAGTGCTGCAATCAGCAAGAACGCTGGCACTTTAAAGACACTTCATCTTCCCACAGCACCTGAAACATACAGTAAAAGCCACAATGGAGTGACTTCAAAGCAAAAAAGGTTAATCGTCTCGAGTGGCCCTGCCAGAATTCAGACATCGGTCTTCTGGAACGATTTAAAGATTGCAGTTCACGATCGATCCCCATCCAACCTGATGTAGCCTGAGGAATTCTGAAGAATGGGAAGAGTGAAATATTTCACTGCCAAGATGTGTTACACTGATAAAGACGTACCCTATTAGCCTCATAGCCGGAATATAATCTGTACTCGTGTACACTCTTAAAACTGGCATCTATGGTTCCGTGAAGAACCTTTAACATCCTTGGAACGAAAGAATCCAAGGTTATTTAAAGTGGAAAATGGTATGATATATGTATTTATTAGTGCTGTCAAAATTATTATTTTTTTTCAGTTTAATGTTTTTCTATCATCCTTTGGCCAGTGTTACATTATATGATCATGCTCTTATTCATGCAAATGCTTTTAAACATTTAAGCGCGACAAGACAAAAAGAGGATGCGCTGTCTGTGAATGTCCTGATACACACGCACAAAGACGTGCGCCAGTATCGAGTTCTCTTTTGAATGAACAATAACACATCATTATGTCAAAATTCCAGTTTTGCCAAGTATTCTCATAAGAACAGTCTTAAATGAGATAAATAACATCTTGCACTTAAAGAGTTGTGAGAAATTCAGATGCGCCTCATGTTTGGTAGTGGCAGATCTTTAAGTGACAGCAGCCTCATAAACCACACACAGAGAAAAAGGGTGTCAGAATTGTACCTTTAGGGGTACAACAGCTTGCCGCTGCATGGGGCAGTACCCTTAAAAAGACATCTTTGTACCTTTTTTACCACAAAAAGGTTCATGGTAGTACCTTAAGTAATATGCACCTTTTAGGAGTAAAAAGGTACAAAGATGTCCTTTTAAGGGTACTGCCCCATGCAGAGACAAGCTGTTGTACTGCTAAAGGTACAATTCTGACACGCAGTTACTGTCTGTCATTAATGTTCAAAGAACAAAGGTAATGGAGAAAATTGTAGCTTTAATAAGGATTAGGGATGTAACAATATATTGTGTCACAAAATATCGCAATAAAAAAATGTAACAATATGTATCGTGGATGGTGACTATATATATTGTGTATAGTTGAAAAATGAAAATTACTGTGTGAGAAAAAAATCAAGTTTACATAGTTTTAGTTTCAGTACTACATTAAACTACTATATATATATATATATATATATATATATATATATATATATATATATATATATATATTTATATAGGTGCTGATAGTGCCAAATGTCTTTTGTTTCCAGTAAAAAAGTAGCCTACATTATTTTAAATATATCTAGTCAGTGACAGAGTGCAAGCATATTAGTCAAAAATAATGCTGTATTTCAGCTTCAGAATCATGAATATTTTTATTCTGGTGTCATCATTGTTCTGTGCATTGGGTTACCAGCACCAAGTCCTATTCAATTCCTCCTCAATGTAATACCAAATTTAGAATTTTAATCAACAGTACATTTTTAGTTAACCTGTTCCCATATGTCCTGGAGTATCGCAATATTGTATCGTGATATGTATCGAATCGTGACATGAGGGTATCGTTACACTCCTATTAAGGATTAATCTATATTTAATTTATAGTTGATGTAGTTAAGAAAGGTGTTTGATAACTTGTATTCAATTTCTGTAAGTCTATATGTCTAACAGGTAGGAAGGCCACAGGTAAATATGACATTTATTTGTAATGAGAAATGTTGAAATTGATAGCTTTCAATTACAGTGTAATGTTGAATGTCTATCATTAATGTTTTAATAGACATCAGCAGTATTATTATCACTAATACTGGCCTTCATTCATAAAAAAGGAAAAAAAAAAGAAAATATATATATATTTAAAATATACTGTCTTTAGTTCCTACATTAATTTGGAGAATAACTGTGAAAATATTACAATTTAAAAATATTAAAAAACGGCAATGTTTTTAATCAAGATTAATCGCAATTAATTAGTACATTTTTAATCGACTGACAGCAGTAATATTTATATATTAATGTAAATGATTATCTGTATGTATTATATGGAATAGTTTTCCATACAATGAAAGATCCGTGTTCCATAGAAAAGAAATAAAGTTATACACTGTAAAAAAAAAAAAAAAAACTTTTGTTTAACTTAAAAAAGTAAGTAACCTGGTTGCCTTAAAATGTTGAGTTCATTGAAATTAAAAATTTGAGTTAATACAATGAAGGAAATGGGTTTAATAAATAGAAACTCAAAATATTATTCTATATGAACCACATAAATAAAAATAAAAATTGTGATAAATCATGAAAATAGCACAATTTGGCATGTTTCACTCCATGATAACAAATAAAACACAATTAAGCAATATGCTTACAAACTCTTTTAATACTATTTGAATAAAGGGTGATGTCCATTCTCAAAAATGTTCATTGAATTAACTGAATTAATTGAATTTCAGTGAACTCAAAATTTTAAGGCAACCAGGTAACTTACTTTATATATATATATATTTTTATTTTATTTTTTTATTTTTATTTTTTATTTTTTTACAGTGTACAGGTTTGGAATGGCATTTTACTTTCTTTTTACTTTTACTATTTCTGAATGAATCAGTATATTCAGGAAAAATAAATTGTGTGTCTGAGTTGTATATATTGAGATCTGACTGGGATCATTAAAAGTGGGCATTACATCAAGAAAACAAAAGAACCAAAAGCAAGTTATTACATTTAGTTATTTTGAATATAATTTCTTCTAATGAATTATGTAGTATGAGACAAGCAACATATATTATGAAAGTATAAAGGGTCAGTGAAAAAAAACAAAAAAAAAAAAAAAAAAAAAACAGTGGACAAATATTGACTAACAATGTACTTAACAATGCAGGTAATGATACATTGGGCAACTTTTTGAGCAATGTTGCTAGGCAATGTTGCTGTCAACGGGGCAAACAAATGAGACGCAGGGCCCACGACCGATCTAAAGAGTCCGGATAGAAATTTGTTGCCAATTCTCAGTGGGAAGAGTGCCCAAGCAACATCTCCCGGCAACATTGCTCAACAAGTTGCCCCGTGTATCATCACCTTTACAGTCAGTTCCTGCTGGAGTTACAATGCCAGGTAGGGTTTTTATTCCAGCTGTCTGCAGTACACTGACTCGTGCAGTAGATGGCACTGCGCATATGCTGTTGTGTGAACAGAATGCTTGGACTAACAAAGAAAATGCTTTAACTAGATAGAACAACTCTTGTTTTCTGTATTTTTCCTGTAAGAAACTCTTCTTCTTTTGGGAAAGAAAGCACAAGAGAATGAGCCCCCATAACAGCACAAAATATCACAATCGCATATGCTACTGCAGTCTATTTATTGCTAAACATAAGCAACCAGATACTAATAAATCATTCTTGTCTATGAAGCATTTATAAGAAACCATGCATCAAAACTGAAAACTAAACCCTTCATATTTATTAATTCATGTGATAGTTTAATCCAGTAAGTGATAATTCTGTCATCATTTACCCAAAGTCATTCCAATGACTTTTTTCCTTCCGCAGGACACAAATGTTTTAAAGAATGTTGGTATCCAAGCAGTTTTGAAGATCAGTGAAAACAACAACAACAAAACCACTAGGACATTTTCTCAAAATATCTTGTGTTTTGCGGGTTTGGAATACCATGAGGGTCAGTAAAGGATGACAGAATTGTATTTTTTGGTTGAAATCCTGAGTGTCACTTCATCCATTTGGTTAGACGCTATTCCAGATTTAAGCACAGCCAAGCAATCAGTCCTGACTGGCAAGATTCCCAGGTATGTCGGCCAAGTCTTACATCAGCTCACCTCTACAAAGTCCTAAAAGCTGGAGGGAAAAGACTTAAACTAGCCAATGCTCTGTTTGATGATTTTAGAGGGGTTTATAGCTAGTCAGACTTGGAGACTTTACAGCTAGTCAGGCTTGGAGACCAGCTGGCAGACCAGTTAAAAACCAGCTTGGCGGGACAGTTCAACCACCTGCCTCGCAACTATACTCGTTTCATGGATGCTCATTAGTAAAGGGAGTGTCTAACTGGTATGTTCTTCAAAGCTGTATTTATCTGAATGAAAATAACAGTAAAACTGTAATATTGTGAATTATTATTATTAACCATTTTCCATTTTAATATACTACAAAATGCAATTATATAATAAATAAAATAATTCTAATATGCTGATTTTGGTGCTCAAGTAACATTTCTTATCAAATGTTAAAAACAGTTGCTCTGTGTGATTTTTCACGAGTTCACACTTACAAATAAGTCAGATAGAATAAATATGCGTATTTGGCGTGCTGTCCGAGGAGAGGGCTCCGAGCTCAGTATTTGGCCCCCCACTGAGAGCCATGGGAACGGAGCGACTTTGGTGGCCCGAGTGTTAATGAGACACCGGTCTCGGGTCCTACGGAGGAACATTGGAAGGATAAAAGGACGAGTGACAACAGTAAAGGACGAGAGAGGACCAGGCCTGGACTTTATGTTGTTTTTTTGTTTTAGTTTATATATCTTCTCAAAGAGATCCACAAAGGCCTATGGGTCTTCTGGGCCCATCTTAGAGGCACGTGGACAGGGTTGGATACTCTCCATACTCTTCTAGCACCACTGCCTCAAGCGTCCATGGCAGCAGATTCTGATCAATGCAAGCTCGATGGCACCATACATTTTGCACAGAAGCGAAGCCACTTTGACAGCGCGTTCCTCCTTCCTCCCGGGTATCCGTACCAAAGTAACAATGTTAAAGGCTCAGGGAATAAGGAGGTGGAAACTTTAAAAATCACAAAATAAACATAAACAACAAAACGAAAGTAAAGTGGCAGCCCCTCACAGACGACTGCCACAGAAACTAAAACAACAACATAAAGTCCAGGCCTGGTCCTCTTTCATCCTTCACTCCTCCTTTTATCCTTCCAGAGCTCCTCCGTGGGACTCGAGACCGGTGTGGCCCGCAGGTGACACTCATTAAGGCTCGCAGCACCGGCCTCGCTCCGTTCCCATTGCTCTTGTCCCTCTTTCTAACAATGTAAAAGTCTGTACTGTCACTTTTGATCAATTCAATCAATTCTTGCTGAATTAAAGTAGTAATTACTCAGTTTAAAAATAAAAAGTATAAAATCGTTCTGACCACAAACTTTTGAATGCCATTGTAAATAAATAAATAAATAAATAAATAAAGGTGAGTGCAAAATATTCAACAAATAATTTCCATACAATAACTTACACATATTTATAATAATTTTACCTTTTACTGTATAAATGGGTCTTCAAATGTTCCTGGCTGTTTTTATATTTTAGTGAAGGGATTGTTTGCAACATGATCATCATAATTTTTTTATTTAATTTTTTATTTGTAACCACATTCTCTGAAAAGCCACCCTCTGTTTCTATTTTTATTTTTTTTTTTTTTTTTTTTTTAACATGGACCATTCACCTGATTCTTTTTCCAAGGGCTGTCAAAAAGACAGGTGTGATTTCTCAAGACACCCTTTTGAGTGATATCTGTCATGTGGTTAGTTATCCAGATATTCCAGAAAAATTATGTATTATGCAATGTTGATTCTGTTAGCCTCATCAGCATCTTTCAAGAGTCAAGACACACAAAAACTCCCTCACACACAGAAATGTACGCATTTAGAGAGCTATACCGCCTGAAGCAACTGCCCATTTCCTCACAAACCAACACCCCAATGTTCACAGCAAACAATTCATGATAAAAGCAAGTGCTCATTAAGAGCGATGTTCTCATTAAAACCAATGATTAAGTGTTTGGTATTTACGCCATAACTGTAATTCAGCACCCACCGTGAATCTCAACTCAACGCTGCACTTCCAGTTATTTATTTATTTTATTTTTTTAAGACGATAGATGTTAGTTCAGGGGAGCGGGGTTGTATAATAGCTTGTAATGTTTTAAATGTTGTTAGCTGTTACCCCTGAGCTCTGGCAGATGGAAGGCATGCAAAGACACATCGTCTCAGGGGTGGGACTCGCAAAGCTATTTACACATTTCCTTTGCCAAACGGAGAGAGTAATTATCTGTCTCAAAGAGAAATCAATCCAATAGCATGGAAGGCCTCCAAAGGCGCAGCAGCAATATGAAAGCTACAAACGATGATGATGATGAAAAAATGAGCTGTACGCGGACAAGCCTTTTTTTCCGTTTGAAGCGTAGCAGAGAGTCTGTCTTTGAGCATAGCGCTTTAAACCTCAGTGAAGAACAGCGGTGCACTGCACACACCAGATGGGACACGCTCACTCCAACTCTTATTATTTTGTTTAGCCAAACACATTGTTTATATCACTGCAAAAAAAATAGAAAAGTTGTTGAACTCGCATAAAGTTTCTGTAATTGCAGTTAAAAGATTACTTGGATTACTTGGATAATTAAAGCAGTTGAACACTATAAAAGTACGGTGACCGGGAGGGGACATGTCTGGTTCAGTTAGTTTTGTCGTGGACACAAGATATTAATTCGTAGAAACGTCATATTAACTCATGGGAACGTGATAAGTCATGGCCTCGAGATCTTATGTCGAGGGGACAATATATTTTTCTCGTGGCTCTGGCTTCATATTATGAGGGAACAATCTATTTCTCATGGCCACGTGTTAAATGCGTAAACAACCTGCATGACCATAATAACCTGGAATTATCAGAAATTAATATGCCCCTAATATGTCACACACACACACACTGAGATGAGATGATGAGATATGTTGTAGCTTAAAAATTATTTTAACATATAGGCTAGCTTATTGACTTATTGCTTGAACTTCATTTAAATGCGGTCACAGGCTACAAGTGAAAACTGACGCTCATTTATTGTCACTATAGAGGCTACTGGTGTAGTCTACAGAAATACTGTCATAAAGTCAAAACTTTATTGACATGATCGGGCATTTACAGTATTTACAAAATACATATTTTAACACACAAAACAATAAAAAAAAATTATAATAAAAATATATATATATATATATATATATATATATATATATATATATATATATATATATATAATAAAAAAAAAAAACTTAATTCAATGCAATACAATATAATAGGTCATGTTAATATAATATTTTCTTATTCCGTGCTTTTTCTTAATAAAATAGATATTATAGGCCTATTAATTTCAGGTAATTCTAGGTTGCAGGTTGTTTACGCATTTAACTCGTAAAAAGAAAAAAATATATCGTCCCCTCGACATATGATCTTGAGGCCAAGACTTAACATCATGTCGTGGCCACGTGATGCAGTTACCTCAACAAAATGATCGTGTGGCAACGACTTATCACGTTCCCATGAGTTAATATGACGTTACCATGAATTAATATATTGTGGCCACAACATATTATGACGTTTCCACGAGTTTATATGTCGTGGCCACTACAAAAATAACTGAACCAAACATGTCCACTCCCGGTCACCATAATAAAAGAGTTAAAACACTGCAAAAAGAAAGGCAAACAGGAAAAGCCAATAGGAAAATAACATGTGAATTTGGTATTAGAGGAAGCCTCCAGGGGCTGAAATTCAGATATGGTAATGAACGTTTGTTATCCAACATGCACTGTAAGGCTGGGCATACACTGTGCAATTTTCAATCGATTTTGAACTGAATTCTGACTCGTGTGACCTTTTCTTTAGTCGGGTCGATTTTTAGCTTTGTTGTGAGTCTTTTGTCGTGCAGAGTACGTGCTGTACTTTGCCCAGCATTTCTCGGCCGCCCAGGAGCAGTCTGAAGCGTTCAAACACGTTCTGACCAGGTGGCCTGCTGCTGCACCTACACTGCCGCCAGCTCAGCCGCCTCAGCCTGCCAACCGCCGACGGCGCCCCCCTGTGGCTCCCGCCCCTCACGCTCAGCCCAACAGCAGCCTTCACCCGGGCCGTAGCGCAAAGGAGGTCGCAGTAAGGTGGCGCATCCCGGGCAGCTTGGAGATAGGCGTCAGCTCTTTTCAGGAGATGGTAGCAGGACCACTCCTTCCCCCGGTGGAGGGTGGGGGAAGGAGTGGCATTCCACCCTGTGGGCTGGACTGGATACCTCAGATTGTTCCTTATGCATCCCGTACTCAGGTCATATGTGTATTCTTAAGTCCTCCCTGCGGGCAGGCATTGTGTTGCATATTTCCACAGGGGATATGCTTTGCTTCACAGTGTACCTTGGTATCTGGCTTTGAGCCTAGCCCTTCATTCATAAGGTCAGCGCAGGACACTGGAAGACAGCCGTTATGGCGGGATTAGATAGGGACCCCCATTCCATCAGTCACTGACGTAACTCGGAGTCACTTACTGAAAGGGAACGTCTCGGTGACGTATGTAACCCTCGTTCCCTTAAGAAAGATATGGCACGTTGCAATATTGGACATTTTCGCGTTTTAAACCGTAAATGCGAGTCAGTGGATATCACACAAGCAATGTGCAAGCTTTGCGCGAGAGTTGTGCTGATGAAGTCTCAAACCTCAATTTCGATTTAGCTACTATACAGAAAGTGAGAGTAAAAACTGACGAGCTTTCAGCGCGAGATGAGAGATCAATTTACTTTAACATAACAGTAGGCTATATAACTGTCTTAATTTATTTTCTTAATACTTTTGTGGCCTATATATACGTAGACCTAGTGAAAAAAATAAGAAGAGCAGTATTTTGAGTTAAAGTTAGAGCAGGCTCTCAGAAAAGACTGAATCCTTTACCAAACCGTTTCAGAATCTTTGTGAAAAGAGGGGATGTGCAATGTACATTATGAGGAAATTAAAGTGTTTTTCTCCAAAACAAAATTAGGAACCTTTAAAATAGTATAATAGGGACACTTTTTGCTAAAAACATTATAAGATTTAAAAAGTAAACATTAAAAATAATAATAATTCTTATTATTATTAAAAATAAATAAGCAAACAAACAAACAAACGTTCTCTGTTTAAGGACACTGTTTACCTGTCCATTCTGACAAACTGTTATAAAAATAATTTCTACAAATATTTCATTACAGAATTTATCATTACAGAATGTATTTGTACAATTCTCCTTCAAATGTGAAAAGTGCTTCTCTCTCTCTCTCTCTCTCTCTCTCTCTCTCTCTCTCTCTCTCTCTCTCTCTCTCTCTCTCTCTCTCTCTCTCTCATCTTTTCTCATGTAAAACCAAAAATTCAACAGTGTACAATAGCGCAAAAACTTGGCTTAGTTTATTTTTATTCAATACAAAATTAAAAGCTTCAAAACTGTCGAAAATGTCCTATTTAGAGTGGATAACAAGGACAAAACTTGATAAAAAATGTACAATGTACACGAGTTGTTAGCATGTGTCACACCTTTGCAAGATATCTAGTAGACCAGCGGGGGCAGTCGGGTCCTGTGAGAGGTTTAATGAGACTGTAGACCACCAGACTCTCTCTATGAGAGGATGGTCCAGATCAAGATGCTGAACGACTGCAAAGAGAGGGGGAGTAGGGATAGGAGACATCAGAGGTATGAAAAAGAGTAAGCGTCCTGAGTCTTCCACTTTAGACACGCTGCTTTTGTTCTAGCAGGTTGGAGAATGTCTTCCATAGAGTTTGGGACTAAGGACTAGTAGTAAATTATAATGTAAGAAGACTGATGCAAAACAGTTTGAGCTTGTAAATAACATGAAAATCATGTTAATAAGTTGAAAAAAAAAAAAAAATAAATCACATTCTGGGAAAGAACACATTAAAAACTCTAAATAATCTAATAAATATTAAAAAAATTATATTTTTATAATCATTAACCAGGAGTCAAACTATCCAATATATTTATAAAAATTCTGAGGTAAGATAATAATTTTTGATTAGCACTTACTTTTGTCAAATTTTCCTACTAATTTTCAATAATGCAGTAAAGTCAGTTTTGTCAGTGTGTTCTAGTTTGACAGAAATAACACTTTAAAAAATAGAAATAATACTAGGTACAGTCATCATACTGCAGTACAATGATATACTTCATGGTACTGAATGATTATGTTCATATACCGTAGTATTACTATAGTACATGAATCTATCAGCTTTTTATACTTTTTGTTAGTGCAAGCAACACTTGATTAATTTAGTAAATACACAAGAAAGAATAAATTATGATTTTTAATTAATAATTTATTAATTTACACTGACAACAAATTAATTTTGAAATATACCGTATATACCCGAATATAAGACGACCCTGAATATAAGACGACCCCCCATTTTCCAGACTTATTTTTGGGAAAAAGGTGCTCGCCACCTCCGAACATTGCATTCTGTGACTCCACATTTTTTGGCAGCTTTGCAATTATTAGATGATTCTGCCTCATTCACGACCATAAGTTTAAAGTTGGTGTCATAACTGTTTCGAACGTGTTGGTTTATTTGACCAACTTTTGAAGCTCTTTTCTCAAGATGATCTCTTGACTTCTCCATGGCGGCACTTTACTGTTTATTTCATTCATAACACTGTCACTAATTAAGTAGCCTATCGTGTTGGCGCCCTCTACTGTTTCCCCCTGCTTTCTCCCTTTCCCCCCGTGATTTTATCTATATCGCAAATATAAGACAACCCCCAATTTTTCAGCCTATTTTTAGGACACAAACCTAGTCTTATATTCGGATATATACGGTACTACTTTTTTATATTTATCTACCATTTATTAACTATTTTTCCTACACTCTAAAAAATGCTGGGTTAAAAACAATCCAAGTTGGGTTGAAAATGGGCTAACCCAACGATTGGGTTGTTTTAACACAGTAAATGGGTTGTCTTAACCCAGCGGTTGGGTTAAATGTTTGCTTAAAACAACCCAATCGCTGGGTTAGTCCATTTTCAACCCAACTTGGGTTGTTTTTAACCCAGCATTTTTTAGAGTGTACTAAAAATGAAACTCTAGAAATGGTGGTTCATGCGTTTGTTACATCTTGACTAGATTACTGCAACTCTTTATAATGCGGTATATCTAAATCTCAAATTGCTCGTCTTCAGCTAGTCCAAAACGCTGCTGCCAGACTTCTTCACAAGTGTCAGAAACATGAACACATCACTCCTATTCTCAGATCTCTTCACTTTTTGCCGGTTCTCCAGAGAATAGATTTTCTCCTTATAAAATTCTCCTTTTTGTATTTAAATCTCTACATTATCTAGCTCCTGTTTATACCTTTCTGAACTTCTTCCCTACACCCCATCTCGAAGCATAAGATCCTGTGACTAGGCTCTGCTGGTAGTCCCTCACTTTAGACTCGCCACGACTCTGGAACTCCCTGCCTCCTAGAGATTAGAACTTCTCTGTCTGTTTTTAAATCTCTTTTAAAAAACTTACCCGTTTTCTGTTGCTTATTGATTTTGGTTTATTAATTTATATCTGGAGTTTTGATTTCTGTTTCTGGTCCTCCTGCTTCATGGTAACACTTAACTATGTTGCTCTTATTTTTTTGTTTTGATTTGTTTTCTATGCATGTTATATTTTTTCTTTTAATCTTGTTCTGCTGTAAAGCACTTCGGTCAGCCTAGTGGCTGTTGTAAATGTGCTATATAAATAAAACTGAACAAACTAAAAATGTATATATAGCCATTACACCAGTCTTCAGTGTCACATGATCCTTCAGAAATGTATAACCTGTGATGCTTTTTTCAGGATTCAATGATTAATTAAAAAAAAAAAAAAAAACCTGTTTCAACACTGATAATAGCTGAGTATCAAATCATCATATTATAATGATTTTTGAAGGATCATGTGCACTGAAGACTGGTGTAATGGCTATATATACATTTTTAGTTTGTTCAGTTTTATTTATATAGCACATTAAATAATGTGGCACTGAATACTGGAAATTCAGCTTTGATCACAGAAAAAAATTATAATAAAATAGAAAACCATTATTTTAAATTGAAATATTACATTTTTTTTTTTTTTTTTTTCTGTATTTTGATCAAATAAATGCAGGCTTAGTAAATAATTATTATAATAGTAATGTTTTCCAAACTTTTGACCAGTACAGTGTATACATGTATGCATGTATGCATGTATGTATGCATGTATGTGTGTATGCATGTATGTGTGTATGCATGCATGTATGTGTGTATGCATGTGTGTATGCATGTATGCATGCATGTATGTATGTATGCATGTGTGTATGCATATATATATGCATGTATGTGTGTATGCATGTATGCATGTGTGTATGCATGTATGTGTGTATGCATCTATGTATGTATGCATGTGTGTATGCATGCATGTATGTGTGTATGCATGTGTGTATGCATATATGTATGCATGTATGTGTGTATGCATGTGTGTATGCATATATGTATGCATGTATGTGTGTATGCATGCGTGTATGTGTGTATGCATGCGTGTATGCATATATGTATGCATGGATGTGTGTATGCATGTATGTATGTGTGTATGCATGCGTGTATGCATGTATGCATGTGTGTATGCATATATGTATGCATGTACACTCACCTAAAGGATTATTAGGAACACCATACTAATACTGTGTTTGACCCCCTTTCGCCTTCAGAACTGCCTTAATTCTACGTGGCATTGATTCAACAAGGTGCTGAAAGCATTCTTTAGAAATGTTGGCCCATATTGATAGGATAGCATCTTGCAGTTGATGGAGATTTGTGGGATGCACATCCAGGGCACGAAGCTCCCGTTCCACCACATCCCAAAGATGCTCTATTGGGTTGAGATCTGGTGACTGTGGGGGCCATTTTAGTACAGTGAACTCATTGTCATGTTCAAGAAACCAATTTGAAATGATTCGAGCTTTGTGACATTATCCTGCTGGAAGTAGCCATTAGAGAATGGTACATGGTGGTCATAAAGGGATGGACATGGTCAGAAACAATGCTCAGGTAGTCCGTGGCATTTAAACGATGCCCAATTGGCACTAAGGGGCCTAAAGTGTGCCAAGAAAACATCTCCCACACCATTACACCACCACCACCAGCCTGCACAGTGGTAGCAAGGCATGATGGATCCATGTTCTCATTCTGTTTACGCCAAATTCTGACTCTACCATCTGAATGTCTCAACAGAAATCGAGACTCATCAGACCAGGCAACATTTTCCAGTCTTCAACTGTCCAATTTTGGTGAGCTCGTGCAAATTGTAGCCTCTTTTTCCTATTTGTAGTGGAGATGAGTGGTACCCGGTGGGGTCTTCTGCTGTTGTAGCCCATCTGCCTCAAGGTTGTGCGTGTTGTGGCTTCACAAATGCTTTGCTGCATACCTCGGTTGTAACAGTGGTTATTTCAGTCAAAGTTGCTCTTCTATCAGCTTGAATCAGTCGGCCCATTCTCCTCTGACCTCTAGCATCAACAAGGCATTTTCGCCCACAGGACTGCTGCATACTGGATGTTTTTCCCTTTTCACACCATTCTTTGTAAACCCTAGAAATGGTTGTGCGTGAAAATCCCAGTAACTGAGCAGATTGTGAAATACTCAGACCGGCCCGTCTGGCACCAACAACCATGCCACACTCAAAATTGCTTAAATCACCTTTCTTTCCCATTCTGACATTCAGTTTGGAGTTCAGGAGATTGTCTTGACCAGGACCACACCCCTAAATGCATTGAAGCAACTGCCATGTGATTGGTTGATTAGATAATTGCATTAATGAGAAATTGAACAGGTGTTCCTAATAATCCTTTAGGTGAGTGTATGTGTGTATGTATGTATGTATGTATGCATGCATGTATGTGTGTATGCATGTGTGTATGCATGTATGTATGCATGCATGCATGTGTGTATGCATGTATGTATGCATGCATGTGTGTATGCATGTATGTGTGTATGCATCTGTGTATGCATGCATGTATGTGTGTATGCATGTGTGTATGCATGCATGTATGTGTGTATGTATGTATGCATGTGTGTATGCGTGTATGTGTGTATGTCTGTGTATGCATCTGTGTATGCATGCATGTGTGTATATATATATATATATATATATATATATATATATATATATATATATATATATATATATATATATATATATTACACACACACAATGTTTTGGGAAGTTCCGTTTAAGTTATTTTGGTACATCCACTAAAAATAAGAAATGTAAAAAAATAATAATAAAGTCAGAATAAAATAATTTGTATTTATCTTTATTTCAGTTAACCTTAATTTTATTTCAAGTAAAGACATTATTTTTGTATGATCTTCTAATTGCTTACGGTCTGTTTAATATCGTCAGAAAGAGGACTGAAATCATTTTAGCGCAAGAGACTTGACTTAAAGTGTACTTTACAAAATAAAATGTTGCAAAAGTGTATAATTTAGAGTGAATTACAAGGACAGATTGCTAAAGAGTACTAATATATATATATATTCAACAACAGAATTATGACTAACATACTGTACTGGTCAGATGGCTCATTTAGCACGTGGCGGTTAGGTTTAGGGAAGAACCTTCATGCTTGCTTTTTAAAATCATATGATTCACATCATAAAGATTAATGCGAAAATGCCACCTTAATAGTTACATTTTCCTGTGAGATTGAGTTGGGTCATCCCTTTAAACAATGAAATCTACGACATTCTCTTTGCATCAAAATCCTTGGATCATTGTCCTCTCCTAAACTGTAACATTACCGCTCCGTAGGCCCCGTCGGCCCCTAAATCATCCCACACCTCAATAAAACGTTTCATCATGTTGAAGCATCAGCGACACACCCCTGTTATCCAGACTAGAGCCTGCAGTGACTGCCATCTCTGCATATTAATTTACGTTAGGTCTGTTTTTGCTTGGCAGGTGTGGGTCTCTATGAACCAAGCAGGCCGATGCATCACTTCCCTAGTCTCCGAGGAGAGAAAGATCTATATTAGGATGTCAGTGCTAACAGCTAATCATTAGCAGAGCCGTTCCTGGCCTGTAATTAAAGTGCCGGGCTTCATTTTGCCGAAGGTTAAAGGCATCGTTGTTGAGTTTAAAGAGCCACATATAAAAAGCCTGGGAGATGGACAGACTCTTGACAGGGTTTTTTTGGGGAACAGTAAATTGCTAGCATATTTGTCACTTTTACAACTGTTTTGAATTATATTCTCAGTGCCTGTAATGCAGAAGCAGAGTCAAAACATTAAGCAACAGCACTGATTTATGGCATCTCAAAATCCTGCAATGTCTTGACAAGCCATGATGAATGAGCGCTAATGCTCAAGATTAATCTGTATAATGCTAACTAACAGGCTTGACTCAAGGAGCTAAAGAGCAGCTCTCTCTCTATATATTTTTTGATCTTATAGCAATATCACACAAAATATGAAAGTGTTTGTCAGATCGGAGAGAAGTAACAGAGCTGGAGCAAGCTAGCTTTGAGTCGTAGCCTCATACAGGAAGTGATGAATGGGCTAAAGCGGGAGCGATCCATCACGAGTAGGAGTATTAATTAATGTTGTAGGAGGAATGCCAGAAAGACCTGTTTCACATCAGCAAAAAGAAAGAGAGAGAGAAAAAAGACCAAAGGAGAGAAAGAGAGAGACCTCTCGGTTTTCCAGCACTAGCACAAATTTTAGCCGCCCCAGCAACAAAGGCTAAGTAAGCTAAGTGCAGTGTTTGTGTTGACAGATGCATAAATGTTTAATATATATATATATATATATATATATATATATATATATATATATATATATATATATATATATATATATATATATATATATATAGACATCCGTGTATTCTGGTAAAACTGTAGGACATCAGTTGCAAATGTCAGATTGTGACTTTAAATACTCAAAACTTTAATGTTAGCATTTAGAAATACACATTTATACACAATACACAACATTTTAGTTTTCTTTTTTTGATTTACAGGTTATATACACTGTAGTTTTAGTTATAAATCTAGATTTTTGCCATTGATTACTGATTATATCACGTTAAATAACATTCGCATTCTGTGATCAGATATTTATATTCAATAAAACAATTTACATTACGTTTTTCTATACACTGAAGTTGGAATAAAAATCTTTTACATTTTTATTAAAGTCATGCACTTATGCTCACCAAAGCTGCATTTAAAAACACAGTAAAAACAGTAATATTGTGAAATATTATTACAATTTAAAGTTGCTGTTTTCTATTTTAATATAATTTAAAATGTAATTTATTCCTGTGATGCAAAGCTGAATTTTCAAAAGTCTTCATGATCCTTCAGAAATCATTTTAATATGCTGATTTGCTGCTAAAAAAAAATCTTATAAACAGTTGGGCTGTTTAATATTTTAACATTTACATATCGTAACTTTAAAGGTGTCATGAACTGGCTTTTTTATTTTTGATTCTCTCACAGGGCTCGCAAAACATCTTTATCAAACAAACACAATGATTTATCTTTCATCCACCCGCAATTGATTGGAATATAATTTTTTTTTATTACTTGGCCCGCCCGCTCGGTGGATATAAGCGCGAAACCACAACGTGTGCCCTTCAAATATCAAGTCAAGAGAGTGAACAACGCACATCAAGAAAGTAATATTATTTCACTATTTAAGATTCACCGGCCTGCCGACAGGCTTACGTTTTGGTAGCCCGTCTGCAAAACACATAGCCCCGGGATGTTGGGCTTTGCAAGCCCTGGCCCATACATGTCTGAGTCTGATCCCGAATCACAATGAACCAACAAATAAAAGGATTCTCCAGCCTGTGACAGCGTGCTAAAGTATGTTCTGTTAGACACGTACACATAATTAAAACGATCTGTAACAATGCAATACTATCACATATAAAAATACATGTTTTACTCGACCTGTGTCTTGTTTACAAACGATTCCGCAGTGAAATGAAGCAAACACGCGTGCAATGGCTTAACCACGTGAGCTGGAACTTCATTAAAAATAAAGTTCAACCACTCATTCCTAATATTAGAATCCGAAGGAAGCTTATGCAGCGACTGTGTTCTTCCACAACCAGGCACAGCGCAATATCTTGCTATCTTCGGCATGTTTATTGCTCGGTTCGGTAGCGTGATCTGTTTAGCGCCATGAGTCGGTGGGCGGGGCTACAGAAGCAGGCGTACATATTTATCTGATGAGGCAGCGTTTCCCTGTTCTATTACATCATTGATTTGAGAGCTCTCATTTTCTGGGCCTGTTGTCAATAAAAGCTTTTCTTTGACTAACAAGGAAGTTTTCAGCTCCGAAACTTGAACTTTTTATATATCAAAGGCTCAAGGGAAAGTTGATTTCTCAATTCATCACCAATTTAATTAATAAAAACTCTTTTAACTTTAATTAAAAAAATAAAATCACTCTCAAGAGTTTGTTTTTCACATCACCAACAATGCTTAAATGCACAGAAATTGCACAATAAAGGTCTATTCTAACAGTGAGAATATGTACAAAGAGTTCATAACTTTAAGTCCAAAACCTCTATTGAGCAAGAACAATCGGCTAAAGATGCATTTCTTGCTAAAGGAACTGCGGGCCCATTTATTAACACTCCTTAACGAGCCGGCTGCTGGCCAGATGCCTATGAAGAATAAAGCTTGTCATTTATTAGCAGTGTAATTAGCTACACCCACCAACAAACCCCCAAGACAAAACTGCTTGTTCACCTCACTGGCAATTCACCACTTTGTTAAATCTGCATTTTGCAGCACATCTCTTGTGTTTTGTAAAGTCATAAGAAGCTACGCTAAGGAAGTCTCGGGAAGCTGAGCCCGTGAACCCTGGCGTCTCTGTAGTATTTCAACTGTTCCTCATTACGACCACTATAACCAGGCTGATGGATGCAGAAAACATCCATCACTCCACCATGCAGCTCTGCAAGCAGGTCAAACATTACAGGAGTGAAATTATCACTGCCCATCATTTTCCCGCAGGCATTAAATGTGGCATTTATCACAAGGCTGGTCCCCAATCTACTGTTGTACTGTAGCACTGGTGTGAAAAAGGAAAAAAAAAATTCTTTCCTTCGACCATTTAAGACGGGAACAACTTATAGATGCGGCAGAAGTAAAGGCTGTCTCTCATAATTAATTAAACAGAGTTTTATGTTCAAAGCCATGAATTCTAATGCCCTTGTGAGTGCTTATTTCAACTTTTTTAATAAACTACTTGTTTAGGCTTCCTTGACATTTAATTTCCAGTTAAAATTTCCAGTGAAACTTTGTCCCCAGTCACATGCTGTTAGGTCATATCCGTATTTATATAGCATATGATTATGCAACGCATTAATGAGTATGTTTCATATGTACGGTGGCCCAGTAGTTCATAACACAACGAAATTTAAAAAGCATACATAAGTTCCCAACACAACAAAATCAAGCCACAACACAACGAAATTAAGCCACAACACAACGAAATCAAGTCACAACACAATGAAATCAAGCCACAACACAACGGAAAAGCCAAAACACAATGAAATCAAGCCACAAGACAACAAAATCAAACCACAACACAACGAAATCAAGTCACAACACAATGAAATCAAGCCACAACACAATGAAATCAAGCCACAACACAACGGAAAAGCCACAACAAAAAATCAAGCCACAACACAACAAATCAAGTCACAACACAAAGAAATCAAGCCACAACACAACAAAAAATCAAGTCACACAACACAATGAAATCAAGCCACAACACAACAAAACACGAAATCAAGTCACAACAACAAAATAAAACAACACAACGAAATCAAGTCACAACACAACACAACACAACGAAAAGCCAAAACACAATGAAATCACAAGACAACAAAATCAAACCACAACACAACAAAATCAAGTCACACAACACAAACACAACGAAAAAGCCAACAAACACAAACGAAATCAAGCCACAAGACAACAAAATCAAACCACAACACAACGAAAAATCAAACACAACAAATCAAGCCACACACACAATGAAATCAAGCCACAACACAATGAAAAAGCTAAAACTACACAAAATCAAGTCCACAACACAACAAAATCAAGCACAACAAACACACAACAAAATCAAACCATAACACAACAAAATCAAGTCACAACACAATGAAATCAAGCCACAACACAACGGAAAAGCCAAAACACAACGAAATCAAGCCACAAGACAACAAAATCAAACCACAACACAACAAAATCAAGTCACAACACAATGAAATCAAGCCACAACACAACGAATCGGAAAAAGCCAAAACACAATGAAATCAAGCCACAAGACAACAAAATCAAACCACAACACAACAAAATCAAGTCACAACACAATGAAATCAAGCCACAACACAACGGAAAAGCCAAAACACAACGAAAATCAAGCCACAACAAAATCAAACCATAACACAACAAAATCAAGTCACAACACAATGAAATCAAGCCAAACACAAGGAAAAGCCACAACACAATGAAATCAAGCCACAACACAACGAAAATCAAGTCACAACACAATCAAGCCACAACACAACGGAAAAGCCAATGAAATCAAGCAACAAGACAACAAAACCACAACACAACAAAATCAAGCCACAACACAATGAAATCAAGCCACAACACAACAAACACAACGGAAAAGCCAAAAACAAATCAAGCACAACACAACGAAATCAAGCCACAACACAACGAAAAATCAAGCCACAACACAAAATCAAATCCAAACACATGCAGCACAAGACAACGAAATCAAGCCACAACACAACGAAATCAAGCCACAACACAACGAAATCAAGCCACAACACAACAGAAATGCTCCAGACCACTAGGGGGCTCTCGGAGTGCGGTAAAGTTAGTTTTCCTTGCCACTGTTCTATAGTTTCGTCAGTCTTACAAAAATATCAATACTACGATCAGTTTAAGTGTATGTAACCATTCTATACCGACATGAAATATTAATTCAAAATCACCTAACGTTACTTGCATTATAGCTGCATATTTATACTCGAGAACGCTTTGACCTGCTACCACAGTGCATGATGCCTAAGGAAACGTCTGCCAATTCCACCATGTGGTTGAAACGTATAATTTTTATTAATTAAAATTACTTTTAACATTAAAATTTTGTCTTACCAATACAATCAAGCTTTGGAATTTGAACATGTCTGTTTTTAAATGTTAAAATTTGTTTAAAAGTTTTTAATTAATACAAATTAATTAATACAAAGATGGCATTGGCAGACGTTCCCTTAGGCGTCATGCACCGTGGTAGTGTCAAAGCATTCTCGAGTATAAATATGCAGCTATAATGCATGTAGGTGGTTTTGAATTAATATTTCATGTTGATATACATTGGTTACATACTGTTAAAATTGGTATTATCTTTGTAAGATGCAGAATCTATAGAACAGTGGCAAGGAAAACTAACTTTACCACGCTCTGATTGCCTCCTAGTGGTCGGGGGCATTTCCAATGTGTTGTGGCTTGATTTCATTGTGTTGTGGCTTTTTCGCTGTGTTGTGGCCTGATTTTGTTATGGCTTGATTTCATTGTGTTGTGGCTTGATTTTGTTGTGTTGTGGCTTTTCAGTAGTGTTGTGGGCTGTGGCTTGATTTCGTTGTGTTGTGGCTTGATTTCGTTGTTATGGCTTTTTCTTTGTGTTGTGGCTTTTCCGTTGTGTTGTGGCTTTTCCGTTGTGTTGTGGCTTGATTTCATTGTGTTGTGGCTTTTCCGTTGTGTTGTGGGCTGTGGCTTGATTTCGTTGTGTTGTGGCTTGATTTCGTTGTGTTGTGGGCTGTGGCTTGATTTCATTGTGTTGTGATTTGATTTTCGTTGTGTTGTGGCTTAATTTCGTTGTGTTGTGGCTTGATTTTGTTGTGTTGTGGCTTTTCCATTGTGCTGTGGGCTGTGGCTTGATTTCGTTGTGTTGTGGGCTGTGGCTTGATTTCATTGTGTTGTGGCTTGATTTTCGTTGTGTTGTGGCTTAATTTCGTTGTGTTGTGGCTTGATTTCGTTGTGTTCTGGCTTTTCCATTGTGTTGTGGGCTGTGGCTTGAATTCGTTGTGTCGTGGCTTGATTTTGTTGTTGTGGCTTAATTTCATTGTGTTGTGGCTTAATTTCGTTGTGTTGTGGCTTGATTT
The DNA here is from genome assembly GCA_018749465.1 of Paracanthobrama guichenoti. Taxonomy (NCBI): domain Eukaryota; kingdom Metazoa; phylum Chordata; class Actinopteri; order Cypriniformes; family Gobionidae; genus Paracanthobrama; species Paracanthobrama guichenoti. Next base: position 37,851,342 of record CM031943.1, read on the forward strand.
TGTTGTGTTGTGGCTTTTCCATTGTGTTGTGGGCTGTGGCTTGATTTCGTTGTGTTGTGGGCTGTGGCTTGATTTCATTGTGTTGTGGCTTGATTTTCGTTGTGTTGTGGCTTAATTTCGTTGTGTTGTGGCTTGATTTCGTTGTGTTGTGGCTTTTCCATTCTGTTGTGGGCTGTGGCTTGAATTCGTTGTGTCGTGGCTTGATTTCGTTGTGTTGTGGCTTAATTTCATTGTGTTGTGGCTTAATTTCGTTGTGTTGTGGCTTGATTTCGTAGTGTTGTGAACTTATGTTTGCTTTTTAAATTCCATTGTGCTGTGGCTTGATTTTGTTGTGTTGTGACTTTTCCGTTGTGTTGTGGCTTGTTTGTTGTGTTGTGGCTTAATTTCGTTGTGTTGTGGCTTGGTTTCGTTGTGTTGTGGCTTGTCCGTTGTGTTGTGGGCTGTGACTTGATTTTGTTTTGTTGTGGGTTAATTTCGTTGTGTTGTGGCTTTTCCGTTGTGTTGTGGGGTGTGGCTTGATTTTGTTGTGTTGTGGCTTGATTTTGTTGTGTTGTGGCTTGATTTCGTTGTGTTGTGGCTTGTCCGTTGTGTTGTGGGCTGTGGCTTGATTTCATTGTGTTGTGGCTTAATTTCGTTGTGTTGTGGCTTAATTTCGTTGTGTTGTGGCTTGATTTCGTTGTGTTGTGGCTTGTCCGTTGTGTTGTGGGCTGTGGCTTGATTTCATTGTGTTGTGGCTTGATTTGTTGTGTTGTCGCCTGATTTCGTTGTGTTGTGGCTTGTCAATTAATACAAATTAATACAAATTATACGTTTCAACCACAAGGTGGCATTGGCAGACGTTCCCTTATGCGTCATGCATTGTGGTAGTGTCAAAGCATTCTCGAGTATAAATATGCAGCTATAATGCATGTAGGTGGTTTTGAATTAATATTTCATGTTGATATACATTGATTACATACTGTTAAAATTGGTATTATCTATGTAAGATGCAGAATCTATAGAACAGTGGCAAGGAAAACTAACTTTACCACACTCTGATTGCCTCCTAGTGGTCGGGGGCATTTCCATTGTGTTGTGGCTTGACTTTGTTGTGTTGTGGCTTTTTCGTTGTGTTGTGGCCTGATTTCGTTGTGGCTTTTTTGTTGTGTTGTGGCCTGATTTCGTTGTGTTGTGGCTTGATTTCGTTGTGTTGTGGCTTAATTTTGTTGTGTTGTGGCTTTTCCGTTGTGTTGTGGGCTGTGGTTTGATTTTGTTGTGTTGTGGCTTGATTTCGTTGTTATGGCTTTTTCTTTGTGTTGTGTTGTGAACTTATGTTTGCTTTTTAAATTCCGTTGTGTTCTGGCTTAATTTCGTTGTGTTGTGGCTTGATTACATTGTGTTGTGCCTTTTCCGTTGTGTTGTGGGCTGTGGCTTGATTTCGTTGTGTTGTGGCTTAATTTTGTTGTGTTGTGGCTTGATTTCGTTGTGTTGTGGCTTGATTTCATTGTGTTGTGGCTTGGTTTCATTGTGTTGTGGCTTGATTTCGTTGTGTTGTGGCTTGATTTCGTTGTGTTGTGGCTTGTCCGTTGTGTTGTGGGCTGTGACTTTATTTTGTTGTGTTGTGGGTTAATTTCGTTGTGTTGTGGCTTGATTTCATTGTATTGTGGCTTGTCCGTTGTGTTGTGGGCTGTGACTTGATTTTGTTGTGTTGTGGCTTGATTTCGTTGTGTTGTGGCTTGATTTCATTGTGTTGTGGCTTGATTTTGTTGTGTTGTGGCTTGTGACTTGATTTTGTTTTGTTGTGACTTGATTTCGTTGTGTTGTGGCTTGATTTCGTTGTGTTGTGGCTTGTCTGTTGTGTTGTGGGCTGTGGCTTGATTTCGTTGTGTTGTGGTTTTTTCGTTGTGTTGTGGCTTAATTTCGTTGTGTTGTGGCTTGATTTCGTTGTGTTGTGAACTTATGTTTGCTTTTTAAATTCCATTGTGTTGTGGCTTGATTTCGTTGTGTTGTAGCTTGATTTTGTTGTGGCTTTTCCGTTGTGTTGTGGCTTGTCCGTTCTGTTGTGGGCTGTGGCTTTTTCATTGTGTTGTGGCTTGAGTTTGACTTTTCAGTTTCATGGTGTTGTGGGCTGTGGCTTGATTTCGCTATGTTGTGGCTTGATTTCATTGTGTTGTGGCTTGATTTTGTTGTGTTGTGGCTTGTCCGTTGTGTTGTGGGCTGTGGCTTGATTTCGTTGTGTTGTGGCTTAATTTCGTTATGTTGTGGCTTAATTTTGTTGTGTTGTGGCTTGTCCATTGTGTTGTGGGCTGTGGCTTAATTTTGTTGTGTTGTGGCTTGTCCATTGTGTTGTGGACTGTGGCTTGATTTCATTGTGTTGTGGCTTAATTTTGTTGTGTTTTGGCTTAATTTTGTTACTGAATGAACACTGCTAAAAGCCAAACCACTTTAATGGTACCTAAAACCCAGGATTGGCACAAACTAAGCTTAAACATATCTGGCTAGCCAGCTAAACTGGCTTCATGGTATAGGCCACAGGCGCATTGTTGGCGCGTTGCTATTTTGAGGCAACTGAAAACAACAGCACCATTGACCAACAAAAACATGGTCTAAAGTCAATAGTGCAGTATTTTGTGTGTTATTTAAAGGGTGTGTTAGTAATATGTGCAGATAGGCGGGTCCACAACACAAACATTTTTAAATATTAAAAATAAAAGGATTCCTCCCTGGAAGTTCAGTCTTTCCGCTCACAAGTTCTGCCATGTAAATAGTGAATCCGCCATGGTGCGAGCGCAACTGGTTTTTAAAGGAAAAGGGAGATTTGACTCTGATGAGACTCTTATTGCGCGTTATGCCCAAAATACACCCATGACCCATTAAGAGACTAGATACAACCCTTTTGGACCATGCGCGTGACGCAACGACCGCTTTTTTTTCCATCGTTAAACTAGCAAAAGTGGATTCGGACAAAGCGGCAACCTCCCTCAGTTTCTGTTGAAGCCAATACGGAAGTGACTTAAACTGCACTTCATCAACTGGCCATTAGGGACAGGCTCCAGTAGGGAGCAGAATCTCATTGAGCCCCATGTTAAAATGCCCAACTTTACAGCAAAAAAAAAAAACATCATTACAGCCTGGTGCAAATTGTTGTTTTGGTCTATATGGCAAATTTTGCCCTTCATGACAACTGTGAGGGGGATGTTTTTTTTTTTGTAACTCATTCGTTTACATTATATAAAGCCTTAAAGTTCTGCATAATTAAGGGCATGGCCACTTTGAGTGACATGTAGATACCTATTTATCCGCTGTCTATTTGCCAAGATGGCAACGGCCAGCTCGACCCTGCTTTACTCTTCAAAACTGCTCTTCAGAATCCTATGGGTGTACATATTTTTTTACAGTCTATGATTTGGACACACCCAGAGGTTAAATTGAGCTGGAGCGCAGCTCCGCCTCCTCAGGTCCACAACACACCCTGCCGAAGCTCAACTACGTCTCCTTCAGCACTAAATATTGTTATTCCACTTGAATGATTTTTCATCTCCTGGCAAATACATGGCATGTGAGACTGAATAATTAGCAGGACTACACAGAGACACCCAGGCTACATGGAATTATCAGACGTCACACCCTAAGTGCACCTGTGCTTCAGGCCATGCGCTCAGATAGTTAAAATAGTCCTTTGTGTCAACTATGGCAAAAACAGAAGAAAAACAACATAAAATCGCTTTGAAAACAGCAGACGAAAAAAACGAAAAATTAAGGCATATTACATATCATCCCCATATAAGGGCTTTCCGGACAAATTACTGTAAACATCTTTGCCAGCTTGAATACTATCCACACAAGATGAAACACAATAAACACGCTTTCATGTATAGACCTAGACGTCGTGTAATCACTCAATAGCCTATTTATGCAGCATGTATCAATAATTTAGCATCATCACGCTGAGAATGATGTTATTCTGTGATTAAGCTGAAAGTAAACAAACGTATGATATTTAGACAAACAGCGTTACACTGCTTTTACGGTTTAGTTATAAGTTGAGTGACTTACTTTTTTTTGGCACAATATTTCTAGTTACTCCATTTGTGCTTTACTAATAGACTCAAGCAACTTCAGGGCAGAATCAGTAGATGTGCATCTCCAAACAACACATGATAGTCGCGTATATACTCACGTTCCCAAATGAATCAGTGTTTTAAATGAATCGCTTGACTAAATGATTCCTGAATGAATCAGGATTTTGAACAGCTCAATGAATGATTCATTTACTCGCTAGCCAAGACTCACTTCGAAATGCTTAATAAATGTAAACAATAAATGTAAAGTCTGAATTTACCAATGAATTATGAGTTTTACGCACAAATGTGTACGTAGTTGATGTCTGATGAATCAGACTTAATGACAGATGTGACACATTTTATATACATTTGCGATAGATAGGAAATAGAGAGGATATTTGTCATTGTAAAGTGAAATGACATTGTACCAGAGTGTTGATTATTTTCCAGTCGGCTCTTATAATATGATTCATCCCTGCTGTATAGCTTGCCTCAGTTTATGTTTTATGCTTTATTTTTCCGTTAGAATAATAAATACAGCCAGATCCAGAGGTGTGCTGAAATATGTCATGGTTGTCGCCAATGACATTATGCTTGAGTATCTTCTCAGCAGTCCTGGCCCGCTGTATTTGAATTTATGTAGGGCTGTAAAAGTGAAATTGATTTCCGATCAGGCAGAGGAGCTGGACTGGGTCTCATCCAGTCCCATTAGCTGTGCATCAGAGGAGACACGTGTAATTGCTGCCGATCACATATTAGAGTCAACCCTCAGCAACTGCTGACTGTGCGGAGACAGAAGCAGAGGTAACAAAGACGCCAAAACTCATTTAAAAGCTAATTTTGATGTTGTGTGGTGTGTTGCGAATGTAATCTAGCCCTGAGAATTGAAGGCCTGGCAAAATTGGTCAAAAGCAAAGAGGTTCCATTTGTAGGATATATTGGTCCAAATTACTTAGACACTTAAAACACACTTAATATGGAAGCATGTTTCCATAATTTAATCACAAAATTATTATTATTATTTATATATATATATATATATATATATATATATATATATATATATATATATATATATATATATATATATATATATTTTTTTTTATTATTATTTTTTTATTATTATTATTATTATTGGATCACAAATAGACTAATCAGAATTAGTTAATATTTTTTCCTCACAATTGCACGTTAATATATTTTGTGATTTTGACTTTTTCTGTGGAAAAAAGGTCTGAACTGCAAGATATAAACTCACAATACTGACTTTATCGCAATTCTGACTGAAAAGAGAATTGCAAGATATAGTCTTAATTACTTTTTTTCATTATCTGGTGGAAATATCTTCCATACCCTTCAAGCAAAGCACTTCACAAAAAAAGAAAAAAAAAGAAAAGTTAATTACACGAACTTGTGGCACGTTTGTGGTTAAATAAAACTGTATGCGTTCTCTCTGTTTATGTCTATGATGATTCACGCAGGTTCTCAGCAGCGGTTGTCATCTCACCTGATCTAAAATAGTCCGAATATAAACACTTATTATAGGCATATTGTAGTGATTCAGAAAAAAGTTTACGAACAAAATCAAGATAACCAAGTTCATTTTGTGTTCGTTTCGGAAGTTCGAAACAGCCTGCCAAAGTGAACTTTCTGGAAAAGTTTACACTGGCTGGTGATCACCTCCAAACTGCCATTGGTCCATGGTGATTATGTAATAGGTAGGTGTGGCTCTGAGGCTCCGCCTTTGACTTTAATTGACCTTTAATTTCTTCTGTTCAGTCGGTTGAAGTCAGACATCCACGATTGAAAACATGAATATACTAAATCGAAGTTGTAATTCTGACACTGTTTTTTCATGTTTAACTCTTTCCCCGCCAGCATTTTTTTTTTTTTTTTTTTTTTTTTGCCAGCCACCGCCAGCATTTTTGATCATGTTAACAATTTTTTTTTATGGCCCCCAGAATATTGTATGAATATCTGAACATGAATTTATAAAAAGAAAGAACAGACCCTCTGCTTTCAAACAATAATTTTTTTTTTTTACATGCATTCTCAACACTTGAATGTGGGTAAGTTTCATTAAAAAAAAGCAACATTTTGAGCAAAAAGCTGAGAAAATCATGTTTTTATCAGATGGAGTAGATCGAGTTCATCAACGCCTCAAATGCTTCACAGTCCTATAGCTCGTCCTGGGTTGACATTTCATTCAGTAACATTAGGCTGTTTTGATTTACAGTATATGCTGTTTAATGTTGATGATCGCGTTATTTTACATATGCATATGATTACATATGATATCGCTTGTTTCTACATCTTCTTCTCCTGTGTTTTGATCAGGAGATTCAGTACTCTTTCAGAAGATGTGTCATAGCGCCCCCTACTGTACAGTGAAAACAAGGAAAGCCGGAAATTTCTGTAAATGGCTGGGAGGCATTGTCTCATAAATGATGGAAATTTCCATCAACGGCATACTGTAAAGCTGCTTGCTTTTAAACAATCTATTGCATAAAGTGCTATACAAATAAACATGACTTTAATGGAGTGCCGAATTACAGAGCTTGTGCAAACATCACATCGCTATCATCAGATACAGATCATCATGCTGTCTTAACTGCTGCTCACCGCTGTCATTTTTGTTCCATGTATATTTTGTTATTGAAAGGAAAGCATATATTTACATATTCATCTGCGTCACTCTCAGCAGTGTGGGCACCGTTGGGGTATTTGCTATAACAGTATTCTTTTTAACAAAACTTCTTTTTTACCCCAAAGCAAAGAATGAAAACGTTTGTTGTAAGTATATATCACAGCCTTAAGACAAAAACACGGTTTGAAAAAGGATTCATGATATTCGCTCATTATATAAATTGTGTAAATTTTGAACAGAAAAAAAAAAAAAAAAATATAGTGTACCTCTAAAATTAGGGTTTTAAATTATAAAGCAATAAAAAATAGCTAATTGTTTAATATGATGATAATTAAGCTTAAGCATGTGAGTGTCACAATCAGGTTTAGTTTTCATACAGGACATTCAGTTTGTTCTCAGATAAAACATCATTTGAAAGAAATGTATCTAATACAGTAAATTAAATCTACTATTTTGGGTCACTACAGGTGTTCTTATTCATGGAGGTCAATGTCAAAATCATGCATTGTGTGTGTCATGTCTGTTTCACCTTCATTCATGTTTACATGTTCTAGTTCATGCGTATTATGTTCAGTCTTTTATTTTAAGCTAAAATATGTCTATAGAGTCGTGTTGCATGTCATGATCTCTGCTTCCCTTGTTCATGTGTCTTGTTTTCATTGGTTCATTGTCCAGATATCTTGTTAGCAGTCTTGTCATTTCATTGGTTCATGTTCATTAGTTTCATCTTTTCATTGGTTGTTTTGGTCATGTGTTCCCCCTAGTTTAGCAGTTAGCCCTCATGTTAGCCATGTTTGTTGGTTGTGTATTCTGTAACAAGTCATCCACCGCAAGTTGAAGTAAAGACCCATGTGCAGTTTACTGAAGTAATGAAACGTGAAGATAACTTGACTTATCTTGATTTGACTTGAAAATGAGCATAAACATGATTGTGAAACAAAAGACGTTACACTAGGGTACTCAATAGACTTTTCTTGTGATTGCATGAAATATTAATCCTATCAGATCAGATACCCGAGTCTTCCAAATGATCAACTGTAGGACTCCGACTAATCATAATGTTGTTGTTAACAATGAAATCCAAAAGCACCAAAGCATAATCTCCAAAACACCCCATGTGCCACCCCCATCAAAAATAGATTCACTTCAATGATTATTCCCGATTTGCTACTTACAAACCAAAGATTTATATCCCCGATTTTCTTCCTGACATTCTACAAATAGATTGTTCCGGGTGGGACCCAACAAGCGCTCTGTGGGACATTTATAACACACAGTGTAATTCATCTCTGTTGAAACACTCGCTCAAGCCTCAAAAAAGCATTATTTCAGCTGTCATCTGCCTCCTTTCTGATCAATACCAGAAAAAAGAGAAAGCATAAAAAGTTAGATTTGATGGAGAAAATTCACTCTGCGGGTGGGTAATGTGGTGAAAGTGCTCACTTCCTCCAATCTATGATTAGTTTTTATGGTTTTCTATGGTTTGCGGATTTCCAAATCACTCAGTTTGACTTTGAGTAGTGAAAACTGGTCTAGGGTCAGTTTATGAGGACAATCTCTTCAGCTCAACCAGGGCCGATTATCCCTGATTATTTATTGTTTTGTCAGCAGCTGTGTACTAGGTTTTAGTAATATCTCATTGGAAGCTGATCAAATATACATTGTCGTTAAAGGGTCATGAAACCCACTGTTTCAGCAGCCGTCAGTTCTCACCACAGTTTTGAAAAATGCTATAAAAGTAGGCGTGGTTAAGCTGCAGTTAAGCTGCAGAGTGGAGGCGGATGAGGGGGGGGACTGACAACACAGCAACAGCTTCTGATTTAGAGTTTTATTTCACTCTAAATGAAAAGAACTTGCATGTTCTCTACATAGAAAACATATACAAACACGCTGTCATCGCCATACTATAGTACAAGAAAACAATCTGTGACGTTGATACAAAGACGAATTTAAACCTGGAAGTTGAATATACAGCAAAAAGGTTTAAAATTAACTAGGTTTCTCTTACAATCAAAATGAATGGATGGTAACATTGACTTCTATGATGCTCAACACTCATAACTCTTGAATTGGGTCATTTATGTAGTAGAAATGTGAAATTATTTTAGAAGTTGGTGCCTTCTAGACTGAGAAAAGCCAGAAAATGTATTTTTGGCTCATATGGATGAAAGACAACAACTCCCAGAATGCACTTGCTTCACTGCCCCATGAGGCCACTCCCACCGGTTACATCACTTGCCCACCGCGGCACTATCCCACCAGCATTTAGATTTTTATAGTAGTAAAATCATTTAGCTCAGTTAGAGAACAGACACTACAATTAAAAACTGAATGTGTCTGCTCAATACAGCACGAGCTGAATGAGTGTCGCAGCACAAACGCAACAGGAGTCCGCTTTCATTCATCAGAGTGTGAGGAGCTGAATGACAGGATGAAAGCGAAATGTGAAAGCGCCTATTTAAGTGAGTTTGTCATTGTACCGTTTTGTTGTTGTGTTGTTCATTTAGAATAATAGGCTAATGAACCCACAATTCAAGTAACCCGCCGCCCCAATAGGTGCTAATTCAAAACGAAATTAAAATGAGCACGGCCGCCCGGCATTCATTCACAGCCGCACAGTCATTAAGTGACGACTGCACAGTTATACATTTACGGGTGCACTGTCATTCATGGTGCGTGTCCAGTCTGGTGCGTTTTCAGTTCATGCCTATGGAAGCTTAACTTTGGAATTCATTGAATGAAAACACTTGCTTTGGTCCACACTGCTTCGTTATGAATGTCCGAGCGGCCGTGCGCATTTATATTCTGTGAGTGAGATCCCACCCCTATGGGCGGGTTGATAACATGCGGAACTAGCTCCTACTACTGGCTGTAGCACTCTAGCCTCTGGGCAAAAATGCCTATACAAATGATGACGCAAATATCGTCATTTGGCATCATCGGAGGCTTTTTTCCAGACACAAAATACAGAAATCTCTCGTCTCAGGGGGACATTTGAATATACTACCGGGTTTCTACTTATACAAAGCTTAATGCAAATGGGTGAAGTGTCCCTTTAAAAACATGGCCAGAATGAAACATAGGAGAGCCAATAAATGATTTTGCCTGAGAAGAGAGCTTTGATGTAGTATTAATGAAAAAGGTTTTTACAGTTATATTGTTTTGATATTTCAGCTCTGGAAAATCAATATGTCTGACCTCATTTAGTGACTATTAAGCGTTTGGTTCATACATAACCAGTTACAGTTGTGTGAAATGAGTATTCTGATAGCTAAACTGACAAATATTTTGTTTGAGGATTTTGTGTCTTTTGAAAGCTCTCACACAACTCTCTGTGGATGCTTTTAAAAATATGCAAGCACCCATTTCAATGTTTAACAAAATTTGTCATTAAAAATTAAAATGTTTGGCTTCACATAGAACTTGATCTGGAGATTTAAAAATGATGTAAATTACATTTTTATGTCATATCAAAGGCAAAATTAACTATAATTCTTTTGGACTTTCTATACATTAGAAACTTCTTTGAAAAAATGCATTACTGTTTCCACAGAAATATTAAGCAGCACAATGGTTTTCAACATTGATAAGAAATATTTCTTGAGCAACAAATCAGCATTTTAAAATGATTTCTGAAGGTGACTGAAGACTGGAGTATACACTGCCATTCAAAAGTTTTTGATCGGTAAGACTTTTAATGTTTTTAGAAGAAGTCTCTTATGCTCACCAAGGCTGCATTTCTTTTATTAACAGTAAAAAAAAAAAAAATAGCTGTTTTCTATTTGAATATATTTAAAAAAATATATATATTTCTGTGATGCAAAGCTGAATTTTCAGCATCACTACTCCAGTGTCATGTGATCCTTCAGACATCATTCTAATATGAATATCACAGAAATTAATTACATTTTAAAATATATTCAAATAGAAAAAGCTATTTTAAATCATAATATTATTTAACAATATTATTGTTTTCACTGTATTTTCAACAAATAAATGCAGCCTTGGTGAGCATAAGAGACTTCTTTCAAAAATATTAAAATTCATCCGGACCCCAGATGGTAGTGAACGGTTATCTGTAATGTAATTTAATAATTCCATTGTGAGATAAATTCAGTGTATTTTAACAGTGAGAATCTATTGTTTGCACCTGTGGCTTTCTTTATTTGTGTTCCACAGAGTTTTGTGTAAATATGTTTTTTTGTTACCTTCCAGGAACTGTTGAAGGAACAATATTTTTGTGACACCCACGTCTGATAAACAATACACTTTTTTGACTGGATATCGTTAGCCATTGCAGATCAGTTTTTTGTTACTCTCTCTCCATTCGGACAGCAGACTCCTCCGTGTGTTTGTGTTGACTGGTTTGATCAAAAGTCCATCAATAGTTCCTCTGTCCTTGTGGCACTGGCTGCCTCATTTATAATCTCATAACAGATGCTCCGAGGGACTCATCCTTACAGGAGCAGAAGCTTCATGCATCAGTACTTCCTGCCCGCATTCACAATGAAGAGGAAGTCATGGTCAGCCGGACACAACACTCCACATGTAAAACATCAGCTTGCAGAGGAAACTCAGAGAAAAAAAAATCTGTGCAGTTTTGGAGGAGGGATGAATTTTCAGCATTCAGGCGTTGTGTAAAAAAATATGTCCTAAGGGAACTATGTTGGCAAATTAGTGCTATAAAGAAATATGTGACATTAAAGCCTAATGGAGCTCAAAGTAAAACCAAACGTTGGGTTTTATGAGGTGCATATTTCAGGAAAGGTGCTGAATACACTGGGGTAAAAATGTGTGGGGTCTTACATATGTCGATTTGAATGCATATAGATATTAAGATGAACGATTGTATCATTGTTACTCAACATTTTGTTTAAAATCAGTATGAACACAAAATATTTTGGAAACCCAACAATATATATGTGTGTGTGTTGTACCCAAGCCTGCAGCACTCCTCTCAGAAACTGAAGCCTCCGCACCTCGATCGCCCCCAGGTGGTTAGTCCCAGTATAGGTCATAACCCCCGCCCGGACGCGAGACAAACTAAACAATCAAATTACACTTCCAAAAAATGTTTTCCCAAAGTTGGTTTCTGTCATTTTAGGCAGTTTTTATCATGATGATTTCATTTCAAGTGTTTGCTTTTTTAAATTAGTTTAGTTTTAGTTAGTTATTTGATGCTATAAAAACAGGGGGGTGACGTCATGATTGACAGCTGAGATTGACGGCTTCTCTGAGTGAAGTCGTCACTGCGGCACTAACGGACTTTTTTCGGGATTTTTGGGAGGAGATTGGAGCTTTAGCTTTAATTTCTACATTTCCATAACTGTTTATTTCACACCGACATAATGAATTGTTCTGCATCTGCGAGAGTGTGGGTGGGCTTTTGATATAGCGGCCTTTACTTCCTGCTCTCTACCGCGCAGACTCCGGTACTGAGAGCTCTACTGCGCAGACTCGGTCCCAAATCTGCGCCATGTCAGCGCCGTATTCGGACCTCCGGAGGCTTCAATAAGAGAATGAAGTCGCGTCATCCATATTTTTTTTTTTTTTTTTTTTTTTTACAGTCTTATGGTTTTACCTCACTCACTTTCATTGCACAAAAATAGTTAAAGCATTCTTCAAAAAAAAAAAAAAAAAAAAAATATATATATATATATATATATATATATATATATATATATATATATATATATATATATATATATATATATATATATATATACAGAAGAAAGAAATTCATACAGGTTGGGAACAACATGCGGGTGAGTAAATGATGACAATTTTCATTTTGGGGTGAACTATCCCTTTAAATTTAGTAATTTTGGTATGTATTTAAACTACTGTTCAAAAGTTTGGGGTCAGTCAAATTTGTAATTATTTTTGAAATAAGCTCTTTCACTACTTTCACCAATTAAAGCAGAATTTATTTGATTAAAAATACAGTAAAATGCTATTACAATTTAAAATGAGTTATTTCTACTTTAATATCTTTTAGAATGTAATTTATTCCTGTGATGCAATTTTCAGCATCATTACTCTTCAGTGTCACATGATCCTTCAGAAATCATTCTAATATGAGGATTTGCTGCTCAAGAAACATTTACTATTTACTAACATTTACAACTCAATGTTGAAAATTATAACATGAATTTATTCAGATGTTACCACCACATGAAGCACCTTTCTCTGTGCACACATAGTAAAGTGTGAGAAAAACACTCCACAGCAGGTGCAGACTGAGAGTTCTGAGAGTTGAGCTGAGAGTTCCAGCAGTCTTCCAGGACTTTGTCCACACTGATCGCAAAGAACTTGTGTGTCTGAGAGAGAGAAGCGGACAGAGCCTGCATACTCATTAGCTGAGCATGCTGGGATGCCTGTTTATGTCACAGTGGTCGTGATGTTTCCCTGAAGTTTATTCACAACACCTACGGAAACAGGAGAACCTAAAATATAGAGGATGGAAAGGCAAGAAGTGCAGATGATCTTGTGTGCAGTTGTGTCTTTCACTGGGAATGATGCAACACATACATACTTTGTGGAATTTTGCAATCATGTACATACTTGCATTCATTTGACACTAACAGATTTGAATACTTTTTATGATTTATAAGTTTATATATATATATATATATATATATATATATATATATATATATATATATATATATATATATATATATATATATATATATATATATATATATATATAAAGCTCAAATAGCACATTTTGTATGGCAAAACGAACAAATACAAGCTTTAATATTCTGTTTTTAAATCTTCCATTATTGAAAAATACAAAATAAAAATGCAGGGCAGGGCAGGGACTTTGTTGCATTGATTGTTGATTGGATAGAGGCTGATCAGGGTTCATTGAAACTGAATAAGAGCTATTAAGAGATATTAAATTAAACATATTCATTAATCATTCACAATAACACCAATAAAATGCATTTTAAAAAATAAGGTACATTTTCATTTCATGAGTACACGATTTGTGTTAGTTTAGTAAATTAAGAGCAATTGTAATTTGCCCTCTTTGTTTATTTTTATTTTTATAAAAATCTGGCCACATATGCTGTAAACAGAACTTGTTTCAAGTGTTATTCATCACATACACACTGGCAAGTATAAAAAGTAATAAAATGTTTTATCTATCTGCAACATCTGCATCTGCCATCCATTCCTCCGACCGCCAGAGGGAGCCATCTCCTGAGTACAAAATACGGCCCCTTCCTCTTGCATCACTTCCTGTTCCTACCTGTTATAAGCAAGGGGGTACAGCACCTGAAAGCATACCTTCCATAGGGGCAGCCATTGCTATCCAAGACGGCACCTGCTGTTAGCATTCCATTGACTCCCATTCATTTTGGTGTCACTTTGACAGCAAATAACTTACAATTCGACCCTATTCACATGCATTATATGACTGGCACAGTGCAATGGTTGGAGTTAAAAATCTTCATTTGTGTTCTACTGAAGAAACAAAGACGCCCTGGGGGTAAGCAGATAAACATCACATTTTCATTTTTAGGTGAACTATCCCTTTAATATGATTAGCCTTTTCTTGACTACATTATCAAACAGCTAATAATCTGTTGCTTATGTTACACAAACCATGTTCCCGTTCGCCATCTCAGTCTGCCCTACAATCACTATCCTTAGAAACGCTTTGAACATCATAGAACGTCAGTGGAGAAAGCATATAGTTCATCATAACATCATAATATACATCATATACATAATTCAAAACCTATATTGCTAAATGTACATGATTTTTCATTACAACAGACAAATATACCGGTATGGCTTCTCTTGAGACTCCCCTGCTTCAGAGCGGTCATAGTTAAAGATATGCTAAAGTCCGCCCACACGTTGATGTGATTGTTACAAGGTAGTTTGTGACGTCAGAAACACCAGCGATTTCAAACTGCGCTTTTGAGACCGTCTTTGGTTCACTGCAGTTTTAAGGAGAAAATATGGTTTGTCTGAAAGCATATCAAAAACACCACATAGACAACATTAAAGGGGTGGTTTATGATTTCACTTTTTTAACTTGAGTTAGTGTGTAATGTTGCTTTTTGAGCATAAACAACATCTGCAAAGTTACGACGCTCAAACGTTCAAAGAAATGATTGGCTTCATCACTCAGTTTCCTCTCCACCAATCAGCTGGTGTGTGGTGGGTGTTCTGGCTCAATATGTCTGCCGTCGCATCATCCAGGTGGATGCTGCACATTGGTGGTGGTTGAGGAGATTCCCCCTTCTATGTAAAGCCCTTTGAGTGCCTAGAAAAGCGCTTTATAGATGTAACAAATTATAAACCCCACCCCAAGGGAACACGCAACAAAGGCCATGTTGAGAAGAGCAGGAGTTATGTAGTGTTGTTGCCATGCCTTCGAAATGCTGTCATTTTCACTTGATTGCAGGTCCTCTTTGTTCGACCTTCCTATGGATGCTGGACTTAGGGAACAATGGTTAAAATTAATTTTTAACTCAGTTCCTGAACATTATAATCCAAATGTAGCTCTCCGTGCTGCACATTTTACAGAGGACAATGCCGGATTCGCAAAAAAGCTTGTCCTCAAAGATGGAACAGTTCCCGCTTTAAATGCCGAAGCTGTTGTTTATGGGCCACAACCTGTAAGTAGGCTATGTATTATTCTTTGTTGATGTGTTTTCCATGAATAGTTTCTATCGTTATTGTTATGCTGTAGCAAGGATGAAACAAAGGGAAATGCTATTTGGTTCTGCTAGCCAGTTACCTAATGCTAATTCAAATTTATCCGACAAACACCTACAAACTTCTTTTTAATCCCACTAGCGAACTTCGAATGTTGGTATTTGTTGGCGTTTAAGTGATCAGTGTAAATGCAGGCACGCTAAACATGGTTCTGTGTTTGATTTGGCTGGACACTGTAATAAATCCATGGTTAGTCTTCATAATGGTCTCATCGATCTGGCGACAGATATTTGGCTACACTCGTTCTATAAAGACAAAACTAACGGTGCTCTACAGTCAGTAGCGCTCACTATCCAGAGTCTGTAATTAAATAATCCCTTCAAGAACTGTAGTGTCATTCGTTAAAACGATTATATGAAAAAAAGGCTACAAGGCAATCATGTACTCCGCTGTACTAAAGCTAAAACCGTATATCAAAACCTAACATAAACAGTAGTAGCATTTACAAATAACAGCGTATCTACAAAGTATGAGACAACTACAAATAAAAAAATCATACCATTCTAAAACGTCCTGTAACAGCTGGTCTTGCACAGGTTCTGCTCGATCTGCTTCACTAATATTATATGGGTCTGATTCAGGCTCAGACTGATAAGGCAATATTGATGGCTTTGTTTATTACAAAACATCTGAGCACATGCCACTAACCATAATGGTAAGGGGTGTGACGTTTCTGGACAGCGTGCACTAGGCAGTTAGCGAATCACAACACACTGGGCCAGCTAACCAGTCTGAACCCATTGCGTATTTCTGAGGGAGGGGCTTCAGAGAACCAGGAAACCCTCAATGTTTTTGGGACACAGCAGTGTAGAATAAAGTTAAAATATGTGAAATTTTTATTTTATTTTTTTATTTTAAACTAAGCATGAACCCATATTGCAGTGCACCCCATAAACACAATCAAGCCTTCTAAAAAAGCTGATCAACCACCCCTTTAAAAACTTGATTTTCACCACAGAGGGTCTTTAAAATGAGAAGAATGAAGAATAAATATGCAATGTTTGTAAAAGTACAAAATTCATGAGCAGTATAAACTCAATAGTGCAACTTTTAAGTGTACAAGTTGTCTTTAATGTTCAAAGGAGCAGTTCTGTGTCCAGATGTCCACATTTAGAATGATAGAATGGTATCTGAGGATCATGTGCACTGTAAAAAATATTGTTATTTTAACTTAAAGTAACCTGGTTGCCTTAAAATGTTGAGTTCATTGAAATAAAAATAAAAATGAGTTAATACAATGAAGGAAATGGGTTTAATAAATAGAAACTCAAAATATTATTGTATCTGAACCACATAAATATTTTTTTTTGTGATAAATCATGAAAATAGCACAATTTGGCATGTTTCACTGCATTATAACAAATAAAACACAATTACGCAATATGCTTACAAAATCTTTTAATACTATTTGAATAAAGGGTGATGTCCATTCTCAAAAATATTCATTGTATTAACTCAAATTTTTAATTTCAGTGAACTAAAAATTTTAAGGCAACCAGGTAACTTACTTTTTAAATATTGTGTGGCAATAAAGACTGGACCAATAGTTGCTGAAAAGTTCAGCTTTGCCATCACAGGAGTAAATAACAATGTATTCAAATAGATAACACTTATTTTAAAGCTGCAGTCCGGTTTGCCTCTGTGTCGCCGTCTCTGTTTGAAACCTGCAATTGCAGTTATTTGTGAAGTCATCACCTGTACGCGAGTTGTGCGTCAGCGCGGCTGAATCTAATGTTTTGAGGAGCGTGTGCAGCTTTGCTGTCAAACACCGCACCGATGTGGAAACTGTACTTCAGAATCACAGATTTTACGTCTTTGAGTATAACAAAAAAATGTTCACCGGAAAATAAATGTCATCTGAGTAGAAAGTAACATGTCCACTTTTGGGAACAAAACATTACAATAAATCACGCCAACAACGGTGATTAAATCTAACGATATATAACATCAAACTGTGCAAATTATTATTATAGTTATACTTTGTTCTCAAATTGTTAATGTTAACAGCATCAGCATTGTGTGACTGTGTATTTAGTGTGTGCTAGCTTTACCTGTAGATTTCAATTTCCGTACAGTTTTATCTACGGGTGAATCTCCAGTTGTCACTGATGTCATTTGGGACTTTCTGGATTACAATCCGCCATCAAAATAATACATTTTAATTACTTCAGATGCTGTGAGAAAAGGCTATAAATGATCCGCTGAAGAACATGCTCCTCACATGCGTTACTATGACTAGCCTGACTCTTTCATGTATACAGATGTGACTTAATGACGCAAAGACATGCTTGAATTTCCCTCGGAAATCCACCATATCACTCTAATTATAACACATTATTACAAGATTACCGTTGTGAATGGGGCAGTGAAAGGTAAGGAGATAGTTTTGAATACTGGCTTGTTGTGTACTTACTAATTGGGATCATTTTTAACCAAAAAAAGTTACGGACTGCAGCTTTAAATTGTAATACTATTTCACAATATTACAGTTTTTACTGTGTGTCTTTTAATTTATTTTTTATCAAATAAATAAGACTTCTTTCAAAAACATTAAAAAGCTGAAGCCTTAGTCTAGAACATCATCATACTAGGTAACACGCATACTGAAAAGCCAAGTGACATGGAAAAGGATATGGAAATAAATAAGTAAAGAAAGTTTACTGCAGCTACTTTTGCAGCATTAATAATCAACCAGCTTGTAAGCTAGGATGGTGAAAGCATCCAGACACACAACCTGCCAACACCTCTCCCAGCTGGAGTACAGGTCTCTGTGGAACAGTCATATCAGAGTGTCTACAGAGTACACATCTGTGTGAAGACATATGGGCGAGACCTGTGAGCGCACACACACATGCACACACCGAACCACAGGCACCTGCGCTCCCTCTGCACCATAATTACATTTACTACTCTATTTATGGGCACTGCAGCACACACACCGGGTGATCAGAGACATCACTTCCGGCTCCTCGTTTTATAGAGACAGATGCAGATGTGCTCAGCTGGATGGGACATGATGATTGCCTCAGAGGACTGACTAGTATAAACACTCCCGTTGAGTGTTCAGAAATATGTTTAAATATCCTCTCAACCCTTATGATTCAGTCAAGCTATGCGATTCCTTCCTTGTGCGTGTGTTTGTGTATTTGTTTAGCTCAAGCTGTGGTACAAGATATGATGAAAATTTATAATAAAGCATTCCTCTGCAAATTGTTGACTGTTCACAAGCAGAGCATTTCAAGATATTTGCATTTTATATTTTTGGCAGATGCTTTTATTCAAAGCAATTTTGTACATTCAAGGTGATCAAGGCTTGGTCCCTGACCATAGGAAGTAAAGGTATTATTCAGTTTGGCCCAAAAGAGCAATCTCCAAATTGGTACTCAAATCTAACTTCAAAGAGTCATCTCAAAAGTGTTGAAATAATAGCACTGTTCACTGTTTAATAACTTCGCTTGTCTGAAACTTTCAGTGGGGAATTACATAGACCAGTAGGTGCACCTGCATCTGAAATCACATACTGTAACCGTAATGAAGTAAGTTTCAAATCAAATGTAGTATACAATAAAGTATGTGTGTAACATAACTGCCACCATTTTGTCACTGTCATGTGTTGCCAGAATTATAATCATACACTGTTTGTTCATCGGCCAGAGGAGAACTGGCACTCCGACTGGTTTCTCCCAAGGTTTTTCTCCCTTCTGGCCCTGAAGGAGTTTTGGTTCCTTGCCACCGTTGCCTTTGGCTTTTGGCTTGCTCAGTTGGGGACACCTAAATTTCATCTATATTACCGATTTGCCCACATTGACACTATATGATACTTGAAATTAGCTGGATAACATCACTGTTTCACCAGAACGGCTGTACAAATTCTGTTGCATTATTTTCCTGTTAACAATGTGAAGCTGCTTTGAAACAATTGGACTTGTTAAAAGCGCTATATAAATAAAGGTGACTTGACTTGACTTGACTTGATGTGTCTTACCAGCACAGTTGTCACTTCACTGCCATAGTGAAGTGACAACTGTGAGCGGTGCAGGTATGACGTCCCTTTGTAGAACAACCGGCCTTTAGCCTCGAGAAAAACCCAGTAGGATTTTCCCATAGGCTTTTGGATTATCGCAAAAAAACAAGCTCCGTGATCAAAAGTTTATAATACTTACACATTTTGTCAATCAAGATAATTATCACAGATTAAGCCTAAATGCAATCGGCAGAAGTAAAAAGGTAGGCTACAAACGTACAACACCACGGTCCCACGATTTCAACGTCCCCATCAGCTTCCAGCAACACTTTCAGTTTTTATCTAAAAACATTTTCACAGAATGTTTGAGTTAGAATAGTTTATAAGAGCATAATGAGGCTGTAAAAGCGGACTGAGGTTACCTTTTCAGCGTGATGACATTTAATATCCTCGACAGCCTCTGTAGTCCCGTTTAGCCACTTGTTAGCAACCACCTTTTCACATAACCTGCTTGATGAAGGTCATGAGACCGAAACGTTGCTAAAAGTTTCTAGAGTTTTTGCAAGTACTTATAGTGTGTGGGATTTCCCTTTATTCGTTGAGATTTTTGGATTTGGTGATCCTTTGTCCTACACGCCTATCCATTACCTACAGGTGTGCGATGGTAATTGTGCACTAACACGTAACAGCTTAAAAAAAAAAATCACAAGTGGGGTGATACTAATGCATTTTATGTTGTAGAATAAAACGTTAAAGTGTCTTGAGCTTGTGTTCACCACAAAACTTATTTCAGCCTTTTGACCAAATTCCCATTTAAAAAAAAAAAGCAAAAAAAAAAAACGATGGAACTGGAAGTGCTAAAATACTAACTTGGTTCCGTGTTTTGGCCTACAAAGTGATGTCATACCTGCACCACTATATCCACAACTCCTCTCCCGTGGCCTCATGGGATAGTAAAGTGTCCACTGTATGCGCGCCTCAGAATCTCAGTAGGTCATCTGCATACTTTTCGCCTAACTTTATGAGTTATGAATTTAGACATATTACTTGTCTCGCATACTGTTTTTCACCTACTATATGGATGTAAGCATATTCAGATGCAAGGATTGTCTTTGAGTGAATCATTCAAGAAATTCATTCAAAAACGCTGATTTATAACGTGGCTTTCTTTATATGAGTCATTGAAACATTTACTCAACTGATTTGTTCAAAAACTATTCATTCAGGAACAAAACAGCACCTATTGTTATTCCACAACATTTGCTTGTGTGATATTGCTTGAAATTAGGATTAAATCTATGTAATAAAGACAATATATGTTTTAAAGGGTTAGTTCACCCAAAAATGGAAATTCTGTTAATAATTACTCACCCTCATGTCATTCCAAACCCATAAGACCTTCGTTCATCTTTGGAACACAAATTAAGATATTTTTAATGAAATCCAAGAGCTCTCTGACCCCACATAGAGTGCAACTTAATTACCTCTTTTAAGGCCCAGAAACGTAGTTAAGACATCGTTAAAATCCAAGTCCATGTGACTCCGGTGGTTCAGCCTTAATGTTATGAAGTATCGCGTATACTTTTTTTCATGCGCAAAAAAACAAACAAAAGTAAGGACTTTATTCAACAATTTCTTGTAGTCTATGTCAGACTCTTACACTGTTGACATAGTGTAAACAGTGCAGCACTACGTCAGAACGCCGGCTTACAATTGGCCGATGCTGTTCATGTGAGCACCATGACGCATACATCATGAGCTAGCCAATGGTGAGCCGCCATTCTGCCGTAGAACTAGGAATTAAATTGCTGTCTATTGGGGGTCAGAGAGCGCTCCGATTTCATCAAAAATATCTTAATTTGTGTTCCGAAGATGAACAAAGGTCTTATGGGTTTGGAACGACATGAGGGTGAGTAATTAACAACAGAATTTTTCATTTTTGGGTGAACTGGGAACTGGGGTGAACTAAGATCTAATTCTAAAATAAATATTCCACAAAGGTTTTTTTCTTAAT
Source organism: Paracanthobrama guichenoti (assembly GCA_018749465.1). NCBI lineage: Eukaryota > Metazoa > Chordata > Actinopteri > Cypriniformes > Gobionidae > Paracanthobrama > Paracanthobrama guichenoti. Next base: position 37,872,752 of record CM031943.1, read on the forward strand.
GCTGCTCTGGTAGGTTTCTTTCACAGACCTCCAAATGGCCAGTCAAGGCGCTGATTATATAGTTTGACCAGAGATGTATCGATATAATCAAAATATGTCACTCACACAGCTTCTGCACTCACATACATATCAATTAGCTCAACAAATTGCTGACTTGGTGGTAAGTTCACATATGATCATGTTTTAGTTTTCTCTCTCCAAGGGTGCTTATGGTGAACATGTTCAAAATGACAGAAGCTGCTCGGCAAATACCTTTAATCCAAAGCAGCTTACAGTACACTTATTACAGGAGACGGTCCCCTTTGGGCAAACCTAGAATTAAGCACTTTGCTCAAGGGCACAATGGTGATGTGGGATTTTAAGGAACTCTTCAGTTCATGGATCACCTCTTCCGGAGTTTGCAAGCTCAGATCTTAAACTACTACTCAACGCCACAAACTAAGCTTGATTTGCTTTTGAGACACTGATCACTAACCTTTGCTCTTTTTCTGTTTACTCAAAATTACTGCCGTCACTTTACAAAACCCCACAGTCGCCATACAGTGTCCAGTTGTCTGCACTCTCTAATGTATGTCTCGCAGCTGCCAAACTACATTAGAGAAATGAGGCTTGTAGTCCTTTCATTAGACCAGTGCTGGAGAGGAAGAAAAATGTGTAACGCTGACAGACAATGTTGTGTTTTCATGTTTTATGGGGACTTTCTATAGACATAATGGTTTTTATACTGTACAAACTGTATATTCTATCCCCTAAACCTATACCCATCACAGAAAACGTTCTGCATTTTTACATGTTCAAAAAGCATAATTTAAAATTATGTAAGATGATTTCCTCATGGGGACCAAAAAATGTGGATTTTAGATATTGCCATCTACATAGGGTTTACATGGACCACACACACACACAAACACTTTGGAAACATTGAAGTAGAAGCTTAATAATCACCTATAGCCTGCATAAGTTATATCTCTTCTACCATGCTGCTTACTTAAAATACAAATTAACTTTAAATTAAAGCTTTATATTTTAATCAAACTGAATTATTACTTCCTTCAAGGCATTTGCGCATAGTTCTGAATCTTAGAACACCTCTTCTATTGTATTAATAGTAATTATGTCCAATATTAAGATCAAGTGATTGGATTTAAAATCCATAGTGTATTTAGATATTACGAAATAATATAGTTTGCAAGCATTGTTACCAACCATCTCCAAAAGTGCAAATGTTGTGGCTTGTCAAGTCGTGATTCACTGCTCTTGGCTGCAGGAGTAGTGTTTGCACTTAGTGAGGACACATTAAAGTGGACAGGAAAAATACTGCATTTCGGGGGTGTTGTTATTTATACCCAAATTAATTCACAGGTGTAAATCAGGGCAGCTGGCCTTATGGGCCAAAATAGAAATACAACAGGTTGTGCGACAAACACAGTGTTAATCTCAAAGCTGCAGGGGGTGAAAAGTCTGATATTATTTACAACAAACCAAGAACACCTGAACACCTTTTGGATATTTCGTACTCCTAATGATGCACTAGAAATATTGAGTGCATTCGCTATTTCAATTACTAGCCATTTAATTTGTAAATATTTACTTCGGTAACTATTACATTTCATTATGTAATCCTTTTTTACATGCATAATTTTCCGTTTGCACACTACAAGTAGTTCCTAGAAAGACTAGGCATTGTGACACATCTTCAGCACATAGCTTGCTTTCGGCTTCAGTGCGACCCAAAATTGTAATTGCTCTTAGTATTTCATATGGCTTTTGTTTATAATGTGCACTGACACCATTTTCTTCTGGTCTGTGACACAAAGGGAGAAAAGGCAAAAGAGAAAAAGATGATGAAATATTCATTTCTTTTAGTCCCTCTGTTAAAAATGCAATGTGTTCCCTTGTGTTTGAGACATTGGTTCTGACAGCTCAGAATCAGATCAGCTGATGGCACATCCTACATCCTTCCTCTGTGGCTTTGGGAGGTTAATACCAAACTTACACTGAACACAAATGTGTCACTCCTTTACACAAAGGCCCAACTGTTCTACCCAAATGCAGGTGAACAAATAAAGTATTTCTAGTTTTAATTTTTTTTTGTTGATAATGGAAATGAGCTCTGATGAGGACAGTGATGATGGTATAAAACATCTGCTCAAACTGAACCCTTCCAAGCTCCAAAAGGCAACAAAATATGATTTATTTTATTCTTCTGTAATTGTTACTCTAATATCAGGAGAGTTTTATATTATCGCGACCGATATAAATCCAGCTGTGTTAGATATAGATCCGGGGTCGCTAAAGACCCAAATATGTAATAATGATTGACGAAACATTAATGCATTTAAAGGTTAATTGTACTTTTCATCAACTCAAGAACCTTCTGCAGTTCTTTCACATACCAGTTTGGGAAATCCTGGCATAGTTTAATGCACTTTATGATTTTTTTTATTTTATTTTTTTATACCAAATATGGTACACAATAATCCCATTCAAATCTATGTGATAAACAAGTTAGCTCAAAAGTAATCTAAAGCCGCGTTTCCACCAAAATTACCCGGAACAATTTGTCCCAGAAACTTTTTTTCCCCCAGACCTGTTGCTGTCTGCGTTTCCATTGCGGTCCAAAGTACCGTGAAAATTAATCTGGTGACGTAGGACTGCACATAAGCACATAAGTCCTCTGCATATAAGTTTAATAAAGCCTGAACCTCGTCATCGGTCAATCGATCATATTTTATCAACTCCATTGTTGATTCGAATAGCAAACAACTCTTACTGCACGTGCTGCAACAGACTTGGCAAAAATGGTGGTTGAAATAAAATACTGCTTGGAGTCAGCCAATCAAAACGCTGCGTGAACTCAACCAATCAGCATGTTCAGCACCCAAGTCCCTCCCCTGAAATTTCCTGAACTTTGAAAAAGTAATACCTTAAAATTTAACAGCGGAAATGACAGCTACATTTGTATAGTGTTTGTGTGTTTCTCAACAATTACAAATAAAGCCACAATAAGCTCATGGAGCAAATTTGTCAATCATCTTGATTGAGGACAGTACTAGCATGAACTTGGTGTGAACTCTATAGGTGTGAAAATGCCCTAAATGTAATCTAAAAGTAGTCAGAACACATTACTTAATTTGTGTAATCTCATTAGTATTTTCCTCATGCAGTTTGCAAGCAATGTACCAAGCACTGCATAAAATGATTTGTCACAATGTTTGTAGGCTGATAGTTTTACTGGAAGCTTTCAGTTATTCTACTAGACAGACAACATTATTTCAATTCGATCAATATTTGTGTAATATTCATGTGTATTAAGTGGCTACTCTGTTTTGCGCTGCACTCCTAATTACCCTCAGAATTTATTTTGCGATGATGAACGACTGACTGATTATTCCTTACTTATTTTTCCTGGAGTCATGTCCAGAAAGGCACTTGAGGGTTTACACAATTCTAGAAACAGATTTCTCATCCCACTGTACAATATATATCCAGCTCACCTCAAAACCAGAGCTATCTAATAAAGACACAGCAAGACTCATTTATGATGATTAGTTTTTCTCCCCACCGCTTTTACAGTGGCTTTTAATTTGTGTAATTCACAACAATTCTGTTTATTTTTGCATTTTGTTCTGAACCAGCAGGGCAGATTGTTGACCACAAACGCAAGAGCCTACAGGGGATATTGACATTTACAGGCTACTATCCGGCTGTGCCTGAATATCAAATGGAATCAAACACTCAGCCATCCTGCAGAAGGGAATAATATGACGAGTGTTTTCTCCTGTGGAGCTTACACTGCTCACAAAAGAGACTTTTTATGGCCTCTTTCTGGTCAATCATTCGGGATACGCGCCTCCATCTGCGAAGCTCTGTTAATTAATTATTCTGTCCGTGCAGAGTAATTTTACATGAGCTGCAAGAGGAAAATCAAACTTAATTGACCTTTGCATTGATATTTGAATTTGGCCAGATTGTGCAGTATCCTTTAAAACTGTCATTCCCTGTTGTTTCATGTCAGCCTCTGTTCATAAATAACATCCACTGTCCAAGGAAACTGGGATGAAGTCTGTGGTTTCCCACAGAAACACGTGCAGAATGCTGGATGGCTGGACGGACAGCCGATAAGAGATCCCTACTGAGAAGTCCAGTCTTCATGCTAAATGTCATTACATCTCCACACTAGACCCCCACCAACACAAACCTAGAAGGATACGGTATTATTTGTATAACTTCATATTTTTATATGAGAAGTGGTAGCACTTTATTTTACAGTTTTGTTCCCCATGTACATACTAAGTTATTACCCAGTTATTGTAAATACTATAATAAGTACAAAGTACTAACCCTGAACCTACCCCTAAACCTAACCTTAACCCATGTGTAGTTACCTTATATTACCCAGTACTTTCTAAGGTAAGTACTTTTAAGTACACTGTAAGTGCACATACTGTAAAATAAAATGCAACCATATATGTCATGTGACTAAGGGTGCTTTCACACCTGAGCGTTTATTTCAGAACCTGGTGCTGGGGTGGTTCGGTTGAGGTGAGAAAGCAATCCAACCCAACGGACCAACAAACAAAATGGCATTATAATTCATAATAGGAAATGGCTGGATAAATGGCAGTAGTATCTGATTCAGATTGAGCACATTCGTTATCACAGTTGAAAACCAAAAGAAGCACCTCTTCATCTTAAAATGTAGAGTAATTGCACTTCTCTGTGCAAGATGTGTAAAAGAGTCAAAACAGCGGCAGGAATACCAGGGTTCGTTTTAATCCAAATGGATTAAAATGAACCCTGGTATGATTGCTCTGTTAGTGCGGTTCATTTGAATAAGTCTGAACCCTGGTGCGCACCAAACAAGCTAACCAAGACAGCTGGAAAGATGGATCTCGGTCCACTTCCAAACAAACTCCGGTGCAGTTCGAATGATCTATGCACACAACACGGACCCAAGACATGTAAACGAACCAAAAACGGGAAGATGAAACCCTAAAAGTGACAGAATGCTCACGCATGCCTATTTTTTTCTCTTCATAGTCGTAATGTTGCCCATCACAGTTTGGTACAGGTATAGGCATGTTTTACCTTCCAATGAAGCTCACATCAGGTGCTCCACAGCAGTTAAAGAGTCCATGTGTGTCAGAGAAGACAGCGGTTTATGTTCAACACCTGTTATAGATGGTGTTAAATGCATGAATAAATAATTTACAACACTTTCTGCATCCCCTAATCTAAAGTATAAACTATTCATCATATATACAGATATATATAGTGCATCTGGAAAGTATTCACAGCTCTTCACTTCTAACACATTTGGTTATGTTACAGCCTTATTCCAAAATGGATTAAATTCTTTTTTTTTTTTTTTCTAAATTCTACAAACAATACCCCATAATGACAATGTGTGAAAGAAGTTTGTTTGAAATCTTTACAAATGTATTAAAAATAAAAATAATAAAAACAAATCACATATACATAAGTGTTCACAGACTTTGCCATGACACTCAAAATTGAGCTCAGGTGCGTCCTGTTTCCACTGATCATCCTTGAGATGTTTCTACAACTTGATTGGAGTCCACCTGTGGTAAATTCAGTTGATTTGGACATGATTTGAAAAGAAACACACCTGTCTATATAAGGTCCCACAGTTAACAGTGCAAGTCAGAGCACAAGCCAAGCCATGAAGTCCAAGGAATTGTCTGTAGACCTCCGAAACAGGATTGTATCGAGGCACAGATCTGGGGAAGGGTACAGAAAAAAAAATAAAAATCTGAAGCATTGTAGGTCCCAATGAGCACAGTGGCCTCCATCATCTGTAAATGAAAGAAGTTTGGAACCACCAGGGCTCTTCCAAGAGCTGGCCGCCCAGCCAAACTGAGCGATCGAGGGAGAAAGGCCTTTGTCAGGGAGGTAACCAAGAACCCGATGGTCACTCTGACAGAGCTCCAGCATTTCTCTGTGGAGAAAGGAGAACCTTCTAGAAGAACAATCATCTCTGCAGCACTCCACCAATCAGGCCTGTATGGTAGAATGGGCAGACGGCACATGACAGCCCGGCTGGAGTTTGCCAAAAGGCACCTGAAGGACTCTCAGACCATGAGAAACAAAATTCTCTGGTCTGATAAAAGAAAGCTTGAACTCTTTGGCCTGAATGGCAAGTGTCATGTCTGGAGGAAAGAAGGCACCGCTCATCACCTGGCCAATACCATCCCTACAGTGAAGCATGGTGGTGGCAGCATCATGCTGTGGGGATGTTATTCAGTGGCAGGAACTGAGAGACTAGTCAGGATCGAGGGAAATATGAATGCAGCAATGTACAGAGACATCCTTAATGAAAACCTCCTCCAGAGCGCTCTGGACCCCAGACTGGGGCCAATGTTCATCTTTCAACAGGACAACAACCCTAAGCACACAGAGTGGCTACGGAACAACTCTGTGAATGTCCTTGAGTGGCCCAGCCAGAGCCCAGACTTAAACCCGATTGAACATCTCTGGAGAGATCCGAAAATGGCTGTGCACCGACGCTCCCCATCCAACCTGATGGAGCATGAGAGGTCCTGCAAAGAAGAATGGGAGAAACTGCCCAAAAATAGGTGTGCCAAGCTTGTAGCGTCATACTCAAAGACTGTGAATACTTATGTACTTGTGATTTTTTTTTTTTTTTGTATAAATTTGCAAAGATTTCGAACAAACTTCCTTCCCATTGTCATGTGAGTACTTTCTGGAAGCAGTGTACGGTATAGAATACCACTTATTAATAATTTATGAATGTATTAACTAATACTTTTAAATGACTTATAACAAAAAAACGTATAAAAAAACATTCATAAAATGATAGCATATCACTTATTAATCATTTATAAATGTATAGTCATGTTTTGTAAATGATTCATCATTAACTAATAACTTATAAGTGACTTATAACTGAATGTTATTATAAAGTGTTACCGTTAACTGCTGTGTAAGAACACAAAAAAAAATGTGTTATGGTTTCTGTTAACCATTATAGAAATGTACCCAGCTGATGACTTCCACTTCTAAAAACCCTAAGAAAGGTTTCTTGAGTCAATTCTGATTTGTGAGTGACCTTTATTTTACTTAACTTGTGTTCTGTAGTTTGTAGTAAATGTTGGATGTTTAATTGGCACACATGTGCAATGATCAAGGTTCAGTTTGTAGCTAATCCAAACAGCAACATCTTGACCAGAGATGAACATTCCAGATGCTTATTTCATGAACCTTGTCTTTCATCCATATTCACTCAAATTAGTCCAAAACATTGTGCATCTGTGGTGTGCTCGCTTGTTTGTTATCTATGCAAATGTATTTCTCACCAGACAAAACACCTTTTGATGTACGAGGACATACAGAGAAGTATGGGTTTAGGATTACCTTTAATTCTGAAGGTATAAGGCCTAAAGAAATCTGTCAGGGGACCTCACGCAATCATCTCACTTCTTTAATCTGATCCATCATGAGAAAGATGCAAATGCGATTCAAGTTCAGTGACTTTCTCGCACCGCTGAATGTCAAATCTTAGATTAAAGAGACTTGGCTCATTTGGTTGTGTAACACAAGGGAGCTTGAGCAATCAGAGAAAACCAAATGTGTTTTCCCTTTCATTTTCTGTTGAATGAATTCAGCAGGTGCAACACTAGAAAGATGTGTTTTATTTTTAAGTAAACATTAATTTCAGAAAAAACATTTGGACATTCAATGACAGTTGCTGAGGATTTATTGGGGTGAACTTTAAATGATAATTTCTAATGCAGAGGACTATACAATTTCCAAAGTTCTGTGTGCATGATGCCCATAACAATTAATCATGAGTAAAGAAATAAGCAGATTGCACATCATGCCTCTTATACAGTTGAGCACATTTGGAGGTAGAAGATATTCAAGAACTCAAGACAGTTAGCCCATGGCAAAATATTCCATTACAGCTGGATAAATCGGGGCATTAATGCATTATTGAAGTGGTATTCGGAGGCTGTTTTTAATTTCAGATGGAAGATTCACCTTTGCATCCTCAGCTAATGGCGCATCAAGTATTAAAATTTGCAGCTACGCTTAGATCAAAGAGCCGTCAAAACGACAGACTTGAGCCCCAGTGCCGAGACTTGTTGAGGTAAACACCTCTGCAAGGTGAGGTGGAAATTCTGTGACAGATGTATGACCCAGACTAAGCCTTTAAAGTAATTCACCCTTATAAGAACCGCTTAAAGAGTTAGACGGAAATAAATCATTTTCAAAATAAATCTCAGCCAATTCCTCACAAAGCCTTTTACCTTACCTTAAAAGAATAGTTCACCTAAAAAAAAAAAGATTTGTCATTCCAAACCCATATGACTTTCTTTCTTCTGTGTCTTGAAGATATTTTTTTTCCGATAATGAAAGTAGGATTGGAACTCAAAAAGGACACAAGTGTTCTGAAGCCGTCTGATAACTTTGTATGCAGAACAGTATTTTAAGTTATTCCGTTCACTTAAAACGGTAATTTAAATGCATTCTGATGAAGAGTCCAAATGCAGGTTAAAAGTACGCCGCTAATAGTGCATATAAATGGCGCTTCCGTGTCGTCTTAAACAGCTCTCTCGCAATAGAGTTTATGGTTACGTATCATTAGTCGTTCAAAATTGTATTAGTCGGTTAGTCGCAGAAAAAAAAACTCCACAAGAAGTGGTGAAATCACACAGGCTGTGACAGACAGATCGTTAACGGCAGGAAATCCAAACATTCACTTATTATAAAAGTGATGTTTTATTAACAAATTTCGGGAGAAGCACGTTCAGATAATTAAACCTACTTAAACACGAGTGGAGCACACTAAGTTAATTTAATCGATAAGAGGTGTATATATACCGCAGATTTACCTTCTTTCGTTGACAGTTTTTTAGTATCCCTCCACCACCCCATCTCCTGATTTTGATTTAATAAACTCTTATTAGATGTCAACACAATCCATAATACAATGCAGTCTAGTTCCAGACTATCTCTATCACGGGGGGGGGATACTCTGGGTTCGGGACAAAATTCCGAGCCCAGAGCCCTATCCCAGACAGCACGCCAACACATAATCTTTACTCTTTTAATTTGATGTAAGTGTGAACTCGTGAAAAACATAAAAAATATTTTCCTTATCATTAGAGGTGTAACGATACCCTCATGTCACAATTTGATTCATATCACGATCCTGACCTCACAATACGATATTATTGCGATAGTACAAGACATATGGTAAAAGGTTAACAAAAAAATTACAGTTGATTAAAATGCTAAATTTGACATTACATTGGGGGTGGGAATGAATAGGCTTGGACTTGGTGCTGGTAACCCAATGCACAGGACAATGATGACACGAGAATAAAAATATTGATTCTGAACCTGAAAATACAAAATTATTTTTGATGAATATTTAAAATAATTAAGGCCACTTTTTACTGAAAACAAAAGACGTTTGGCATTATCAGGACCTACAAATATTCCCCCATTGCATTATTATACATTATATTCAACATTATATATATATAGTAGTTTAATGTAGTACTGACACTAGAACTTGATTTTTTTCCTCACACTGAAATTTTTATTTTGGGTGAACTGTACACAATACAGATTGTCACTATCCACTATATATAGTTACTGTCCACAATGCATATTGTTGCAGTTTTGTATTGCGATATATTGTGACACGATATATTGTCACACCCCTACTTATCATTCATTGACCCCAAATATGGCTTATCACTTTAAATATGTTAGTAGCAACTTTATAAGTACGCTCACTCTAATGTTAACCTAGATAAATGTGCTCTATTATTAGGCATATTACTCTTACTGCATGAAATACAGGCACCAGCGCGATCACTTGCATTTAACTTAAATAATACTCCGTCATTTTAGTCATACAGAGTGATACAAACTGTAAAGGGTCTACTTTTATTTCTGTAAACTCACAATAACAACAAAACGTTGTGCTTTTGTAAAATAATGAAAACAATCATGCGCTTTCTGATGTCTGAACTTGAGTACTCTACAAAATGAACAGAAACTCAATGACATGAGAAATATATCTAGGCCTATAGAAAGCTTGAAATGTCTGCTTTTAAACAAACCAGTTCAATTGAAAAATAAATATTCTTAGATTATGTCATCTGTATGAAATGTGCATATAGACGTGTCCACTGCGGCGATGATGAGTCAGTATCATTGACTTAATCTCTGCAGCCGAAAACAGAAAACATTATTATAAACATGAATGAATTATTAAAATGTTTAGACAGTCTCCTGTTTTTTCATGACACACTCATAATCATTGCTCTGGCAAGATTTAAATAGGCAAATGCATAAGAGTCAATGATTGGATCATTATTGAATTGATTGCTATGTTTCTAGCATGTTATATGTTTGGCAACAGTTCTTCTAACCCTAATTGATGCAGTGTGTAGCTTTTCATTTCTTAAACCTGTAGGAAGACACATCATGGCCATATTTATCAGGCTCAAAGTCCAGACCTTAAATTCAGTGAAAGTCTTTGGGGTGTGCTGGAGGAGACTTTTTCATTGTCAATACAAGATCTTGACCAAAAATTGATGCACCTCTTCACTGTTTGGATTTAAATGGGCAAATGTCAATGATTATTAGGTTTCTAGCATGTTATATGTTTGGCAACAGTTCTTCTAACCCTAATTAATGGAGTGTGTAGCTTTTCATTTCTTACAATATTCCAGGATGACAATGTCAAGATGCATCAGATTCAAAGTGTGAAAGAATGGTTGGGAGGGAGCATGAAGAATCATTTTCACACATGAATTGGCTCCTCTGAGTCCAGACCTTAAACTCATTGAAAGTCTTTGGGATGTGCTGGAGGAGACTTTACAGAGTGATGGACTCTTGCATTGGAAATACAAGATCTTGACCAAAAATTGATGCACCTCTTGATGGAAACAAATGTTATGATGTTAATTGTTTTTTTGTGTTTGTTTTGTTTTTAGCCGGGCAGTGTATATAGGCAATTAAAGGTTTATTATTATGATTCATGGCTATAAACACTTGATTATTCGACTAATGGATTAAATGAATGACTACTAGAAAAATCTTTAGTTGAGGGTAGCCCTATTCATATCATAGTTTTATTCTATCTTTATCTTTGTGTTCACCACAGGCCTTTTTTCAAGCATGTAACCAAAAACCCATGCTAACTCGTTTCCGGGTTTTGGCCTACAAAAATACATCATCACATTTCTGGTTTGTAAATGTAGTTGAGTCAGTGAATCGAATTAATTATTCAGACCAGTTTGGTGAATTGGATTATTTGATTCATTGAAAAGATTCAAGAATCAGGCATCACTCCAATGTAAACTCCAGCAACACAATTGCATGGGAATTCATAACTACTTTACGTTTCGCCAAATTGGTGGTTGATTCTTATGAATTAGTATCTGCTTACGGTCTGGTTAGGTTTAGGGGGAACCAAGCTTGCTTCTTTCTTTAAATTGTACAAATTCATAAGAAATTGCCACCTTGTAAAATACTTTCTCATGAGATTGGGTTGGCCCCACACAAATCCATTGTATGGCTTCAGAAGTCTATAGCAGATAGGAAATTATTTTTGTGTAGTCCACTTTTGGTGTTTATCTATAAATGTGCACAGAATTTGTGGTAATGTTTCACAAAAGCATATCACTTATGTAATTGAAAATGCAGTTCCACATCACTGACAAGTTCAAAATACTTCTAAAAAGTAGTTTTAATGTATCTACCGCAAGAGATGCTGTCATTTTCTTATTATCGGTTCGAGGACAAGAACCTTTAATGCCCAAAGGATTAACATTCCATTAAGATAAAGGTGGTTTGAGGAAGCTTTGGGAGTGTGTTCACAAAGAATACAATAACTTCAGACAGATTCCATATGCTTGTTACACTATCTGGAATGGAAAGTGAAGGGACAGATGTTGTCTGGAATCATTTGGGGATCCGACTTCATCAAAGAGTTTGAGAACGCTCATGGAATTCCAAAACATCCTGTGAACTCACAATGCATTTCCTGTCTTAAGTGTGTCACGTTAGTGTGTCTGACTAAATGTGCTGATCAATTTTGGTGTATTATTGACATTTCTGGGTCGTGTCATATTTATTTTAGCAAGGAGTGACAGAGCCATATGCCTTCTGAAGGATGTGGACTATAGTCAAGTCAGCGTTATGATCATTTGGATCCTTTATATTAATATTATTAAAAACTGTAAAACATTGGATCGATATTAGATATCTCTGATGTTTCAGAGGAGCCTTGTAACCTTATGAAACTAATATAAAACTACAATGAGACATACAGAATGATACAAAATAATGGCTGGTAATAGACTTCAATTTCCTACTTCTTCACACACATGATTGCTCTTATCTTTCTGAAAATATATTCTGTATATCTAAATTAAAAATCACTAGGATAATGTTATAAGCTGTATATCAGAAGAACATTTTCTTATCTGGAATCATTGATGTGCCTCCATTTATAGATAGTGTGCTGGATATTGCTTTCAGAGGTCATCCGCCAAAGTCTCGTGTCATGGGATATAACATCAGCAAAAGCCCAATTATGAGGCTGAATATGAGTTTATGAGAATAACGGACATGTACCACATTAACTGAGACCTTTCTGGTCACCTGTCACTCTCTGTTAATTAACACTGGAAAAGTATTAATTTAAAGGACTAGGCCCATTTCTTGTGCATGTATATGTATGGACTTGTGATATGCTTGCACATCATAAGCATTTATGCATCTGCTGTTATATAATTCAGGCTAAACTAACATGTAATGATAATGAATTCCCGACTGCCCACTGTTTACCAGAAGGTAAGAAATAGTGTTAAATATGTAGTTTGTTGGCTGATAAATCACCACTGATGATGGTGGTAACTGATCAAAAAGTTTCACATTAATTTTCATGTTGGGCATATGTTGAATATTTAGCACTTCCATCTGCTCCGAAGACAAGCAAGTGTATAGTCATACATAAATGTATGAAATCCTCCCCAACCCTCATCTCTAACCTGTGGCAGAGAAGATTAGAAATATGATATTTATAAGCTTTAATCATGTGGTGTATCTGAATAACATTCAACAAAATTGATGAGATCCAAATACTGTGAAAAATTACAAGCTATTTATGATCTCTTGGGAACCAGCAAAAAAGACAATTTTACCTCATTAGTGTTTAGAAAAACACATGAATATAAAAACACACACAAAAAGGCATTTTTGGAAGGCTAAGAAATATCAACTTCAAATAAATATACACTAAACTTTGCACAAAGTTTCTCAACTGTGTTATGAAAGATACTTGTTACAAAATAACACATTAATAATAATAATGTTTTGTATTCCATAAAATATATTAATAAATAAAAACAACATAATAATAAAACATTAATATTTTAAATACATTTTTATATTTTCCATTTTCATTTGAATTAATAAATAAATTATTATAAAACAACACATTAATAATAATAATAATAATAATAATGTTTTGTATTCCATACCTTTTTTATTAATAAATAAAACATAACTTATTTTATTATTTTTATTTTATTATTTCAGTTAACGTTTATTATATTTAAAGCAACATTTTCTTCTTTTTTCTTTTTTTTTGTTTAAGCCAACTATAACTAAAAATAAATAACTACAGCATAACATGTCTTTCGCTTTGTCAAAGTGTAAGAGTACACAAGAATATAGATGGCTTCAAAAACAGACACCAACCACACCTTCTGATGTCAAAAGGGTCTTTAAACAATCGCCCCTCACATCATCAAGTGTGTGACAAAGGCATCACAAAGATTAATGAGATGTTGATTGTTTTTTAAAAGCAATTATACATTAGGACCCCTGCCAGAATTGCGACACGTCCTGCGAGTTAATCCGCACTCATTGTTTGAGTTAAGGTCTTTTCATTACCTCTTTCATTTTCAGTAACCCCACTAGACTCGAGTGCCCATGTTTGGGGATACAGAGATGTAAAGCACACCATGATCTGCTCTCAAGGTTGAAGGTGAGAGAATAATAGACCGTGAGAGGAAAGAGAGAGAGAGACAGAGGGGCGACAGGGAAAGATGGAGGAGTAGATTGGATGTGAAAGGTAGATAGCAATTGCGTGAGTGTATGAGGGAGAAAGAGAGAGAATGAGTATGTGGGTAGGAGAAAGAAGGAAGGACAGGTTGAGAGATTAATCTAACCTATGGCGTAATGAGGCCTCGGTCTGGCTGCCTTCCTCCGCAGATAGAGAAAAATCGACTGTATTTATGCCAACTTGCCATCTAGCATGTCCAAGTCCCATCAGCCAGCTGTACCCCCACCCCCAAAAATATCAAATAATGATATAAACTTTAACGGAGGGAAGCCCTATTAACTGACAGACTACTTTCTTACCCTGGCGAGAGCGATCTCGTGGGTCGAGTTCTGAAATGCCAATGTGCAATGACAATGCTGCCAACTTCCCTGACAAGGGTCTTTTATCAAGCTCTGTGGAAAGCCAGGTCCCAATCATTTCATTCCTGGAGCGAGAAAGAGAGTAAGCAACAGAGAAAATACAGAGAGACAATCCAACATCCACCCACATAGGCTCTACTTACTTCCTGTTGATGTGGATTTCAGTCGATGTCGTGTTAGACAGCGTGTGACTTTTTCTGGCAGTAATTATCTGTTGAGGTTCGCCTCATGCAACCTAAATCTTTTGGTTTTAAATCAAAAACTGTGATGTATTTGTGATAAAATATATATGATAAAGTGATAAATATTGGCAGTGCTTATGTTTTGTCATTAAAAGCTCTCCAGAAAACTACTGTGGCATCTATTTAACACATTCTGACTAACTTGTAATGACCTTTTACGGTTACCGGTTATAGAAACATTTGAAAACACTGCTGCTTATATATATATTTGCGTTAACGCATTATTAACACGTTAATTTTGACACTTCTAAAAATATATATATATATATATATATATATATATATATATATATATATATATATATATATATATATACAAACCTGATTCCAAAAAGGACACTGTACAAATTGTGAATAAAAAGGAATGCAATAATTTACAAATCTCATAAACTTAATTCACTATAGAATATAGATAACATATCAAATGTTGAAAGTGAGACATTTTGAAATGTCATACCAAATATTGGCTCATTTTGATTTCATGAGAGCTACACATTCCAAAAAGTTGGGACAGGTAGCAATAAGAGGCCGGAAAAGTTAAATGTACATATAAGGAACAGCTGGAGGACCAATTTGCAACTTATTAGGTCAATTGGCAACTCTCAGAGTGGCAGTGTCTCTCAGAAGTCAAGATCTTCGGGCCCTTAGACGGCACTGCATCACATACAGGAATGCTACTGTAATGGAAATCACAACATGGGCTCAGGAATACTTCCAGAAAACATTGTCGGTGAACACAATCCACCGTGCCATTCGCGGTTGCCGGCTAAAACTCTATAGGTCAAAAAAGAAGCCATATCTAAACATGATCCAGAAGCACAGGCGTTTTCTCTGGGCCAAGGCTCATTTAAAATGGACTGTGGCAAAGTGGAAAACTGTTCTGTGGTCAGACCAATCAAAATATGAAGTTCTTTTTGGAAAACTGGGACGCCATGTCATCCGGACTAAAGAGGACAAGGACAACCCAAGTTGTTCTCAGCGCTCAGTTCAGAAGCCTGCATCTCTGATGGTATGGGGTTGCATGAGTGCGTGTGGCATGGGCAGCTTACACATCTGGAAAGGCACCATCAATGCTGAAAGGTATATCCAAGTTCTAGAACAACATATGCTCCCATCCAGACGTCGTCTCTTTCAGGGAAGACCTTGCAGTTTCCAACATGACAATGCCAGACCACATACTGCATCAATTACAACATCATGACTGCGTAGAAGAAGGATCTGGGTACTGAAATGGCCAGCCTGCAGTCCAGATCTTTCACCCATAGAAAACATTTGGCGCATCATAAAGAGGAAGATGCGACAAAGAAGACCTAAGACAGTTGAGCAACTAGAAGCCTGTATTAGACAAGAATGGGACAACATTCCTATTCCTAAACTTGAGCAACTTGTCTCCTCAGTCCCCAGACGTTTGCAGACTGTTAGAAAAAGAAGAGGGGATGCCACACAGTGGGAAACATGGCCTTGTCCCAACTTTTTTGAGATGTATTGATGCCATGAAATTTAAAATCAACTTATTTTTCTCTTAAAATGATACATTTTCTCAGTTTAAACATTTGATATGTGATCTATGTTGTATTCTGAATAAAATATTGAAATTTGAAACTTCCACATCATTGCATTCTGTTTTTATTCAGAATTTGTACAGTGTCCCAACTTTTTTGGAATCGGGTTTGTGTATATATATATTTATATGTTTTATTGAACTACACATTACAATCAGCTAAAGCGAAGGTTACTTTTCAGAACAAGAGCGCTCCCGAGTCCGTGTTTCTCACACTGTTCACGCGAATCGCGGCACAGTTCGAGTGCAACCGAACTCAGAGCACCTCAGGTAGAGGTGTTCGACGGGTTCGCTACCCTGGTGCACTCCCAGGTCCGCATGACAGCTTTAACATTACCATTTTTTCATGCGCACCGTGCCCCATTCTGAACTAAACTGCCAGTGTAAAAACTCCCTTTATTTATATTCTTAAAATGAGAGAAATCACTGCTTATTCTGATGTTCTTTCAGATGAATACAATCGGGGTTATATTAAATAATGTCCTGGCTCTTCCAAGCTTTATAATGGCAGTGAATAGAGGATTTTGAAGCCCCAAAAAGTGCATCCATCCCTCATAAAAGTACTCATAAAGGTCTTCTGAAGTGAAGCGTTGTGCTTGTGTAAGAAAAATATCCATATTTAAAACCTTAAAAAAATAATAACTATCTTCCGGGAAGACGGCCTACACAAGTCGACTTACACCAAAAGAGCAACCCCTGACATAATGTAGTGTAAGCTTTGACGCCTCTTGCAGTTCAAACAAATAGGGCTGGACAACAAACTCAAGCTCCTCTTGTCTTATATCGAAAATATCTAATCAGCCAAATGGCAACAACTCAATTTAGACGTGGAAAAGACGATCTGCTGAAGTTCAAACTGAGCATCAGGACAGGGAAGAAAGGTGGCTTTTAAGTGGCTTTGAATGTGGCATGATTGTTGGTGCCAGACGGGCTGGTCTGAGTATTTCAGAAACTGCTGATCTACTGGGGTTTTCACTTTCTTTTTTCACTTTAGGGTTTACAGAGAAAAAGAGAAAATATCCAGTGAGCAACAGTACTCTGGCTGATCAGACTGGTTCGAGCTGATAGAAAGGGAACAGAAACTCAAATAGGCACTTGTTACAACCGAAATCTGCAGAAGAGCATCTCTGAACATGTTGAACCTTGAAGCAGATGAGCTACAGCAGGAGAAGACACACTGGGTGCCACACGAGGCTACAATTCACACTGGCTTAACAAAGATTGGAAAAACATTGCCTGGTGTGATGAGACTCAATTTCTGCCGCGCCATTCAGATGGTCGGATCAAAATTTGCATAAATAACATGAAAGCATGGATCCATCCTGCCTTGTCTCAGCGGTTCAGGCCGCTGGTGGTGTAATGGTGCGTGAGATATTTTCTTGGCACACTTTGGATTCTTAGTACCAATTGAGCATCGTTTAAATGCCACAGCCGAGCTGACCATCTCCATCCCTTTATGACCACAGTGTACTCATCTTCTGATGGCTACTTCCAGCAGGATAATGCCATGTCACAAAGATCAAATCATCTCAAACATGACAGTGAGTTCACTAAACTCAAACCACCTCCACAATCACCAGATCTCAATCCAATAGAGCAGCTTTGAATGTGGTGAAACGGGAGATTCGCATCATGGATGTGCAACCGACAGATCTGCAGCAACAGCGTGATGTAATCATGACGATACGGACCAAAATCTCAGAGGAATGTTTCCAGCACCTTGTTGAATCCATGAAGAATTAAGGCAGTTCTGAAGAAAAACATACTAATAAAAATGACAAAACCACATTAAACAAAAAAATAAAACCTTCAAAATATGAATGTACTATATGGTACAGAAATAATGGGACTTTTAGAAAATAAATCAACACAAACTTTTCACAATCGCACTAGTCCAAAAACAAATTCTGTGAAAAATTAATAAATAAAGCTAGATTCTACATTCCACACTATCTGCATAATTTGACAAAAATACATCTTGATTGGAAATGACATCTAATAAAATGTGATATTTGACTCGATTTCCTTTTTTCTTCACGCATGCTTTCGGTTGACACTGTTAAATCCACAATAACTTTAGAAGAAGAACAAGAAAGAAAAAAAAAACATTATTAGAGTCAAAATTGTTGGTCATGGTGCAAATGACGTCAAAACCAAGTGACAGTCGTAATGTATATAAATCATTTTGACAATAATATTAAACAGTTTATGATTATTTCACTCTGATCATAGTTTTATAAATATAGTAATATATTTAAGATGGATTTTCAAGAAAAACAATAAAATGTACACACACAAAGGCATTTGAAAAGTGCATGATGGACAACATGAATATGACCTTCATAAAAAATTCAATAGAAATCACATAAATAGTCTGTAGTTGAAGAAACATCACTGGCCTAAAGATGGAGAAAATGCAGCTTTGATGAAAGTGTTTGTTTCTCTCTGTGTGTGTGTGTGTGTGTGTCCCATATGTTCAAGGCTACAAGCGAAAATGCCCTAGCTAGTGATAATTAATGGAACACCAGAGGGAGTATCTTTCATATATCAAAGTTTGATTACTGAACTCACAAATCCTCTGCCATTGGGAGAATTTATGTATTTACGGTCCCGGAAAGCTGTATGGGAACTCAGCCTTGGGCTAAATTTAGATTTCCTCATCCGCACATAAACAGCAACCATCATTTACGCTGTATCAGAGTAAAGACATCCACCTGTCATTCCACATAAGAATTCCCCAGTCAGTCGGTGAAGGACACCTTGTGTGTGTATGCGTGTTTTTAGATCAGCGAATCAGACCAAACGCTACACTGAATCTGTTCTCTGATTCGCTGCCGCACACAAAATTGTTTTCCTCCCTGGAACGGCAGTCATTTTTAGAAAGGACTAAAAAGAAATTCATTTCGCCCTCTTTCGCAGATCTAACCAGAAAACATGTCACGCAGTCGCACAGCTCCAAATACCCACGGCACCTTTGTGCCTCTGTTTATAGAACGACTTGAGAGGCCTGTGATAGCATTATAAGTTTTCGCCTAAGGTTTTCCTTGTGTACCTGCACAATTTGCCTCCAGCACACACCAGCTGTGCACATTTTGCCTAAAGACACTAATGACAACAAAATATCATTAGAAACCGAGGATACTCCACTGTAGTGCGAACTGTGAACTTGTGATTCTGAAAATATCACAGACTGGAAACCGTATCTGATGTACAAAAATACATTTATTTGAAACGATTCCAAAATGACAGTAGTTTTCCATAGAAATATTGAAATAAAGATGTAACAATAACCATGAGTCATGCAGCTGTAGATTTTGTGCGACGGGAGATTACAATTATCTGTTCGTCAAAAACATTACTGGTTTTCTATCACACATAAATCGTATGGCAAGTATCTTTTCAAACAGCTTCATTTTGCTTTAATGTTTACAGTGTCGTTATTGTTACCAAGTTATGATTTATATCACAAAGAGAGTGTCAGTACAGCAAATAAAACCTGATGAATATGGTACAATGCCACTGAATGAGGGAGAGAGGGTTCATTAGCACAGAATGGCAATAAATAAATAACATAAAAAAAATAAAATAAAAAAATAGATGGTAAACATCAGCAAGTACTTTTCTATATTAGCAAGATATTCTCACTAACCTAGATAGTGCTCGGCTCTCCAGACTAACCATAACTTTTACCCTGAAGGCTGTGATAATATGCGTGATGCAACACAATCACGGCCAATCAGAACATGTTCTTATTTGACATATAGGCCATGTTTACACCTGGTATTAAGATGTATTTTGGTCGATTGGATCACAAGTAGATGAGGGAGACACATACCCCGTTACACCTGGTGTTTTAATCCGTCTCTTTTGTCCACTTTCAACCACTTCTGTCCTGATTTCTTCGAGGAAAGTGTCTATGGGCGAGTAAATGTGTATGGGTTTTCTCTGACATTTCGATCTTATGGACGAAATAAGCTCACAGTGAGTGTGTGTTAGAAATCAGGAGTGGTGAGAGAACATTGAGCTTGGTACATTTTTTGTCTTCAAACCAAATTTGGGTCTTCAGCCGGCAACGTTTAAATCCTGTCTGGCTAGTGTGCTACTCATAATGTTTACTTATTAGGTCAGTAGGTGGAGAGTAGGTTGTCTTTTGTGGCTATTCAAACATATTTGACCACATGTGTCTACACTACGAAAGCAACCCAGTCAACACTGTAAAAAATAGTTGATTCAATTTAAAAAAGTAAGTGTTTGTGTTGCATTAAAGGGGTCCTATAATGCCCCTTTTTACAAGATATAAAATAAGTCTCTTATGTCCCCAGAGTGTGTATGTGAAGTTTTAGCTCAAAATACCGCAAAAATTGTCCCTTTTTGAGGGTGAGCAAAAATGCGCCGTTTTTGTGTGTCCCTTTAAATGCAAATGAGCTGTTCAAGAAAAGGGCGGAGCTTCAAGAGCTTGCATTAGCAGCTCTGATTACCTCATGCAGACACGCACTGAAAATGTCCGAAACTTTTCAGCCTTTTATGTTCAAACCGGAGTGGGACAATGATGGAGAGATGGAGAAGTGACAACAGGACGTTTCTGAATGGTTAGTTGATGAATTTATGTAGCTGATGTGGAGTTAACTATCTTCAAGTCATTGATTAGCATATTCTGTCATGATAATCTATAAATCGCTTGTGTGGGAACTGTTGTAAGTTGCACAGAGCCACAGAATATATGCATGAAGATAGAACAAGTATAGTTTAGTTTCATCTTGCTTTTATGACATGCTATTGCATTTGCGTTACATACTGTATTGCAACAAATGTGAAAAGACGGATGCGATAGTCTGAGCAGACTACAACAACTCTTTCTCTTCTCAACATGGCCTTTGTTGTTTGTTCGCGGGGAGAGGGTTAATGTACATTTTAGGGTTAGTGATGTCACTAACCTGTGAATAAGCTCATTGTAGTCCCTACCAGCCGTTTGTTGTAGTCCTTAAAAAGCGATTTCTTTAAAAGAAAATATCTCCATTTTAACATTGAGTGTCGTAACTATGCAGACTGTCTATGCTCAAACAGCAACATTACACACTAACTCAAGTTAAAAAAGTGAAATCAATAATCAACCACCCCTTTAAAACTAAGTTTTGTCAACTTGAAATGTGCAGTACTAAGTGGCAACTTGGATATTTGAGTTGACTAAACTTAAAATTAAGGCAGCACAAACACTTACTTTTTTTGTTTTGTTTTGTTTGTCTACAGTGAAATGTGATTTAAATTACCTCTGGAAGTGGTTGAAAGTGGACAAGCTCAAAACGTTTTAGTCCCTGTTTACACCTGTATTCAGTGTCGTCTACTTGTGATCCGATCTTAATACCGGCTGAAAACAGGGCCATATGTGTGGAGCTGAATTTTGGACCAATAAGATTTAAGTGCAGTTTAAGTTGGCTACAAATATCATACCTACATCATTAACCCATATTTCATATTGTAAAACATTCCAAAATGAATTGATAGGTCTGTAAATGTTAAAGAAAACGTTGTCAACCCAAGGGAACAACAAAACACCTTGCTACTTGTAACAACATGGATGGTAAGGACAAAAATGATTTAACTAGGGAAAAATTAGCCTTATGTCTTGTAGATCTTAAGAGTAACAATGAGTAAAAAAACAAAAAAATCAATGTCAACATTAGAGCGGGACAACAACTGAATTGTAGAGATAAAGCGGCTAAGACGAACCTGCAAGTGTTAATGAGGGAATGTACGACAGGATGGTAAAGTACCAGTTTTCCCCCATTCCCTCGGCTCAAGGCCTGTGCTACTGCAATTGCATGCTGACTTCAGCACACTGTAGAGCCTCTGAGAAGTTGAGATTAAGGGCAAAACACTGTTTCATGTCACACTGCTTTGGACTTCACAGACATCATGCATTAAATGAGTCTCTCGGGCCCGTTTTAAGTTTCTTTATGGAGGAAGCATGTTAAGCACAACCAGCATCTGTGGAGACTATGCTCACGTTTACAAATGCAAAGCTGTTTTCAGCAGCTCTAGAGATGTTCAAAATGCCATGGTAAGGTTCATGAAGATGTAGCCTAAAGTAAGAAGTTATGCAAAAATACAATTAGGTCTAGATGTCTAGATCTATTTAACACACACACACACACACACACACACACACACACACACACACACACACACACACACACACACACACACACACACACACACACACACACACACACACACACACACACACACACACACACACACACACACACACACACACACACACACAAAAAATGGTTTGGGGTGGTAAGATTTTTTTTGTTTGTTTTTAAAAGAAGTATCTTATGCTCATCAAGACTGCATTTATTTGGCAATATTATGAAATATTATGCTTGTTTCCGCCACAGAATAAAAAAAAAAGTTAATTGCAACGTTTTATCTCTCCTTTCTGACTTTTAAAAATGTTTTATATCTCATATTTCTGAGAAAAGATGTCAGAATTGTGAGATATAAACTTGCAATTGCGAAATAGACTTTATAATAAATAGACTTTCCTTTCAGTCGGTCACGTTCGACGTACGTCGGAACTGTTCCGACGTACGTCTCCGTTCCCTCCTTCAGGGAATGAGGGTTACATACGTAACCGAGACGTTTCTTTTGCATATCAAAATGATTTCTGAGGGATCATGTGACACTGAAGACTGGAGTAATTATGCTGAAACATATACATATATATATATATATATATATATATATATATATATATATATATATATATATATATATATATATATATATATATATTATGCGTATATATTACATATGTAACCCTCGTTCCCTTAAGGAGGAGGAGGCGTGACGTCGGGTTGGGATCCCAATTGTCGGTCAGTTCACGCGTCGTCGAACGTGAACGACTGAAAGGGAACATTTACTATTATTATCAATGTCGAAAACAGTTGCTACTTTAATATTTTTGTGGAATCTATGATACTTTTTCAGGATTCTTTGATGAATAGAAAAATGTCTTTACTGTCACTTCTGATCAAATTAACACATTCTTGATGAATAAAAGTATTAATTTCTTAAAAACAAAAAATAAAATCTTACTCACTTGAACTCACTTCTGTGAAATACCTGAAATATTGTGGTGAAACATAATTTGGTGTCAGATTCTTCTAGAAGTTCTACATTCGAAACATGAGGTCATATTGGATTGAAATCAGAACATATAGTACATGTCAAGGTTGTGGTTAGTCTGGTGGGTATAGCAGTAAATTTAAGAATCTGAAATTATCAGAATACTCAGAATAATATGAAACCTGTTCCAAAAACCTAGTTAGCTGCCTAGGTAGAAGTGCTTCCTCATAGTGCTCCCAATTCAAAGACTAAATGGTTTCATTCTAAAACACCCTTTTTTTTAAAAAAAAATTCAGGGTCAGCAATGCATCCATCATGGAGAAGGCAATCCCATAATGCATTGAGAAAGAATGCATGATGGCAAAATATTGATTATACATCAGAGGTTGCATTAGACGTCCGCATTGTCTGGACAGGGTAGTAAGAAAAAAAAAAAAGATCTGTCTTATCTTGAATTACCTGGCATTTTAATGTTCATATTTTAATGATAATAAGCCATTTAATAGGCTCTGTTTTTGTTCACATTTTAATTTTTATTCATGAATTTACAGGACAAGCATATAGGCTAGATTATGCATTTATTTATTTATGAAGAGAAAGTTGAACGGAGACTGTGGGTCACTGTGGGTCTAATAAATCACAAATACTTTTGATATGTCCCAGCTTTCAAATTCTGTCCATTTTATCACAAAATTCAAACAATAAATAGTTTTTGGCGCTCTGTGGCGCGAGAGATCACTATAGTGCCTCACGAGTGAACACGATCATCCCTTCCTCTTTACGTTACAGAACAAAATAAACATGAATGACCATCAGAAAATATGTTGAAAGATACAGTCCAGCTTACTGAAATCCGTATCAGGTCTCTCAAGTTATTGCTCAATCAGTGTTTCAACTGCAGAAAGACGTCAATAAATCAGCTTATAAACAATGTCACGTAACTCAGAAAAGCCATTCGTTGACCATTAACTTAATAGTCAGCAAGAGCGCACTCACTACCAAGTGGACAGGGGTGAGAATTACAGTTGCAAGTTACAAGATCACCCTCAGGCCCCATTTACACTAGTGCCTTTTTGTATTAAAACTGTTGCTACGGTTAAGCCTGACATGTACACTACTCCGGCGCTTTCGAACCTCGAAAACTGAGACTTTTGAAAACGCTGCAGACCCTGTTTTAGTTACATTCAATGTAAACGGACCACATTACGCTACCGGCACACGACAATATCAAACCAGGGGCGCGTTTCCCAAAAGCACTGTACGCCAAAGTTGATCATAGAGACTGTTGGTGGCTTTTGTATTACAATGCTTTTGGGAAATGCAGCCCAGAACGTCTCTCTCAACGGTTATGTAACATACCTGCCTCAACGACAGTGTAAACAATGACACGGAGATGGAACTGCATGCTTTGCTGACTTTGTGATCCTTTTTAGCAGCCGTTGTGCTATACTACAGCTGTCTACATGCGGAAGAGACAACTGTTTACACTTGTACGTGCATGCCCAGTGTGCATGAACGATCATGTGACATGTAGACATAGATCGTTTCTGAAACGCAATGGATATGCCAGTGTAGATGAGGATCGTTTTCATTTTAAAACGCTGTGTAAACGGGGCCTCAGTGTAATCCGTCTAGGGATGTCACAAGTACCAGTACTTCAGTACCAAATCGGTACTGAAATTTAAAAAATGTGACGATACCAGCATTTCTGTAGTACCGGTAGTACCGACTCCCGAGTATATCATAGATGTAAAAGAAATGGACAAAGCGACCCCATAGACTTCAACGGAGAGAAGTGAAGTCAATTAGAAACACTCACTTCCTGATGGCTGAGCATACTGCACAGCCACAGACTGAGCTTGACGACGTAGATGTGATGTGAGCAACCTGTCTGACAGTTGTAAGTCTTCTAGTAGTTGTGCAAAGTGAAATCTGAATCACTGAATTTTGCAGAGATTTTGGCTCTCTATAGGCTTCTCCCTTAACTTTATCGGACTTTATGCCTCCGATCGCCTCATAGACAGTAAAAGATTGCCTGCAAGCTTCTCCTCTTGTCTATACGGATCAATACGGTAATTTCTCTACTGTGCGACAGAGAGTCGTGTGGTTATGACGCAATCGTTAGCCTATTTTTTTTTTACAAAAACGGCTTCTACAGGGCGATAGTGTGAGATACAAGGTAATGGAGCCTTTTATACATTGTCGTGTTTCTTTAGAAATAAACAATGGACAAATGGACTCTTTAAACGTCTCAGATGTAAAGTTATTCGCTGTCAAAGTGACGCCAAAATGAATGGGAGTCAATGGAATGCTAACAGCAGGTGATGGCTTGGTTAGCAATGGCTGCCCCTATGGAAGGTACACTTTCCGGGTCCTGGATTACCCCCTTGGAGTATATCCGGTACCCGCATCTGCGTTCAGTCGCTTCCGTGTTTATCTAAGCGCAGGGCTCCAGACTGTAGCCGAATATATATACTAGTGTCTGTGAATATTAAACTGCAAAATACTATTTAAATATTACTCCTGCATGTTCTGCGTCTCTGTGAACGACGATGCGTGCACGCGTGAAGCTTGTTCGCTATCTTTGTAGTCTCTGCTGTGTGTCACTA
Source organism: Paracanthobrama guichenoti (assembly GCA_018749465.1). Lineage (NCBI taxonomy): Eukaryota > Metazoa > Chordata > Actinopteri > Cypriniformes > Gobionidae > Paracanthobrama > Paracanthobrama guichenoti. The sequence goes on from CM031943.1 coordinate 37,898,794, forward strand.
TATGAGGACACGAACGCATAAACCGTCACTTCATGAGAATTTACCGTTTCATTTGAGAAAACTGTCATATCATGAACACAGACACTCAGTAGATTTACAGTAGATTGTACAGTAGATTTAGCTACGTCTCTATGTAATAATAATAATTATGATCTTTTTTTTATAAACAATGTTTACTTTTAAACAGAATACAGCCTTTAAATGTTTATGTATTATTTACTTATAATGATTATCATCATACATAATAAACTCATTGAATTTAATTACATTTAAAGAAAAAATAGTTAAATCAAATAAAAATAAAAACATTTTGCTGTGGTACCGAAATTGGTACCGAGTACCGTAAAAAATTTTATGGTATCGGTACCGACTACTGGAATTTTGGTACCGTGACATCCCTAAATCTGTCAAAATGATGTACGGCATTCATATTTTTCCGTCACTGCTAAAAAAATCTGTCAATTTTCGGGATAACGCGACCTCTGTTACACATATAAAATATACACTCACCTAAAGGATTATTAGGAACACCTGTTCAATTTCTCATTAATGTAATTATCTAATCAACCAATCACATGGCAGTTGCTTCAATGTATTTAGGGGTGTGGTCCTGGTCAAGACAATCTCCTGAACTCCAAACTGAATGGCAGAATGGGAAAGAAAGGTGATTTAAGCAATTTTGACCGTGGCATGGTTGTTGGTGCCAGACGGGCCAGTCTGAGTATTTCACAATCTGTTCAGTTACTGGGATTTTCACGCACAACCATTTCTAGGGTTTACAAAGAATGGTGTGAAAAGGGAAAAACATCCAGTATGCGGCAGGCCTGTGGGCGAAAATGCCTTGTTGATGCTAGAGGTCAGAGGAGAATGGGCCGACTGATTCAAGCTGATAGAAGAGCAACTTTGACTGAAATAACCACTCGTTACAACCGAGGTATACAGCAAAGCATTTGTGAAGCCACAACACGCACAACCTTGAGGCGGATGTGCTACAACAGCAGAAGACCCCACCGGGTACCACTCATCTCCACTACAAATAGGAAAAAGAGGCTACAATTTGCACAAGCTCACCAAAATTGGACAGTTGAAGACTGGAAAAATGTTGCCTGGTCAGATGAGTCTCGATTTCTGTTGAGACATTCAGATGGTAGAGTCAGAATTTGGCGTAAACAGAATGAGAACATGGATCCATCATGCCTTGTTACCACTGTGCAGGCTGGTGGTGGTGGTGTAATGGTATGGGGGATGTTTTCGTGGCACACTTTAGGTCCCTTAGTGCCAATTGGGCATCGTTTAAATGCCACGGCCTACCTGAGCATTGTTTCTGACCATGTCCATCCCTTTATGACCACCATGTACCCATTCTCTGATGGCTACTTCCAGCAGGATAATGGACCATGTCACAAAGCTCGAATCATTTCAAATTGGTTTCTTGAACATGACAATGAGTTCACTGTACTAAAATGGCCCCCACAGTCACCAGATCTCAACCCAATAGAGCATCTTTGGGATGTGGTGGAACGGGAGCTTCGTGCCCTGGATGTGCATCCCACAAATCTCCATCAACTGCAAGATGCTATCCTATCAATATGGGCCAACATTTCTAAAGAATGCTTTCAGCACCTTGTTGAATCAATGCCATGTAGAATTAAGGCAGTTCTGAAGGAGAAAGGGGGTCAAACACAGTATTAGTATGGTGTTCCTAATAATCCTTTAGGTGAGTGTACAATTCTTAGTTCAATCTAATAAAAAAATAATTTTACCCAATATTTGTTTGTGCTCTATATTTGTAAGCATATTAACAGCATCAGAGTATCACACTTTTAGCTTATAACTCAAGTCTCTTCATGTAAGGAGCACTATTGTATAACACACACAACTGCTGCCTATTTCCAAAACAGGGGGTTTGTTTAAATTAGGATGATGCCTTAGAAGACAGCAAGGCAGCTGACTAAGTTTCAAAACAGAATATTAATGCATGGCACATGCATTCATTAAAATGATTATAAAACAATAAAAAGGGCAAATGATTTCTTCAAGTTAAAGAGAAATACAGAGGCATCTAACCATTTAGATTTTTAATACATCATTTACTCTTTCATTTTTAAGAATAAATTGATTGATCTGTTTCATGCAGAAAAAAAAAAAAAAAGAAGAAAGGTTTTGGTTTTTAAAGCATGAAGCACAATGTTTTGGTTTGTAATATGTCACTAATTGAATAGAACAGGAATGAATTTTGTGGGAAGTCATGTTGGCCAAAGTCCCTTATCTTCTGATATATTGCTATACATTTACATTCACAATGTAATCTAAGAAACCACCTGCTTATTCATGAATTTTGTGTGAAACAGGCAATCAACTCCAATACAGAATGTCTAACCATATACTCAAACACTGCTCTCTATAGGTTCAACTTTAAATCTGAGGTCAAAATCCAGAATGGCAACACTGAAGCATATGCAATACATATTTACTACTTTTTGTTGTACAATGCATGAATAAAAAAATAAAAAAAACTATTTACAGTGCTGGCTTATCTCCAGCACTTCAATAAATCACTGTTTCGTTTCAGTAAAACACCCTCTTTCAGAAAAGTGTAGCAGACTGCGTCCAGTCAAGTCCAGTCTTCATTTCTATTATATTTACAGTATAAGGATATGAAATGAAAATACATTTGCTGTATATACAGAGAAATTAAAACTTGAGACCTTTTGTACAGTTCAATGGTTTTTCAATCCCTGGGAGATGAGATGCTATAACAATGTATGCAAAAGAAAAAAAGAAAGAAAATAAAATAAAAATGCACTTAACTTGATTATGGCAGTTTGTTAAACTGTTATAAATTAATTTCCAATTCTAAATGGCCAGCTATTATGATGAATACACATTATTCAAAAGGCATTCTTATTTGTAAGGCATTCACGTATGAAGCAAAATGATCATGTAATCCATTTTATCTACAAAAAGTAAAGTACAAGCTGAATGTATGGAATGCACATGGACAGTACATTATATACATGAGGAGCTTATACAGGAACTTTTAGCTGAAAGTATGTTAGATTTAAAGTTAAGTTTTATAACATTTTCAAGAAAGATATCAAGCTCTATTGTGTCTATGTTTGTATATCAAGAGATTTATTCCACAAAACATTCTCAACGTTTGATATTTCATGGACTTTTAACTAAGTTTGAGATCCAAAAAAGCTAGCTATAGAGATGTGATTTTTAATAGTATTCTCGCTTTATAGAAGTACAAAAAGCTTGCCTTCAAATTGACATTTTATCACAGTGCTTTTGGGAAGGTATCTCACTTCTTGACTGAAAAGAATTCACATTTTAGTTCATATCTCTCCGCCTTCAGACCAAGGCTAGATATGCGGGATAAATGTGTAATTAAAAGCTGAAATGTTTCAACAACCAACAATTTAGATGATTGCAAAGCAGGGTTGCTTACATGAAGGCAAAGCTGTAATATAGGCCCTGTTTACACCTGGTATTAAGATTTGTTTTAGTCAATCAGATCACAAGTAGACGAGGAAAACACATACCTGTTTACACCTGGCGCTTTAATCCATCTCCTTTGTCCACTTTCAACCACATCTGTTCTGATTTCTTCAAGGAGAGGGTCTATGGGTGGGTAAATGATAACTTTTTGTTCAAATCTTTCAATCTAATGGACAAAATAAGCTTGCGCAATTTACATATGAACGTGAGCGGAGGCGACGGAAAAAAACATACGGAGGGCATCAGCTTTCGTTTCTGCTCTAACAGCCGCAAGACCACCAGGAATCAGGAATGGTGAGAGAACATTGTGCTTGGTACATTTTTTCGTTTTCAAACCAAACTTGGGTCTTCAGCCGACGCAGTCTAAATCCCGTCTGGCTAGTGCGCTTCTGTTAGGTCAGTAGGCGGAGAGTAGGTGGTCTTTTGTGGCTGTTCGAATGCATTCGACCACATGAGCATCTACTCTATGAAAGCAATTTTTCGACTACCTCTGGAAGTGGTCAAAAATGGACAAGCTCAAAACGATTTAGACCTCATTTACACCTGTATTTAGTGGCGTCTACTTGTGATCTGATCGACCAAAGTGCATCTTAATACTGGGTGAAAACAGGGCCATAGAGAAGCATATAAAAACTGTTGGCTTTTTTATTTATTTTTATTTTTTTTACCTCAGCTGTAATTTTGCTCCCTCAGTTCAAGTTAAAACAAATATAATGAGATGACCTACTGAAGAAATGTAAAAAACTAAAAATTAAGCTAATATACTCACTAAAAGCACTCTTCACAATGTGTGAAAACCAGTTTGAACAGTTAACCAAACTTGGCATAAGTTGTGACCCAACAAAATAACTTCTGAAACGAAAAGCCACTTTTTTTTCCCCACAAACTGACTTTGATGCACAGAGGAAATGCACTGAGAGAGGTTTAGTGGCTTTTACCCCAACTTCTGCGCATTGTTCTGTAATATTCAGAACGGACCGCTTGGAATTTCAAAAGTTGGTAAATTTTCCTAAGCACGTTTTCAGTAACTTGTACTTTAGTTAAGTCTATTCTTATTTTCCACACAGATCGTAACAAACAAGACACCCATGCAAATCTGAGCTCCTTAGAAAACTATTAACAATGACAGTGTTTTTGAAATTACAAAAAAGCAAAGAAGGAAAACTGTCAACCTTTAAAATTGTGATACCTCTGTACACATTTTTACAATACGCCTCCACCTTTTTTTTCCTGATGTTTTCAGACACTCGTGCAGTTTGGGATCTCCCTTGTGCTTTCACAGGTGTTGATCACTCCACCTACTTGTCAAAGACACAGAAATGACACATTAGCCTTCAAAATTCAACAAATCAGAATAGACTATTTTTTTAACAAATGTCCCTAGTTGATTCAGAAGAAGAAGAAGAAAAAAAGCCTTCATTTAATTTAAATAGCTTTCTCCACCTTTGAAACAACTTTTCTCGATTTAACCCAGACCTAATTTTCACTATTCACTAAACCTCAATGGATAAAATCAAGTCTCGATATGATTTCAAGTTGAATATATGGTTTTGCTTTGAAATGCAGCATTACCAAAGTTAGTTCACCCAAAAATGAAAATTACCCCATGATTTAATACCCAAGCGTGTGATAGGTGTATATGACCAGTGTTGGGGGTAACACATTGCAAGTAACCTGAGTTACGTAATCAGATTACTTTTTCAAGTAACTAGTAAAGTAACACATTACTTTTAAAATTTACAACAAAATATCAGTTACTTTTTCAATTAAGTAGCCTAATGCTAGTTACTTTCATAAGTGCAGAGGCGTTGTGTGTCAACATGATGGTTATTGTAGTTCTAGACTAAAATGTGAGCATTCATCTCTAAATCAGTATTCCTCACAATTAATAAAATCAGTCAAATGCAAAGGGGTCTTTTCATTTGCACAAAAATACAACTTTCTTGTTATAAAAAATGAAACAAAAAAACGTACAAGATCAGCCCAGGTGAGAAAAAGTAATGCAAAAGTAACTAAGTAATGCAATTAATTACTTTTTTTAAGGGAGTAACGCAATATTATAATGCATTACTTTTCAAAGTAACTTTCCCCAACACTGTATGACTTTCTTCTTTCAGACGAAGTCTTCTTACAATCGGAATTATATTAAAAAATGTCCTGGCAGTGATTGGGGGGTCGAGATTTTGAAGGCCAAAAAGGCCAACTGTTGTTTGTTTTGCGCTCTCTTCTGAGCTTCGGAGCCTGCATCCTACCTCTCTCTCTCTCTCTCTCTCTCTCTCTCTCTCTCTCTCTCTCTCTCTCTCTCTCTTGACAGCACGTATGGTAGTTAGAGGAAGCTAGATATTACAGTTTTTAAAGTTTTAAATACGGATATTTTTCTTACACAAATGCATAGCTTCACTTCAGAAAACCTTCATTAACCCCCCAGAGCCTGGTGGAGTACTTTCATGATAGATGGATGCACTTTTTTTGGGCTTCAAAATGTCAACCCCATTCACACTGCCATTATAAAGCTTGGAAGAGCCAGGACATTTTTTAATATAACTCCTATTGTGTTCCTCTTAAAGAAGAATGTTATGTATACCTAGGATGGCTTGAGGATGAGTACATGGAGTAATCCCTTTAAATGCATAGGGAATGCCATTTCATGTTATCTCTAAATGCTTGATTATACATCCAACTATATATTATTCATCTATAAATGAACAGACTGGAAGTTTTCTAGTATTAGACTCATTAAAAATGTATCTTGGTGAAGGCAAGCAAATGAATATAAAGCAGGCTAGAAACTGAACCATTAAGTAAGAAATCAAGCAAAAAATACAAATGTTTCATCCCCCCCATTAAACACTCACAGAAACAGTGGTGGGATTTATTTTCTGCGTGGCACCGAATGTTGCATGTTTATTCATCACAGTTGTTGTTATCACACTAACCCCAATTTGACCCCTTTTATAGTTTAATCAGTGCTCTTTTATAATCACTGCTTAACAGCACCAATTAAATATTAATTTGCAGTTATTAAGCAATTACATGATCACAGAAGCATCCACTTGGGAAATAAGGACACTTGGGCCCAGTGTAGATAGTTCTCATTAGCATGCATTATGAATCAGATTATAAACTCTCCTGAATCTAAAGGGTGTTTTTGGTCTGATAGCTTTCACTGTGTAATTCTGAAAGCTGAACGATTCATATTTTTAGCAGAAAACAGAGCGTATCGCTCTGGATGCCACTGCAACAGTAGTTTTATAATAGTACACAGGTCTGTGACTCAAATGTTCCTGAGGCTGAAAAAGACTAAAGCCGAAAAAAAAACTTTTTCTTTCTTCTTCTTGAGAACTACTAAGGATAAGAGTACTAGAAAAGACAAGTATTTAGAGATGTATCCTCAAAAAGTTCACTATAAAAATATAATCAATAAGTCATGGCAACATATACACTCACCTAAAGGATTTTTAGGAACACCTGTTCTATTTCTCATGAATGCAATTATCTAATCAACCAATCACATGGCAGTTGCTTCAATGCATTTAGGGGTGTGGTCCTGGACAAGACAATCTCCTGAACTCCAAACTGAATGTCAGAATGGGAAAGAAAGGTGATTTAAGCAATTTTGAGCGTGGCATGGTTGTTGGTGCCAGACGGGCTGGTCTGAGTATTTCACAATCTGCTCAGTTACTGGTATTTTCACACACAACCATTTCTAGGGTTTACAAAGAATGGTGTGAAAAGGGAAAAACATCCAGTATGCGGCAGGCCTGTGGGCGAAAATGTCTTGTTGATGCTAGAGGTCAGAGGAGAATGGGCCGATTGATTCAAGCTGATAGAAGAGCAACTTTGACTGAAATAACCACTCGTTACAACCGAGGTATGCAGCAAAGCATTTGTGAAGCCACAACACGCACAACCTTTTGGCGGATGGGCTACAACAGCAGAAGACCCCACCGGGTACCACTCATCTCCACTACAAATAGGAAAAGAGGCTACAATTTGCACAAGCTCACCAAAATTGGACAGTTGAAGACTGGAAAAATGTTGCCTGGTCTGATGAGTCTCGATTTCTGTTGAGACATTCAGATGGTAGAGTCAGAATTTGGCGTAAACAGAATGAGAACATGGATCCATCATGTCTTGTTACCACTGTGCAGGCTGGTGGTGGTGGTGTAATGGTGTGGGGGATGTTTTCTTGGCACACTTAGGCCCCTTAGTGCCAATTGGGAATCGTTTAAATCAGCCTACCTGAGCATTGTTTCTGACCATGTCCATCCCTTTATGACCACCATGTACCCATTCTCTGATGGCTACTTCCAGCAGGATAATGCACCATGTCACAAAGCTCGAATCATTTCAAATTGGTTTCTTGAACATGACAATGAGTTCACTGTACTAAAATGGCCCCCACAGTCACCAGATCTCAACCCAATAGAGCATCTTTGGGATGTGGTGGAAGAGGAGCTTCGTGCCCTGGATGTGCATCCCACAAATCTCCATCAACTGCAAGATGCTATCCTATCAATATGGGCCAACATTTCTAAAGAATGCTTTCAGCACCTTGTTGAATCAATGCCACGTAGAATTAAGGCAGTTCTGAAGGCGAAAGGGGGTCAAACATTAGTATTGTGAGTATTGTTAGTGTTAGTATTGTATTAGTATGGTGTTCCTAATAATCCTTTAGGTGAGTGTATTTACACTACTTTAATTTTACAAGATTCAACTAAATTTTTTAAAGTCCGTTTAATTTAAATTGAAATTCCAAGTTATCAGCTAATTTAATTAGTTAGGGTTGGATAACTAACCCTTAGTTAATTGTAACTATGCATAATTTACTGTTATTACTATAGTAAGTACATGTAGTAATGTGTAACTTTGTCACCTTAAAATAAAGGGTTACACTTTATTTTAAGGTGTCATTGTTACAGTGTAATTATATATTTAAGTACTGAGTAATATTAATTAACTACATGTACTTTAGGGTTAGGTTAGGATTAGGGTTTGGTTGGGGTTATTTCTATGGCAAGTACATGTAAAGTGTAACAAGGGCAATGTAAAATAAAGTGTTACCAAAAGAAAAGTGTATTTTCTTAAGTAAGTGTAAGTTTTATCTTACACAAATCTTTTAAATGAATTCATTAATTGATTGATTTCTAAGCATTTCACTCACGTTTGGCACGGGCCTCCAGCTCTTTCTCCATCAAATCACTCAGGGTGATTTTGGGTGTGGCGTCATTCTGGCCCACCGTACTGATCATCTCCTGCTCTTTCTCGTGGTTCACCTCCGCGTAGATGTTAATCCAGGGGATTTTTCTGCACAGGTTTTTGATAGGAAAAATCATTGTGTTTAAAATGTGTAGTGTAATTTCTGTGCACCACTAGTGGCACTGAATGGAATTTCAATCTGTTTGAGCATATATTGAGAAATCAATCTCACATCAAGAACAGAACAGACAAATGCAAACAAAAGTTTGAATTTGCGCCCATTTCAGCTGCAAATTGGCATCACACGCATGACAACACAAGGTGAGGACTGTGCACGTGCAAACGTGTTAATCTGCGATCTATCAAGTTGTTAAATACTGTGTGACTGCAAGCACAAGCTTTCATTGTATTCCTGAAATAATGATTGCTGAGTATATTTAATAACTTCTGGAGGAGAAGTTGCCCATGCAATCAGAGGTAGCGAAGCAAAATACATTGTCTTGATAATTCAGTGGGACACCCCGTAATGTATTTGTAATTTCCACAAATTTCATGGTGTGCTTTTCCAACACACAATTGTAATGTGTTTGCCATTTTCCAAGCTCACTTTTTTATTTTTATGAATTAGAAGTGTTTCCTCCCCCATTTTTCCCCTTCAAATTACTATTAATTTTGTGAGCTAATTGCTTTGTTTTTCCAAGTGTAACATTTCCATAAATATGCTTCCTTTTTAAATTACTTGGTGGGAGGGGGTGAAAAATTATATCCATTATTAATGATTGTTTCAACATTTCCCTGAGTCTCTTCCATTTGAATTATTTTGAGACCAAATAAATTATTCAAAGCATTACAAAACAGTTTTCCAGTAGAGGAACCACAGCTGCATATTAAACAATCCATTGATATTTTCCTACACTTTCACAGGACATATTTTCCCACATATTTCTACCATAGCAAGCTAATAACTAGATCTCACAACTAGCATGAGTAAAAATAGCACTCCTCATGCAAAGGAAAGTTTTTTATACCATCCCATCAAATCTTACTTTATATTTTATCTGTATATATATATATATATATATATATATATATATATACAGAAACAAAACAAGAAACAAGAACTATGGTATGCATGAAAAGAAATGAAATTCAATGGTTGGAGTCCTGGTAAAAGAAATGTGTGATGTAAAGACTGTTTGCATGGACATACCTCTTAAATTTGTAGATGAGAAATACAGCTAAACCCAAAAACACCACCGACAGAAGCATCAGCATAGCAGAGCTGCTGTGTCTCGGGATGGAGTCGACCAGTGGAGCTGTGACAAAGACAAGCACAAGAGGTAATGCACACTTTCACTTCAAACCCGCTAAGGTTATATTATATTATATATATAATACTTTCACTTCAAACCCACTAAGTCCCAGCCTCAGCCCATTCAGAAGTACTGGTTCTTAGGTAGAAACCTATAGATGGAAGCCTGACAAAAATGCTTATTTTAAAGAAAACGTCAAACGGACTCAGAGGCTTTTGCATGTTTAGTCTACATTTTATATATATATATATATATATATATATATATATATATATATATATATATATATATATATATATATATATATATATATATATATATATATATTTTTTTTTTTTTTTTTTTTTTTTGTGTGAATCAAGCTTTCATATTAAATTGATCAAAATTGACAGTAAAGACTTTTACATTGTTACTAAATATGTTTTTTTTTTTTTTTTTTTTAAATGCTGTTTCTTTTGAACTTCCTATTCATAAAAGAATCCTGAAAAAATATAATAATAATAATAATAATAATAATAATAATAATAATAATAATAATATTATAATATATATTCATATATTATATTGAGAGAATAACGTGCTTTCAAAACATTGCTGTGTTTAAGCAACCCAATCCATTAACATAGTCTCGACCAATAGTGTGAGTTTGGGACTGGACTATCTGATTGGTTGACCAGTGGCGGAGGAGAAGTGTTTCGAGAAATGACCTTGAAAACAAAACCTCCTGGTAACTAGTGGCATAGAAATGACACACTTCAGCTTTAAAACCGATTCAACTATTTTCTCTGAGGATATGACACCTTGAATGATAACTTATGAAAGCCAGAGCACTTAGCAGAAGCTTATTTTGCCCTTACCTTTAAAGTGCTCCTATTATAGTTTGAATATTCCCTTTCATGCAGTGTGTAATGTACAAACCCGATTCCAAAATAAAAAAATAAAAAAATAAAAACAGAGAATGCAGTGATGTGGAAGTTTCAAATTTCAATATTTTATTCAGAATACAACATAGATCACATATCAAATGTTTAAACTGAGAAAATCATTTTAAGGGAAAAATAAGTTGATTTTAAATTTCATGGCATCAACACATCTCAAAAAAGTTGGGACAAGGCCATGTTTCCCACTGTGTGGCATCCCCTCTTCTTTTTATAACAGTCTGCAAACGTCTGGGGACTGAGGAGACAAGTTGCTCAAGTTTAGGAATAGGAATGTTGTCCCATTCTTGTCTAATACAGGCTTCTAGTTGCTCAACTGTCTTAGGTCTTCTTTGTCGATCTTCCTCTTTATGATGCGCCAAATGTTTTCTATGGGTGAAAGATCTGGACTGCAGGCTGGCCATTTCAGTACCCGGATCCTTCTTCTACACAGCCATGATGTTGTAATTGATGCAGTATGTGGTCTGGCATTGTCATGTTGGAAAATGCAAGGTCTTCCCTGAAAGAGACGACGTCTGGATGGGAGCATATGTTGTTCTAGAACTTGGATATACCTTTCAGCATTGATGGTGCCTTTCCAGATGTGTAAGCTGCCCATGCCACACGCACTCATGCAACCCCATCCCATCAGAGATGCAAGCTTCTGAACCGAGCGCTGATAACAACTTGGGTTGTCCTTGTCCTCTTTAGTCTGGATGACATGGCGTCCCAGTTTTCCAAAAAGAACTTCAAATTTTGATTGGTCTGACCACAGAACAGTTTTCCACTTTGCCACAGTCCATTTTAAATGAGCCTTGGCCCAGAGAAAACGCCTGCGCTTCTGGATCATGTTTAGATAAGGCTTCTTTTTTGACCTATAGAGTTTTAGCTGGCAACGGCGAATGGCACGGTGGATTGTGTTCACTGACAATGTTTTCTGAGCCCATGTTGTGATTTCCATTACAGTAGCATTCCTGTATGTGATGCAGTGCCGTCTAAGGGCCGAAGATCACGGGCATCCAGTATGGTTTTCCGGCCTTGACCCTTACGCACAGAGATTGTTCCAGATTCTCTGAATCTTTGGATGATATTATGCACTGTAGATGATGATAACTTCAAACTTTTTGCAATTTTTCTCTGAGAAACTCCTTTCTGATATTGCTCCACTATTTTTGGCTGCAGCATTGGGGGAATTGGTGATCCTCTGCCCATCTTGACTTCTGAGAGACACTGCCACTCAGAGAGGCTCTTTTTATACCCAATCATGTTGCCAGTTGACCTAATAAGTTGCAAATTGGTCCTCCAGCTGTTCCTTATATGTTCATTTAACTTTTCCGGCCTCTTATTGCTACCTGTCCCAACTTTTTTGGAATGTGTAGCTCTCATGAAATCCAAAATGAGCCACTATTTGGCATGACATTTCAAAATGTCTCACTTTCAACATTTGATATGTTATCTATATTCTATTGTGAATAAAATATAAGTTTATGAGATTTGTAAATTATTGCATTCCTTTTTTATTCAAAATTTGATACAGTGTCCCAACTTTTTTGGAATCGGGTTTGTAGCTGTTTGTGAATGTAAACATTCTGCAAAGTTGTAAAGTCGAAAATGAACGATAAATAAAATTATTGTCTCCCAAAAGAAAGAATCGACTCTGAACCACCAATTCATGTTTGTATGCATTTCGGGATCGGGTTGAATAGCTAGTTCTTCCAATGTTTCATCATCGGACTCGTGCTCGGATTGATTTGGTAAAATCAACGTCATCGTTACTGTCTTTACAGTGTGTACAATCACTGAGGACTGAGGAAGCCTCAGCTGAAGTTCAGTTATGGTAATGAGTGTTTAGCTTCCGAAACACGAGCTGTACGCAGTAGATCAATCATAACAGATTGGGCCATCTGGCCAATCAGAACAGAGTAGGCTTTCAGAAAGGAGGGATTTAGAGACTGATTCATCCCTCAAAAGTCAGTTGAGAATCAGTAAAAAAAATTATATTATGAGAAAAGGAAATTGTAATGAAATGTAAACCTGTTGTTGGAGACCTCCAAAACTAAAATAGGAGCCTTTAAAATATCATAATAGGGGCACTTCAATATAATTTCAACAGCACAATATTTGCAAGAGGATTCACTGCTAGTTTTCTCCAATAACAATATTGTCTGAACAATATGTACCAGTCTCACAAGTGAAATAAAGAACTGATCTTGAATTGCATCTCCTATGACACAAAACTCCTTCTGCTCTCCCAGAGGGACTTCTGCCAATTGTTGGCATCACCTCAAAATCGTTCATGGGTGTTTTACACCCACTGTATATTTCTACTTTCACTCTGCTGACACATGACTGCACACCCATACACAACAGCAATCTCTTCATCAAGTTTGCGGACGACACGACCGTAGTTGGTCTCATTAGCAACGATGATGAGACAAACTTCAGGAGAGAGGTGAGCCACCTGGCCAGGTGGTGTGGCGACAACAATCTTTCTCTGAACATGGAGAAAACGAAGGAGATTGTTGTTGACTTCAGGAGAATGCACACCCAGCACACTCCTCTGACCATCAATGGTGTGACTGTGGAAAGGGTGAGGAGCACCAAATTTCTGGGTGTACATATCACAGAGGACCTCTCCTGGACCGCCAACACCACAGCACTGACCAAGAAAGCACAGCAGCGACTCTACTTTCTCCGTAAGCTGAGAAGAGCCGGAGCCCCAGCCCCCATCATGCGCACCTTCAACAGAGGCACCATCGAGAGCATTCTGACCAGCTGCATCACTGTGTGGTACGGCGCCTGCAACACATCCTGCCGTAAAGCACTTCAGCGCATAGTGAGAGCAGCTGAGAAGATCGTTGGTGTCTCTCTCCCACCCCCCCAGGACATTTATAACTCCCGCCTCTCCCGCAAAGCCCTCATCATTGCGAGAGACCCCTCCCACCCATCGCACAGCCTCTTCAGTCCAGCAGACTGAAGGACAGCTTCATTCCCCAAGCTGTCAGGGCATTGAACTCCCTCCCGACTCTGCCGACTCTCCCCTCTTCTGCCCCACGCACCTGATCTGGGAATCACCCCCCCCAGTTCTCCTCCCTTCATCTTCATCTACCTCATATATTGTCTCTCTGAGGAATTGGTCTCCCCTCTTACAGACTCTTTTTTTGCACACACTCTTATAATTTTATTTTATACCTGCACTGACTTAAATCTGAAATTGCACTATTGTTACCATTGTTTGCACTATTTGCCATCGCCACTTTACCTCTATAATTCACTTTATCCATCTTTTTTTAATCTTTCTTCTGTTGTTGTTACTGTTAAACTTTTGTTGTTATTGTTATTGTTTTGTTGTTGTTAGTGCCTAACAAGGGTCTGAGAGTCATAGAATTTCAATTCTCTGTATGTATGTACTGTACGTATGGCGGAATTGACAATAAAGCTGACTTTGACTTTGACTTTGACTTGACTCTGATGCTGTTGAAAGATAGCCCTCATGAATCCTCTGACCTTTCCAGAAGAATCTTGAGCGCTTTCCAGAACTTTGACTACGAAAACGAGAAAAGAAATGGGCCAAGGAGGCAGCCAATATTTTGCCGTAGAAGTGGGTAATAGTGCAGAGTGTTTACTCTCTACTACTCGATGCTATTATCGCTACAAGATATTAGTAACCATTACCAAGTGGCTGGCCTAGTTATGGCATAGAATAGCAAAGGCGCCAAATGATATAAATGTGGCACATGGCGGTGTACAAGATAGATGATTATGAACATGGTAAATTAGATGGAATTTATTAAAAGCATACAGGACATCTTATTATTTGGGACTCTGGTTCCAATTCAAATTATTTATTAATTTGGTTCATGATTTATCCATAAAACTGTATTTTTATGTGTGTTGTTATTAACAGTATTTTTGATGTGTGTTCCCTAGGAATCAAACACATGACTGTTTCTAATGAAGGTATTATATTTCTGTCATAATTTCAAGTTCACTCATTCATTCTGAGACATGCAGAACATGCAGACTTTATATTTAAACAGCAGTTTAATAATCACAGATGGCTTCCATACTGCAATTTGAATTTGATTAATTGTAGAACCATAGCTTTTGATTTATGACTCCAATTTGGTGATATTTGTATACAGTATATCCTGTATTAATGCAATTTTTCAGTTAATTTGTTTCCTGAAATATTCCTTAGTGATTAAACAACACTAAAACAACAACATTATTTTTTTAATTAAATACCAAGTTCTGAATATGAATAATTAAATAATCAAGCTATGAACAATAAGTCAGTAACTAAACTAATTTAATGACAATCATACTGACTTACAGTTCAATGAGCGAGTCAAGAATCTCTCTGAATTTTTCACTGAGTGAGTCGTTGGAACCGGATATCAAGATTGAGATTGTGATTGAAACTGCACAAAAACAAATTTGGTCTGAATATGGTTTCCATTCCCAATCAGCTTATTTACACACAAAAACAATCTTATTCATAAACTGGCCAAATAAAAGCAACAGACAAGAAAACCTAATTCTATTCAAAGTAGACTTTTTTTTTCTTCTTTGAAAGTGAGAAAATCTTGCAAGCTATGATTGCTGGAGAGCAATTATCCAATTATCTTCCATAAGGCTTTCAGCATCACTAGTGGAGCATAAAAGCCCAATCTTTCAACAATATATAGTGCTGACAAGCTTCTAGTCTCAAGAAAGCAATCATCGTAATTACTCAGACGAATCTGGGGAACGGTATATGGCACCCGACAGAGGCTAGAGAGAGAGATCAACTGAAATACCACTATGTAAGGTAATCAAATATAAGCAGTTGCACACTTCAGCAATCAACTAAGTCATGCCGAAATGGCCACAAACAATATGTTTTCAACAGTTTGTTACCTAAAGTTAATTGCGTGATGTAAACGATGACCCGGGAGCCAGGTTTCAACTCGAACTCCACCGAGATCTGATTCAGTGCATTGACCAGGATTTCTGATATCTAGGAAGAAAACAGAATTCAGAACAGTTATATGCAGACTTCAGGAAATGAAAGCAGTGCTGCTTGCCAAGAGGGGAATGAAAAAAATAAATAAAAAAATACAAAAATAAAATGCATACGAATAAAATAAAATGCATAAAATAAAATGCATAAAAAATAAAATACATAGAAAAAAAATACATAAATGAAAATAACTTAAATACATAAAAATAATACAATCATAAAATAAAACATAAAATAAAATACACAAAAATAAAATAAAATACATAAAAATAAAATAATAAAATAAAATGCATAAAAATAAAATAAAATAAAATAATAATAGCATTGCCTGGTCTTTATTTAAGAATATCTGATTCCCAGTGCGCCAGATGATTGAGTGCGCTGTTGGTTGGTGTTTACTTGCTTTTTGAAATGAAATGAAAATTAATAATAAGATTACAGAATCAGGAAGTTGCTACCTAAAATATAAATCTGTTTATTTTACAGTTGTTGTTTTTTTCTCAAAATGATAAATTTTTCAAATAATTCAGTTACTTTAGTAAATATTATGTAAAAATAAATATTAAAATTACTGCAGAAATTGTTATGCCTGTGATATTTACTATCGTAAAATTAAATATGTAATATTAAATTAATGTCTGATATCATATATCGACCATAAAAAAACAACAAAAAAACAACAAAAAAAAAATCCATTTCGGTTGAACACTATAGTTATAATACCTTAGAAAGTACTAATAAACATTTGACCCTCAAAAGTGCCTACTGTAAAGACCCTTGTTGTGACATGTCCTTGTCATGTAAGCCTAATTAGAAACTCTTTCCGCTATTATCACAGAGATAATTTTGCCTTTAAGGTTAAAGAAAATAGGTAAAAATGTCATAGAATCCCCTTCGGGATATTTTTGACACATCGTCTCCTTTTTTGGTGACAATTACTTTCATTGTAGCCCCAGGTAGAAGCTGCTCTTTTATTCTGATAGAGGTCCATCATTCTCAAGTGCATTTCAACCTTGACTATCAATGTGAAACCGCAAAATTTGCATCAGATCACATCTAACCTGCTCCAGATCCTCCTCTGTCCGTTTCCTGCCATCCGATTGGTTCCTAGGAGGAAGCAGGAAGAGTTCCGCAGCAGTCGGAATGCCAGGAAACACGGCCACCAGCAGCTGTTCTTCTGGTATGTCAGCGACCTGGACAAAACGGCACTAATTACATAAGACTCAATGATTTATATGTTACCGTCTCCTGCATTTATGAGGGTTACATTCATTTTAAACGAGGCTGATGGCTTCCAGTAAATCAGATTTGATGTATACAGAATGAATCCCGGCCAAGAAATTATTAGACGCGAGCGTGCGAGTGCAAGCGGTTATACACGCATTGAATTCCTAAAAACCTCAATCAATATATTTGTCAGAGAGCCACTACTGAACTCAAAGGTCTAGACATTATGGGCTGCCGCAAAGCCAATAAAGGGAAGCCCACCATGTATTCTCCTAGAGATACTCACTAAAGGCCATTTCCCTCATAAAGAGGAAATTATCCGACCTCAGGTAAATAATCTTTGTTTTATCTGCTACCACCACACAGGGCTCATCCGGTTATAAAACAATAGCTCAAGAATAGACAGCCTAAGTATAATTTACAATGAGCAACGTGGCCAGAGCTGAAGCAGCCTTACGGATCAATACTCCGAGTCTAAGTTTGTACTCACCCCTGCAATATTGGAGAAAAAAAAGCCCTGGGGCTCATTGAAGGATTCAGCCTATATGTGCAACTGCTACTGATATTCCTAATGATTAACACACTTCTCCAAACTCCAGCCTTTATTTCTTTCTCAACACACTAGATTCAACACATACCCCTTCTGCTGGGAAAATGAAGGCCCAGGAAGGCAATTAGACAGCAAAAGAGAGACATAACATTGCAGTGCTCTTAATTACACCCTACTAATAGCTTAAGAGTCATTGTTGTAATTAAAATCGCTTAATGTCAAAACATTCTCTTCCACAGACCGAAGAACTGTGGAATAACATCAAAAGGCACAGATGCAATAATCAATTATAGTAGAGGACAAAGTTGTTATTAAAGAGGTTGTTTAGACATCTGTTGTGTTTTCTGTCATTGTAGTTCATCTTTCCCTATTTAAGTCTTGCTCGGCTGCGTCTATAATATTGACTCTCCACCAGAATGCAAATAAAGCTTTACAGGCAAATTTCAACATTTCAACACTTCTGTTTACTTACAACTTGTTCCGATATTTTTCATTCAGATGTATAGCGCCATTAAAAAAAATACATTACTGTCATCTTTACAACAGAGACCATCTATTGTGCAAATGCAAAATCATCAATGTGAAAGTCTTTTAGAGCACAGGACTCACAGATTTACTGAGAATTATCATAAATGGACACATTTGCACAGCATGAGCTGGGTTTTTGCTGAAGATTGTGCAAATGTGCACTCTGGTCATGCCAAGAGTTCATATTAGGTAAATGTGGTGCAAATGGAAATGCAGGAAGACACATTCACCTCTATATATAGGCTGGAGTTTGAAGATGAAAGTGTCTCCCTGTTACTGAGGAAACTACATTTACATTTGCACCACATCCAGATATATTTAGCAAATATGATATATACAGTCAAACCAAATTCAGACGCCTTCAACATTTCACAGTTTATTCACTAGTTTAGAAAATGGTAATAAAATATGACAAGAACTCTGAGTTAAACTGTCAGAACAAATTCATCTTGATAATGTCAGATAACTTTGATAGAATGGATTACAATCAACCAATCAGCTGTTAAATTTAAAGTACACAATTAGATAATACCAATTTAGGTCAACCAATGACCAAGCAATGCTTCATTTTGTTCAGTCTGTGGTGTAAAAGGTCGCATTAGCAATTAAAGAAAAAACACATGGTCAGGTCAAAGTGTCTGAATCATTTTGGTTCCAAATTTATATAACAGTTTACTTTATTTTGCTATCCACACTAGCATAAATTAACTATAGTGTCCTGCACCCACTAGTAAAAAAGTATATATCTGGTGTCTGAATAATTTTTTTTTTTTTTTTTTTTTTTGACTGTACATATACATACACTACCATAAAAAGTTTTGGGGTAGACTTTTTTAAAATGCTTTTGAAAGTCTCTTATGTTCACAATGCTGTATTTATTTGATTGAAAATACAGTAAAACTGTAATATTGTGAAATATTATTACAATGTTTGAATATATGTTTTAAATGTGATTTATTCCTGTGATCAAAGCTGAATTTTCAGCATCACTACTCCAGCCTTCAGTGTCACATGATCCTTCAGAAATCATATGCTGATTTGATGCTCAAGAAACGTTTCTTATCATTATATGTTGAAGGAAGCCATGTATGTTGTTTGAAGCCATGGTATGTTTTTTTTTTTTTTTTTTTTTTTTTTTTTTCAGGAATATTTAATAAAAGGAAATTTAGAATTTCATTTATGAATTAATTTATTTGAAATAGAAATACTTTTGATCAATTTATTGCAGAATAAAAGTATGCATGTCTTTTAAACGTGTTTCCATGTTTTATGGGGACTTCCCATACACATAATGTTTTTATATTGTACAAACTATATATTCTACAATGAAAAAAAAGGTGTTTGATTTACATAATCATGTACACACTGTAAACCCTAATGCCAGAGCCAACTCAAATTAAACTAATTAGTTAACTCAAATCAACTTTTATGAGTATTTCAAACTTTTTTGTTTTGATTTCACAAAACTGACACATTAAGTAATTTTAATTGTTTCATTGTTTTGAGTTTTATGAACTTGTTTCTTTTAATTTACACTAACATACATTTAACCAAAACTGGACGGGGGTTTCTATTTCCCAGCATGCTTTGCCATGAAACTCAAAAGGGAGAGTAAATACTCAAATTTAGGCCTAGTCCACACGTACACAGGTATTTTTATAACCAGAGATTTTCCTCCTCCGTTTTAAAAAGAAAATTGCGTCCCCACAAGCACGGTTTTAAAAAAATATCTGTCCACATGAAAACGCAAAAACACGCTATGATTGGCTGCCTGATTTCCACATGGGTCCCATCTATGGCACCGATGCACTGTGTGAGGGATGCCATGGGCTTGATGAAACCCTTCTACAAGTTCCTTTACTTTGGAGTGACTGTAATGGCTTCATACACTTGCTTTACTATTTTGTATTATTACATTCTGGCGCCTCTGTTCTGCAATACAATGAGATAACTGCGCATGTAACTGTATACATGTGATAAGGGCTGTTAGCAGAGTTATTAAAAGCTACGTCCGCCATTGCATAGACTCGACTCGAGCGCACACTTCGACTTCACAACCCGAAATCTCCGGTTTCACCATCTACAGGTGCAGGTCATATAATTAGAATATCATCAAAAAGTTGATTTATTTCACTAATTACATTCAAATAGTGAAACTTGTATATTATATTCATTCATTACACACAGACTGATATATTTCAAATGTTTATTTCTTATAATTTTGATGATTATAACTGACAACTAAGGAAAATCCCAAATTTATTATCTCAGAAAATTAGAATATTGTGAAAAGGTTGAATATTGAAGACACCTGGTGCCACACTCTAATCAGCTGATGAGCTCAAAACACCTGCAAAGGCCTTTAAATGGTCTCTCAGTCTAGTTCTGTAGGCTACACAATCATGGGGAAGACCGCTGACCTGACAGTTGTCCAAAAGACGACCACTGACACCTTGCACAAGGAGGGCAAGACACAAAAGGTCATTGCAAAAGAGGCTGGCTGTTCACAGAGCTCTGTGTCCAAGCACATTAATAGAGAGGCGAAGGGAAGGAAAAGATGTGGTAGAAAAAAAAAGTGTACAAGCAATAGGGATAACCGCACCCTGGAGAGGATTGTGAAACAAAACCCATTCAAAAATGTGGGGGAGATTCACAAAGAGTGGACTGCTGACCAACTTTATGGAGATGCAGATTTAATTTTCCAACAGGACTTGGCACCTGCACACAGTGCCAAAGCAACCAGCACCTGGTTTAAGGACCATGGTATCCCTGTTCTTAATATCAAATCTATGGGGTATTGTGAAGATGAAGATGCGATATGCCAGACCCAACAATGCAGAAGAGCTGAAGGCCACTATCAGAGCAACCTGGGCTCTCATAACACCTGAGCAGTGCCACAGACTGATGGACTCCATGCCACGCCGCATTGCTGCAGTAATTCAGGCAAAAGAATCCCCAACTCAATATTGAGTGCTGTACATGCTCATACTTTTCATGCTCATACTTTTCAGTTGGCTAATATTTCTAAAAATCCTTTCTTTGTGTTGGTCTTAAGTAATATTCTAATTTTCTGAAATACTGAATTTGGGATTTTCCTTAGTTGTCAGTTATAATCATCAAAATTAAAATAAATAAACATTTGAAATATATCAGTCTGTGTGTAATGAATGCATATAATATACAAGTTTCACTTTTTGAATGGAATTAATGAAATAAATCAACTTTTTGATGATATTCTAATTATATGACCAGCACCTGTACATGAAAACACTGAAACCGAAGTTTCTTTAAAACCTTCTCCCTGCCCGGAATTTTCAAAAAAGTCCAGTTTCAGTAACCGGATGCTGCGTTTGCGTGTGGACGAGCAGCCAAACCACGTAGAAAGAGAGCTGTGGTTTTGAAAATACCCGTGTCTGTGTGGACAGGGCCTAAGTGTTATATAATGTTATGGTGCAAGATTAACGTTAAGTGGGAAATTTAGTAGCGTTTAATGTTTTGATATGCTAGTTTGGAATAGTTTCTGTTATGTCGTTTTTTTTTTTGTTTTTTTTTTGTAGGTTTACCATCAGGGGGACGAGTGGAGCATGAGCTTAGTTTGAGAACAGATATGATAAATGTATTATATTGCTGAACTCATTCTGCAAGTGTTATGCTATGCTAATGCTATAAAAAAACATTTTGTTATCA
Source organism: Paracanthobrama guichenoti (assembly GCA_018749465.1). NCBI lineage: Eukaryota > Metazoa > Chordata > Actinopteri > Cypriniformes > Gobionidae > Paracanthobrama > Paracanthobrama guichenoti. The sequence continues at coordinate 37,920,724 of CM031943.1, forward strand.
ATTAGCAAGGTGGTATTTATTGAATTAGCTAGTTAAAGCTAGCCAAATTTCCACTACTAAAACCATAGTATATTAAATTATAATTTTAAGTTAAATATATGAATTAGCTTACTCAAATAGTTCAAGTTAAGAGCAATTAAAATGTATCAGTACAAAAGAAAAATCTGCAAGTTCTACTTAAACTTAAAATTTCTTGACTTAAAAAATTATGTAACTGATTACCTCAATTGATTGATTGAGTTTTGCCAACTTATTCGGGTTTACAGTGCATTGGTCCCACATGAATCAGCTAAACATAATTCGTTCACATAATTTCAACAGCATGGTTTCAAGTCATTTTTTTAAGTGACTCAGTTAAGTAGTAAAGTTATATGGTTCTGTTATAGATATTCAGTTGTTGGTTTTTTTATCTTGTCATTTTCATGGACTTTTAGGTTGTTTTTTCAGTCACATGTTCTCTTCTCCTTTGTCTTAGTTTCCTGCCAATCATTAGTTTCTATGGACACTGATTAATCATTGCAGCTGCTTATCATTTAGTTCATTATCTCTGTCTATTTAAGTTCCTCTGTTTGTTTCACTCATTGTCTGGTATTGTTTGTGTTGAGCACAGTTTTGCATGCCTAGTTGTTCTTGGATTTACTAGCCTTTAAGTTGAAATGAAAATGAACTGCACCAGTCCACAGCCTATAACCAAATGCTCCACTTTTCTCCACAATCGCAACCCAGTGTAATTTAAACAGTTCTAATAATTCCAACATAATTGAACATTAAACACCGTTAAACACCATCCAGTCTCCCCCTTTTCTCATCTTGCTCAAAAACACATAAAATAAAACTTAATTTCAACATTTTTATTCTCCTCATTAAGTCCCAATCAAAACATGCTGGGAACTACAGTTTCAGCAAAAATCATTTGTGAGTGCTCGATTGGCTCACATTCACCCTAAATAATTTAACCTAGTCGATTGCTCATTTTAGAGAATTACATTAACCAAAAGTAAGAAATCTAGTTTAGAAGAGAAGCGTAGATCACAAATGTTTGACTTTCTCAGTTTGTGTAAATCCACTTGGGGTTCAGAGTATTTATTTTTTCCCACATTAATTTCACACGTCTAGTATAAGTATGTGGTTTTGTTTCATTAATACAGTGTGTACTTTTTTTTTGATTTACCCCGAAAGAATGGAAGAGAAATGTGACAACATGCCCCATAGGTGGGGTACACTGTTGTCACATGTTGTGTTGCCCGGTCACATGTTCCTTTGTTTAGTTTTCCCGCCACTCCTGTATCACCCTCATTATGAGTTAATTTGTCCCAGCTGTGTCCTGTTAGTCTAGTTCATCACCTTGTTTCCCCTGTCTATATGAGCCCTCTGTGTGCCCTCAGTGTTTGTCGGTTCTCGTTTGCGTTTGTTGGTGTTTTCCTGTTTGTTTCCCAGAGTTTGTGATTAAAGTTCCAAGTTCCGAAGTTCTCCTTCGCCTTTGTGAGTTTGTTCCACACCAAATCCGTAACAACTGTAACATGTGAGGGGCACATTGTCACATGACCAAATGACAGCTTAAAATGTTATCCAATATGATCAAAAAAATACTAAAATCACTGAAACATTTTGTCAATAAAATACAATTATTAACTTTTGTCATTTAAAATAATGGCATTTTTTAATAATGAAAAAGAAACTAATTTTTGAGTTTGACAACAAACACGTGGCTAAATACAGCTATATAGCATAGTTCAAAACATAATAATAATGAATCATTTCTGAACATTGACATTCACCCTTTCCTTATGGTTTCTCAATAGAATTAATACAAGTATAGAATATAATAGCGTAGTTCTAATAGGGGCTCATTGTAATGCAGTGTGACAACATGCCCCATTGAGGAACTGGGATTTAACCCACAGCTCGTGTCTTCTGCTGTTAGATCAGCATTAAAGAACCATCTCAACTGTTAAATAACAGATATAAGATTACAGTAATACAGTAGATTCGTCTCATTTTAAATAAACACAAAAAACAGAGATGAAAAATAAACAAGTAAGAAATGTACTTTTGCTATGGTTAAATGTTAAATGATATCTTCCAAAGATTTTTTAAATTTGGCACAATTTTTTCTCTATATAGCATTTATATGGCAACTAGTAGATACACTGAGTTTCGTCATCCTGGCATGTGTGGAAAGTGTTAAACCATGCGTGTTACAACTAACCCCGCGTTAGGTTGTGCCCCGCGCTCCCCTACTTGAGACCGGTCTTAAGATGTAACTTCGGGTTTACAGTGCATCGGTCCCACATGAATCAGTTAAGCTAAACAAACATAATTTGTTCACATAATTTCAACATCATTTTTTTAAAGTCTTGGTCTTGTCTCGGTCTCGACTGCATTTGTACTCTGTCTTGTCTCTGTCTCAGACTAAAGCCCTATTCGGACGGGATCAGTTTAACATGGAGAGGTGGGGTAGAGTAATTATTATCAGAGTTTCTCAGTGATTTTAGTCCTGTCCAAATGTGCCATCTCAGTAATCATTACGGACAATGTCAGTGAAGATTAAGACGACTTTTACCTTCTGTAAAAAGGTCCAGAAAAATTACCTCAGGTAATACTAATCCTGTCCGAATAGACCTGCTGTAAATATGTACGTAATTATTCCATCATTTGCTGTTTAAAGGTAGTAGGTTTTTCAAATATGGAGGCGCTTGAAAAAGCATTCAGTTGTGTTCTAAGCGGTGGAACAAGTCTGTGGCAAACCTTAAGTGATTTCTGCTTACCATTCAGATTTAAAAAAAAAAAAGGTTGAAAGCACTTGTCAGAGGCACAAATCTTCTTTTAGCTTTAGGTAAGTAGCTATTACCAACAGAATCCAATCAGAATTTAATTAATTGATAATAACACAATGGCAGGGAAAAGGTTAATTTACAATAATTGTTACATCCTCTCCTACCCCTACACAAACGGGGAGGTTTATAACACCCCTAACCCTACACATAAACACTACACAGCCTTCACAGATATCGTTATGCATTTTCAAAAAAACTAAACAAAACAAAAAAAAAACATGATTAAAAAATGATTTAAGCTGTTTTCCTCACAGGGACCAAAAATGGACCCACAGGATCAAACATTTCTATATATAACAAAAGGACACACTTTTCATTGCAATTGCAATTAATGAGGTCTGAGGCTATTATGCTTTTGTCACATAACTGGATGTAAAATATTGCGAAGTAAAAAAGTGTTTTCATGATTGATCATTGATGTCACAAGTTCTCAGGGATCCCTAGTGCAATGAGAGTCATACCTGCATAATTTCCTATTCTCTCTATTATATGCCTATCAGTAAATGTGGAGAACAGCCTAAAATAATAAACACACTTATCATTTGTACTTCTTTCAGTATCAAAGTGTTTGTGATGCAAGTCTTGTGTTGACTCTGAGGCACTGGCTCAGCCTTTAACCCCTGCTACTGAAACCCTCTATTCTCATCTCCTCAGGCTGTTATACCGCTATCGCCTCAGTGCACCAGAACAGACAGCCGCCTCCACTCACCTCGCCTGCCCATTGCCTCAAACAGCCATCTTAAATGGACCTTGACTTTGATTATGTCTGAGCCTCGCTCTCCCTCTCTTTTTAATACACTGAGCTGTTTATCAGCGGCAGTATGGATAAAGTGTATCTGCTACCTCTAGGGCACTACGGGATGTGGTTTATATGCGAGAGGATAAATGAAAGGAACGAGAAAAAGTTGGTCTCTTTACCATGAGAGCTTAATATTAAGCCATTAGGCTTTGAACTTGATGTTGAAACAAAGGAGGAAAAAGTTGGAAGTGGACGGTTTTACTTCTGGAGAATTTCTGGGTAAAGCCATCTGAGGCCAGGAACCCAGACGGGCAGATAATGAGAGAGAAAGAGCACATGTGGAGGAAGACGGAGGTGCGTGTGCACTTTATAAGCAGATGTGAGATCAGGAACCTCTTCGTGCTGAGCTATTCTGACCTTGATCTCTGGAAGATTCTAAGGCTCTGTTCTCTGAACGAGGGAGTTTAGATTTAATTGAGATATTTAGGGATTGTTTGCATGTCTGAAATAGAGAGACAATATGAATGGCTTGATTAGAATAGTTTGTCTAATGAAGCAGGAACTTGAAAAATTAGCTTAGCTGGTTTTCTTGTCTTAGTCGGCCTCCCAGTCTGATCTATTGGCTGGCTTTAGAGGGGTTTTGGGCACTTTTCAGCTGATCAAGCTGGAAGATAAGCCACTAAACCAGCTAAACCTCCAAACCAGCTAAACCATCTTAAGTTCAGTAGACCAGCTTAGGCTGTTTCAAGGATGTTTATGCACTACTAAAAACTGAATTAAAATGTTGGATTAATTTTAGACTGCACATTTTACATACAGTAAAATGTTTTTAGATTTGCATTTATTTATTTATTTATTTTTAAAGAAAGTTATACTATATAGGATGCATTAAATTGATCAAAAGGGACAGTAAAGACATTTAGGGACAGATTTACTAACGCACAACCCTCTTTTGGTGTAAAAAAAAAAAAAAACTGTCAAGATTTACTAAAGAAACTATGAAAAATTTGTGATGAAAAGGCGTGGACAGGGTTATTTTTGCGGCTGATTTTATTGCATACGCATTTGTAAGAGTTTCCATTTCAGACGCAAAATTTATGGGAGGAGAGTATTTAAATGAGTCACGCAAGGTAATTTACTAAGGTTTGCGCTCATCAGTTTACTGGTATTTGCACCATTATTTGCTGGCCTGTTTAGTAAATCTGGCCCTTATTATGTTACAAAATTTATATTTCAAATAAATCCTGTTCTTTTGTATTCATTAAAAAAGTCAAATATTAAGCAGCACAACTGTTTTCAACATTGAATTGTTACTTGAGCACCAAAACCAGCATATTATTATTATTATTATTATTATTAGTAGTAGTAGTAGTAGTAGCATCAGCAGTCGTATCAGTAGTATTAGTAGTAGTAGTAGGAGCAACAGTAGTAACAGCAACATCAACAGCATTAGTAGGAGTAGCAGCAGCAGCAGTAATAGTAGTAGTAGTACCAATAGTAGCAGTAAGGGTGCGGATCCACTTGTCCGTGCAATACTTCTGTTGTGTCGTACACCACTTTATTCCTATGGGTGACGTCAAGTAACTATAATGTGCCCACAAAGAATCCCGGGAAGGCGGCGCTGCATTTGAAAAAAATGCTGCACGTCAAAAAAGCTGGCCGATGCCCATCTTTATGCAAATGAATCCGTTAAACGCGACACAACTATCCAATAGAGTTAGAGCACATGGAGACTGGGGGAAGATACTCTTGCGGGTAAAAAACACAACATTCCCCACTGGCTCAAAAACATGCCCATAGCGGTAAACTTCAGGAACGGCCATCAATGTACAAATGATGGGAAGCATAGCAACACCATGCTTCAGTCGTGTCGCAAAAGTGGATCCATACCGTAACAGTAGTAGCAGCAGCAGAAGCAGTAGTAGTAGCAGCAGCAGCAATAGTAGCAGTAGCAGTAGCAGTAGCAGTAGCAGTAGCAGGAGCAGCAGCAACAACAGCAGCAGCATCAGCAGCAGTAGTAGTAGTAGCAGCAATAGTAGCAATAGTAGCAGCAACAACAACAACAACAGCAGCAGCAGCAGACCCGCGAGAGACTTTATACCCGCGAGAGACTTCCCCCAGTCTCCATGTGCTCTACTTCTATTGGATAGTCGCTTCACATTCAACGGCTTCATTTGCATAAAGATGGGCATCGGCCAGCTTTTTTGACGTGCAGCATTTTTTCAAATGCAGCGCCGCCTTCCCGGGATGCTTTATGGGCGCGTTAAAGTTGCTTGACGTCACCCATAGGAATAAAGTGGAGTGCGGCACGACAGAAGTATGGCACGGACAACTGGATCCGCACCCTAACAGCAGCAGTAGTAGTAGCAGTAGTAGTAGTAGCAGCAGTAGTAGTAGTAGAAGCAACAACAACAGCAGTAGTAGTAGTAGCAGCAGGAGTAGTAATTCTCCCAATATTCTTATAAATAAAAATATTTACAAATACACATTTACAACTTAAATTAAAGAACAGTTTAATTTTACCACTGAACATTCCAAACGTATCCTGCTCTATTATTAATATAGCATATACATATTGAAACAGCTGGGATTTGCTACTTCGAAGGACACTGATATTGAGCTGCGACAATCCCAGGGTTGGACTGACAGCTCAGGTACATGTGTATGTGCACTGAGACTGTGTAGTGTCAAGGCATCGACCAGCAGTGGGTTCAATCTCTCTGTCAGCACTGAGAGCTCTGTCACTAAGAGTCACAAGTGCACAAAATGCTGTCGCCCATTAACACACACACACACACACACACACACACACACACACACACACACACACACACACACACACATGCACAACCCACAGTGGGACTGTCAGAACTACAAGCCTTTATATCATCACCCAGACACCTTCCTAGAAGACAGTGAATTACTCCCGCCGAGTACAGTTTGCTGGCTAGTTCACAAGAGGATCTATGCAAATCGGTTAACACCGCCTACAAAATCTGTGCTGAACACAATTTGTGTGACCTTGTGGCTCAGTTCTGAGTGCTAGGTGAGTACTAGATATACTTTATTACTGCTTTACTCCACCACTGTGATCTAGACATCTGAATTGGCTCTTCAAAATGTTCTTGTCTACATGTGGCTTTTGGATATATGCCCCAGTATAACTGCTGCCATGATTAGAAATAGGAAAATGCACACAAACCTTTCCTTAAAATAAAGTTTACTTCACAGCCTGCTTTCTACGGGCAGTATTATTACGATGTTAATTGCGCCAAGAAAATAGGCGCTGAGTTTTGATATCTATAATAAGCCTAATTTACATATAAAGGACTTGTGTTAATGCTGAAATGAAAGACAATGGCTTAATTTGAATAAAGTGCAGTGCCATTTTAGTGCATTTAGCACCTGGTTAAGTACACTGTGGGTTGTTACCAAATAAGATGCATGATTTTGGGATGAAATACAACTAAAGTGGTGCAACTGTTTAGTCAATTCGCCCAACTGTGTGATGAGGAACTCGTCCCCACCTGAGAGTCAGAGAGAGACGAATTTCTTGTATTTTTTCCCCAGTGAACATATCTACATACATGCAATCAATGAGTTTGTTTTTCTTGTTTAAGCATAAATCAAGGACAGCATTTGCCAGTGAGATAAGAAAAATAAATGTAATTTATTATGTAAAAGTTTGTCTTGTTGCTATTTGATTGTTTTCACTTTAATCTAAATAACATAATAATAATAATAATAATAATAATAATAATAATAATAATAATAATAATGTAATAAATGATTATTTCAAATGTAATCAGAGACATTAAAACACAGCAAAACAATTTTATTAATCAGTATTTTTGTCTTGTTTTCCAGTGAAAATATCTAAATTTATGCCACCAATAGTTATTTTATTTTTCTTGTTTTAAGCATAAAATCATAGATAATATGGCCAAAACAAATTTGCCAATGAGGTAAGAAAAATATATTTAATTAAATTTTGTCTTTTTGCTAAGCTGATTGCTGTCTCTGATTGAATGCTTCTAAATGAATGAGTATAATGAATCTAAAAAAACTAAATAAATAAATAATAAATTTAATAAATAATAATTCAAAATATAAATAGAAAGACATTAAAACATTAAAGGTGTAATGTCATTGCGCCTTCTGCACCCACAGTATGGCAGCAAAGTTCCTTGATTATTACGCAGGAATGAGAGTATAGTTTCTAACCAATAGCGACCAGGAAAACTTTTCATTTTCCGTCAGTCTTAGTACACGATGTAACTACAGAAGAGTCAAGTTTTAAATAGGACAAATATCGAAACTCTTTGGTCATTACTTTGAGCGAGATGCTAACGGTCTAATCAGATTTAATGATCTATGCAAAGCTATGCAAAAAGTGCTACCGCCAGACCCGGAGATCGGCTGAATGGATGAATATATATATACACACACTCACCTAAAGGATTATTAGGAACACCTGTTCAATTTCTCATTAATGCAATTATCTAATCAACCAATCACATGGCAGTTGCCTCAATGCATTTAGGGGTGTGGTCCTGGTCAAGACAATCTCCTGAACTCCAAACTGAATGTCAGAATGGGAAAGAAAGGTGATTTAAGCAATTTTGAGCGTGGCATGTTTGTTGGTGCCAGACGGGCCGGTCTGAGTATTTCACAATCTGCTCAGTTACTGGGATTTTCACACACAACCATTTCTAGGGTTTATAAAGAATGGTGTGAAAAGGGAAAAACATCCAGTATGCGGCAGTCCTGTGGGTGAAAATGCCTTGTTGATGCTAGAGGTCAGAGGAGAATGGGCCGACTGATTCAAGCTGATAGAAGAGCAACTTTGACTGAAATAACCACTCGTTACAACGAGGTATGCAGCAAAGCATTTGTGAAGCCACAACACGCACAACCTTGAGGCGGATGGGCTACAACAGCAGAAGACCCCACCGTGTACCACTCATCTCCACTACAAATAGGAAAAAGAGGCTACAATTTGCACGAGCTCACCAATATTGGACAGTTGAAGACTGGAAAAATGTTGCCTGGTCTGATGAGTCTCGATTTCTGTTGAGACATTCAGATGGTAGAGTCAGAATTTGGCGTAAACAGAATGAGAACATGGATCCATCATGCCTAGTTACCACTGTGCAGGCTGGTGGTGGTGGTGTAATGGTGTGGGGGATGTTTTCTTGGCACACTTTAGGCCCCTTAGTGCCAATTGGGCATCGTTTAAATGCCATGGCCTACCTGAGCATTGTTTTTGACCATGTCCATCCCTTTATGACCACCATGTACCCATTCTCTGATGGCTACTTCCAGCAGGATAATGCACCATGTCATCAACTGCAAGATGCTATCCTATCAATATGGGCCAACATTTCTAAAGAATGCTTATTAAGGCAGTTCTGAAGGCGAAAGGGGGTCAAACACAGTATTAGTATGGTGTTCCTAATAATCCTTTAGGTGAGTGTATATATGTGTGTGTGTGTGTGTGTGTGTGTGTGTGTGTGTGTGTGTGTGTGTGTGTGTGTGTGTGTGTGTGTGTGTGTGTGTGTGTGTGTGTGACTTTGCATTATCCTTCCTAAGGATGTTCACTTATTGCGGCCAAAATAAAATACAGATTTATTTGTTTTTCAGTGAAAGAGAACATAGAAGAGAAGTGTAAGGGGAAAAGACAAAGGATAAGACAAAGACAACAGGAGATATTTGACCAGGATCTTAGGGAGCTACAGAGACAAGCCAGGAAAAGACAGCGAGAGCCAAGATGGATAGAATAAATTCCCACTCACCTGAAGAACAGCCTTCTTAATTACCCGACCCACATCCTGTCTCCACTCTGGGATGTCGGGGTTGGCCTCATCCAGATTAGGAGAGAAAGATAAAAGAAGCGATTTGAAGAATTCTGTCACAGAGGGAGAGAGAAGCAGAGGCAGACAGACCCTTAATTCTTTCTCTCATAAGATGCCCAACACCTTCTATCTGCTGTGATTTGTTCCAGATGATTTAGTCGCGCTGTAGCAGAGTTATCATTACTGACAGGTATGGAAAGGTTAGAGCTGATCACAAAAATGATTAGAGTCTATTTGGCAGTTGCCAGAAGGGAGTTTTTATGACTATCTCACAGTGTCAAGATATATATATATATATAAGCTGTGGTGAAAATTGTCTTCATGTTTTTAATATGCTTTAAAGACAACAGCATTGCAGAGTATTTTCCCCTTAAAACTGCAGTGAACCAAAGACGGTCTCAAAAACGCGGTTTGAAATCGGCAGTGTCACAAACTACCTTTCAACCAATCACATCAACGTGTGGGCGGGCTTTAGCATATCATTACTATGCTGTGAAGCAGACTAGTCTCAAAAGAAGCCAGGCTATCCCGGTATATTTTTTCTGTTGATATGAAAAACCGGGTACATATAGCAGGTGAATTATGTATATGATGAATATTGTTATGATTAACCTTTCTCCACTGACGTCCTAATTTGTAAGGATAGAAGGCAGCTGTCTGACTGAGATGGCGAACGGGAACATGGTTTGTGTAACATTAGCAACACATTATTAGCTGTTTGATAACATAGTCAAGTGAAAGGCTAATCATTTAAATTACCGTTATGTGTCTGATGTTGTAAAGAGAGATACATAATACGCACTACCATTCTGATACATTGACTTGTAGACGACCTTGTATAATCGCTCTTCCACTTGAATCGGATTCTGGTTCAAACATATATGGCTGAATTAAACCAGTATTCCCACTTGCCCTCGTGCAGCGTTTACTACAGTAAAGTCGAACGAGTGGGTCTCTGAGCTGGTATGAGTGTACTAAATGAAGCAAGGGTGTAGAGTTACATTTAGACTATTTTAATGCATAAATAAATTATTTTCAAAGGGGGAAAAAAAATAAATATGTAATTTTAGTGATCAAAGATGAGTTTAAAGGGATAAAATGACCACAGGTGGACTTTAAACAATGATTAAACATACATAGGCCTATATATTGTATATTATTAAACATTAATCATTGTTGATTTTTCAATTTGCATTATTTGATTTACATTTTGTAAACAAACAAAATGGCGCCGCCGGGTTCGGTCGCCGTTCAGGTCGCTCCGCGAAGACTGTGCTTTTATTTACTATTTTACTTTCTTTTACTCTCAGTTTTTACAAACTTATCATCTGCATTGATCTACTATGACAGCAAAACTCTTTTGGACATTGGTTACCTCTACACTGGACTGTTTCAGGACACTTTCACCGATACTCTGTGGCCTCTGTGTATGTGACAAATAAAACTCTTGAATCTCTTGAATCTTGAAACTAATTATTATTATTATAATTTTTTTTTTTTTGCAATTGTTTTTGATACAATTGATACAATACAATAAAATTAACATGAACTGAGATTAATAAATGCTGTAGAAGTATTGTTCAATCTTAGGCCCCGATTAGACAGAACGTAGAAGGTGCACTGCCGTTTTTTGGTTGATGTTTTTAATTTAGAAAAGAGTAGTGTGCTGCTTTTTTAATTTTAAAAAAAAAACAATTATGTTGCTAGGCCGCTCCAGTTGTTGGCATTCCTCCAGAATCAGCTGTCCTATCAGTCTAATCAAGGTAACGGTCACCACAACGGAAGGCCCACCTCTCCATTCATTCGATTGGACACTGGAAAAAAAACACAAATGACGTTGGGCACTTTTCTGCTCAGAGTTGATTTTTTTTTCAACTTCATGCACTTCAGAGTGCTCCTACAAAAAGGATAAAACGTGAGGCACCCGAGGTGCATAAACAGCATACAAAACGCTCACTGCCAATAGAGAGAAGAAAAAGTAGAATTATAAAGGGCTGAATCAATCATTCCCATTTATGTACATAATTTAAAAGTCAACATGGCATCCATTTTGGCCCTATACCTGTCTGAACACCTACCTTGAATGGCAATGGTTCTGGTGTCCTGCAGTATGGAGTCCGCTGACGAGACCTGAACAGTCACAGTGATCATGCCTTCGGTGTTGAACGTGTGGGAAATACTGCTGTCCAACGTAATTATTGGCTAGCGCCACAAATGTAGAAGATACAAAACAAAAACAATCAAAACTCAACAGTAGACAAGAAATCAAATTTTTTGATATTTGTAAGTTCGATGAGTCCCTTAAAAAGCAAACCCTTTTAAAATAAATAGTGCCAACAGCTTTATTGATGTTTCAGGGCGAACAAGCATAAACTAAAGAACACTAAATACCACAAAAACGACAAGAACAAGAACTACATTATTAATGGTTCATTGCTCCTGTTCTGTTTATCTTCCCAAGTAAAATGTCTCGGAGGCCTTCGCCCAACAAAGCGAGGCAGAAAATCTGTAATTAGGAGCTGGTTGTACCTCTGTGTTGTTCCCCAGCCACCAGAAATAGGTGAGCGTTCTGAAATGAGAAGGCCAGACCACTGCCGTCAGGTTCACCTCCTTATTCTTAATGACCACATATGGAGCCAACAGCTGAATATGCTCCACAGGGCCTGAAACACACACACACACACACACACACACACACATATTCAAAACAAGAACAGGGAACAGATCATGGGGTGCAAAAACTAAATATTTTGCTAAATCAACTCGCCGGTGGCTTGAATAACTAGTCGACTATTGGGTCTTGTATAATTAGACCGCTTTCGGCTTCGCCTGACCCCAATTGGACGCTGTTCAAACAGAGCTAGACGGAGTGCAAAGAAACAGAAACAGAAAGCAGGGGTCTCGAGACCTGTTTTTAAAAGTTTTCAAGTATTTTTAACTTGGCATAGCATTTTAGAAATGCAACACTCACAGTGGGACGCTCAAAAAACAGCGCCAAGAAGTTAGTCAGCATGTGTATGGCAGTAGCGGAGGTGTTTAAAGCAGGATGAGTTTAAACAAGCAACTTTTCCAAGAGAGTTTTACTGGGCTAACTGACTAACACCTAAAGCACAGCACGCTACCTGAAGCACAAGTGCTAAAAATGACACAAATAAAAAATAAATAAAAAAAAATGAATATAGATAAACTATTTGGACAAGTAATCGACCTTTGCAACCCATACCTTGTTAGTTCGCAGTCATGAACAAATGGCCCAATGATCATAAAAAAATTCCTTACTTTGATTTCTGTCATCATTTACTCACTCATCTGAGATCTATCTGTATTATTTACCCTTCTCCATGTGCATATTTTTGCCTGTTTAAACGGTCCAACTGATGTTTTTTTTTTTTTTTTTGCTATTAAATTATTCTGTATACAGCAGGAAATAAAAGTTGGACCTAATTTCTCTCATCTGATCACAAGTGCCCACCTCCTGTTTGTTTGTGAAAAGTGAAGATAAAAGCTGTAATTAAGCACCGCAGTCTACTAAACCTGTGGAGTTGGAGGACACATGCAGATTTTGGCAGAGCAACTGTATGAAAGTCACCTACTGAGTGTATTGTACACATTTTTTTGTTTAAGAGATGTTTATTCAAAGTTTGCATACCGATGTTCTGCCACTTCAAGAACTGTATGGCTACCAGTTTGACTTTATATGCACTCTAAAACGAGTGTGTGCTTTATAATTTAACAGAGTAGAAAAGACAAACAAATGTTTGTTCTTTTTGCTAGCTAAATAGAGTAAGACATTAGTTAATCACTGGGTCAATTAGATAGATAAAGCTTTTATTTCATTTTTTTAATATGAGTTGTCTAAATCAGTATCTTGTTTTTTTGGGTTTTTTTGAAAAGTCTAAACATCCTTAAAACATGAATGAATGAATGAATGAATGAATGAATGAATGAATGAATGAATGAATGAATGAATGAATGAATGAATGAATGAATGAATGAATGAACGAAGAATGACTTGTTTTCAGCGAACATATCATAAATTAGTTTTTCCTGTTCTGAATTTAGTTTTTTCTAGAATTAGTTTCTCTCAAAACTAAGCAAGGTTAACCATACTCTTGTGAAAGATATGTGTGTATTATATGTGACAGTGTGTTTTCAGTGGAGTATAAATGTAACGGAAGTCAGCTAGTAGTTACTGTGCGAGTAAACCTCACTCCTCTGATCTCAAGGTTCGAGTCCCGCTTAGAGCGGGCAGTACGAAAAGGAGGGGTTACATAAAGAACTTACTTAATGAACTGTTATGTTTTTATTACCTTAGAATGAGCCATTTCTATCTACATGCACCACGGGTCCCCTTACGGTGAAGTCACCATTTTGCACCGCCATGTTTCTACAGTAGCCCTAAACAGACAAACTTCTCTACAGAGCGCTAGCTACTCTCTGCTGTCTCAGACGACAACATTTTTGTCCTGTGTCGGCCACTGTAGCTTCTCTATGTGGTTCGAAAGGGAGGGGTGAGCGTTGGGGGGTGCAATTCACAACCTCAATGCTAGATGCCGCTAAAATTCACACTCTGCACCTTTAAATGTATTGAATGTGAACTTCAAATCTTAAAAGTATACATTTTATATAAAAATACTTACATATAATATAATATTAATGAAATAAAGGCTACTTAGTACACTTAAAGAAAGCACATTTTAATGACTGTTTCCTAACACACTTAAGTATATTTTAAAATGCATTTTTTTAAACACGCTAAATTGCAAATTCAACATTAAAAATATGTAATTACAAATATATTTAAATACATGGCATAAAAGTTTAAATGGAAATTACATTAAGTCTACTTTAGTTTACCATAAACACTTATTATATTCAGCAGTACACTTTAATCATATTTCAAAGACAATAGAAATAATACTAAAAATTATAAATTATACAGTGTATACTTAATGTCTTATGTTTAGGTAAAAAAAAAAAAAAAAAAAATTCATATGCATTTAATATAAATATAAGCTATAATACATTTTCATTTAATTTCAATTACCATGCAATTAAGTGTCTGAAATCAGTTCACACTAAAATGTTTTATTTTAAAAGTACATTAATTAAAAAGTACTTTAAAAAAAGTATGTTCAAGTGTTGTTTTTTTCACAAGTAAGCAAGTCTTACTATTTTATTATTGATTTTTTTATTATTTTTTTATATATATATTAAGTGCTATAGTTATATTATAATTATATAGTTACCACATAAAATTATAACTTTTGGTACCTCTGCAAAATGGAGAATCGAATATAATACATTTTAAATGACATCCCATCATCCTGTAGAATAAAAAACTAATAAAAAGAGTAGTAGGCTCTCTTTTGTGTGTATGTGTGAAACTTACACGTCACATGCAGGTAGAGGGATGAGGTGTCGAACCCGAGGCTGTTCTCCGCCAGCGCTGTTACTCTGAAGATACCAGCACTGCGGTACACGTGCCTTATGCCCTCCTGCGTCCAGCTCAGGTTGGAGTAGGACACCGCTGTTCCGTCCCCAAAGTCCAGCTGAATATTTGTCCTCATGGAGTCGCCCTGAAACAACAAGCAGAGCCAAGTCGAATTATTACAACAACTCTTTAGCACACTTTGCTTAATGACTGTGTCTGGCAGCTGCGACCAAAAACAGCTGCGGGCCGGGTATCGTCACCATTCTGCTTACACAGACACTGTCCCATCTGTTTTCAAACACAAAGCATTGTTTTCAGCCCCCGAGTTCATAACTCTGTCTCATATATGAAACAAGGTGTATGAAATCAGAGACAGGAGCTGCTTATTTACAGAGAAAACAGTCATTGTATCAAATGAATTACCTCTCAGCATGAATTTCAACTTCCTGTGGGAAACAGTCTCATTACTTTTGTATGTAATATATATTTGATACTTTATATTGTGTTTGTTTGGGATACAGTGAAATATCAGATATCCTGATGGGTCAATTGCAATCTACATAATCATAATTACGATTTAGGAGATATGATATTGCATAGGGAATATATCATATTCTGTGAGTAAGTTTGCTGTCAAGTATTATTATTTTTATTTTTATTTTTTTTTCATAAGCTAAAAGTAGTTATACAAATAAATGAAAAGAAAACTCTTCAGCTGAATATGTGGGTAGGTGAGTGGGAAAACATGAATCCCCGATCAAACAGATTTCTTACCATTTATCCCAATCCAAGCAGTCATAACGGTCTAATATATATACACTTTTAATTAAATCATATTTTTACACCCACCAGCTGGAGTGCCCAGGATAACCATAACACATACAATATGATTTGCTTATACAAAAATAGCATATCATACTTTATTTTGCTACAAAGTAGAGACTGTTTAACTCTATGGTAAAACAAATATTAAAACAAGCATTTGTTGGCTTAATGGTGAAAGTTTTCCTGCATCCAGCACATCAGACTACTGAAAGTCAAAAGTGTTTTCTTGGCTATGGTTGGTGCTGTGAGACCCCCCTAGCAGATCTAGGCAGGTGGTGCTGGGGAGGCGGAGGGATAGAATGAGAGTTATATAGGGAAATGGAAGCGTGAAATCATTTGGCTGGGAACTGTAATGTAGTGATCCACTGGAGGCAAGTTGTAGTTGAACCCAAGAGCAGTTTTATTTAAACAAGGTGATATAAACAGAATCCAATGATGGCTTGACTTGAACTTAGCATGACTTGACTTGACTAAAACAGACTTGATGAACCATAAGCAAACTTGACAAACTCACCAAAAGAGGTTACAGGAACAATACTCAACAAATTGACAAGGAAAACATGAGGACTATATATATTCAGAGACTATGGGAACACATGACTATGACAACCAATGAACAACCAGAACTCAACCTCATGACAAGACAATGAACCAATGAGAAATATGGACACATAACTAAACCAACCAATGAGAACATGACACATAGACAAGGGAACCAATCAGAACAAGACATGAAACTAGGGAAGCACATGACATGATCACATAAGGGCAAGGAGGTCACATGACAAGAACCAGGAAACATGACTGAGGCAAAATTACAAAATAAAAGACATGAAAACATAAACGTGAAACAAAACCCAAAACCAGCCGTGACAGGAACATTACATTGAGCGGACCAATCAGAACGCGAATAGAGTTTCATGGCTGAACTATTCATTTATATTAAAAGATGAATTAAATTAAAATGAACAGATGTAAAATTTCATTTATATATTTGTCTGCTAAGTACAAAAAAATACTTTTTGTCCCCATTCATTATCACTACACAATAGTAGTACTAGTAATAATAATAATAATAATAATAATAATAATAATAATTATTATTATTATTATTATTATTATTATTATTATTATTATTATATAAATTACATAAAAATAAATTAAAAAATATATTTTATTTTATAAATTAAATATTTGATCACACTTTAGATTAGGGTCCAAATCTCAATATTAACTACTACAACTTTTGCCTAAATAAACTCCTAATTACTGATTATTAATAGTTGCATTAATAGGTAGTTGTAGTTAAGTTTCAGTATGGGGTGAATAGGGTTAAGGGATGTAGAATATGGTCATGCAGAATAAGGCATTAATCTGTGCTTTATACTAATAAACAGACAATATCCTAGTAATATGCATGCTAATAAGCAACTAGTTAATAGTGAGAATTGGACCCTAAACCAAATATTTGTAAAATTCTATGAAGAAATATATTAGTATTGATTATAATACTTACGTACATACAGACATACATAGGTGTACTTAATGCTTATAAGTAATAACACTTATTCCCCTATGGAAATATCATATCCCTGACTGAATAAAAGGCCAAATAGCAATCCACAGATATCAGAGCTCATGAGCTTGAATGGCCTCTGGTGCAACTCCTGAAACATCTGCACCAAAATCAACCATCCGCACTAGTTATACATATAAAACTGCATAACCAGTCAGTTAAAAACATTAAAAACAAAGAAAAGAAAGAAGAGGAGCAGGAAGTTGAGATGAGTCCTTGCCTTGAACCATCCCAAAACAATTTTATCTATTGTCCTTCAGGCTTTACATCTGGTTATGTATGCCCCATGCCACGAGAGAAGGAACGCTGAAGCACACGTATGCGTGTGCAATATTCCCAAATCCATGCTTATGCTTCCCTAAATCCCTCTCCTTTCTCTCTTTCCGCCGTTAGCACATTGTAAGCTAATGCTATTGGGATATTAATTTGTAACACTGCATTAGCAGCACATGAAGGAAAGAGAGGGGGTGTTTATTCCCTGCATAATGACAAATCCAAAGCTGCCTGGTTTATTCCTGTCTGTTTCCTTTTAGGCACTGCCGAGTGTGAGAAGTGGCCCGCCTCACTGCGTTTCTGCGAAGCATGTGCACCGGGTTGCTTTTAGGATATTTTATGCCATTTTGTGCAGAAAATCATAACTACACTATGGGAGGAGAAAGGAAAAGATGACTGATAGGAGGAAGAGTTTGTGTAATGATGGTAAGAACACAGATCATGAAGTCTAGACAAAGTCAATTTTAAGGAAAATCCATAATATAAGCAGAAGCTTAATATGCATAATATAGTAAAAATTAAATAAAAATTAGGGACCAGTTTTTTGTTTTTTTCCCCTCTGGAAGAAAATTTATATTTTATTCAGCATGGATGCATTAAAAATTGATTAAAAGTGACAGTACAGCCATTTATAATGTTAGAAAATATTTATATTTCAAATAGATACTGTTATTTTTTTACTTTCTATTTATCAAAGAGTCACAGTTTCCTCAAAAATATTAAGCTGCACAACTGTTTTCAACATTGATAATAATCAGAAATGTTTCTGAAGCACCAAATCATCATATTAGAATGATTTCTGGAGGATCACATGACACTGAAGACTTTCAGCTTTGACATCACTGGAATAAATTTTAAGAAAAGACATCCCAGGTGAATGGCATAAAAAAATAACTAATAGATATCACCATACTTCCCCAATTGATGGATTACATTAAGAATTGCAAACATTTTTTTATTTTTTTATTACAAGTTTAATGAAATGTTATGTTTAAATATGCAAATGAGGCATTATCTAATTAACTATGCACTCATTTGCATACAATTCTAGAACAAAAAGCTGAGCATTGGATAAAACTAGGCTAAAACTGGGTTAAAACCCATTTTGAGAAAACAGAATTTATCTATTTGTGTCTGTAGATTTCAATTACAGTACACATTTTTAAAGTACTATACAAGTGTATTTTGGATGTTTTCTTACCACTATTCTGAAAAAAAAAAAAGAAAAGAAAAAAAAAAAAATTTTTATAAAAAAGCCAAAATGCCCATAATCTCAAATTTTAAAGATGCATGAAAAAATGTGTTTTTGCCTGTAGTATATTAAAATAGAAAGTGGTTATTTTAAAAGCACAATATGTAATTTTCGCCACTAGAGGTCGCTTATTCAAAGGCATAGCTTGATGATGCTGTGAATGAGTGTGGGATAATGGGAGTTGTAGTCTTGACTCTTCACCTCCACAGATCAGGAATGGAATCCGACGGACTCGGGCAGAAATCATATTCATGAATGAGTGAATGTATTAAAGTCTTATTAACGTTACGGTAGTATGATGCAGGACGCGGCGAGCGCCCTTGGGAGCGAATGCTAATGAGAGAGACCTGCGCGAAACACCGGTCTCAGAGCTTGTATTATCGCTTATGCTGCAGTCGGCCGCTTCCGCTCATTTCATTGCGTATGTGGGGTAACACATCGCTGTTTTACACGGTTAAAACAATCATGCTAAATACATTTGAGTGTGTTGAAAGGTATGTTATAACATTACTCTGTGCATTCACTCGCTGGCTGGTATGAGAGACTTGTTGCTCTTTGCAGTAATCTAGATCGATATTAGAATATCATATTAATAAAAACAGGATGACTAAATGACTGTTGCTAAATGACTTGCAATTCATTTAAAAATATATCGTATGATGGAAAACACTCTCTCTGATCATGCTATGTTAGCCACTTGACAAAACAGTGTTGTCTCTGAGGCATGGTAAAAACCTTACTTGTGGTAAATCAAGAAAACAAGCGATTCAAACAATAAGACTAACCGTGTTGCGCTGTATAACAATGATCAGTTTTCTCTGGATTTAAACATTGTTGGAAACATTTGTGATAACGTACACAAGTCAACAAAATATATAACATTGTTCTAGTGGTTTTTGAATATTTTAATCTAAAAATCTTACATATTGTGCCATTAAATTATAATGATAAATCACACTTTTCTGTATTATTTTACAAACATTTTAAATAAAATATATTTATTATTATTATTATTATTATTTTTATTATTATCAGATAATATATACATTTTTAAATGTATTTATTTGTTAGTGTTTTCTTTTTTAATCCCAATTTTTTTTTAAGCTGACATTTAGAACATTTAGCTTAAAACAAGAAAAACAATGAAGTAAAAAAAGAAAAAAAAGAGAAAGAATCTGCATCCTCATTAACTTTCCTTTCTTCCATCCCTTCAAACCTATAAAACCTTGAGCTGCTTTCTAACTTCTAACTTAAAAAAAAAAAAAAAAAAAAAAAAAAAGAAGTGTTGCACCTTAAAGGCATTAAATATTAAGGTCCATTTGATTTGCCTAAGAAACAGCTCCGGCACTGACCCTCATGAATATAAATAGGTAGAATTCTTAGCCCATCTCACCATCTCTCTTTTGCTCTCTCTCTCTCTCTCTCTCTCTCTCTCTCTCTCTCTCTCTCTCTCTCTCTCTCTCTCTCTCTCTCTCTCTCTCTCTCTCTCTCCCTCTCCCCTCTCTCTCTTTTACTGGCTCTCACTCTCTTAATGAAAGGAATAAGCCCTCATTTCCTCATCTCATCATACTGTAATGTGACAACTCTGCTGTGGTGAGATGCCTAGGGAGAAACACTTTACCTGGAATGAGCATGTGTGTGTGTGTCAGAGAGAGAAAGAAACCAAGAGAGAGTATGTGTGACCATGTGTGCATTGCACATCAATGAAAAGCTATTCCCAGTAGGCTTGTAATATGTATCCGCCTTGCACTATACCATCTGTATGGAGTGAAGCCTTTTCATCTGCCACAGAGCTCCAGCACAGCTCGGAGCAGAGGACACAGAATTAGGAAAATATTCTAGAATGTCAAAATGACCAATGTGGGTGTAAATGGTCACATAGAGCTGGATGATATTCTCACTTAGACTTCACCAAGAACAGTCTGACCGTCAAGTAAAGTGACCACTCATAGATCATTTGGTGGAGGGTTAATATAAAATAGCTAAAACCACAGATCAGCACAGTAAAAACATATTCAACTTATAGCTCAACAGTGTAGGTCCATAATTGGCTGCAAACACCACTATAAAAAAAAATAAAAATAAAAAAAAAAATATATATATATATATATATATATATATATATATATATATATATATATATATATATATATATATATATATATATATATATATTTAGCTTAAGGTCCTATTTCTGTCTGATCTGAACTTTAAAAGGATTTTTGCTGGTGTATGAGAATGTGTTTTTTTACGTAAAGTACATTTACTTACATTTTCATACACACTAAAACGTACAATATATACGTAATGACAGCCCTAAAACGTAGTGTGAACGTGTACGAAATGTATGAATATTAAAATCGTGGCATTAATGTTTTGATTCTATTGTATTCAATTGTCATATCAATACATGTTTTCAGTTGCATTTATTAAATGCGTTTTAATGTTACTAATCTGAAATAACATTTCGCTCTGTTCATGACTTCTGCTGCAAACTCATTTCGGAGGATTACATACTGTTAAACAAGACTGCACTTTAATTTCTGTAATCGTTTAACCATTTTGTAGTATTTAGCTTGTTTGCCGTGAGACAAAAAGCCGTTTTCTCCTATATAGTGACTGACGATACAGCCATAAGATACAATTTCAAAGCACTGCTTCATGAAGCTTCTAAGCTTTACGAATCTTTTGTTTCGAATCAATTGGTTCGGAGCGCGTATCAAACTGCCAAAGTCACGTGATTTCAGTAAGCGAGGCTTCGTATGTCATCACTGTTTCGAACGTTTGAAAATGTCAATGGTTCACCGCTGAGGGCGATGATCTCTGTGAACCCATGAATCATGAGCAGTCACTGAGAACCACTGAACAACCTGATCTATGATCAGTTTTATACATTTTTAGATGTTATAATGAGACATTAGTATAAATAAAAGGAATAATAGTAGTTAATAGTCTCGTATTGGCTTGTTTAGCTGAGCCATCCATGGAACAAACAAAACAAGCCCTGACTATTGATAAAAGAACATATAGACACTTAATATTTAATGTTATTAGATGATTGGTTAATTGAATTTTACTTTCAATAAAACATTTGCAGTAGATTTGTAAAAGGTGTTTTTATGCATGTTTAGCCTGGGTTTTTGTTGCATTTACACTGTTCTGACCAGCAGGGGTCGCCATGGAGACAGGTGTCAGATTGATTTGAAGCTTCGACACAATTCAGCACATTTGCGTCAACTGTTTCAGTGTTTCGCGAAGCCTCTGTCTGCCCATCACTAACCAAAACGCAACAAAAATTCACGTCAATTTTATTTGATCGCTGTAATCCAAATCTTTAGAATCCATGTTTGTGAGGAACAGATCCAAATTCAGCCATTTATCAGCGATCTTCATTTCTCCATTCTCAGCAGCGACCGTCAACGTCAAATCCCGCGCTCGTTATTATCAATTTGAATTAAAAAAACGCGCCCTCACAAAGCATTACGACATGTTATACGCCAGTGATATCGAGTGCTCATTGGCTCTCACAGATTGAGACATGCCGTGTTTCAGTCGATGCACACTTGAAATGGGGAAATGCACACCTTCACAGAGAGAAGCAGGATTAATATTTCCATTGATTAATAACCTAAATTCTGCTCTGTACCGCATACAAAACTATGATATACCACCAGAGAGGACTGCGACTGCAACACATCTTCATTTGAACTACTTTTGGTATGGCTTTTGACATTTTTGCAAAAAATAAATTATTTTTATTTTTATCTGTCGGTTATACTTTTATTTATAACAGTACGTAGTTTTAATAAATGGTTATGGGTAGGTTTAGGGCTAGGTGTAGGATTAGCCGTTTAAAATATAGCATTAAAAATCTATTGTTAGTAAAATTGTAATTTTCCAACACATTTCTGTCCATTACGTTTTATTCTCTATACTCTGTATAAAATTGGTATGTTTAGGTTTGGGAGGGATCTTACAATCTGTAAAATGGTAAAAGGGAAATTATACAGATATCTTTATGATATATAAAAAATATTTTATGTTTTTTTAGCTGTAAAAACTTAATAATGCTATTATTTAGATCAGTGGTTCTCAAACCTGTCCTGGGGACCCCTCACCACTGCACATTTTGTATGTCTCCCTCATTAGACACACCCAGTTCAAGTCTTGCAGTCTCTACTAATGAGCTGATGAATCAGGTGAGTTAGATGAGGGAGACATGCAAAATGTGCACTGATTTAGAGCATAAACAACTGCAAAGTTACAACACTCAAAGTTCAAAGCAAAGGAGCTATTTTCTTTTAAAGAAATTGCTTTTAAGGACTACAACAAACAGCTGGTAGAGACTACATAAGCTTCCTCCCGGGTTAGTGACATCACTAACCCTGACATTTACATAAACCCAACCCCCAAGAACACGCAACAAAGGAGGTGAGGCTCTGTTGAGGATTTATAGATTATCCTGACAGAACATGCTAATCAATGACTTGAAGATAGTTAACTCCACATCAGCTACATAAATTCATCAGCTAGCCATTCAGAAACGTCCTGTTGCATTCTACGTTATCACTTCTTCTTGAATCTCTCCGTCACTGTCCGACTACGGTTTGAGCATAAAAGGCTGAACAGTTTAATTGCATTTCATTCATTTTCATTCATGCCTGTCTGCATGAGGTCATCAGAGCTGAGTTATTGAAGCTCCGCCCTGTGAGCAGCAGCTCATTTGCATTTAAAGGCACACACAAAAATGGTAAGTTCCCTTTCAGTTGGTCACGTTCGACGTACGTCGGACGTCACCGACGAATTGGGATCACTTCAGGGAGCCCCTATCAGCTTCGAGATTTAGAGAACAGGCCAATGAGAATTGGCGTGCGAGATTTGCATCTCGCCCGCCCGCAGTCAGTGCGGGTATAAACGAAGCGAAATGCAGCGCACCTTTGTCATTCACTTCGGGGCCGAACACGGTGTTGATGAAGAAGACTGTTCCTGCTTCAGCAGAGAGAAAGAGAGAACGACAGAAGAAGCTTCTTTGAGTGCTGAGTGGGATGGCACGATCAGCGGCGGCCGCGAGCTCCCTGATACAGTGATAAACTGCTGTTTTCACAGCACTGTTTGGTCTGTTGGTTCGGTGAGGGCGTTCCCAATGGTGAGTGCATACACAGGCTGCACTACTCTCCTGTGTTTTGCCGCGGTCGTTCGTCACTCGGCGCTCTAGATGCGCGGTCGAGACTATGAAACCTCAAACGGGGTCGAGTCCCTTCGCTTATACCCCGATCTAGTGTCTTTTCTGGTGCACCAGAAAAGGGGCTACTTTGGCTGATAAGCCTGGGTGATCTGAGGATTACAGTGGGGCTTCCCTGCCGAGCACATCTCCGTGGGCCCCCCACTCCTCTAGCACATCGCAGCATGCTGAGACTGTGTTCGTGGGTGGTTCATGTTCTCTCATGAGAGCATGACCACGTCGGGCGCGTTGTTCATTTTACCCTTTTCATAAGTGTTTTAGTGTTCAGCGCGCCGTGTGCCGTCTCACGGCCACGCTCACTATCTTGCATGCCTGCTGGTAGCTTACAAATGGGATTGCTGGTCCAAAAAAAAAAAAAAAAAATTTAAAAATAAAATAAATAAAAAATAAATAAAGGGACCTAGCGTCTCATTTGGGGCTCTAGCAGAGGACAGATGTCAATCGCTGCATCGGAGAGAGGACTGTTATGTGTTGAAAGTGAAGATTGGGCTGAGATTCCCACTATAATAGTGGATGTTTCATGCTGAATCAGATTCATACTTGACAGTCATGCTTCCCCGGGTGGCTGGGGCATAGCGCAACGCATAAATCGCCTTGCCCGCCCCCTTGCCTTTTTCCCGGATGTGCATTGGAAGGCTTTAGCAGTGTGGAACTGCTTGGCACCAGAAAATGGAACGCCAAAGGGGCCATAGCCTGTATAAAGTTTTCCTCTCTCTCACTACCCTCATCAGGTGGGGTGGCAGTGCCACTGGCAGGCTGCCTCCGCCCAGCACTCTTCGTGCATAAGGGTAGTTCTGAGCTGAGGTTGAGCTGCGCACAGTGGCTTTTATATTTAAAGTCACAGCGCTGGCCCTCGGCCAGGCGATGTCCAGAAACCCCATCGGCGACCCCTCAGTCTGCTCGTCAACCATGGGCACCCGGATTTGGTTAAGAGCTGCTCTTCCCCGGAGGAGGGCCGGGAGGAGATTCATTGGTAAATTCTGTTCCGCCACTGTCAAATACAACCAGTGGTACCCAAATTCTAAAGAGCAGTTCCAATACCCTGGGTGCCAGGAGAGTGTGCTCGGCGGTGTTCGACGCTTCCATGCCTCGTCACCCTCAGGCGCCTCCCTATCGCCAGCAGGGGTGCCGGCTGTGTCTGGGACGCACACAAGTGGCCCACACTCGTGCACCCCCTCAGCGGAAGCAGGTAAGTGTTGCACAGCACACTCAGACCCCACCTTGGGCCGCTCTCATGTCGTCCGTGTTGGGTCCCTGCATGCCGCTGCGCTGCCCCGCTGCGGGCACGTCTGTGGTGCCGTTGGTCCCGCTTGCACGGTTCTTGGGAGCCTGCCTAGCGCTCCAGCCCGTCTTGCTGACTCATCCGTACCATCAGACTCGGCTATGCGATTCGGTTCACCCGGCGTCCCCCCATGTTCAGGGGCATCCACTTCGCCTTCGTGTCGAAGGAGAATGCCCCTGTGCTTCAGGCGGAGATCGCGGTCCTACTGGCGAAGGATGCGATAGGTCCCTCCAGCCGATATGAAGAACGGCTTCTACAGCCCGTACTTCATTGTGCCCAAGAAGAGCAGCGGGTTACGGCCGATCTTGGTTCTGTGACTTCTGTACCAGTCCCCAGGCTGCTGTTCAGGATGTTAACGCAGAAATGCATCTTCAGGTGCGTCCGTCCCCAAGATTGGTTTGCAGCGATCGACCTGAAGGACATGTACTTAGGCTGGGTTCCATATGTTGTGACCCCCACGGCGGTCCCATATGTGTATTCTCCACGGTAAGTCTCCCTCGGCGAGCTCGTGTCTTTCCCTCTCTGCCGTCTCAGTGTGGTGTGGACCCCCGCCTAAAATTGGCCGGAGCCACCCCTGGGACTTCCGTATGTAGCACTGCCCACGGCCAGTCCATACGTGTATTCTCCACACGGTAACTCCCTCCGGGGATGATGTGGCTTCCGCAGCGGCCCCCCGGGGCACGCTTTCCCAGCGTTATCCAATAGTTGGCTGAGTGGGTCTTGCGGAACAGCAGCTGACTCTCCCTGCGTGAATTTCCCCGCCCGGAACAGTCTGAGGGGCTTTCCCAGGGCGCTGGAAGTGGTAGCAACTGTGGCGTGTTCCAAAGGGATCCCAATTCGTCGGTGACGTCCGACGTACGTCGAACGTGACCGACTGAAAGGGAACGCCTCGGTTACGTATGGTAACCCTCGTTCCCTGAAGGAGGGAACGAGACGTCGCCCCGCCGCCACAATTGCTGTACCATCACTGCAGCCCGAGTCAATAGTTCGCTCCTCAGTGAAAAACAAAGGTGCGCTGCATTTCGCTTCCGTTTATACCGCACTGCGGGCGGAGCGCGAGATGCAAATCTCGCACGCCAATTCTCATTGGCCTGTTCTCTAAATCTCGAAGCTGATAGGGGCTCCTGAAGTGATCCCAATTCGTCGGTGACGTCCGACGTGACGCCTCCGCTCCTCCTTCAGGGAACGAGGGTTACCATACGTAACCGAGACGTTTTTGCTCTCCCTCAAAAAGTCACAATTTTAACATGCTATAAAAAAATTATCTATGGGGTATTTTGAGCTAAAACATCACATACACACACTCTAAAAAAATGCTGGGTTAAAAACAACCCAAGTTGGGTTGAAAATGGACTAACTCAGCGATTGGGTTGTTTTAAGCAAACATTTAACCCAACCGCTGGGTTAAAACAACCCATTTACTGGGTTAAAACAACCCAATTGCCCCAACTTGGGTTGTTTTTAACCCAGCATTTTTAGAGTGTACTAAAGTATTTTTCATTGTTTGTTCATGTTAAAAATGTAGTTATTTAATGTCTACAAATGTTGACATTAATGTTAATTTTAACATTGTTATAAAATCCAATAAATATATTAATACAGTCTAAAAATGCTGGTTAAAAACAACCCAAGTTGGGTTGAAAATGGACTAACCCAGCATTTTAGGTTGATTAAATGTTTGCTTAAAACAACCCAATCGCTGGGTTAAAACAACCCAATCGCTGGGTTAGTCCATTTTCAACCCAACTTGGGTTGTTTTTAAACCAGCATTTTTAGACTGTAGTATTAATATATAATAGTCTATATCTGTGCTTTATTTATAAAATAAAATAAATAAAATTTCAAGCCTACTAAAGTATTTTTTCATTGTTAGTTCATGTTAAATAATTTAGTTATCTAATATCTACAAATGGAACACTATTATAAAATCCAATAAATATCGGGTCTTTATCAGTGCCTCACAAATAGTGAATTGTGACCTAAAAATGGGTTACATTTCTGTTCTGATTGGGTTATGGACAGCATGCTAAATGCAAATAAAAAATAAAATGCATCATAAAATATAATCATGCATTGGTAGGACTGCAAAATAAACAAGCTTATGAACTTTTAAAATGGACAAAACGCTTTCCATATCTTTTAGCGTTAATGCCAAAGTCTGTGTCCAATTATAACTTTAATTTTGCCATATATTTATCTGTGACACTGGCTGATACTAATATATCTATATTTATTCATATAAAAGTAATAATGCTGGGCCTATAATATGCAAAGTATATGAGAATATAAGAATACTGTTATGCTGTAAAATTGTAAAACATTGTAATTTTAAGGAACTTTTTAAGAATTTTTGGTTTTTTAAATGATACTGTGTCGCCACTTCTCAGTCTCAGTCCTGAAGCAAAGCCAGTTGGGAACAACTGTTTGAGTTAACAGAAATAATAATTTCTGCATACATGGATGTCTTGATATCTGATCATCTGTTCATATGGCGTAAGCACATCAATTTAATAATTACTATTGCATAATTTATGTCTTGACTCAATATCAGGCCCATAATTATATCTTCTCTCCCTGCTGCACTTTAAATGATCAGATATTTTGACTATCAATTTCCATTAGGGTCAGGTTGGAGTTTATCATATTCAGATGGCCCTCATGATGATCTCACCTCCTCTAGCCGCACCAGGAAGGTCACATTGCTGCCCAAGTTGGCTGTGAGTTTGTCGTCACGGGTTGTCAGGACTAAACCGCGTGGGGGGCGGTTCTGACACTGCTGTTTTCTGGCTGTGTACATCTCCTTCACTCCTTTCGTGCAGTTATTCGCTACCACTTTACGATACCTGAAACATACACAGAAACCACAAAAGCTATAGCTTTGAAACATCTTTCTTTTGAAATAAAAGATTTGTCAGTTTGATACTATCTGACTCAATTGCACTCGCATATTTTGAATATAGTGTCTGAATACTTATAGGTCACTCATAGGTATTTATCCATTTGGATACAACACCCATTTATGCAGGCCTGATAGATCTATTCTGAGCAGCTCTGTTTATTTTGTTGTATGAATCCGATTTGGACACAATTTATGTGCCAGCTCTGACAGAATCTTTGGAAATGATAATCGTGTTCTTTCTCTGTCTCTTCCCTCGTCTGTAATTTCAGACTCTTGTTCTGAATGGACATGCTTTCTGGTTGATGTTGGTTTTCAAATTAAGTCTTTCCATTACACAGTGTTATCTGTCCGCTAGGTCTCTTTGTATGGATTGTCTGTCTAGAAAGTTGTCGTAAAGACAAACGCCACAATTTCCAGAAAGTTTAAAACCTGCTCACGTCAATATGGCTTACGCCTGCTCATCAGCACAGAAAGTGTAAAACATGGTACACGTAATTAAAAATAACCACTTTCCTAAAACTATTAGTGCAAGTCTGAATTTGAATTGTTTAATTTAATTCATTTAATTATGAACAGAACAATGCTAAAAAGTAGAGCTATAGTTTATAGGGTTAGTCTAGTCATAATAATAATTAGCTTTGTGTGAAAATTATAGAAGTATTATATGTCCGGATTTATAGACTTGTGACTTGATTTCACCCTGCAGCTCAGGCTGGAAACCTGTACATTCATTTCTCCTGCTTCTGTCACACTTTTTGGGGAACCAATCACAGACTGGCTTATCCACCTGGAACGCTATTGGCGGGTTTAACACTATGACGGATAGAGAAGCATGGGTCGTTGCCTGTTGATGGTCTGCCTCTTGTGGTCTGATTGGTTGAAGGACTATCCAATAGCGTACAAAGTCATTTAAATCATGCTCGTTTATCATACCTCTTTTGGTCTGACTGGTTGAAGGACTATCCAATAGCGTACAGAGTCATTTGAACTATGCCCGTTGATCACGCCTCTTGTGGTCTGATTGGTTGAAGGACTATCAAATTGCGTACAGAGTCATTTGAATTATGCTTGTTGATCACGCCTCTTGTGCAGTAGAAAATGCAGAGCAGACTCCCAGACCAATGTTCAATGTCCCAAATAAGGGAAGTAAAGTCCCACCATCCCATAAAATAAAAATAAAAATAAAAATCTGTATGTGAATGCTTCTTACCCTGTGCTGTTGAGGTAGTTTTGCCCTTGGCTGCAGCTTCGAGATACCATGGAAGGGTTGAACCAAAATGCTGGCAGACAGTTTCCATCTCCTCTTCTCTCAAAGCCATAATCACTACAAAAGACAAAACTATTATCATATACTGAACATAGCATAGCATGTCATAAAAGCAAGATGACATAAGTTATAACCATAATTAAACTAAACTATACTTGTTCTATCTTCATGCAGCATATATTCTCTGGCTCTGTGCATCTTACAACAGTTCTCACATGAGCACATTCCCACACTCATTTGCATCTAAAGGGACACACAAAAATGCGTGTTTTTGCTCACCCTCAAAAAGTGACAATTTTAACATGTTATAAAAAATTATATGTAGGGTATTTTTTGCTAAAACTTCACATACACACACTTATTTTGCATTTTGTAAAAAGGGGCATAATAGGACCCCTTTAATTTTTAAAGTGTTGTTTGAGATATCAATCCATTCATAAAAACACAAATTCACTAGTTTCACACAAGGTCAAAATGAGTTCCTGATGTCGATCCTCCTCTTCTCCACCACCATTTCCAATCCTGTAAAACATTCCCTAACTACTTGTACATCCTTTCTTTCATGCACAGCAGCACATCTTGTATTCAAGCATGTCCCTCTTTTATGCCCTTGAGACAATTGCAGCCATTGAGATGTATTAATTCTGGGATGACAAATGTCTTTTCGGGCTCTGAGAGCTGCAGGCTTCAACGTATGTCCTCAATGTCTTTCAGTTCTCTCTCCTCCCAGAAGCCTTGGAACCTGCTGAAGTGAATGTCTGTTCATATATCACCAGTGACTTTGATTTATCAATTAATTACTGATCCACAACAAAACCCAGCAGACCACATGGTCCCTCTTGGCATCAGGCATTTGGGTTTTTAATTATGAGCAGTTCCAATCCAGCACTCAGATAAGATTCCAGCTTTAAATGATTTTTGTGTGCAAGCACTCAGAGTATTCCCATACAAAAGAAGTGTTCACGCCATTTACCTGTATTTCATATCTTAACATGCTCAAAAGATTGTAACATTTCAAAAGATGCACCATGTACACAGTGAAATGGCACGGTTGCCTTGTTTAGAAAGAGTATGTATGAGAAATTCTTTAATTAGTGACACTTGATCTTGGAAAAGAAACTTTGTCAAATGTTAAAACATTAATCACAAAACATTCATGGAATAAAAAGTTTGTAATGAACTTTGAAGTAGATTTTGGTATGATGTGTGATGGTGTGGATATTTGATATTGTGTGGTAGTAATGATGCATGATGGTCATGACATCTTACTTTTTGGTAAAAACTTGGAATAATATTAAATTAATACTAAAGTTAACATACAATTTCCTGAGTTCAGTTTCTGAATTACAATTTGCATATACTGACTGGTTTAGTTTGCAATTATCTAATTCAGGTCAAGAAATGAAAGATTCTTAATTACATGTTCTAGTAACAAATGCATTACAAATGTTATTTTGTTCTGCCTAGTCCTCAATGATTCTGTCAGCATCACATATCTTAAATCTGCAGTGTAGTGACTGAGACAACTCAGGCACAATTATTTGTCCAATTTAACAAATAATCTTAAAAACTCACTTTGAGGTCTATGGACCCATCCCCAAAAAACCCATAAGAGCAAGAAGAGGCCTCTGGTTACAGGACACATGGGAACTGATAAGGTTTACGACCAGGAATTTGCTGTGACTCCCACTTAATTCTTTTTTACAAACCATCTTAAACCCATATAGCTTATACATATATAACCACTTGAGAAATATATAAACCTATATCCATCACATGATTTTTCTTTTATAGGTTTGGTCTATGTATTAATTCAATCTCTGTTGTATTTATGTTTCAGAATTGCATACTATGGTTAACAAAAATCATCATGAATGGCATGTTTAGTGTCTACAAAGTTGTAATTTAAAAATCTGAATGGTTGTGTATACGATATGTCGATACCTGTGCAACATATTAGTATTACAATAATCTTTAATAGTTCCTTCATCAGTAACCAGTCTGCAAACGATCTGCTTGAGACAAAGTATCGTAAAACTTTCCCTCTGAAAGCCTGACTATGATTGGCTGACTTCTTACAGACTTTAAAGAGAGACGCACAGATCCGCCCTCTCTCTCTCTCTCTCTCTCTGGATGCGTCATTTTGGCTGGCTCTCAAAAAGTAGGCCAGGCTGATAAGGCCTACACACACATCAAACCATGTGGGACAGGAAACCCAATGCCAGCACATGGCCGGTGGGCCAGCAGGCCCAACACCTCAAGCCATGTGCAACTTCCTTAACCTCAACGGAGTCGAAATGACCATGCAAGCTCGTAATTTCTTCTTCAGTCGACGCAAAAGAAATCGTTTGCCACTTCAATGCCAACAACACCTAACAATCAATGCTTTCTCCTGCGATTTCACCTCGAACGCTCTTCTACAGCTCAGGCTAAATGCAAATAACATACGATATACAAATCGCTGTGTAGCTAGTAAAACTCTAAACCCCTTTGTTCAGACAAAGGAGATTGTAGTCAATGATGGTTCTCCCAGGTGTTTCCATAGTTTCATCCATCCATTCTAACCCGGTTTTCCAACCACTTTAACTTTGCCTCTTACCATGTATGTGTGATGTGTATGTATGTTTCATATTAGTTTAGTCTTGTTTGTGATTTAGTTGATAAAATTTGTACACAATATATTTTTGGTTTTGATTCCCTGCTTGCAAACAAGTTGTCACTTAAATGATCAATCGTGTTATGCACTGTAACATGTCTATGCACTCTACATGCGCTATGTAAATACAAAGGAAGAATAATTTTTCTGTGGCATGAAAAATATAATTCTCTTAGAATGAATTATTAAACAATACTGAGTGTTCACAGGATGAATTGATTGATTAATTGTAATGATAATATAGCTACATCAAATTAATCACATTAACTGATTCAAATGAATCATTATGAATAACTGTTAATATTTCCCCTCTGAGCTAATTCGCTACAGCAGCTAGAAGATGTGTTTTTAATTCTTACGCCACAACATAAACCAATAAAACGTATTAGATGAGCTCTCTGTTTCAGAATTAATAGAAAGAGACAACATATTATATTCCACAGAATAATTACTACATATCA
Source organism: Paracanthobrama guichenoti (assembly GCA_018749465.1). Taxonomy (NCBI): domain Eukaryota; kingdom Metazoa; phylum Chordata; class Actinopteri; order Cypriniformes; family Gobionidae; genus Paracanthobrama; species Paracanthobrama guichenoti. The sequence goes on from CM031943.1 coordinate 37,953,322, forward strand.
TGTCACCAGTTCCTTTTTGTCCCTTCAAAACAAATTAAAAGTTCTCTGTGGTTTCACAGCAAATTCAGCAAAACTTTTTTTTCAAGCATTATCCTATCACGAACATGCAGGATGAAATATGTAAATGTGGGCCAAATTCATCTGGTCAGTGAATATATAAAGTTTGACTTCGTTCAGAAACAAATGAGGCTCAAATGGAAGAAAAAAATATCACAGCTTGGCTGCATTTAGTTAATTTAAGATAAACAAAAAAAAAAAAAAAAAGCAGAACTGGGTAAAATTGGCAAATTAATTAACATGCAAATTAAATCTGTTTAGCAGTTAGTCATATCTGTATCATCCAAACTATTGCAAGTACGAATCCACAAGAAAAACAACAAATGCAATAACTGTGCATTATAGTTCTTAAATGTATCACAAAAAAAAAAAAAAAAAAAAAAAATATGATTATTCTTGTTTTAGCAAAACTAATCCTAACTTCACTCAAACTTTAATTTTGCTTGCAGGTAAAGTGCCCCTATTATGCTATTTTAAATGTTCCCAATTTAGTTTTGGAGGTCTCTTACAACAGGTTTACATGCATCAGAGGTCATAACACATAATATACATTGCACATCACCACATTTTTCAATGATTATCAAACAATGGATGAATCAGTCTCTCTAAATCCCTCCTTTCCACGAGCCTACTCTGCTCTGATTGGCCAGACGGCCCTGTCTGTTGTGATTGGTCTATCGCTTACGGTGTGTGCTCCCAAAAGTTCAGTGATTGTACACACTGTAAAGACAGTACTGATGATGTCGATTTTACCAAATCAATCCAAGCACGAGTCCGATGATGAAACATTAGAAGAACTAGCTATTCAACCCGATCCTCCATTGCAAGGACGTCTTGAAAAGGACATTTCTCAGTGATACGCTACTCATTTTGAGGTACATCATGAGATGTTTCAACTGTAATTCCTCACCATCAGCATTAACAAGTGTATGTCCATCAACAAACCCATGTGTGTATATTTCTGATTTATTGCAGTGCACGTGCGGGAATGGTATCAATAGCAGCGCATGTTAGCCCAGCACTAATGTGAATGACTGATATAACAAAGTTTTTAAAACAAATCTTGCTCCATCCTTTATCTTTACTCAAAGTAGTAAGAACAACAGACAACTTGGATTAATAGACTCAATTTTAGGTAATACTGCAGCCCACAGCTGATTTACAGCAGTATTTCAGTAAGTCAGTAATGATGCGAGTTAGCCAGAAATGTACACAATATAAAACACAAAACTACGTATTTTGAACAGCCGGTAGAAAATATATACATTAATAATTATTCATACTTACAGGTTGTGATTCTGAGGAGCAAACTGGTCCAAATAAACTGAGTACTGACCCATCTTTCAAGAGCAAGTGTTTTGTGAATCCCGTTGCAAATATGTTTGACGGCGGGTCAAGTTGTTTGCGGGTGAACAACATACAACATATGAAGGCATTATGCAAATGTCTTATCTAGTGGCGTAGAACCTTAATGCAGTGGGATTACAGCAGACTCGTTTAGGCAGTTCAGAATCGATTCTTTCTTTTGGGAGACAATAACTTTATTTATCGTGCACTTTCGACTTTACAACTTTGCAGACCGTTTACATTCACATACAGCTATATTACACACTGCATGAAAGGGAATATTCAAAAAACCACAACAGAGGCGCACAATGACAAAGCCACAATGAGAACTCACTTCTGCTAGTTTGAACCAACATGTTGAAACAAAAGGGACTTGAAAGACAACATCTTGAAATGTATTGTTTAGCTCATTTAGTTAAGGCTAATAATCCTTAATAATGCTCACTTGGAATATACAGGTTTGAGTCCAGCATGCAAAATGGCCTCATTTAGTAATTCCTTTCCTTTCTCGACTGCCCTCTGTCAACTATAAATGCAGCAAAAACATAGTTTATTTTGTTTTTAAGTTTTGTTTTTAAGTTTTTAAGTTACTTATAATAATTTCTCTTGACAGAAAAAAGGAACTCAATGTTTCCTTCTAAATGAAGTGCTGTGGAGCAAATGACTTGGAATGTACTTATAAGGAGGAAGTTGAATTATAGATTTCTCACAGTTATCAAGAGAAGATTGCTGTGATGGCAGAGGTAACGGTGTAAACAGAGTCGGATAGGAATATATAAGTGCAAATTTCAAAGGATATAATCAAATCAGATGTCGTCCCAGATGTCGATATTCAGCCGACTTCAGTTGTAAGCTGCATTAACATTGTGGGGCAGACTTTAGGAATTTTTCATATTTTAGAAGAAGGTCCTTGCAAAGAGAGGCCTTCCCTTTCATATTTTGAACAAAGAATTTTTAATGACATATTCTATCATTAAAATCAAAGTACTGGGCAAATTATAGATGCACAATAAAAACTAAAGAGGCATCCTTGGGACTACTTGCATTTAGAGCATGTTTAGATCCCTCCACTGGGTTTCCAAGGGTTTTAACAGCAAAACGAGACCAAACGGGACAGGAGAATGTACTAAAGAGAAAGCAAGGATACACTGAGTGTTGTTGAAAGAAGATGGAACACTTGGTCTGCGAATGTGATAAATGATGTAGATCCCAAGGTATTTATATATATACTTTAAAGGAAGCTCCAGACAGACAACAAAAGACTAGGGTGATAAAGAACCTCAATCTTCTCGTCCTCTTTTAGCCCTGCGGCCTTCAAAAGCTTTAAAGTCCTGAAACGGTCTGTGTCATGCATCTTGATGCCATCTACACTGACCCTACAGAAGGGGTTAACCAGCCCACTGCTGTAGAAGCACTATGTCTATTCTGAGATCTTTGAAAACAGCTCCCGGATCCCAGTGAACAAAACACCAAGGTTTTATAAATACCTGTGAGCCCACCTAAAGAGCAGACTAGGACATAAAACAACAAAGCTGCACTCAACAAGAAAATCTAGACCACACTTTATGTTTTAAACAGTTTCACGTCTTGCTCTGTACAAACAGTCTGACATATTTGTAAATTGGTTTTAATTTGCCAATTGAAGTGTTAAATTTGGCTTTTGAAGTAATTTACTCTAGTATATGATGTAGTTTTATTATGGTTTTAGCATATCAGCTTCAGACGTACACTAAGTTTGGGGTCGGAAAGATTAGTATTAGGTTAGTATTATTTTATGTTTTGAAACATAAAGTCTCTTATGCTCATCAAGTTTCCATTTATTTTATCAAAATACAGTATAAACAGTAATATTGTGAAATATTATTAAAATTTTCTATTTTAATATTTCAAAAATCTAAATGTTTAAAAAAATCAATTTTTTTATTTTATTTTTTTATGAAACATGATACCAGGATTATACCCACAGCATGTATTATAAATAGAAATCTTTTGTATTATAAATGTCTTTTCTGTTACTTATGATCAATTTAAGGCATTATTGCTGAATTATTAATTATGAATAATTATCAATTATTAATTATCATAAAACCCAGCATGTAGGCCTAATAGAAATCGAAATGTCTTTTCTTTTAATTATGATCCATTTAAGGCATCCTTGCTTTTAAGGCAAGGATTAAAGGTGCACTATGTAACTTTTCTGTCTGCTAGAGGTCGCCTATTCAAAACAAAGGCGTGGTTTGATGACGCCAGGTTTGAGCGCAGAATCTTGGGTCATGTGGTCTTCACCTCACAGCCGGTGGAAAAGAATTGGGATAGGACTCGGGCAGAAATCATGTTCATTAATGTGATTTATTAACATTACTGTAGTATGAAGCAGAGCAGGACCGAGTGTTGTGAGAGCTGAGCAAGGCCGCTGGAGCGATTGTTAATAAGATGAACGCAATACATGCCTCTCAGACAGCGGGACTTTTATTATGCCACAGTCACCGGCGCCATTTCCGCTTTTCCGGTCATGAGTATGCAAGCTCTGTTTATCACATATTAGATACATCTGAGTGTGTTGAAAATGATGTTATGACGTCACTCTCTGTTCGCTTGGCAGCTGCTATGACACTTGTTGCACACTGCAGTAAGAGTAAAGAGTGCTAAATAAAACCATAAACCGAGGGTAACACAGATATGACACAATTGACAGGCGACTCCCTCACACATCCCGATTTCTTAGTTAAAACAACAATTTTCTCATGATTTACAAATAGTTGTAAACATTTGGGATATTGTAAGTATTCAATCTAACAAAATATATAACACTGGCCTAGTGGTTTGTAGATATTTTACTGAAAATGTTTTACATAGTGCACCTTTAATTATTAATAATGATCAATTATTAATAAATTTCTTTCAGGAAAAATAGAAAAATAAAAAACATACTGACCCCAAACTTTTAAATGGTAGTGCGCATAAAATATTTTGTTATGAGCAAACAAAAATGGCATTAGTTATTAACCCTGCAACCTTTGATTATATTCAGACTAGCGAGTTTGTGAGAAAGAGAACAGCAATGTGAATGAAGAAGTATAAACATATAATAATAATCAAATATCTAAATTAAGATAACATCTAAAACTATGATCAGCGTATAATTACAACCAGTCTACATTAGAGACCTTCTTTTAATTGGTGTCAGATCAAATTAATAACATACCCAATCTAAAGTAAATTAAACCATCTGAGACACTTCCTCCAGAAGCAGATATACACGCAGGGAATCATTGCCCATTCTACTAGATTCAGCGGTAACACTTTAGTTTAGGGTCCAACTCTCACTATTAACTAGTTGCTTATTATATATATATGCATATTACTAGGATATTGGCTGTTTATTATACTTTTTAAAGCACATAATAATGCCTTATTCTCATGACCATATTTTACATTCCTTAACCATACCCAATACCTAAACTAATCTACATTACTAACTATTAATAAGCAGCAATTTTTAGACAAAATTTACAGTTAGTAGTGAGAATTGGACCTAAACTAAAATGTTGGATCAGTGGGTGGATCTAAAGTTTAAGCTGGTTAAGTTGGTGAAGTGTGCAGTTCACTCACCACTCAAAGTCATGTGCTCTGCAGATGCAGGGTTCTGCAGAAAGGATCCTGGAGTTATCCCATCCCACCATGCAGTAGTTTCCAGGACGACGCTTCATGTAGATCTGCTTTTGACCCATTATGCATGGCTCACCCTAAGAAAGTATTAAAGTCAGCTACAATCAATATTTAAATTTAGAAATTGTGTTTCTGCCCTCTTCTTTTTTTTTCCATTTTACCTGGTTATGCAGGTGCCAGGTTTGGTAGTCTCCCCTCTGTGCACCTTCTGGTAAATATGGACTTGTAGTTAATTTTGATAAGCTGCCATTCAGACCGATGACTGAAGTGCCCGAAAACCTGCCAATAGACAAAGAAAGGTTTCATTTTCTTTCATTAGCTGGTTCAGGTGTGTAATGTAGGCGTTGGAATTAAACTTTGCAAAAAGTAAATCTCGATGCGTGGTTAAAGGGATAGTTCACCCAAAAATGAAAATGTGATGTTTATCAGCTTCCCCAGGGCATCCGAGATGTAGGTGTCTTTGTTTCTTCAGTAGAACACAAATGAAGATTTTTAACTCCAACCGTTGCAGTGTGTCAGTCGTATAATGCATGTCAATGGTAACATTTTAGAATATGAGAGCTATGAGAGTAAAAAAACACACACATACGAATCCATATTAAACCCTGCGGCTCGTGATTTACACATTGATGTCTTAAGACACGAAACGATCGGTTTGTGTGAGAAACCAAACAGTATTTATATCATTTTTACTTCTAATACACCACTATGTCCAACAGCCTTCAGCGTCATGATCACTTCCGGTAAGTGAGGTCAATGTACAATGTACATGATCTGGTGGATCTTTGGTTTCTTGCACAAACCGATCGTTTCGTGTCTCACATAGTTCTCATACTCTCATGTGTTACCATTCATATGCATTATACGACTGATATACTGGGTGAACTATCCCTTTAATAATGTAATGGCCTATAGTTCACTCTTGTAGAAATACAGATTTGTTTTACAAGTTAACATAGTATTTTGTCCTGACTAACTTGGATAACGCAATAAATAAATATGCACTTGTTCATATGTTTTATTCTTATTGACAGTCATTTAATTCTCTTATTTTTAATCATTATGAACCTATTTTAAACATGCACACAGAGAAAAAAGGTGTCAAAATTGTATGCCATGTACCCTTAAAGGACATATTTGTACCTTTTTTACCACAAGTAGTACCTTAAGGTATGTAGCCTACTTGAACTCTAAGGTACTAATATGCACATTTAGGACTAAAAAGGGTACAAAGATGTCATTTTAAGGGTGCTACACCAGTGACAAGCTGTTGTACCCTAAAGGTAAAAGTTTGACACCTTTTTTTCTGTGTGTGTGGCAAACAAGCAGAACAAAGATTTATGAAACAATGTTCATATGGATAGTCAGGGCCGGCGCTAGAAGTGGGCTAATGGTTTTTTTTTTTTAAGCCCCGAAACTTTCAGGTTTGTATCGAAGCCCGTTTCCACCACTAAATAAAAAAATAAAAAGAGTAATTGTGACTTTTTTTTCTCAGTCAGAATTCTGACTTTATATCACGCAATTGCGAGTTTATATTTCAGAATTTTGATTTTATAACTCGCAATTGTGAGGAAAAAGTCAGAATTTGAGATAAAAAGTCATAATTACTCTTTTTATTTTTTTATTTAGTGGCGGAAATGGGCTTCCATAGGTTTGAGATTTCTTAACAGTGCAGTCAAAATATAATTTTTCGATACATATCTCTACTAAAATATGTTAAACAGTTCAATACCGCTTTTCGGCAGTATCCATACACCCCGGCAGTGCTCTCTCTCTTCTCCCTGACAGCGGTTCTACAGCCACGCCTCCTGTCACTCATTCAGCGCAGCAGCAGGACAGGCACTCAGACTCTCTTTTCGCCCGGTTGAAGGTTTTTGTTATGATATAATATTACTCAACTTTTGCACATTTGTCAGCTAAACATTCATTCAGTGTTTCCATTAATGACCCTGTGCCACCACTGTTTCATAATGAACTAAAAATGTAAAACATAGCCTAACATAAAAAAGGTCTCTAACATTGTATTTTGCCAATGAACTACAATCGAAACTGTGATATGGCTTTGTGACTTTATAAAATGGCAAAATACAGTGATGTAATTAAATATATGGCAGTCTGTTTGTGCTACGTGTTTTAAAGAGAAGTGTTAAATCTGGTGTTAGTTTTCTTCAAAATTAAAGCTCAAGGGTTTTTCTCTTGCAAGTGAAGAAATTAGGACAAAATTATTGTAATTTCTCTATTCTGTAGTGTAAAGTAAAATATACTCATGGAACATTAATTTTCATTTATTTTACAGTACATTTGTTTTACAATATATGGACGTTATTGTCATAGGAATAATTATATAAATCATTATTATATTATTGCAATAATTGTTTGGCATCCTAAAATACCGATGCCAATCGTCATCAGAGGATTTTTTGGCCAGAGGATAGAGACTACAGTCAGTAGTAGGAGATAGTTCTGCATGTTATCAACCCGTCCATAGGGGTGGGATCTCACTCACATAATGTGAATGCCCACGGCCGCTCGGCTCAGGCATTCATAATGGAGCGGTGCGGAGCAAAGTGAGTGTTTCAACTTTTCAATGAATTCCTGTGAAAGTTAAGCTTCCATAGGCATAATCTGAAAACACGCCAGACTGGACACGCGCCGTGAATGACTGCCGTGCTTACCTCAGCTCTTCGCCTCGTGATGAATGAAATCTTACTCCTGCTGCATTTATGCCGTGACTTTCGTTCGGCTCACTCACACTTTATTGAAAAGACACATTCAGTTTTTAATTGTAGTGTCTATTCTCTAACTGAACGACGGTGGGGGCGGTGTCATGGTGGGCAAGTGATAACCAGTAGCTGTAGCTTTGGGAGTGGCCTCGTTGGGTAGCGAAGCAAGTGCATTCTGGGAGTTGTTGTCTTTCATCCACATGAGACAAAAATACATTAGAAGGCTAGGTCTAGAAGGCACCAAATTCAAAAATAATTTCACATTTCTACTTCATAAATGACCCAGTTTAAAGACACATTCATCTTCCCAGAGCTCAAGTACCCCTTTTAAGGGAGGCATACACTGTGTGAGTTCAGATGCTCGGGAGGTCGTGAGCCATTGCACACGTTACAAGTCAGATAACCTGAAAATCAAGTCACGGGCGGCTGGTACACGGCACGACTGTACTGCACGGTGAGCCGGGCGGCAATCACATGCTTTGGCGCTAAACACTGACACTGGACTTTCAATGTGGCTGCTATAGCTTCGGATGGAAAAAAGAGAGAAAGTAAAAAGATGAGTGTGCGAATGATTTGGTGAAAAGCGAATAATAACTCTATGGAAGCTTGTTTCCTCCACAGAATAAAAACTTTAAAAGGTAATTATGACTTTTTTTATCTCAATTCTGAATTTTTTTTTCTCAGAATTGTACATGATGTAAACTCGCAATTGTGAGATATAAAGTCAGAATTGCAAGATATAAAGTCAGAATTGCAAGATATAAAGTCAGAATTGTGAGATATAAAGTCAGAATTGCAAGATATAAAGTCACAATTGTGAGATATAAAGTCTGAATTGTGAGATATAAAGTCTGAATTGTGAGATATAAAGTCAGAATTGTGAGATATAAAGTCTGAACTAGATATAAAGTCTGAATTGTGAGATATAAAGTCAGAATTGTGAGATATAAAGTCAGAATTGTGAGATATAAAGTCAGAATTGTGAGATATAAAGTCTGAATTGTGAGATATAAAGTCTGAATTGTGAGATATAAACTTGCAATTCTAGCTTTTTTCTCGCATTTGCAAGTTTACATCTTGCAATTCTGACTTTATGGCACGCAATTGCAAGAAATAAAGTCAGAATAGTGAGATATAAAATCAATTCTGAGAAAAAAGTATTTTATTCCTCTCAGATTTGACAGTTTATCGAATTCCCTCAGAATTGACACTTTTATATCTCACAGATTGTGATTGTCAGAATTGTGAGATAAAAAGTCCCAATTATCTTTTAAATGGTTTTATTCCGTGGCATAAACAAGCTCCAAATCAACACAACCATTCCTTTCAACAAAAACTACTAGAGAGTGTATTTGTGTGTGTTTCAGTGTATGTGTAGGGTTTGCAGCCACTGGGCTATAGAGGGTATGCACGTGATGTCACCATCGGCCATAGTGACTGCGGTTATGCCCACTGAGTGGCAAAAAGAGAAAGCATTAGTTTGCAGCGTGAATGCCATGAAAAACACACAAAACACATATAAAACGGGAACGAACTTTGAGATTGACTGTACAAATAGATTTGATAATAAATCTAAGGTATATTTTTACAGACTTCAGAAAGCTACAGAGAAGATAAGCAACTGGATCTCTGCAATTCACAGAAACAACTGAACTCCAGGCAGTGAAACGTGGATTTGCCTCATCAATTAAATATTTACCATCTTATATTCTGCATACTTGGATGTTTTTTAAATAAACACTTACAAAAACTATACAAGTTTTGGGGCTGAACAAGTCAATATGATGATATAACATTGATATAAGTGATCACCTAGATTTAAACCTACCTATATTGTATTTATGTAAAGCTGTTCCTGCAAATTTTCTTTATGTATTTCCCAGTGTCTAAATCAGGCTCATGCAAATGTCAGGAAACACGATTCCTGGTTGCATGTCAATATCCATGGATCAAGTTGTAAGGAACACTATCGAGTCCAATCTTTAGTTTAAACTGATGTAATCATTTGTTTTACTATTAAACCCTCTATACACTCTAAAAAATGCTGGGTTAAAACAACCCAAGTTGGGTTGAAAATGGACTAACCCAGTGATTGAGTTGTTTTAACCCAGTAAATAGGTTGTTTTAACCCAGCGGTTGGGTTAAATGTTTGCTTAAAATAATGCATTTGCTGGGTTAAAACATCCCAGTTGCTGGGTTAGTCCATTTTCAACCCAATTTTAGAGTGTAGCCTAATAATATTCATAGATCTAGCCTATGTTGTGTGTGGTTGTGCACGATTTGGCAATAGCGGACACCCTATTCACTGGTCAAAATTATTTAAACATTATCGGGAGGTCAAGAGGTGCACATAATGCACTCAGCTCGTCTCAGTAATTCCTCTCACAATGCAAGCCATGACCATACGAGCTTCACAATTTCAACATGATTACTCTCAAGAGAAAAAAAAGGCCTTCAAGTTCGTGATAATGACAGCAAAAATCGCACTGTGCGCCCGGCTTTAGTCAGGAAGAGACTGTCTGACTGACATGTAAAGTGACTGGATTCATGACATCTGAGGCTGAGACTAGGTAGCCCCAACAGCTCTGCAGGATTCCAGTGTTAGCTACAGTTTATATTTAACAATAAACATTTCAGTCCTGTCTTATCCAATACTGCAAGGATTGTTTAATGTGTGCTTAAAGTAATAATTAAAAGTACAAAAAATGACCCTGTTAAACTACATACAAGCACTGAGACATAATGAGAAATGTTGTTGGTTCACTGAGACTAACAACATTAGCTTAAGAGTCTGATTAATTAACCTTTCCTCATGAGTGTATCTCTTGAACGAACAGAGCTCAGAGGAATCTATTCGAGAAATAGGACATAATGAGGACGCACGTGGCTGTAAAAGGCAGTGAGAGAAAGATGATGGTCAAAACAAACCTCTATAGACTTACGTCATGATCTGATTTTCTGCACCTGCCTCCACCAAAAACACCATCCACGAACAGCGGCATGGCTGAGAAACTGTGGCGAGTCCACTGACGACCTTCTTCATCGAAGCTGATCCTGCAGCAGACATTGAGATGTTCAAATGTCAGAGGATGACAAAACTATACAGAAGAACGAATGTCATGTGGGTTTGGAATAGGGTTAAGTTCGTCAGAAATGTTTTAATTTAGCTTTAATTCTGTACAAAATGTCCTTTAGTTTTTATTATATTTAGTCAACAAGTAAGTTCCTGCCGATACTGATTTTCTGACTATAATTGACAGCATATACAAAAACAAAAATCTACTTTTCTTCAATGCAAGTAAAAAGTCAGTAAGAGAGAGATGAAAACATAGCTTTATGTTTTTCAGGTGGAGTCTAAATACTTCAGAAATGAAAGTAATCAAAATGTTAAATAACACTGATAGTCTTCATTGTAAAATGAAATATGATTATTTAATTTAAGATTAATGGTTACAATTAAAGTTACAAAAGTTATTCAGTCAAGAGCAGAGAGTGATTTTCTTTGTGTTTTGTTCTTTTTATTAACATGACAGACAACAGCAGGAATATTAGACTGCTTTCGCTTATGAACAGATATAAATATACTGTTACACAACGTGTTATTTTTTTCTCAACTATTTATGTTCCAAAACTGACCGCTTAACTGTATACTCGCCATGCATGCAAGACGATATATACTCACCCTCTGTGAGGTGAGCCAAATTTAAGCTTTGCTCATGCTTTTTGAGATCTGGGTCACCCGATTTCCCACAAATTTAAAAATAGGCTTACTGCATTTTATTCTCTTATTTATTTTTCCAAATCTTCATTTACGTTTCTCACAGGGGATTATACACGTGTATTCTTTGTTTTAAGCTTTTAATTATGAGTATTTGTATCATTTACTGTGGTAAAGTATAGAAAACAAAATGTAGGACAGATACATTTACTTCAAATTCTATTTAACACAGTTTTATGCTTGTTATTAGGCTATTTAACCAGGCTAATATTTACTACTTTCTTATAATTTATGATTACCATTATATTTACTAATATTTATTTAAATGTGTTTTACAGGCTGTGAGTGTGTTGTTTTAACTGACTTGAAGTAGAACATTATAAAATAAACACGCATGCTAAATGGATGAGCCTTGTCTATATTTTTTTATATTTTCAAAATGTTATGTATATATATGTATATATATATATATATATATATATATATATATATATATATATATATATATATATATATATATATATATATATACATGTATATATATATATATACACACACACACTCACCTTATTAAGGATTATTAGTACACATCTGTTCAATTTCTTCATTAATGTAAATTATCTAATTTCAACCAATCACATGGCAGTTAAGCTCAATACACTTTAGGGGTGTGGTCCTGGTCAAGACAATCTCCTGAACCCAAAACTGAATGTCAGAATGGAAAGAAAGGTGATTTAAGCAATTTTGAGCGCGGCATGGTTGTTGGTGCCAGACGGGCCGGTCTGAGTATTTCACAATCTGCTCCAGTTACTGGGATTTTTTCACACACAACCATTTCTAGGGGTTTAGCAAAGAATGGTGTGAAAAGGAAAAACATCCAGTATGCTGCAGTCCTGTGGGCGAAAAATGCCTTGTTGATGCTAGAGGTCAGAGGAGAATGGGCTCGACTGATTCAAGCTGATAGAAGAGCAACTTTGACTGAAATAACCACTGCTTACAACCGAGGTATGCAGCAAAGCATTTGTAAGCCACAACACGCACAACCTTGAGGCGATGGCTACAACAGCAGAAGACCCTTCACCAGGTACCACTCATCTCCACTACAAATAGGAAAAAGAGGCTACAGTTTGTACAAGCTCACCAAAATTGGACAGTTGAAGACTGGAAAATGTTGCCTGGTCTGATGAGTCCTCGATTTCTGCTGAGACATTCAGATGGTAGAGTCAGAATTTGGCGTAAACAGAATGAGAACATGGATCCATCATGCCTTGTTACCACTGTGCAGGCTGGGTGGTGGTGGTGTAATGGTGTGGGGATGTTTTCTTGGCACACTTTAGGCCCTTTAGTGCCAATTGGGCATCGCTTTAAATGCCACGGCCTACCTGAGCATTGTTTCTGACCTCATGTCCATCCCTTTATGACCACCATATGTACCCATTCTTTCTGATGGCTACTCCAGCAGGATAATGCACCATGTCACAAAGCTCAACTCATTTCAAATTGGTTTCTTGAACATGACAATGAGTTCACTGTACTAAAAATGGCCCCCTACAGTCACCAGATCTCAAACCCAATAGAGCATCTTTGGGATGTGGTGAACGGAGCTGTGCCCCTGATGTGCATCCCACAAATCTCCATCAACTGCAAAGATGCTATCCTATCAATATGGGCCAACATTTCTAAAGAATGCTTTCAGCACCTTTGTTGAATCAATGCCACGTAGAATTAAGGCAGTTCTGAAGGCGAAAGGGGGCTCAAACACAGTAGTATGGTGTTCCCTAATAACTTTAGGTGAGTGATACATATATATTCTGAGAAAAGGTGTATGTGCTGTTTACCAAGGTACTTCTAAGGTATAAAAGAAAAGGTATTATCTTTGTACCTTACTCACCTCAATGGTACTATATTAGTACCTTAAAAGGTATTGATATCAGTACTTTTTAAGAGTGTGTATTAGTACCTTAAAAGGTAATATCAGTGTTTCAAGAGTGCGATTAGTACCTTAAAAGGTGCATATATCAGTACTTTTAAGAGTGCTTATTAGTACCTTTTGCTGGTACATATTAGTAATCTTTCGATTTGTATCTTAGGCACCATTCCAGTGACACAGCAGTAAAATTTTTTTCGATAGTGTGTAGTGTATATATATATATATATATATATATAAAATCTTTTAAACTTTAAAATTCTTCTATTATTTCAATCATTCAACTGTTGTTATATGTATAGCCCAAAGTGCATGATTTAAAACCAATGTATCATACATTATAATATTTATACCTATCGTTTTGCAACCAAAATAATATAGTTGAACCTGTGTGACGCCTATTCTGCACTCCACCCAATTAATATCTATTGGGCCAGACAAAAGGACAGAAGACTTTGGTTTGTGTATACAGCAGCAATAGTATACGAGTAAAGCAATACAGCAGAAAAGGGGGTAGGTTTAAGGAGGGCTTTATTGTCCCAAATATGGAATTAATTAACAATTTTAACAAATATAATCATTTACACTCTGTTATTATTACATACCGTTTAATGTACAACAACACTGAGGTGAATAAAAATATATATATAATAAATATCTTTCTCTAACTAGTGTAAATAGCATCTAATCTACCAAAGAAAAATATGCCATTTTCAACTTTAGTAATAGCCCAGTTAAGCATTTACACTTGGTAAATAGCATCTACCACTTCTTCATCTGACAATTAAAGGGAAATGAACAACATGTTTGTGAGTATAATTATGACAGAATTTTATCATTCATGGCTGAATGATATCTTGAATAAATCTGAAGAGGGAAATTAAAATGCAAATAAAAGCTTGAGATACATGCAGAACCCTGTCTAAAACCCAAAAGATGATGAAAAGGTAAAAAGAAAGGCAGAGGTCTAAGGAAACCAGAAGCAACATGAGGAAAATGAACAAAATAGCTTTTAAAAAGATTAACATCTTCACATGCAGGAGGGAGTAGAAGCTAAATAAGAGCTGGAGAACTTTTCTTCCTGAAAGTTTGATCACAGGACTTTCTGACTGCTTATCAACATCATTTCACATATAAACAGTATAGCATCGCAGTGTGACAAGGTCGTCACAACATAAAAAGGACTGAAGCGAGATGGCAAGTTGTTACCTCAGTGTTGTCTCCGGGTCTGCTAAAAGCAACAGTCTGGAGTGTAGTGTTAGACATGTATCCATTAAGATATAACACAGTCACAAGGCTATTATTTGAAGTCATACTTGCATATGAAATATTGACGATCATTCTCCACTGTTGTTTGCGACTCCACTTACTGTCTCGTCTTAGTTGTTTGAAGATGAACTAAAAATGAAGGTGCCACACTCCAGTGGTCTAAAACTAAAGCCAAACGCAACCAAGTGATAAAGGAGACAAGAAGATTTAAGACTCTGAGGATTAAACATCGCTGAAGCAAAACCACAGAGAGGCCAATTTGAGTTAAAGGAACCAATGCAGAACTCTTTAGGATAAGTGAGTTTAATATGGGAACACTTCCCATGGTTCGCCACTGCAAAACTGGATTCCACCCAGTATTTGGCAGCCTTGTGTCCTGGGTTGCTTCATAGTTTGAATCCTCTTACAGGGAGCATGTGTCTGACTCATTAACCAACTCTCTTTGATTTTTTTTTCCACTTCAGCTGATCTTAAAAGTTAACAAAGAACCGACCCTGTCAGACAGTTAGAGCGCCGTGGGGCTGAAGCCAAAGTGAAGCAAAATTTAACAAACCAGCACGAATAAATCTGGCAGAATTAAACTTATTTTCACTTCAATACCAAAGATGTCCTGTTGTGTAACAGTGGCTGTTTCACAGCAACCAAGCTCCACCCTTGTCCAAAAAATCCACATCGTTGTGTTTCCCCTTCTCAAAATCTGCATCATGGAAGGAACAACATGGAGTTATTTTCATCCCATATATCTATCTATCCACTCCATCCATCCATCCACCCATCCATCCATCCATCCATCCATCCATCCATTGTTCATTTAACACTATGCATTATAAATTAGAAACAGATATTTTTAGTAATAGAGGTGTGGAAGCAGCCATAATTTGTCTCTAGTTATTGCCTGCAAATCTGATGAAAATGAACAGAATATTATTATTATAAGATTGTGTTCGAGCCAATATTTCCTAGGAATAAAACCATATAATAATTAAAAACAAAAAACAAATAGGCATTTTAAGTTAAAGAATGAAACAAATGTAGAGCATTGAGCAGGCCACATTTAAACTCCATAAACCAACATATATGCGTATATTTATACTTGAATAAGCAGCCTTTGTACTCTAGGTCAGGCAGCACGGTTCAATATTTTGTCAATTCATGCTATAAGCTCAATATACACACAAGATGCATATACACATTGATACACAAACACACTTCAGTTCTGACTGGGTAATGTTCCTCACATCTCTGACCATAATATGCACTACCATTCATGCAATATTTAGGTTGTTACAGACTTCTTGGGCAACACTTATAATAAATATTCAGTTATAAGTCACTTCTATAAGGTATTAGTTAATGAGGAATTCAATTATTTACAAAACATGATTCATACATCTTGGGAACTATTAATTTCATTTACATTTTATGAATGTTTGTTATTTCAAAGTTATGTGAAGGAGTGGTTTTACAGCCACATAAAAACTGAGATCCAACGCCCTGCACAAAACAATGAAACTCACTAATCTGGAGAGAAGATCTCACAGAAAGACTGTAGGACCATGCCTAAAACCTTCTCCTCTCTCACCTCCTCCCCTCCCTTTCTCGTCCTGATTCAAGTCACAGAATGCAAACATACTCATGATGATGTATCTTGGGAATCCATTGTGTTATCCCTTTCTATGTCCAGGCCTTTGAAAGGTCACAGTGTAGATTGCAAAATGGTCTCAAGCCTACCTGTAGCCACTGGTAGGATGTGAGAAATATTGAAACATGAGAATTGTAGTTCTCCCTTTTAGTGGTCTCTTTGTAAAGAAATCTGATCCTCTCCCCAAACTAGGTAAAGGTTTGTGTTGCAAAATATTTACAAACCTTTGTCTGTTTCTGGGTATTTTTAAGAAAAGGGTATAGGGGCTGCCATTTGGGAATACCCTGTAGGACAGAAAAACCTCATGCGGTGTCTGGCATTAGTAATCCTAGAGGCACTCAAGCACACACACCGTTTGTATTGTGCCAGATAGATTTGTTCCTGAAACTATTTTCTATATTATCTGGTTTTACTTGTATTTTATATTTTTATGCTGGAAAAAGCTTTTCTGTGTATCATGGATCTGCTTTAATTTCTAGGTTATTTCAAGTTCTGTCTGGCCAAAATAAATGTTGATCTCATTTACTCAGTAACTTCTGAAATCATTATTCTGTGTATTGCCGCATGAGGGAGTCAGGAGCTCTCGCAAATCCTTCTGGGTCGAAGACAGATTCATAATCAAGATCCCATGACTGGAGCATGGCGCTGGCATGAGGGAACATCCGATTTCTGACTTGGAGCTGCAGCCTCCTTGTGACTATTGCCAAAATTACACTTCTGTTATGAGAAACATGTGACTCATTTAAAGGCATAATAGTTCACTCTGCAACTTCTGTAATATCAGAACTGACTAATTTGGCGCCTCCGTGAGATAATGTAATTCACATGTTAATAATCCTCTGAGTGATCTATGTCCACGGAACGAATATTTGAAATTAAGAGGTACTTCATGAGAAATCAACGCCTAAATTAAACTTACAAACAAATCACAATGTTACAAACGTACAAATTTAATGTAATGTTACATAGAATTCAGAGTCAGATCAAATTATTCATGAATCAGAATTAAAATCTTGATAACCATAAATCAAGTGAATTTGGGCCAGAAAATGCTGGAAAAGGTTTTTACACACAGAAGTCCTTCCAAACTAAGCCGTTAGATTTTGTTGAGCTAACGGATGGACCTTTATGTTATAAGTGTAATTTATAAATTATTAGTTAATACATTCATAAACTATTAATAAGTGGTATGCTATACCAAAGATATATATATATATATATATATATATATATATATATATATATATAGTTATAATATATATTATGGGATGCAGAAAAAGTGTTGTAAATGACTTATACACACAATGTAAAAAAAAAAAGGTAAGAAATATCTACAAATGATATGTAACAAGTGATGAAATGGTTTATGCTTTAGATAGGGATGCAGAAAGTCAAATGATTTATTCAAGGAATTATTCAAACAAATAACCACTTTCTTAAAAGTGCTATTTTAGCATCCTGCATAATGAGTTAAGCTTTGAACACAGACCAGATTATATCAATAAATTGCATGTCTCGATCATTTACTTAATGGTCTGTCTAAGGGCGTGTTCAAGATTAAATTCACTATGTTTATTGAGACGATACTAAAAACAAGCTTGACATAAATATCAATGATTTATTAGTGATGCCTTCAAGCCCAGGGCTGTGACGCGCACAAGTCACTTGGGGAACTCCCTAAGATACTATATACATATCCACTCATTTTATATACTCTTTACTGTAGGTGTGAAACAATTGTCTAATTTTTTTGTGATTTGTAGAAACATCTGTCAAAGTCCTAAAGTCAAAAGAGTAGAAAGTTCTGAGCACAATATTTTCTCTGGGAACGACTGAATTACAGTAGAGAGAACAAGAAAGATAAGGAAAGAGTGCTGCATAGTCTACAGATGAACTGATACTTAAGTGTAGCTGTGCTTGAAGTTGCTGTTGTTTTACGCCTATGCACACAAAAAAATCATGACTATACGAACTGCAGCCGTCTCTCGCTGTGCGCTGTTGACCGTCAGAAGAACTGAGAGGAAGTGATTGGTACATCCCGAGTTGCCTGCAGAAATTATTAGTTTCCTCGAGTGACAATTTAACAGCAACCCACTCGGGATGTGGGAAACGAGAGAGATTTTTCATGCTTAGAGAAAATTTGTATATATTTAAAACTGATTGCACTTGAAGCGATTCTCGCGACGTTGTATTTGACACCTGCCATCTTCATTACAGTACAGGACAAGTGTGATAGTGGAAATGAGTTACGCACTTGATTGGCACTGGATTGCCATTAATGCTGAAACAGCTGTATAGCTTCATATTTTTGAGAATATATGACTATTGTAATGGTTTACATGCATCAAACATGCGAACATGCAACAAAGTTTCATTATATAGGCCAAAATAATATGCCAGTATGAAGACATTCATATAAGAGAATAATTGTGCATTACTGTACATTGCTAATTGCATGGAAACTACATAGTTTGTTCTAATAGCAGGCACTGTAATAAACTCAGCAACTGGAGCGCTACGCCTGTTAGTAAATTAAGCATTAAATTACAAAATGTAAGCTGTTAACTATCACACTGTAAAAAAAAAAAGGTTACAGGAGGGTCTACCCAAAAATGAAATTCTCTACTAATTACTACTCCTCATTTTGTTCCAAATCAGTAGTTTTCTCTTATTCATCTTCAGAACACAAATTAAGATATTTTTAATGAAATCCTGGTAGAGCTTCTCTGACCCCACAGATCTGCAATATTATTACCAATTTCTACGCCCAGAAGGCATGAATACATTGATAAAATAGTCATGTGATCGCGTAGTTCAAATCCCATGTTATGAAGCGACGAGAATACTTTTTAGGTGAATATTCATCACTTTCTTCTTTTCCGTGCCGTCCCTACACTGTTCACAGGTTCTACATCAGAACGCCGCCGATTTGCTACTGATTGGCCAGCTCCCGCAGCCAGCATCACATACCGTACGTTAGCGCTTCATGTGGAACAGCATCGCCAATAGTGAGCCGGCATTCTGACGAGAACTCGGAGGCTTGCACTTGTGTTTCACTATTGTTAACAGTGGCTGAGACTGGACAGAAGAGAAAAATTGTTGAATAAAGTCATATTTTTGTTCTTGCTTTTGGGGATTTTAAGTGCATATACAAGAATTATTGTCTCTTCATAACATTAAGGTTGAATCATTGAAGTCACATGGACTATTTTGAACAACAGTCTTCTATTACCTTTCTGGGCCTTGAAAGTAGTAATAAATGCTGCAGTTCACGTCTGGTCAGAAAGCCTCTTGATTTCATCAAAAATATCTTAATTTGTGGTTCCAAAAGATGAATGGAAGGCATTCCGGTTTGGAACGAAGATACTGGGTGAGTAAATAATGACAGCATTTTCATTTCCTTTGGTGAACTTAAGTCACCTTAAGTACAACCAATCAACTGGATGATTAAGTCATTTCAACTTATTCAAATTATTGAATCTTGCTCTAACTTATGTTAAAACATATGTCATATAATTCTTTTTACAGATTGAGTATTAAGATTAAAACCTAACTTGACCTGGAAAGATACAAACTATAGGCTCACAATATGGTTAATTCAACTAAAAATGGAAATTCCCACCTCATGTCATTCCAAACCTGTATGACTTTTCTTCTGGCACAAATACAAAAGATATTCTCTGGAATAATGCTGGTAAACAAACAGTTTTATAAATCCATTGACTTCCACTGTATGGATATATTTATCAAAACATCTTATTTTATGTTCAAAGTCATATGCGCTTGAATGATATAAGCTTGAGTAAATTTTTGAATGTTATCTGTTTCTTGGTGAACCTTAAAAGTCGTTATGATTTAGGCTGGATTGCTCTGGCTTGCCCGAGCTGAGAGTGGAGTTGTATGCCAAATCACATGGTTTAATTGATGCCAAAAACCACTTTCACACCAACTAAACGGACAGAACTTGACTGCTAACAGCAAACGCTTTTGGTGTGAAAGCATTCTAGTGACCAGCCAGAAGTAATAAGCAACGCTTTAGTTTCTACAAACATGTCGACACACCCAACAGCAGCCGAACATGACAGTCCCACACATGCTGCTCAGGTTTTCCGATTTACCTGTAGCCACTATGACTCCCGGTGTGCCGGTAGCTCTTGGTGAAGATGGAGCCTGAGAGGTACGGGTTCTCTGACATCTGCAGAGTGTAGGTGCAGCGAAAGTAAAACGGCTGAGCAGAGAGAAAGTGACACATCCTCCATTAGCCACAACAAAGCTATTATGTAGCTGTCAATCAAAACAAGCCAACGGGATCCCCGCAGGCATGAGAAAGTCTAACACAATAAGCGCAAGAGCAGTGCCAGTTGTTTGGCAATAATGTTGGTGACTTTATGCTTGATATTAAACAATTCATAATATAGAAACAACTCCCATAATTCACTGTCATGACTCCTGAGTAACATGGATAATACTGTGTGATCTATTGCAAGACTGGGTACTGTTAATCTTGCGGGTGATATCTGCAAGTAAACAAAATAACACAGCCTGTGTAAATCAAAGCCAATAAATCTATGAAGCAAACCTAGTCAATCATGTTAAAGGATGATAGAGGACAACGCTGCATGAGATACTACATTACTTTATCAAGGCAACACAAACAGAATTTAGAAATTACAGCTGCTGTGGAGAATATTGTGTTTCATTCAAATTCAGATGTAGAATATTCACAACCTGATATTTTCTAGTTCCAGACCATAAAGGCCAGATTCTTGGAAGATGATAAGCAAACAAAACAAACGGGTAATGCTACTATTAACTTAGCAGGCATTTGACTGTCAATAAAGATGCCTGACAAATCAATTTGCAATGCAATGTTAAAAGGCAGGGTAGGCGTATGTTTTCAGAAAAAAATTCATATGCTGGTTGAAAGTCTCTTCACACATATCGCCCGGTGGACAGAAATGCAAATGATTGAACTAACATTTTACGCTTTACATTTATTTATTTTATTTTATTGTGCTCTTCCCACAGACGATATATACTTTATGTATATATGTCATACGTCAGATATACGAATCTTACTTGTCCTACGCTACTATATATATATATATATATATATATATATATATACATCATTTGCCAGTATGTATTTTCATATATACACAATGTATGTATGAAAAATACATACTTTTTGACGTGTGAAGGAAAAATATCCTCCGCATTCAAACACATGATATGGTTAATAAATATTCATGGTTCCTTCTGCATATCCAAGACCAAAAAAACTATTTTTCATTTGCAAAAATAATAATAAAATATATATTACTTGAGTAACTCACACACAGAAAATCTAATATCCTTTTGATTATGCATTACAGTCTGTAGCCTTTAATCAAATTCTTTGGAAAAAGAATATTACCTTGAGAGAATTAGACAGTGTTAAGCTTAAGCACATGCCAACAAGAGATATTTCACATTCCTGTATATTCTTTTTGTATTCCCACAAATAATAAATATTTAAATTAGATCATGAAGATCATGTATCACTGTTCCATTAAGATATTTTGTAAATTTCCTACTGTGATATATATATATACACATTTATTATTAGTAGTAACATGCATTTGCTATGGACTTCATTTGGATAACTTTAAATGTACTTTTCTAACATTTAGATTTTTTGCAATTCATTTAAGATTCCAGATTTTTTAATAGTTTTATCTCAAGTTAAACATTGTCCTATCTTAAAAAACATACATCAATGGAAGACTTATTTATTCAGCTTTTCAGCATTCAGATTTCAAGTGATGTATAAATCATAGCCCCTCTCTCACTTCCTTTTTACCAGTACACAATGAATTGATTTCTGCCAGGTCAGTAGCAGTGAGCCTGCAAAAGCCTCCCAGTCACGGCCCTTGTTGTAAGTAATGCACGTACTCTTTCACCTGGTTCTCCACCTTCCTATTAGGCAATGAGCATGCTCTTTCCAATCCTCAAGTACCTGGGAACAAGGGGGAAGAAATAAGATGACAACATGAACATGAATATCTACAGCCACAGTCACAGCTCTTCGACTGTCATCTAATAAAGCTCTAATTGCCACAGTATCTAGTGCTCCACTTCCATGATAGGTGTGCTCAAGTCAGCTGACATGCTCCAGACACTCACAAGACATTACTCTAGCTAGCTGATACTAATCTAACCTGAAAGTGCTTAGGCTGTCTATCCTTGGCTTCAGCCAAGTCCAACCTTAGTGTCATTGAATCGTGACAGGGAAGCTAGCGTATTCGCTTTAAATCACGCCCACAGCTTAAGCATGCCTCTAAGGCAGTGGTCCTAGTCTGTAAGTGGTACTCATTAGGGACTGTGATTTGACAGTGCAGTCACAGGACGGAGTCATGATTGGATGGACACTGCCAATGAGGTCCCTCCTCCGCTGGCCAGACGTGGTCAATCAAGGTGGTAATTATTTATTATCCTTTAGGCTTCCATCTCTCCCATTCCAACATGTTCTTCCGGAAAAAGATGGATGTACTGGTTGTGGTAGAGTGCCTATATTCAGTATGCTCTGCAAATCGGGTCACACTTCAGTGAGTGGATCAGCTTGCCTTGGTCTGCAGCTTACAATGAACTGTTATTGTTCAGCAATTATGCAAACAATCAAAAGAGCGCAACAAAGCAAAAGATCTTAGGCCTGGAACACTTCTGATAAGAAACAAATGAAAGTCTTGCTTGTTTAAACTATTTAAGAAGCCATTTGGGGGATGCAACATACAGTTCTCTGGGAAAAACAGAAGAGACCACTAAATTAGCAGTTTCTCTCTGATTTATTATTTATTTATGTATCTGTTTGAGTAAAACAGTTCTTACAAAACTACTGATAACATTTCCTTCCAAATGTATATATATTATTAGCAGCATAGGTATATATGTAGGTAGGCATGTATATATGTATATATATATAAGTATATGGACCCACTTTATATTAGGTGGCCTTTTTACTACAATGTACTAACAAATTAATTGATCACTGGATACAATGCACTTTACTGTGTACATAAATATTTTTACATTGTATTTACATTTTTATAATTACCTCCGCATGTAATTATATCTGTAATTAAATAATTCAATTCAGAAGAAGTAGTTTGTAATTACAATGCAGAAATAATAACAAGTGCATTGTACTTATTTTTGATGTAAGTAATATCTAATATAAAAGTAAACTATATATATATATATATATATATATATATATATATATATATATATATATATATATATCATTTAGAGAGTATTTATTTTTAAAACAAAGACAATACTAACATTCAGGAAATCAAAATTTGGGAATAGACTTTATTTCCAACTTACCTTTCATGCATATTGGCATGTTCCCCTATCAACAAATAAATAAATAAATAAATAAAACTGCCAGCTTTCTGCCTTTATCTAATGGCTTGCTCAGGTCTGGAGGATTGTGATGGTCATGATGTGGTCTTGATCTGGTGGTCCTCCAACCACTGATTGGCCTGGTTTGTGTTAAGTCCTGCTGGAAAACCAACTTCCAGAAAGTTGGGGAACATTGTCAGAGCAGAA
>CM031943.1:38055966-38410966 GCA_018749465.1 Paracanthobrama guichenoti
TTCAACATTAAAAATATGTACTACAAATATATTTAAATACATGGTATAAAAGTTTAAATGGAAATTACATTAAGTCTACTTTAGTTTACACTATAAACACTTATTATATTCAGCAGTACACTTTAATCATATTTCAAAGACAATAGAAATAATACTAAAATTATAAATTATACAGTGGTACTTAATAGTCTTATGTTTAGGTAAAAAAAAAAAAAAATTCATATGCATTTTAATATAAATATAGCTATAATACATTTCATTTTAATTTCATTACATGCAATTAAGTGTCTGAAATCAGTTCACACTTTGTAAATTATTTGTACATTAATTAAAAAGTACTAAAGAAAAAAATTAAAAAAAAAAGAGTATGTTCAAGTGTTGTTTTTTTTTCACAAGTAAGCAAGTCTTACTATTTTATTATTGATTTTTTTTATTTTTTTTATATATATTATAAGTTATAGTTATATTATAATTATATAGTTACCACATAAAATTATAACTTTTGGAATTTTCTGCAAAATGGAGAATCGATATATAATACATTTTAAAATGACATCCCATCATCCTGTAGAATAAAAAACTAATAAAAAGAGTAGTAGGCTCTCTTTTTGTGTGTATGCGTGAAACTATACGTCACATGCAGGTAGAGGATGAGGTGTCGAACCGAGGCTGTTCTCCGCCAGCGCTGTTACTCTGAAGATACCAGCACTGCGTGTGCACGTGCCTTATGCCCTCCTGCGTCCCAGCTCAGGTTGGAGTAGGACACCGCTGTTCCGTCCCAAAGTCCAGCTGAATATTTGTCCTCATGGAGTCGCCCTGAAACAACAAGCAGAGCCAAGTCAATTATTACAACAACTCTTTAGCACACTTTGCTTAATGACTGTGTCTGGCAGCTGCGACCAAAAACAGCTGCGGACCGGAGTGCTCGTCACCATTCTGCTTACACAGACACTGTCCCATCTGTTTTCAAACACAAAGCATTGTTTTCAGCCCCGAGTTCATAGCTCCTGTCTCATATATGAAACAAGGTGTATGAAATCAGAGACAGGAGCTGCTTATTTACAGAGAAAACAGTCATTGTATCAAATGAATTACCTCTCAGCATGAATTTCCCAACTTCCTGTGGGAAACAGTCTCATTACTTTGTATGTAATATATATTTGATACTTTATATTGTGTTTGTTTGGGATACAGTGAGAATATCAGATATCCTGATGGGTCAATTGCAATCTACCGCAATCATAATTATTGATTTAGGAGATATGATATTGCATAGGAATATATCATATTCTGTGAGTAAGTTTGCTGTCAAGTATTATTATTTTTATTTTTATTTTTTTCATAAGCTAAAAGTAGTTATACAAATAAATGAAAAGAAAACTCTTCAGCTGAAATGTGGGTAGGTGAGTGGGAAAACATGAATCCCGATCAAACAGATTTCTTACCATTTATCCCAATCCAAGCAGTCATAATGGTCTAATATATATACACTTTTAATTAAATCATATTTTACACCCACCAGCTGGAGTGCCCAGGATAACCATAACACATACAATATGATTTGCTTATACAAAAATAGCATATCATACTTTATTTTGCTACAAAGTAGAGACTGTTTAACTCTATGGTAAAACAAATATTAAAACAAGCATTTGTTGGCTTAATGGTGAAAGTTTTCCTGCATCCAGCACATCAGACTACTGAAAGTCAAAAGTGTTTTCTTAGCTATGGTTGCTGCTGTGAGACCCCTAGCAGATCTAGGCAGGTGGTGCTGGGGAGCGGAGGATAGAATGAGAGTTTATATAGGAAATGGAAGCGTGAAATCATTTGGCTGGGAACTGTAATGTAGTGATCCACTGGAGGCAAGTTGTAGTTGAACCCAAGAGCAGTTTTATTTAAACAAGGTGATATAAACAGAATCAATGATGGCTTGGCTTGACTTAGCATGACTTGACTTGACTAAAACAGACTTGATGAACCATAAGCAAACTTGACAAACTCACTAAAAAGAGGTTACAGGAACAATACTCAAACAAATTGACAAGGAAAACATGAGGACTATATATATTCAGAGACTATGGGAACACATGACTATGACAACCAATGAACAACCAGAACTCAACCTCATGACAAGACAATGAACCAATGAGGAAATATGGACACAACTAAACCAACCAATGAGAACATGACACATAGACAAGGGAACCAATCAGAACAAGACATGAAACTAGGGAAGCACATGACATGATCACATAAGGGCAAAGGAGGTCACATGACAAGAACCAGGAAACATGACTGAGGCAAAATTACAAAATAAAAGACATAGAAAACATAAACGTGAAACAAAACCCAAAACCAGCCCGTGACAGGAGCGTTACATTGAGCGGACCAATCAGAACGCGAATAGAGTTTCATGGCTGAACTATTCATTTATATTAAAAGATGAATTAAATTAAAATGAACAGATGTAAAATTTCATTTATATATTTTGTCTGCTAAGTACAAAAAATACTTTTTGTCCCCATTCATTATCACTACACAATAGTAGTACTAGTAATAATAATAATAATAATAATAATATTATTATTATTATTATTATTATTATTATTATTATTATTATTATTATATAAATTACATAAAAAATAAATTAAAAAATATATTTTTATTTTATAAATTAAATATTTGATCACACTTTAGATTAGGGTCCAAATCTCAATATTAACTACTACAACTTTGCCTAAATAAACTCCTAATTACTGATTATTAATAGTTGCATTAATAGGTAGTTGTAGTTAAGTTTCAGTATGGGGGTGAATAGGGTTAAGGGATGTAGAATATGGTCATGCAGAATAAGGCATTAATCTGTGCTTTATACTAATAAACAGACAATATCCTAGTAATATGCATGCTAATAAGCAACTAGTTAATAGTGAGAATTGGACCCCTAAACCAAATATTTGTAAAATTCTATGAAGAAATATATTAGTATTGATTATAATACTTACGTACATACAGACATACATAGGTGTACTTAATGCTTATAAGTAATAACACTTATTCCCCTATGGAAATATCATATCCTGACTGAATAAAGGCCAAATAGCAATCCACAGATATCAGAGCTCATGAGCTTGAATGGCCTCTGGTGCAACTCCTGAAACATCTGCACCAAAATCAACCATCCGCACTAGTTATACATATAAAACTGCATAACCAGTCAGTTAAAAACATTAAAAACAAAGAAAGAAAGAAAGAGGAGCAGGAAGTTGAGATGAGTCCTTGCCTTGAACCATCCCAAAACAATTTTATCTATTGTCCTTCAGGCTTTACATCTGGTTATGTATGCCCCATGCCACGAGAGAAAGGCAGCTGAAGCACACGTGTGCGTGTGCAATATTCCCAAATCCATGCTTATGCTTCCCTAAATCCCTCTCCTTTCTCTCTTTCCGCCGTTAGCACATTGTAAGCTAATGCTATTGGGATATTAATTTGTAACACTGCATTAGCAGCACATGAAGGAAAGAGAGGGGTGTTTATTCCCTGCATAATGACAAATCCAAAGCTGCCTGGTTTATTCCTGTCTGTTTCCTTTTAGGCACTGCCGAGTGTGAGAAGTGGCCCGCCTCACTGCGTTTCTGCGAAGCATGTGCACGGGTTGCTTTAGGATATTTTATGCCATTTTGTGCAGAAAATCATAACTACACTATGGGAGGAGAAAGGAAAAAGATGACTGATAGGAGGAAGAGTTTGTGTAATGATGGTAAGAACACAGATCATGAAGTCTAGACAAAGTCAATTTTAAGGGAAAATCCATAATATAAGCAGAAGCTTAATATGCATAATATAGTAAAAATTAAATAAAAAATTAGGGACCAGTTTTTTGTTTTTTCCCCTCTGGAAGAAAATTTATATTTTATTCAGCATGGATGCATTAAAAATTGATTAAAAGTGACAGTACAGCCATTTATAATGTTAGAAAATATTTATATTTCAAATAGATACTGTTATTTTTACTTTCTATTTATCAAAGAGTCACAGTTTCCTCAAAATATTAAGCTGCACAACTGTTTTCAACATTGATAATAATCAGAAATGTTTCTGAAGCACCAAATCATCATATTAGAATGATTTCTGGAGGATCACATGACACTGAAGACTTTCAGCTTTGACATCACTGGAATAAATTTTAAGAAAAGACATCCCAGGTGAATGGCATAAAAAAATAACTAATAGATATCACCATACTTCCCCAATTGATGGATTACATTAAGAATTGCAAACATTTTTTTATTTTTTTTTATTACAAGTTTAATGAAATGTTATGTTTAAATATGCAAATGAGGCATTATCTAATTAACTATGCACTCATTTGCATACAATTCTAGAACAAAAAGCTGAGCATTGGATAAAACTAGGCTAAAACTGAGTTAAAACCCATTTTGAGAAAACAGAATTTATCTATTTGTGTCTGTAGATTTCAATTACAGTACACATTTTTAAAGTACTATACAAGTGTATTTTGGATGTTTTCTTACCACTATTCTGAAAAAAAAAGAAAAGAAAAAAAAATTTTTTTATAAAAGCCAAAATGCCCATAATCTCAAATTTTAAAGATGCATGAAAAAATGTGTTTTTGCCTGTAGTATATTAAAATAGAAAGTGGTTATTTTAAAAAGCACAATATGTAATTTTCGCCACTAGAATTACGCTTATTCAAAGGCATAGCTTGATGATGCTGTGAATGAGTGTGGGATAATGGGAGTTGTAGTCTTGACTCTTCACCTCCACAGATCAGGAATGGAATCCAACGGACTCGGGCAGAAATCATATTCATGAATGAATGAATGTATTAAAGTCTTATTAACGTTACGGTAGTATGATGCAGGGCAGCGGCAGCGGCTTCTTGGGAGCGAATGCTAATGAGAGAGACCCGCGCGAAACACTGCGGTCTCAGAGCTTGTATTATAAGCTTATGCTGCAGTCGGCGCTTCCGCTCATTTCATTGCGTATGTGGGGTAACACATCGCTGTTTTACCACCAGTTAAAACAATCATGCTAAATACATTTGAGTGTGTTGAAAGGTATGTTATAACATTACTCTGTGCATTCACTCGCTGGCTGGTATGAGAGACTTGTTGCTCTTTGCAGTAATCTAGATCGATATTAGAATATCATATTAATAAAAACAGGATGACTAAATGACTGTTGCTAAATGACTTGCAATTCATTTAAAATATATCGTATGATGGAAAACACTCTCTCTGATCATGCTATGTTAATACTTGACAAAACAGTGTTGTCTCTGAGGCATGGTAAAAACCTTACTTGTGGTAAATCAAGAAAACAAAGCGATTCAAACAATAAGACTAAACCGTGTTGCGCTCTGTATAACAATGATCAGTTTTCTCTGGATTTAAACATTGTTGAAACATTTGTGATAACGTACACAAGTCAACAAAATATATAACATTGTTCTAGTGGTTTTGAATATTTTAATCTAAAAATCTTACATATTGTGCCATTAAATTATAATGATAAATCACACTTTTCTGTATTATTTTACAAACATTTTAAATAAAATATATTTATTATTATTATTATTATTATTTTTATTATTATCAGATAATATATACATTTTTAAATGTATTTATTTGTTAGTGTTTTCTTTTAATCCCAATTTTTTTAAGCTGACATTTAGAACATTTAGCTTTAAAACAAGAAAAACAATGAAGTAAAAAAAGAAAAAAAGAGAAAGAATCTGCATCCTCATTAACTTTCCTTTCTTCCATCCCTTCAAACCTATAAAACCTTGAGCTGCTTTCTAACTTCTAACTTAAAAAAAAAAAAAAAAAAAAAAAAAAAGAAGTGTTGCACCTTAAAGGCATTAAATATTAAGGTCCATTTGATTTGCCTAAGAAACAGCTCCGCACTGACCCTCATGAATATAAATAGGTAGAATTCTTAGCCCATCTCACCATCTCTCTTTTGCTCTCTCTCTCTCTCTCTCTCTCTCTCTCTCTCTCTCTCTCTCTCTCTCTCTCTCTCTCTCTCTCTCTCTCTCCTCTCTCTCTCTTTTACTGGCTCTCACTCTCTTAATGAAAGGAATAAGCCCTCATTTCCTCATCTCATCATACTGTAATGTGACAACTCTGCTGTGGTGAGATGCCTAGGAGAAACACTTTACCTGGAATGAGCATGTGTGTGTGTGTCAGAGAGAGAAAGAAACCAAGAGAGAGTATGTGTGACCATGTGTGCATTGCACATCAATGAAAAGCTATTCCCCAGTAGGCTTGTAATATGTATCCGCCTTGCACTATACCATCTGTATGGAGTGAAGCCTTTTCATCTGCCACAGAGCTCCAGCACAGCTCGGAGCAGAGGACACAGAATTAGGAAAATATTCTAGAATGTCAAAATGACCAATGTGGGTGTAAATGGTCACATAGAGCTGGATGATATTCTCACTTAGACTTCACCAAGAACAGTCTGACCGTCAAGTAAAGTGACCACTCATAGATCATTTGGTGGAGGTTAATATAAAATAGCTAAAACCACAGATCAGCACAGTAAAAACATATTCAACTTATAGCTCAACAGTGTAGGTCCATAATTGGCTGCAAACACCACTATAAAAAAAAAAATTATAAAAATAAAAAAATAATATATATATATATATATATATATATATATATATATATATATATATATATATATATATATATATATATATATATATATATATATATTTAGCTTAAGGTCCTATTTCTGTCTGATCTGAACTTTAAAAGGATTTTTGCTGGTGTATGAGAATGTGTTTTTTTACGTAAAGTACATTTACTTACATTTTCATACACACTAAAACGTACAATATATACGTAATGACAGCCCTAAAACGTAGTGTGAACGTGTCTGAAATGTATGAATATTAAAATCGTGGCATTAATGTTTTGATTCTATTGTATTCAATTGTCATATCAATACATGTTTTCAGTTGCATTTATTAAATGCGTTTTAATGTTACTAATCTGAAATAACATTTCGCTCTGTTCATGACTTCTGCTGCAAACTCATTTCGGAGGATTACATACTGTTAAACAAGACTGCACTTTAATTTCTGTAATCGTTTAACCATTTTGTAGTATTTAGCTTGTTTGCCGTGAGACAAAAAAGCCGTTTTCTCCTATATAGTGACTGACGATACAGCCATAAGATACAATTTCAAAGCACTGCTTCATGAAGCTTCTAAGCTTTTACGAATCTTTTGTTTCGAATCAATTGGTTCGGAGCGCGTATCAAACTGCCAAAGTCACGTGATTTCAGTAAGCGAGGCTTCGTTATGTCATCACTGTTTCGGAACGTTTCGAAATGTCAATGGTTCACCGCTAGGGGGCGATGATCTCTGTGAACCCATGAATCATGAGCAGTCACTGAGAACCACTGAACAACCTGATCTATGATCAGTTTTATACATTTTTAGATGTTATAATGAGACATTAGTATAAATAAAAGGAATAATAGTAGTTAATAGTCTCGTATTGGCTTGTTTAGCTGAGCCATCCATGGAACAAACAAAACAAGCCCTGACTATTGATAAAAGAACATATAGACACTTAATATTTAATGTTATTAGATGATTGGTTAATTGAATTTTACTTTCAATAAAACATTTGCAGTAGATTTGTAAAAGGTGTTTTTATGCATGTTTAGCCTGGGTTTTTGTTGCATTTACACTGTTCTGACCAGCAGGGGTCGCCATGGAGACAGGTGTCAGATTGATTTGAAGCTTGACACAATTCAGCACATTTTTCGCCAACTGTTTCAGTGTTTCGAAGCCTCTGTCTGCCCATCACTAACCAAAACGCAACAAAATTCACGTCAATTTTATTTGATCGCTGTAATCCAAATCTTTAGAATCCATGTTTGTGAGGAACAGATCCAAATTCAGCCATTTATCAGCGATCTTCATTTCTCCATTCTCAGCAGCGACCGTCAACGTCAAATCCCGCGCTCGTTATTATCAATTTGAATTAAAAAAACGCGCCCTCACAAAGCATTACGACATGTTATACGCCAGTGATATCGAGTGCTCATTGGCTCTCACAGATTGAGACATGCCGTGTTTCAGTCGATGCACACTTGAAATGGGGAAATGCACACCTTCACAGAGAGAAGCAGGATTAATATTTCCATTGATTAATAACCTAAATTCTGCTCTGTACCGCATACAAAACTATGATATACCACCAGAGAGGACTGCGACTGCAACACATCTTCATTTGAACTACTTTTGGTATGGCTTTTGACATTTTTGCAAAAAATAAATTATTTTTATTTTTATCTGTCGGTTATACTTTTATTTATAACAGTAGCACGTAGTTTTAATAAATGGTTATGGGTAGGTTTAGGCTAGGTGTAGGATTAGCCGTTTAAAATATAGCATTAAAAATCTATTGTTAGTAAAATTGTAATTTTCCAACACATTTCTGTCCATTACGTTTTATTCTCTATACTCTGTATAAAATTGGTATGTTTAGGTTTGGGAGAGGATCTTACAATCTGTAAAATGGTAAAAGGAAATTATACAGATATCTTTATGATATATAAAAATATTTTATGTTTTTAGCTGTAAAAACTTAATAATGCTATTATTTAGATCAGTGGTTCTCAAACCTGTCCTGGGGACCCCTCACCACTGCACATTTTGTATGTCTCCCTCATTAGACACACCCAGTTCAAGTCTTGCAGTCTCTACTAATGAGCTGATGAATCAGGTGAGTTAGATGAGGGAGACATGCAAAATGTGCACTGATTTAGAGCATAAACAACTGCAAAGTTACAACACTCAAAGTTCAAAGCAAAGGGAGCTATTTTCTTTTAAAGAAATTGCTTTTTAAGGACTACAACAAACAGCTGGTAGAGACTACATAAGCTTCCTCCCGGGTTAGTGACATCACTAACCCTGACATTTACATAAACCCAACCCCCAAGAACACGCAACAAAGGAGGTGAGGCTCTGTTGAGGATTTATAGATTATCCTGACAGAACATGCTAATCAATGACTTGAAGATAGTTAACTCCACATCAGCTACATAAATTCATCAGCTAGCCATTCAGAAACGTCCTGTTGCATTCCTACGTTATCACTTCTTCTTGAATCTCTCCGTCACTGTCCGACTACGGTTTGAGCATAAAAGGCTGAACAGTTTAATTGCATTTCATTCATTTTCATTCATGCCTGTCTGCATGAGGTCATCAGAGCTGAGTTATTGAAGCTCCGCCCTGTGAGCAGCAGCTCATTTGCATTTAAGGCACACACAAAATGGTAAGTTCCCTTTCAGTTGGTCACGTTCGACGCGTACGCCGGACGTCACCGGCTGAATTGGGATCACTTCAGGAGCCCCTATCAGCTTCGAGATTTAGAGAACAGGCCAATGAGAATTGGCGTGCGAGATTTGCATCTCGCGCTCCGCCCCGCAGTGCGGGTATAAACGGAAGCGAAATGCAGCGCACCTTTGTCATTCACTTCGGAGCGAACACGGTGTTGATGAAGAAGACTGTTCCTGCTTCAGCAGAGAGAAAGAGAGAAACGACAGAAGAAGCTTCTTTGAGTGCTGAGTGGGATGGCACGATCAGCGGCGGCCGCGAGCTCCCTGATACAGTGATAAACTGCTGTTTTCACAGTACTGTTTAGTCTGTTGGTTCGGTGAGGGCGTTCCCAATGGTGAGTGCATACACAGGCTGCACTACTCTCCTGTGTTTTGCCGCGGTCGTTCGTCACTCGGCGCGCCTAGATGCGCGGTCGAGACTATGAAACCTCAAACGGGTCGAGTCCTTCGCTTATACCCGATCTAGTGTCTTTTCTGGTGCACCAGAAAAGGGGCTACTGGCTGATAAGCCTGGGTGATCTGAGGATTACAGTGGGGCTTCCTGCGAGCACATCTCCGTGGGCCCCACTCCTCTAGCAGCACATCGCAGCATGCTGAGACTGTGTTCGTGGGTGGTTCATGTTTCTCTCATGAGAGCATGACCACGTCGGGCGCGTTGTTCATTTACCCTTTTCATAAGTGTTTTAGTGTTCAGCGCGCCGTGTGTGCCGTCTCACTTTGCCACGCTCACTATCTTGCATGCCTGCTGGTAGCTTACAAATGGGATTGCTGGTCCAAAAAAAAAAAAAAAAATTTAAAAATAAAATAAATAAAAAAATAAATAAAGGGACCTAGCGTCTCATTTGGGGCTCTAGCAGAGGACAGATGTCAATCGCTGCATCGGAGAGAGGACTGTTATGTGTTGAAAGTGAAGATTGGGCTGAGATTCCCACTATAATAGTGGATGTTTCATGCTGAATCAGATTCATACTTGACAGTCATGCTTCCTCGGTGGCTGGGGCATAGCGCAGCGCATAAATCGCCTTGCCCGCCCCTTGCCTTTTCCCGGATGTGCATTGGAAGGCTTTAGCAGTGTGGAACTGCTTGGCACCAGAAAATGGAACGCCAAAGGGGCCATAGCCTGTATAAAGTTTTCCTCTCTCTCACTACCCTCATCAGGTGGGGTGGCAGTGCCACTGGCAGGCTGCCTCCGCCCAGCACTCTTCGTGCATAAGGGTAGTTCTGAGCTGAGGTTGAGCTGCGCACAGTGGCTTTTATATTTAAAGTCACAGCGCTGGCCCTCGGCCAGGCGATGTCCAGAAACACCATCGGCGACCCCTCAGTCTGCTCGTCACCATGGGCACCGGGATTTGGTTAAGAGCTGCTCTTCCCCGGAGGAGGGCCGGGAGGAGATTCATTGGTAAATTCTGTTCCGCCACTGTCAAATACAACCAGTGGTACCCAAATTCTAAAGAGCAGTTCCAATACCCCTGGGTGCCAGGAGAGTGTGCTCGGCGGTGTTCGACGCTTCCATGCCTCGTCACCCTCAGGCGCCTCTCCTATCGCCAGCAGGGGGTGCCGGCTGTGTCTGGACGCACACAAGTGGCCCACACTCGCACACCCCTCAGCGGAAGCAGGTAAGTGTTGCACAGCACACCAGACCCCACCTTGGGCCGCTCTCATGTCGTCGTGTTGGGTCCCTGCATGCCGCTGCGCTGCCCCCGCCATGGCACGTCTGTGGTGCCGTTGGTCCCGCTTGCACGGTTCTTGGGAGCCTGCCTAGCGCTCCAGCCCGTCTTGCTGACTCATCCGTACCATCAGACTCGGCTATGCGATTCGGTTCACCCGGCGTCCCCCCATGTTCAGGGGCATCCACTTCGCCGCCGTGTCGAAGGAGAATGCCCTGTGCTTCAGGCGGAGATCGCGGTCCTACTGGCGAAGGATGCGATAGGTCCCTCCAGCCGATATGAAGAACGGCTTCTACAGCCCGTACTTCATTGTGCCCAAGAAGAGCAGCGGGTTACGGCCGATCTTGGTTCTGTGACTTCTGTACCAGTCCCCAGGCTGCTGTTCAGGATGTTAACGCAGAAATGCATCTTCAGGTGCGTCCGTCCCCAAGATTGGTTTGCAGCGATCGACCTGAAGGACATGTACTTTCATGTCTCGATTCTCCCTCGACACAGACCGTTCCTACGCTTTGCATTCGACGGACGAGCATATCAGTACAAGGTCCTACCCTTCGGGCTGGCCCTGTCGCCCCGTGTCTTCACGAAAGTCGCGGAGGCGGCCATTGCTCCCATGAGAGAGCGTGGTGTTCGCATTCTCAACTACCTCGGCGACTGGCTGATCCTTGCCCGGTCGCGAGCAGTTGTCTTGAACACAGGGGACTTGGTGCTCCGTCACCTTTGCCGGTTGGGGCTTCAGGTCAACTGGGAGAAGAGCAAACTCTGCCCCTCGCAGAGGATCTCTTTTCTCGGGATGGAGATAGACTAGGTCGCCTGTCCAGTCAGTGTTGAACTGCGTGAACTTGTTCGAACGCAGGATAGCGGTACCACTGAAACATTTTCAGAGGCTCCTGGGGCATATGGCGTCCGCAGCCGCAGTAACGCCGCTGGGATTGCTTCATATGAGACCGCTTCAACGCTGGCTCCACGACTGGGTCCCGAGATGGGCGTGGCGCAGCGGAACTCTCCGTGTCCAAGTGACGCCGAGATGCCGCCAAACCTTCAGCCCGTGGTCGGACCCTTCATTTCTACGGGCAGGCGTGCCTCTAGAACAAGTGTCCAGGCATGCTGTTGTCTCCACGGATGCCTCATCCACCGGCTGGGGTGCCACGTACAACGGGCTTGCAGTGTCGGGTCTGTGGACGGGGCCCCAACTGCAATGGCATATCAATTGCCTGGAGTTGTTAGCAGTTCGTCTTGCACTCAGCCGCTTCAAAAGCGCCGCTCAGAGGCAAGCGCGTTCTGGTCCGTCACGGACAGCACTGCGGCCGTTGCGCACATCAACAAACAGGGTGGTCTACGCTCCGTCGCATGTCACAACTTCGCCGCCATCTCCTCCTATGGAGTCAGAAGCATCTGAGGTCGCCGTGCCATTCATATTCGGGCCTGCTCAATCGCGATGCGGCGACGAGCTCTCACGTCAGCCAGTGCTCCCGGGAGAGTGGAGACTCCATCCCCAGGTGGTCCAGCTGATCTGGAGTCGCTTCGGGGCCGCGCAGGTAGATCTGTTTGCCGCCCCGGACTCCACCCACTGCCAGCTGTTCTATTCCCTGACCGAGGGGACCCTCGGTTCGGATGCGCTGGCACACAGCTGGCCCCGGGGCCTACGCAAATATGCGTTTCCCCCAGTGAGCCTTCTTGCACAAACACTGTGCAAGGTCAGGGAGGACGAGGAGCAGGTCCTGTTGGTCGCTCCGTACTGGCCCAACAGGACTTGGTTTTTTCGGAACTAGTGCTCCTCGCGACAGCACCTCCTTGGCCCATTTCTCTGAGGAAGGACCTCCTGACTCAGAGACGGGGCACCCTCTGGCACCCGCGTCCGAACCTCTGGAAACTCCATGTCTGGTCCCTGGACGGGACATGGAGGTTCTAAGCGGTCTGCCACCGTGGTAGACACCATTACTTCCGCTAGAGCGCCCTCTACAGGGCACCTCTACGCGTTGAAGTGGAACCTGTTCGTCGAATGGTGCTCTTCTCGCCGAGAAGACCCCCGAAGGTGTTCGGTCAGTTCTGTGCTTTCCTTCCTACAAGACGGGTTGGAGCGAAGGCTGTCTCCCTCCACCCTCAAAGTTTATGTGGCCGCCATCGCCGCCAATCATGACTACGTAGGCGGAAAGTCCTTAGGGAAGCACGATCTGATCGTCAGGCTCCTGAGGGGGGTGAGGAGACTGAATCCGCCCGCCTCCCCTATACCCTCTTGGGACCTGTCTCTGGTGCTGACCGCACTGCAGAGGCCTCCCTTTGAGCCTTTGCAGTCGGCTGAGTTAAAAATTCTGTCTCTGAAGACTCCATACTCCTGACTGCATTGGCCTCCATCAAGAGGGTAGGGGACCTGCAGGCATTTTCGGTCGACGAATCGTGCCTGGAATTCGGGCCTGGTAACTCTCACGTAATCCTGAGACCCCGGCCTGGATATGTGCCCAAGGTTCCCACCACTCCTTTCCGGGACCAGGTGGTGAGCCTGCAAGCGCTGCCTTCGGAGGAGGCAGACCCAGCCCTAGCTTTTCTCTGTCCCGTCCGCGCTTTGCGGACTTACGTGGACAGAACGCAAAGCTTCAGGACCTCAGAACAGCTCTTCGTCTGTTATGGAGGATAGCAGAAGGGAAAGGCTGTCTCCAAGCAGAGGATGGCCCACTGGATAGTGGATGTCATCGTCTTGGCGTATGAAACCCAAGACGTGCCCTGCCCGCTCAGGTTAAGAGCCCACTCCACCAGTGGTGTAGCTTCTTCCTGGGCGCTGGCTCGTGGCGCCTCGCTGGCAGACAATTGTAGAGTTGTGGGCTGGGCGACACCCAACACGTTCGCTAGGTTCTATAGCCCTACGTGTAGAGCCGGTATCTTCCTGTGTGCTCACTTCCCATAGTCAGTAACACCGAAGTGCCCGTTCTAAAGTGTCGGCTTGCTGCGCCACTCCCTTCCCCATGGAACGGATACGTGCGCTTATATGCTCCAGTCGAGTTCCCCAGTATGGCGAACCCTGTCGAGTCCTCCGCAACCCTCGGCAGTCGGACGTGGCGGAGCGTCCGACGCCAGGCTTAACGCTCGTATGCATTGGCTGGTGGAACTTGTGTTAGGCTGGGTTCCATATGTTGTGACCCCCACGGCGGTCCCATATGTGTATTCTCCACGGTAAGTCTCCCTTCGGCGAGCTCGTGTCTTTCCTCTCTGCCGTCTCAGTGTGGTGTGGACCCCGCCAAAATTGGCCGGAGCCACCCCTGGGACTTCCGATGTAGCACTGCCCACGGCCAGTCCATACGTGTATTCTCCACACGGTAACTCCCTCCGGGGATGATGTGGCTTCCGCAGCGGCCCCCCGGGGCACGCTTTCCCAGCGTTATCCAATAGTTGGCTGAGTGGGTCTTGCGCGGAACAGCAGCTGACTCTCCTGCGTGAATTTCCCGCCGGAACAGTCTGAGGGGGCTTTCCCAGGGCGCTGGAAGTGGTAGCAACTGTGGCGTGTTCCAAAGGGATCCCAATTCGTCGGTGACGTCCGACGTACGTCGAACGTGACCGACTGAAAGGGAACGTCTCGGTTACGTATGGTAACCCTCGTTCCCTGAAGGAGGGAACGGAGACGTACGTCCCGTCGCCACAATTGCTGTACCATCACTGCAGGCCGAGTCAATAGTTCGGCTCCTCAGTGAAAAACAAAGGTGCGCTGCATTTCGCTTCCGTTTATACCCGCACTGCGGGGCGGAGCGCGAGATGCAAATCTCGCACGCCAATTCTCATTGGCCTGTTCTCTAAATCTCGAAGCTGATAGGGGCTCCCTGAAGTGATCCCATTCGTCGGTGACGTCCGACGTACGTCTCCGTTCCCTCCTTCAGGGAACGAGGGTTACCATACGTAACCGAGACGTTTTTGCTCTCCCTCAAAAAGTCACAATTTTAACATGCTATAAAAAAATTATCTATGGGGTATTTTGAGCTAAAACATCACATACACACACTCTAAAAAAATGCTGGGTTAAAAACAACCCAAGTTGGGTTGAAAATGGACTAACCCAGCGATTGGGTTGTTTTAAGCAAACATTTAACCCAACCGCTGGGTTAAAACAACCCATTTACTGGGTTAAAACAACCCAATTGCCCCAACTTGGGTTGTTTTTAACCCAGCATTTTTTAGAGTGTACTAAAAGTATTTTTCATTGTTTGTTCATGTTAAAAAATGTAGTTATTTAATGTCTACAAATGTTGACATTAATGTTAATTTTAACATTGTTATAAAATCCAATAAATATATTAATACAGTCTAAAAATGCTGGGTTAAAAACAACCCAAGTTGGGTTGAAAATGGACTAACCCAGCATTTTAGGTTGGATTAAATGTTTGCTTAAAACAACCCAATCGCTGGGTTAAAACAACCCAATCGCTGGGTTAGTCCATTTTCAACCCAACTTGGGTTGTTTTTAAACCAGCATTTTTAGACTGTAGTATTAATATATAATAGTCTATATCTGTGCTTTATTTATAAAATAAAATAAATAAAATTTCAAGCCTACTAAAGTATATTTTTCATTGTTAGTTCATGTTAAATAATTTAGTTATCTAATATCTACAAATGGAACACTATTATAAAATCCAATAAATATCGGGTCTTTATCAGTGCCTCACAAATAGTGAATTGTGACCTAAAAATGGGTTACATTTCTGTTCTGATTAAGTTATGGACAGCATGCTAAATGCAAATAAAAAAAAATAAAATGCATCATAAAATATAATCATGCATTGGTAGGACTGCAAAATAAACAAGCTTATGAACTTTTAAAATGGACAAAACGCTTTCCATATCTTTTAGCGTTAATGCCAAAGTCTGTGTCCAATTATAACTTTAATTTTGCCATATATTTATCTGTGACACTGGCTGATACTAATATATCTATATTTATTCATATAAAAGTAATAATGCTGGGCCTATAATATGCAAAGTATATGAGAATATAAGAATACTGTTATGCTGTAAAATTGTAAAACATTGTAATTTTAAGGAACTTTTTAAGAATTTTTGTTTTTAAATGATACTGTGTCGCCACTTCTCAGTCTCAGTCCTGAAGCAAAGCCAGTTGGGAACAACTGTTTGAGTTAACAGAAATAATAATTTCTGCATACATGGATGTCTTGATATCTGATCATCTGTTCATATGGCGTAAGCACATCAATTTAATAATTACTATTGCATAATTTATGTCTTGACTCAATATCAGGCCCATAATTATATCTTCTCTCCCTGCTGCACTTTAAATGATCAGATATTTTGACTATCAATTTCCATTAGGGTCAGGTTGGAGTTTATCATATTCAGATGGCCCTCATGATGATCTCACCTCCTCTAGCCGCACCAGGAAGGTCACATTGCTGCCCAAGTTGGCTGTGAGTTTGTCGTCCACGGGTTGTCAGGACTAAACCGCGTGGGCGGTTCTGACACTGCTGTTTTCTGGCTGTGTACATCTCCTTCACTCTCCTTTCGTGCAGTTATTCGCTACCACTTTACGATACCTGAAACATACACAGAAACCACAAAAGCTATAGCTTTGAAACATCTTTCTTTTGAAATAAAAGATTTGTCAGTTTGATACTATCTGACTCAATTGCACTCGCATATTTTGAATATAGTGTCTGAATACTTATAGGTCACTCATAGGTATTTATCCATTTGGATACAACACCCATTTATGCAGGCCTGATAGATCTATTCTGAGCAGCTCTGTTTATTTTGTTGTATGAATCCGATTTGGACACAATTTATGTGCCAGCTCTGACAGAATCTTTGGAAATGATAATCGTGTTCTTTCTCTGTCTCTTCCCTCGTCTGTAATTTCAGACTCTTGTTCTGAATGGACATGCTTTCTGGTTGATGTTGGTTTTCAAATTAAGTCTTTCCATTACACAGTGTTATCTGTCCGGCTAGGTCTCTTTGTATGGATTGTCTGTCTAGAAAGTTGTCGTAAAGACAAACGCCACAATTTCCAGAAAGTTTAAAACCTGCTCACGTCAATATGGCTTACGCCTGCTCATCAGCACAGAAAGTGTAAAACATGGTACACGTAATTAAAAATAAC
The DNA here is from genome assembly GCA_018749465.1 of Paracanthobrama guichenoti. Taxonomy (NCBI): domain Eukaryota; kingdom Metazoa; phylum Chordata; class Actinopteri; order Cypriniformes; family Gobionidae; genus Paracanthobrama; species Paracanthobrama guichenoti. The sequence goes on from CM031943.1 coordinate 38,073,115, forward strand.
CACTTTCCTAAAACTATTAGTGCAAGTCTGAATTTGAATTGTTTAATTTAATTCATTTAATTATGAACAGAACAATGCTAAAAAGTAGAGCTATAGTTTATAGGGTTAGTCTAGTCATAATAATAATTAGCTTTGTGTGAAAATTATAGAAGTATTATATGTCCGGATTTATAGACTTGTGACTTGATTTCACCCTGCAGCTCAGGCTGGAAACCTGTACATTCATTTCTCCTGCTTCTGTCACACTTTTTGGGGAACCAATCACAGACTGGCTTATCCACCTGGAGCGCTATTGGCGGGTTTAACACTATGACGGATAGAGAAGCATGGGTCGTTGCCTGTTGATGGTCTGCCTCTTGTGGTCTGATTGGTTGAAGGACTATCCAATAGCGTACAAAGTCATTTAAATCATGCTCGTTTATCATACCTCTTTTGGTCTGACTGGTTGAAGGACTATCCAATAGCGTACAGAGTCATTTGAACTATGCCCGTTGATCACGCCTCTTGTGGTCTGATTGGTTGAAGGACTATCAAATTGCGTACAGAGTCATTTGAATTATGCTTGTTGATCACGCCTCTTGTGCAGTAGAAAATGCAGAGCAGACTCCCCAGACCAATGTTCAATGTCCCAAATAAGGGAAGTAAAGTCCCACCATCCCATAAAATAAAAATAAAAATAAAAAAATCTGTATGTGAATGCTTCTTACCCTGTGCTGTTGAGGTAGTTTTGCCCTTGGCTGCAGCTTCGAGATACCATGGAAGGGTTGAACCAAAATGCTGGCAGACAGTTTCCATCTCCTCTTCTCTCAAAGCCATAATCACTACAAAAGACAAAACTATTATCATATACTGAACATAGCATAGCATGTCATAAAAGCAAGATGACATAAGTTATAACCATAATTAAACTAAACTATACTTGTTCTATCTTCATGCAGCATATATTCTCTGGCTCTGTGCATCTTACAACAGTTCTCACATGAGCACATTCCCACACTCATTTGCATCTAAAGGGACACACAAAAATGCGTGTTTTTGCTCACCCTCAAAAAGTGACAATTTTAACATGTTATAAAAAATTATATGTAGGGTATTTTTTGCTAAAACTTCACATACACACACTTATTTTGCATTTTGTAAAAAGGGCATAATAGGACCCCTTTAATTTTTAAAGTGTTGTTTGAGATATCAATCCATTCATAAAAACACAAATTCACTAGTTTCACACAAGGTCAAAATGAGTTCCTGATGTCGATCCCTCCTCTTCTCCACCACCATTTCCAATCCTGTAAAACATTCCCCTAACTACTTGTACATCCTTTCTTTCATGCACAGCAGCACATCTTGTATTCAAGCATGTCCCTCTTTTATGCCCTTGAGACAATTGCAGCCATTGAGATGTATTAATTCTGGGATGACAAATGTCTTTTCGGCTCTGAGAGCTGCAGGCTTCAACGTATGTCCTCAATGTCTTTCAGTTCTCTCTCCTCCCAGAAGCCTTGGAACCTGCTGAAGTGAATGTCTGTTCATATATCACCAGTGACTTTGATTTATCAATTAATTACTGATCCACAACAAAACCCAGCAGACCACATGGTCCCTCTTGGCATCAGGCATTTGGGTTTTTAATTATGAGCAGTTCCAATCCAGCACTCAGATAAGATTCCAGCTTTAAATGATTTTTGTGTGCAAGCACTCAGAGTATTCCCATACAAAAGAAGTGTTCACGCCATTTACCTGTATTTCATATCTTAACATGCTCAAAAGATTGTAACATTTCAAAAGATGCACCATGTACACAGTGAAATGGCACGGTTGCCTTGTTTAGAAAGAGTATGTATGAGAAATTCTTTAATTAGTGACACTTGATCTTGGAAAAAGAAACTTTGTCAAATGTTAAAACATTAATCACAAAACATTCATGGAATAAAAAGTTTGTAATGAACTTTGAAGTAGATTTTGGTATGATGTGTGATGGTGTGGATATTTGATATTGTGTGGTAGTAATGATGCATGATGGTCATGACATCTTACTTTTTGGTAAAAACTTGGAATAATATTAAATTAATACTAAAGTTAACATACAATTTCCTGAGTTCAGTTTCTGAATTACAATTTGCATATACTGACTGGTTTAGTTTGCAATTATCTAATTCAGGTCAAGAAATGAAAGATTCTTAATTACATGTTCTAGTAACAAATGCATTACAAATGTTATTTTGTTCTGCCTAGTCCTCAATGATTCTGTCAGCATCACATATCTTAAATCTGCAGTGTAGTGACTGAGACAACTCAGGCACAATTATTTGTCCAATTTAACAAATAATCTTAAAAACTCACTTTGAGGTCTATGGACCCATCCCCAAAAAACCCATAAGAGCAAGAAGAGGCCTCTGGTTACAGGACACATGGGAACTGATAAGGTTTACGACCAGGAATTTGCTGTGACTCCCACTTAATTCTTTTTACAAACCATCTTAAACCCATATAGCTTATACATATATAACCACTTGAGAAATATATAAACATATATCCATCACATGATTTTTCTTTTATAGGTTTGGTCTATGTATTAATTCAATCTCTGTTGTATTTATGTTTCAGAATTGCATACTATGGTTAACAAAAATCATCATGAATGGCATGTTTAGTGTCTACAAAGTTGTAATTTAAAAATCTGAATGGTTGTGTATACGATATGTCGATACCTGTGCAACATATTAGTATTACAATAATCTTTAATAGTTCCTTCATCAGTAACCAGTCTGCAAACGATCTGCTTGAGACAAAGTATCGTAAACTTTCCTCTGAAAGCCTGACTATGATTGGCTGACTTCTTACAGACTTTAAAGAGAGACGCACAGATCCGCCCTCTCTCTCTCTCTCTCTCTGGATGCGTCATTTTGGCTGGCTCTCAAAAAGTAGGCCAGGCTGATAAGGCCTACACACACATCAAACCATGTGGGACAGGAAACCCAATGCCAGCACATGGCCGGTGGGCCAGCAGGCCCAACACCTCAAGCCATGTGCAACTTCCTTAACCTCAACGGAGTCGAAATGACCATGCAAGCTCGTAATTTCTTCTTCAGTCGACGCAAAAGAAATCGTTTGCCACTTCAATGCCAACAACACCTAACAATCAATGCTTTCTCCTGCGATTTCACCTCGAACGCTCTTCTACAGCTCAGGCTAAATGCAAATAACATACGATATACAAATCGCTGTGTAGCTAGTAAAACTCTAAACCCCTTTGTTCAGACAAAGGAGATTGTAGTCAATGATGGTTCTCCCAGGTGTTTCCATAGTTTCATCCATCCATTCTAACCCGGTTTTCCAACCACTTTAACTTTGCCTCTTACCATGTATGTGTGATGTGTATGTATGTTTCATATTAGTTTAGTCTTGTTTGTGATTTAGTTGATAACATTTGTACACAATATATTTTTGGTTTTGATTCCCTGCTTGCAAACAAATTGTCACTTAAATGATCAATCTTGTTATGCACTGTAACATGTCTATGCACTCTACATGCGCTTATGTAAATACAAAGGAAGAATAATTTTTCTGTGGCCATGAAAAATATAATTCTCTTAGAATGAATTATTAAACAATACTGAGTGTTCACAGGATGAATTGATTGATTAATTGTAATGATAATATAGCTACATCAAATTAATCACATTAACTGATTCAAATGAATCATTATGAATAACTGTTAATATTTCCCCTCTGAGCTAATTCGCTACAGCAGCTAGAAGATGTGTTTTTTTCTTTCATACGCCACAACATAAACCAATAAAACGTATTAGATGAGCTCTCTGTTTCAGAATTAATAGAAAGAGACAACATATTATATTCCACAGAATAATTACTACATATCATGTCACCAGTTCCTTTTTGTCCCTTCAAAACAAATTAAAAGTTCTCTGTGGTTTCACAGCAAATTCAGCAAAACTTTTTTTTCAAGCATTATCCTATCACGAACATGCAGGATGAAATATGTAAATGTGGGCCAAATTCATCTGGTCAGTGAATATATAAAGTTTGACTTCGTTCAGAAACAAATGAGGCTCAAATGGAAGAAAAAAAATATCACAGCTTGGCTGCATTTAGTTAATTTAAGATAAACAAAAAAAAAAAAAAAAAAGCAGAACTGGGTAAAATTGGCAAATTAATTAACATGCAAATTAAATCTGTTTAGCAGTTAGTCATATCTGTATCATCCAAACTATTGCAAGTACGAATCCACAAGAAAAACAACAAATGCAATAACTGTGCATTATAGTTCTTAAATGTATCAAAAAAAAAAAAAAAAAAAGCGTATGATTATTCTTGTTTTAGCCAAACTAATCCTAACTTCACTCAAACTTTAATTTTGCTTGCAGGTAAAGTGCCCCTATTATGCTATTTTAAATGTTCCCAATTTAGTTTTGGAGGTCTCTTACAACAGGTTTACATGCATCAGAGGTCATAACACATAATATACATTGCACATCACCACATTTTTCAATGATTATCAAACAATGGATGAATCAGTCTCTCTAAATCCCTCCTTTCCACGAGCCTACTCTGCTCTGATTGGCCAGACGGCCCTGTCTGTTGTGATTGGTCTATCGCCACGGTGTGTGCTCCCAAAAGTTCAGTGATTGTACACACTGTAAAGACAGTACTGATGATGTCGATTTTACCAAATCAATCCAAGCACGAGTCCGATGATGAAACATTAGAAGAACTAGCTATTCAACCCGATCCTCCATTGCAAGGACGTCTTGAAAAGGACATTTCTCAGTGATCGCTACTCATTTTGAGGTACATCATGAGATGTTTCAACTGTAATTCCTCACCATCAGCATTAACAAGTGTATGTCCATCAACAAACCCATGTGTGTATATTTCTGATTTATTGCAGTGCACGTATGCGGGAATGGTATCAATAGCAGCGCATGTTAGCCCAGCACTAATGTGAATGACTGATATAACAAAGTTTTTAAAACAAATCTTGCTCCATCCTTTATCTTTACTCAAAGTAGTAAGAACAACAGACAACTTGGATTAATAGACTCAATTTTAGGTAATACTGCAGCCCACAGCTGATTTACAGCAGTATTTCAGTAAGTCAGTAATGATGCGAGTTAGCCAGAAATGTACACAATATAAAACACAAAACTACGTATTTTGAACAGCCGGTAGAAAATATATACATTAATAATTATTCATACTTACAGGTTGTGATTCTGAGGAGCAAACTGGTCCAAATAAACTGAGTACTGACCCATCTTTCAAGAGCAAGTGTTTTGTGAATCCCGTTGCAAATATGTTTGACGGCGGGTCAAGTTGTTTGCTTGGGTGAACAACATACAACATATGAAGGCATTATGCAAATGTCTTATCTAGTGGCGTAGAACCTTAATGCAGTGGGATTACAGCAGACTCGTTTAGGCAGTTCAGAATCGATTCTTTCTTTTGGGAGACAATAACTTTATTTATCGTGCACTTTCGACTTTACAACTTTGCAGACCGTTTACATTCACATACAGCTATATTACACACTGCATGAAAGGGAATATTCAAAAACCACAACAGAGGCGCACAATGACAAAGCCACAATGAGAACTCACTTCTGCTAGTTTGAACCAACATGTTGAAACAAAAGGGACTTGAAAGACAACATCTTGAAATGTATTGTTTAGCTCATTTAGTTAAGGCTAATAATCCTTAATAATGCTCACTTGGAATATACAGGTTTGAGTCCAGCATGCAAAATGGCCTCATTTAGTAATTCCTTTCCTTTCTCGACTGCCCTCTGTCAACTATAAATGCAGCAAAAACATAGTTTATTTTGTTTTTAAGTTTTGTTTTTAAGTTTTTAAGTTACTTATAATAATTTCTCTTGACAGAAAAAGGAACTCAATGTTTCCTTCTAAATGAAGTGCTGTGGAGCAAATGACTTGGAATGTACTTATAAGGAGGAAGTTGAATTATAGATTTCTCACAGTTATCAAGAGAAGATTGCTGTGATGGCAGAGGTAACGGTGTAAACAGAGTCGGATAGGAATATATAAGTGCAAATTTCAAAGGATATAATCAAGTCAGATGTCGTCCCAGATGTCGATATTCAGCCGACTTCAGTTGTAAGCTGCATTAACATTGTGGGGCAGACTTTAGGAATTTTTCATATTTTAGGAAGAAGGTCCTTGCAAAGAGAGGCCTTCCCTTTCATATTTTGAACAAAGAATTTTTAATGACATATTCTATCATTAAAATCAAAGTACTGGGCAAATTATAGATGCACAATAAAAACTAAAGAGGCATCCTTGGGACTACTTGCATTTAGAGCATGTTTAGATCCCTCCACTGGGTTTCCAAGGGTTTTAACAGCAAAACGAGACCAAACGGGACAGGAGAATGTACTAAAGAGAAAGCAAGGATACACTGAGTGTTGTTGAAAGAAGATGGAACACTTGGTCTGCGAATGTGATAAATGATGTAGATCCCAAGGTATTTATATATATACTTTAAAGGAAGCTCCAGACAGACAACAAAAGACTAGGGTGATAAAGAACCTCAATCTTCTCGTCCTCTTTTTAGCCCCACGGCCTTCAAAAGCTTTAAAGTCCTGAAACGGTCTGTGTCATGCATCTTGATGCCATCTACACTGACCCTACAGAAGGGGTTAACCAGCCCACTGCTGTAGAAGCACTATGTCTATTCTGAGATCTTTGAAAACAGCTCCCGGATCCCAGTGAACAAAACACCAAGGTTTTATAAATACCTGTGAGCCCACCTAAAGAGCAGACTAGGACATAAAACAACAAAGCTGCACTCAACAAGAAAATCTAGACCACACTTTATGTTTTAAACAGTTTCACGTCTTGCTCTGTACAAACAGTCTGACATATTTGTAAATTGGTTTTAATTTGCCAATTGAAGTGTTAAATTTGGCTTTTGAAGTAATTTACTCTAGTATATGATGTAGTTTTATTATGGTTTTAGCATATCAGCTTCAGACGTACACTAAGTTTGGGGTCGGAAAGATTAGTATTAGGTTAGTATTATTTTATGTTTTGAAACATAAAGTCTCTTATGCTCATCAAGTTTCCATTTATTTTATCGAGAAAATACAGTATAAACAGTAATATTGTGAAATATTATTAAAATTTTCTATTTTAATATTTCAAAAATCTAAATGTTTAAAAAAATCAATTTTTTTATTTTATTTTTTTATGAAACATGATACCAGGATTATACCCACAGCATGTATTATAAATAGAAATCTTTTGTATTATAAATGTCTTTTCTGTTACTTATGATCAATTTAAGGCATTATTGCTGAATTATTAATTATGAATAATTATCAATTATTAATTATCATAAAACCCAGCATGTAGGCCTAATAGAAATCGAAATGTCTTTTCTTTTAATTATGATCCATTTAAGGCATCCTTGCTTTTAAGGCAAGGATTAAAGGTGCACTATGTAACTTTTCTGTCTGCTAGAGGTCGCCTATTCAAAACAAAGGCGTGGTTTGATGACGCCAGGTTTGAGCGCAGAATCTTGGGTCATGTGGTCTTCACCTCACAGCCGGTGGAAAAGAATTGGGATAGGACTCAGGCAGAAATCATGTTCATTAATGTGATTTATTAACATTACTGTAGTATGAAGCAGAGCAGGACCGAGTGTTGTGAGAGCTGAGCAAGGCCGCTGGAGCGATTGTTAATAAGATGAACGCAATACATGCCTCTCAGACAGCGGACTTTTATTATGCCACAGTCACCGCGCCATTTCCGCTTTTCCGGTCATGAGTATGCAAGCTCTGTTTATCACATATTAGATACATCTGAGTGTGTTGAAAATGATGTTATGACGTCACTCTCTGTTCGCTTGGCAGCTGCTATGACACTTGTTGCACACTGCAGTAAGAGTAAAGAGTGCTAAATAAAACCATAAACCGAGGGTAACACAGATATGACACAATTGACAGGCGACTCCTCACACATCCCGATTTCTTAGTTAAAACAACAATTTTCTCATGATTTACAAATAGTTGTAAACATTTGGGATATTGTAAGTATTCAATCTAACAAAATATATAACACTGGCCTAGTGGTTTGTAGATATTTTACTGAAAATGTTTTACATAGTGCACCTTTAATTATTAATAATGATCAATTATTAATAAATTTCTTTCAGGAAAATAGAAAAATAAAAACATACTGACCCCAAACTTTTAAATGGTAGTGTGCATAAAATATTTTGTTATGAGCAAAACAAAATGGCATTAGTTATTAACCCTGCAACCTTTGATTATATTCAGACTAGCGAGTTTGTGAGAAAGAGAACAGCAATGTGAATGAAGAAGTATAAACATATAATAATAATCAAATATCTAAATTAAGATAACATCTAAAACTATGATCAGCGTATAATTACAACCAGTCTACATTAGAGACCTTCTTTTAATTGGTGTCAGATCAAATTAATAACATACCCAATCTAAAGTAAATTAAACCATCTGAGACACTTCCTCCAGAAGCAGATATACACGAGGGAATCATTGCCCATTCTACTAGATTCAGCGGTAACACTTTAGTTTAGGGTCCAACTCTCACTATTAACTAGTTGCTTATTATATATATATGCATATTACTAGGATATTGGCTGTTTATTATACTTTTAAAGCACATAATAATGCCTTATTCTCATGACCATATTTTACATTCCTTAACCATACCCAATACCTAAACTAATCTACATTACTAACTATTAATAAGCAGCAATTTTTAGACAAAATTTACAGTTAGTAGTGAGAATTGGACCCTAAACTAAAATGTTGGATCAGTGGGTGGATCTAAAGTTTAAGCTGGTTAAGTTGGTGAAGTGTGCAGTTCACTCACCACTCAAAGTCATGTGCTCTGCAGATGCAGGGTTCTGCAGAAAGGATCCTGGAGTTATCCCATCCCACCATGCAGTAGTTTCCAGGACGACGCTTCATGTAGATCTGCTTTTGACCCATTATGCATGGCTCACCCTAAGAAAGTATTAAAGTCAGCTACAATCAATATTTAAATTTAGAAATTGTGTTTCTGCCCTCTTCTTTTTTTTTCCATTTTACCTGGTTATGCAGGTGCCAGGTTTGGTAGTCTCCCTCTGTGCACCTTCTGGTAAATATGGACTTGTAGTTAATTTTGATAAGCTGCCATTCAGACCGATGACTGAAGTGCCCGAAAAACCTGCCAATAGACAAAGAAAGGTTTCATTTTCTTTCATTAGCTGGTTCAGGTGTGTAATGTAGGCGTTGGAATTAAACTTTGCAAAAAGTAAATCTCGATGCGTGGTTAAAGGGATAGTTCACCCAAAAATGAAAATGTGATGTTTATCAGCTTCCCCCCAGGGCATCCGAGATGTAGGTGTCTTTGTTTCTTCAGTAGAACACAAATGAAGATTTTTAACTCCAACCGTTGCAGTGTGTCAGTCGTATAATGCATGTCAATGGTAACATTTTAGAATATGAGAGCTATGAGAGTAAAAAAAACACACACATACGAATCCATATTAAACCCTGCGGCTCGTGACGACACATTGATGTCTTAAGACACGAAACGATCGGTTTGTGTGAGAAACCAAACAGTATTTATATCATTTTTACTTCTAATACACCACTATGTCCAACAGCCTTCAGCGTGCGATCACTTCCGGTAAGTGAGGTCAATGTACAATGTACATGATCTGGTGGATCTTTGGTTTCTTGCACAAACCGATCGTTTCGTGTCTCACATAGTTCTCATACTCTCATGTGTTACCATTCATATGCATTATACGACTGATATACTGGGTGAACTATCCCTTTAATAATGTAATGGCCTATAGTTCACTCTTGTAGAAATACAGATTTGTTTTACAAGTTAACATAGTATTTTGTCCTGACTAACTTGGATAACGCAATAAATAAATATGCACTTGTTCATATGTTTTATTCTTATTGACAGTCATTTAATTCTCTTATTTTTAATCATTATGAACCTATTTTAAACATGCACACAGAGAAAAAGGTGTCAAAATTGTATGCCATGTACCCTTAAAGGACATATTTGTACCTTTTTACCACAAGTAGTACCTTAAGGTATGTAGCCTACTTGAACTCTAAGGTACTAATATGCACATTTAGGACTAAAAAGGGTACAAAGATGTCATTTTAAGGGTGCTACACCAGTGACAAGCTGTTGTACCCCTAAAGGTAAAAGTTTGACACCTTTTTTTCTCTGTGTGTGGCAAACAAGCAGAACAAAGATTTATGAAACAATGTTCATATGGATAGTCAGGGGCGGCGCTAGAAGTGGGCTAATGGTTTTTTTTTTTTAAGCCCCGAAACTTTCAGGTTTGTATCGAAGCCCGTTTCCACCACTAAATAAAAAAATAAAAAGAGTAATTGTGACTTTTTTTTCTCAGTCAGAATTCTGACTTTATATCACGCAATTGCGAGTTTATATTTCAGAATTTTGATTTTATAACTCGCAATTGTGAGGAAAAAAGTCAGAATTCTGAGATAAAAAGTCGCAATTACTCTTTTTATTTTTTTATTTAGTGGCGGAAATGGGCTTCCATAGGTTTGAGATTTCTTAACAGTGCAGTCAAAATATAATTTTTCGATACATATCTCTACTAAAATATGTTAAACAGTTCAATACCGCTTTTCGGCAGTATCCATACACCCCGGCAGTGCTCTCTCTCTTCTCCCTGACAGCGGTTCTACAGCCACGCCTCCTGTCACTCATTCAGCGCAGCAGCAGGACAGGCACTCAGACTCTCTTTCGCTCCGGTTGAAGGGTTTTTGTTATGATATAATATTACTCAACTTTTGCACATTTGTCAGCTAAACATTCATTCAGTGTTTCCCATTAATGACCCTGTGCCACCACTGTTTCATAATGAACTAAAAATGTAAAACATAGCCTAACATAAAAGGTCTCTAACATTGTATTTTGCCAATGAACTACAATCGAAACTGTGATATGGCTTTGTGACTTTATAAAATGGCAAAATACAGTGATGTAATTAAATATATGGCAGTCTGTTTGTGCTACGTGTTTTAAAGAGAAGTGTTAAATCTGGTGTTAGTTTTCTTCAAAATTAAAGCTCAAGGGTTTTCTCTTGCAAGTGAAGAAATTAGGACAAAATTATTGTAATTTCTCTATTCTGTAGTGTAAAGTAAAATATACTCATGGAACATTAATTTTCATTTATTTTACAGTACATTTGTTTTACAATATATGGACGTTATTGTCATAGGAATAATTATATAAATCATTATTATATTATTGCAATAATTGTTTGGCATCCTAAAATACCGATGCCAATCGTCATCAGAGGATTTTTTGGCCAGAGGATAGAGACTACAGTCAGTAGTAGGAGATAGTTCTGCATGTTATCAACCCGTCCATAGGGGTGGGATCTCACTCACATAATGTGAATGCCCACGGCCGCTCGGCTCAGGCATTCATAATGGAGCGAAAAGCGGAGCAAAGTGAGTGTTTCAACTTTTCAATGAATTCCTGTGAAAGTTAAGCTTCCATAGGCATAATCTGAAAACACGCCAGACTGGACACGCGCCGTGAATGACTGCCGTGCTTACCTCAGCTCTTCGCTCTCGTGATGAATGAAATCTTACTCCTGCTGCATTTATGCCGTGACTTTCGTTCGGCTCACTCACACTTTATTGAAAAGACACATTCAGTTTTTAATTGTAGTGTCTATTCTCTAACTGAACGACGGTGGGGGCGGTGTCATGGTGGGCAAGTGATAACCAGTAGCTGTAGCTTTGGGAGTGGCCTCGTTGGGTAGCGAAGCAAGTGCATTCTGGGAGTTGTTGTCTTTCATCCACATGAGACAAAAATACATTAGAAGGCTAGGTCTAGAAGGCACCAAATTCAAAAATAATTTCACATTTCTACTTCATAAATGACCCAGTTTAAAGACACATTCATCTTCCCAGAGCTCAAGTACCCCTTTAAGGGAGGCATACACTGTGTGAGTTCAGATGCTCGGGAGGTCGTGAGCCATTGCACACGTTACAAGTCAGATAACCTGAAAATCAAGTCACGGCGGCTGGTACACGGCACGACTGTACTGCACGGTGAGCCGGCGGCAATCACATGCTTTGGCGCTAAACACTGACACTGGACTTTCAATGTGGCTGCTATAGCTTCGGATGGAAAAAAAGAGAGAAAGTAAAAAGATGAGTGTGCGAATGATTTGGTGAAAAGCGAATAATAACTCTATGGAAGCTTGTTTCCTCCACAGAATAAAAAACTTAAAAAGGTAATTGCGACTTTTTATCTCAATTCTGAATTTTTTTTTTTCTCAGAATTGCATGATGTAAACTCGCAATTGTGAGATATAAAGTCAGAATTGCAAGATATAAAGTCAGAATTGCAAGATATAAAGTCAGAATTGTGAGATATAAAGTCAGAATTGCAAGATATAAAGTCACAATTGTGAGATATAAAGTCTGAATTGTGAGATATAAAGTCTGAATTGTGAGATATAAAGTCAGAATTGTGAGATATAAAGTCTGAATTATGAGATATAAAGTCTGAATTGTGAGATATAAAGTCAGAATTGTGAGATATAAAGTCTGAATTGTGAGATATAAAGTCAGAATTGTGAGATATAAAGTCTGAATTGTGAGATATAAACTTGCAATTCTTGCAAGCTTTTTTTCTCATGATTTGCAAGTTTACATCTTGCAATTCTGACTTTATGGCACGCAATTGCAAGAAATAAAGTCAGAATAGTGAGATATAAAATCAATTCTGAGAAAAAGTATTTTATTCCCCTCAGATTTGACAGTTTATCGAATTCCCTCAGAATTGACACTTTTATATCTCACAGATTGTGATTGTCAGAATTGTGAGATAAAAAGTCCCAATTATCTTTTAAATGGTTTTATTCCGTGGCATAAACAAGCTCCAAATCAACACAACCATTCCTTTCAACAAAAACTACTAGAGAGTGTATTTGTGTGTGTTTCAGTGTATGTGTAGGGTTTGCAGCCACTGGGCTATAGAGGGTATGCACGTGATGTCACCATCGGCCATAGTGACTGCGGTTATGCCCACTGAGTGGCAAAAAGAGAAAGCATTAGTTTGCAGCGTGAATGCCATGAAAAACACACAAAACACATATAAAACGGAACGAACTTTGAGATTGACTGTACAAATAGATTTGATAATAAATCTAAGGTATATTTTTACAGACTTCAGAAAGCTACAGAGAAGATAAGCAACTGGATCTCTGCAATTCACAGAAACAACTGAACTCCAGGCAGTGAAACGTGGATTTGCCTCATCAATTAAATATTTACCATCTTATATTCTGCATACTTGGATGTTTTTTAAATAAACACTTACAAAAACTATACAAGTTTTGGGGCTGAACAAGTCAATATGATGATATAACATTGATATAAGTGATCACCTAGATTTAAACCTACCTATATTGTATTTATGTAAAGCGTTCCCTGCAAATTTTCTTTATGTATTTCCCCAGTGTCTAAATCAGGCTCATGCAAATGTCAGGAAACACGATTCCTGGTTGCATGTCAATATCCATGGATCAAGTTGTAAGGAACACTATCGAGTCCAATCTTTAGTTTAAACTGATGTAATCATTTGTTTTACTATTAAACCCTCTATACACTCTAAAAAATGCTGGGTTAAAACAACCCAAGTTGGGTTGAAAATGGACTAACCCAGTGATTGAGTTGTTTTAACCCAGTAAATAGGTTGTTTTAACCCAGCGGTTGGGTTAAATGTTTGCTTAAAACAATGCATTTGCTGGGTTAAAACATCCCAGTTGCTGGGTTAGTCCATTTTCAACCCAATTTTAGAGTGTAGCCTAATAATATTCATAGATCTAGCCTATGTTGTGTGGTTGTGTACGATTTGGCAATAGCGGACACCCTATTCACTGGTCAAAATTATTTAAACATTATCGGGAGGTCAAGAGGTGCACATAATGCACTCAGCTCGTCTCGTAATTCCTCTCACAATGCAAGCCATGACCATACGAGCTTCACAATTTCAACATGATTACTCTCAAGAGAAAAAAAAGGCCTTCAAGTTCGTACGACAGCAAAAATCGCACTGTGCGCTCCCGGCTTTAGTCAGGAAGAGACTGTCTGACTGACATGTAAAGTGACTGGATTCATGACATCTGAGGCTGAGACTAGGTAGCCCCAACAGCTCTGCAGGATTCCAGTGTTAGCTACAGTTTATATTTAACAATAAACATTTCAGTCCTGTCTTATCCAATACTGCAAGGATTGTTTAATGTGTGCTTAAAGTAATAATTAAAAAGTACAAAATGACCCTGTTAAACTACATACAAGCACTGAGACATAATGAGAAATGTTGTTGGTTCACTGAGACTAACAACATTAGCTTAAGAGTCTGATTAATTAACCTTTCCTCATGAGTGTATCTCTTGAACGAACAGAGCTCAGAGGAATCTATTCGAGAAATAGGACATAATGAGGACGCACGGGCTGTGTGCGCGTGTGAGAGAAAGATGATGGTCAAAAACAAACCTCTATAGACTTACGTCATGATCTGATTTTCTGCACCTGCCTCCACCAAAACACCATCCACGAACAGCGGCATGGCTGAGAAACTGTGGCGAGTCCACTGACGACCTTCATCGAAGCTGATCCTGCAGCAGACATTGAGATGTTCAAATGTCAGAGGATGACAAAACTATACAGAAGAACGAATGTCATGTGGGTTTGGAATAGGGTTAAGTTCGTCAGAAATGTTTTAATTTAGCTTTAATTCTGTACAAAATGTCCTTTTAGTTTTTATTATATTTAGTCAACAAGTAAGTGGGACCTGCCGATACTGATTTTCTGACTATAATTGACAGCATATACAAACAAAAATCTACTTTTCTTCAATGCAAGTAAAAAGTCAGTAAGAGAGAGATGAAAAACATAGCTTTATGTTTTTCAGGTGGGTCTAAATACTTCAGAAATGAAAGTAATCAAAATGTTAAATAACACTGGATAGTCTTCATTGTAAAAATGAAATATGATTATTTAATTTAAGATTAATGGTTACAATTAAAGTTACAAAAGTTATTCAGTCAAGAGCAGAGAGTGATTTTCTTTGTGTTTTGTTCTTTTATTAACATGACAGACAACAGCAGGAATATTAGACTGCTTTCGTTTATGAACAGATACAATATACTGTTACACAACGTGTTATTTTTCTCAACTATTTATGTTCCAAAACTGACCGTTTAACTGTATACTCGCCATGCGCAAGACGATATACTCACCCTTTGTGAGGTGAGCCAAATTTAAGCTTTGCCTGCGTTTTGAGATCTGGTCACCCGATTTCCCACAAATTTAAAAATAGGCTTACTGCATTTTATTCTCTTATTTATTTTTCCAAATCTTCATTTGCGTCTCTCACAGGGGATTATACACGTGTATTCCTTTTGTTTGCTTTTAATTATGAGTATTTGCATCATTTACTGTGGTAAAGTAGAAAACGGTGCTGTAGGACAGATACATTTTACTTCAAATTCTATTTAACACAGTTTGTGCTTGTTATTAGGCTATTTAACCAGGCTAATATTTACCTTTCTTATATAATTTACATTACCATTATTTACTAATATTTATTTAAATGTTTTACAGGCTGTAGTGTGTTGTTTTAACTGACGGAAGTAGGCTACTAAAATAAACACGCATGCTTAAATGGATGAGCCTTGTCTATATTTTATATTTTCAAAAATGTAATATATATATATATATATATATATATATATATATATATATATATATATATATATATATATATATATATATATATATATATATACACACACACACTCACCTTAAGGATTATTAGGTACACCTGTTCAATTTCTCATTAATGCAATTATCTAATCAACCAATCACATGGCAGTTGCTTCAATACATTTAGGGGTGTGGTCCTGGTCAAGACAATCTCCTGAACTCCAAACTGAATGTCAGAATGGGAAAGAAAGGTGATTTAAGCAATTTTGAGCGCGATATGGTTGTTGGTGCCAGACGGGCCGGTCTGAGTATTTCACAATCTGCTCAGTTACTGGGATTTTCACGCACAACCATTTCTAGGGTTTACAAAGAATGGTGTGAAAAGGGAAAAACATCCAGTATGCTGCAGTCCTGTGGGCGAAAATGCCTTGTTGATGCTAGAGGTCAGAGGAGAATGGGCCGACTGATTCAAGCTGATAGAAGAGCAACTTTGACTGAAATAACCACTCGTTACAACCGAGGTATGCAGCAAAGCATTTGTGAAGCCACAACACACACAACCTTGAGGCGGATGGGCTACAACAGCAGAAGACCCCACCAGGTACCACTCATCTCCACTACAAATAGGAAAAAGAGGCTACAGTTTGCACGAGCTCACCAAAATTGGACAGTTGAAGACTGGAAAAATGTTGCCTGGTCTGATGAGTCTCGATTTCTGTTGAGACATTCAGATGGTAGAGTCAGAATTTGGCGTAAACAGAATGAGAACATGGATCCATCATGCCTAGTTACCACTGTGCAGGCTGGTGGTGGTGGTGTAATGGTGTGGGGGATGTTTTCTTGGCACACTTTAGGCCCCTTAGTGCCAATTGGGCATCGTTTAAATGCCATGGCCTACCTGAGCTTTGTTTCTGACCATGTCCATCCCTTTATGACCACCATGTACCCATTCTTTGATGGCTACTTCCAGCAGGATAATGCACCATGTCACAAAGCTCGAATCATTTCAAATTGGTTTCTTGAACATGACAATGAGTTCACTGCACTAAAATGGCCCCCACAGTCACCAGATCTCAACCCAATAGAGCATCTTTGGGATGTGGTGGAACGGGAGCTTCGTGCCCTGGATGTGCATCCCACAAATCTCCATCAACTGCAAGATGCTATCCTATCAATATGGGCCAACATTTCTAAAGAATGCTTTCAGCACCTTGTTGAATCAATGCCACGTAGAATTAAGGCAGTTCTGAAGGCGAAAGGGGGTCAAACACAGTATTAGTATGGTGTTCCTAATAATCCTTTAGGTGAGTGTATATATATATATATTCTGAGAAAAAAAGGTACAGTGCTGTCACTGGGGCGGTACCCTAAGGTATAAAAGTGAAAAGGTACATCTTTGTACCTTACTCACCCCTAAATGGTACATATTAGTACCTTAAAAGGTACATATCAGTACTTTAAGAGTGTGTATTAGTACCTTAAAAGGTAATATCAGTATTTTAAGAGTGCGTATTAGTACCTTAAAAGGTGCATATCAGTACTTTAAGAGTGCGTATTAGTACCTTTAAGGTACATATTAGTACCTTTTCGGATTTGTACCTTAGGGTACCGTCCCAGTGACAGCAGTGTACCTTTTTTTCTGACAGTGTATATATATATATATATATATATATATAAAATCTTAAACTTTAAAATTTTCATTATTTCAATCATTCAACTGTTGTTATATGTATAGCCCAAAGCATGATTTAAACCAATGTGTTTCATACATTATAACATTTTACCTATCGTCTTTTGCAACCAAAATGCGCAGTTGAACCTGTGTGACGTCTATTTGCACTCCACCCACTGACATCTGGTTGGGCCAGACAAAAGGACAGAAGACTCTTGGTTTGTGTACAGCAGCAATAGTATACGAGTAAAGCATACAGCAGAAAGGGGTAGGTTTAAGGAGGGCTTTATTGTCCCAAATAAGGTGGAATTAATTTAATAATTTTAACAAATATAATCATTTACACTCTGTTATTATTGCATACTGTTTAATGTACAACAACACTGAGGTGAATAAAATATATATATAATAAATATCTTCTAACTAGTGTAAATAGCATCTACTGCAAAGAAAATATGCCATTTTCAACTTGTGCAATCTAGTTGCTATTTACACTTGGTGTAAATAGCATCTACCACTTCCTTTCATTAATTAAATGAACAACATGCTTGTGAGTAAATTATGACAGAATTTTCATTCATGGCTGAATGATATCTTGAATAATCTTTTGAGAGGGAATAAAATGCAAATAAAAGCTTGAGATACATGGAACCCTGTCTAAAAAAAAAAAAAAAAAGATGATGAAAAGGTAAAAAGAAAGGCAGAGGTCTAAGAAAACCAGAAGCAACATGAAAATGAACAAAATAGCTTTAAAAAAGATTAACATCTTCACATGTAGGAGGGAGTAGAAGCAAATAAGAGCTGGAGAACTTTCTTCCTGAAAGTTTGATCATGAGACTTTCTGACGGCTTATCAACATCATTTCACAGGTGCAAACAGTATAGTATCGTGTGTGACAAGGTCACAACAAAAGGACTGAAGCGAGATGGCAAAGTTGCCTCAGTGTTGTCTCCGGTCTGCTAAAAGCAACAGTCTGAGGTAGTGTTGACATGTATCCATTAAGAGAACATACAGTCAAGGCTATTATTTGAAGTCATACTTGCAGGAAATGACACGACTGCCCTCCACAGTTGTGACTCCACTTACTGTCTCGCTTGAGTTGTTTAAGAGAACTAAAAAATGAAGGTGCCACACTTCAGTGGGTCTAAAACTAAAGCCAAACGCTTCAAGTGATAAGAGACAGAAGATTTAAGACTCTGGAGGATTAAACATCGCTGAAGCAAAACCAGAGAGGGCCAATTTGAAGAAGGAACCAATGTGTGAACTCGAGGGGATAAGTGGGAAGCTTTAATATGGAACACTTCCCATGGTTCGCCACGTAAAAACTGATTCCAATCTGCTATTTGGCAGCCTTTGTGTCCTGCTGTTTCAGTTTTGTTCTCATAGGGAGCATGTTCGACCTACACCAACTCTTTGATTTTTTTTCCACTTCAGCGATCTTAAAAGCACAGAACCGACCCTGTCAGACAGTTAGAGCGCCGGCTGAAGCAAGTGAAGCAAATTTCACCAAACCAGCATGAATAAATCTGGCAGAATTAAACTTATTTTCACCTACCAAAGATGTCTCGTGGGCACAGTGGGCTGCTTCACAGCAACCAAAGCTCCACCTTTGTCCAAAAACCACACGTTGTGCTCTTCCTCAAAAATCTGCATCATGGGAAGAACAACATGGAGTTATTTTCATCCTATATATCTATCTATCCATCCATCCCATCCATCCATCCATCCATCCATCCATCCATCCATCCATCCATTGTTCATTTAACACTGTTAATATAAATTAGAACAGATATTTTTAGTACAGAGGTGTGAAGCAGCCATACCTGTCTCCAGTTATTGCCTGCGTCTGATGAAATGAACATAGCCACATTATTGTAAGACAGTTCGGAGCCAATATTTCCTAGGAAATAAACCATATAATAATTAAAAAACAAAAAACAAATAGCATTTGGGTTAAATAATGAAACAATGTAGAGCACCAGCAGGCCACATTTAAAATCCATAAACCAACATATATGTATTTATATTTGAATAAGCAGCCTTTGTAATTTAGGTCAGGCAGCATGGTTCAATATTTGCTCAATTCATGCTTATAAGCTCAATATACACACAAGATGCATATACACACATACACAAACACACTCAGCTCTGACTGCAATGTTCCCTCACATCCTGACCATAATATGCACTACCATTCACAAGTTTAGGGTTGTTAAGACTTCTGGGTAACACTTTATAATAACATTCAGTTATAAGTCACTTATAAGGTATTAGTTAATGAGGAACTAATTATTTACAAAACATGACTATACATTCGTAAATTATTAATTTACGACATTTTATGAATGTTTTGTTATTTCAGTTATGTAAGGAGTGGTTTTACAGCTAAGACAAAAACTGAGATCCAACGCCCTGCAATAAAACAATGAAACTCACTAATCTGGAGAGAAGATCTCACAGAAAGACTGTAGGACCATGCCCAAAACCTTCTCCCCCTCTCTCTACCTCCTCCCCTCCCTTTCCCCCCTTCGTCCTGATTCAAGTCACAGAATGCAAATATACTACAGATGATGTATCTTGGGAATCTATTGTGTTATCCCTTTCATGTCTGGTGTCTTTTGAAAGGTCACAGTGTGATTGGTAAAATGGTCTCGGCTTCACTGTAGTCACTGGTAGGATGAGAAATATTGAAACACATGAGAATTGTGTTCTCCCTTTTTGAGTGGTCTCTTTAAAGAAATCTGATCCTCTCCCCCAAACTAGGTGTTTGTGTTGCAAATATTTACAACCCTTTGTTCTGTTCTGGGTATTTAAGAAAGGGTAGCAGGGCTGCCATTTGGGAACATTCTGTAGACAGAAAACCCCCATGCGGTGCTGCGTCAGTGTCCTAGAGGCACTCACACACACTGTTTGTATTGTGCCAGATAGATTGAGTCTTTGAAACTATTTTCATATTACCTGGTTTTACTTGTATTTTATATTTTTATGCTGAAAGTTGTGTATCATGGATTCGTGTTTAATTAGGTTATTTAAGTTCTGTCTGGCCAAAATAAATGTTGATCTTGATTTACTCAGTAACTTTCTGAAATCATTATTCTAGTATTGCCGCATGAGGAGTTTGTAGGAGTTTCCGCAAATCCTTCTGTCAAGACAGATTCATACCGAAGATCCCATGACTGGAGCATGGCGCGAAGCATGAGGGAACATCCGATTTCTGACTTGAGTTGCAGCTCTTGTGACTATTGCTAAAATTACACTTTCTGTTATGAGTAAACATGTGTGACTCACTTAAAGGTATAATAGTTCACTCTGCAATCCTCTGTAATATCAGAACTGACTAATTTGCGTCCGTGAGATAATGTAATTCACAAGCATTAATCTCTGAGCGACTCCAGGTCCCACGGTGGAACGAATATTTGAAATTAAGAGGTACTAAGAGAAATCAACGCTCTAAATTAAATCACAACAAATCGTCAGCTGTTAAGTTACAAACGTAACAAATTTAATGAAGTCACATAGAATTGAGTCAGATCAAATTATTCATGGAATCAGAATTAAAATTCGATAACCATAAATTAAGTGAATTTAACAGAAATGCTGAAAAGGCTTACACACAGAAGTCCTTCAACCAAGCCGTTAGATTTTGTTTTTGAGCTAACGGATGGACCTTACAGTTATAAGTAATTTATAAATTATTAGTTAATACATTCATAAACTATTAATAAGTGGTATATAATTATATATATATATATATATATATATATATATATATATATATATATATATATATATATATATATATATATATATATATATATTAGGGATGCAGAAAGTGTTGTAAATGACTTGTATACACACAATGTAAAAAAAAAAAGGTAAGAAATATCTACAAATGATATGTAACAAGTGATGAATGGTTTATGCTTTAGATAGGGGATGCAGAAAGCTTTGTAAATGATTTATTCATGAATTATTCAAACAAATAAATTACTCTTCTTAAAAAAGTGCTGTTTTAGCATCCTGCATGTTTGTTGCTTTTGAACACAGACCAGATTACATCAATAAATTACATACTGATCATTTACTAATGGTCTGTTCATAATGTGTTCAAGATTAACCATTGTTTATTGAGATGATACTAAAACAAGTTTGACATAAATACTTCAATGATTTATTAGTGATGCCTTCGCTCCAGGGCCAGACGCTTTCGGCATGTCACTTGGGAACCCCAAGATACTATATGCTATATCCACACTCATTTTATATACTCTTACTGTAGTGTATGAAAACAATTGTCTAATTTTTTGTGGATTTTAGTAGAAACATCCAAGTCAAAGTCCTAAAGCTCTAAAAGAGAAAGTTCTGAGCAATAATATTTTCCTCTGGGAACGACTGAATTACAGTAGAGAGAACAAGAAAGATAAGGAAAGAGTGCTGCATATTCACAGATGAACTGATACTCTTATGTAGTTGTGTTGTGTTGCTGTTGTTTTACGCCTACGCACACAAAAATCATGACTAGCATGAACTGCAGTCGTCTCTGCTGTGTGCTGTTGACTGTCAGAATGAACTGAGAGGAAGTGATTGTACATCCTTGAGTTGCCTGTGAGAAATTAGCTTATTTCCTTCGAGTGACAACTTTAACAGCAAACCCACTGGGGATGTGAAATGAGAGAGATTTTCATGCTTAGAGAAATTCCATATATTTAAAAACTGATTGCACTTGAAGCGATTTCAAGACAAGTATTTGACACCTGGCCATTCATTACAGTACAGGACAAGTGATAGTGGAAATGAGTTATTGCACTTGATTACACTGGATTGCTATTAATGTTGAAAACAGTTGTATAGCTTCATATTTTTGTGGAATACAGGACTATTGTAATGGTTTTACATGCATCAAACATGCGAACATGCATCAAAGCCATTACATAGGCCAAAACAATACAGGCCAGTATGAAGACATTCATATAAGAGAATAATGTGCATTACTGTACATTGCTAACTGCATGGAACCACATAGTTTGTTCTAATAGCAGGGCACTGTAACAAAACCTGTGCAACTGAGCGCTAGTCACTTCTGTTAGCAAATTAAGCATTAAATTACAAAACAAGCTGTTAACTATCACACTGTAAAAAAAAAAAGGTTACAGGAGTGGTTCACCCAAAAATGAAATTTCTGTCATTAATTACTCACCCTCATTTTGTTCCAAACCAGTAAGCCCTTCATTCATCTTCAGAACACAAATTAAGATATTTTTTAATGAAATCCCAGAGCTCTCTGACCCCCAATAGACTGCAATATTATTACCACTTTCAAGGCCCAGAAAGGTATGAATACATTGATAAAATAGTCTATGTGACTACAGTAGTTCAACCTTAAGGTTATGAAGTGACGAGAATACTTTTTGTGAAAAGGTTTATTCAACAATTTCTTCTCTTCTGTGTCAGTCTCCTACACTGTTCACAGGTTCTACATCAGAACGCCGGCTCTATTTGCCACTGATTGGCCAGCTCCTGCGTCAGCATCATACTGTGTTGTTGCGCTCATGTGAACAGCATCGGCCAATAGTGAGCCGGCATTCTGACGTAGAACTCGGAGGCGCTGCACTGTGTTTACTACGTTAACAGTGTCAGAGACTGACAGAAGAGAAAAAATTGTTGAATAAAGTCGTTATTTTTGTTTTGCTTTGGGGATTTTTGCGCACATAAAGAATTATTGTCTCTTCATAACATTAAGGTTGAATCATTGTAGTCACATGGACTATTTTAACAATGTCTTTATTACCTTTCTGGGCCTTGAAAGTAGTAATAACGTTGCAGTCTACGTCGGGTCAGAAAGCTCTCGGATTTCATCAAAAATATCTTAATTTGTGTTCCAAAGATGAATGGAAGGTATTCCGGGTTTGGAACGACATACGGGTGAGTAAATAATGACAGCATTTTCATTTTTGGGTGAACTAACACTTTAAGTACAATCAACTTGGATGATTAAGTCATTTCAACTTATTCAAATTATTGAATCTTGTTTAACTTATGTTAAAACATATGTCATATAATTTTTACAGATTGAGTATTAAGATTAAACCTAATCGACCTGGAAAGATACAAACTATAGGCCTACAATATGTATAATTCACCCAAAAATGGAAATTCTCACCCTCATGTCATTCCAAACCTGTATGACTTTCTTCTGCACAACACAAAAGATATTTCAAATAATGTTGGTAAACAAACAGTTTTATAACCATTGACTTCCACTGTATGGACATTTATCAAAATATCTTATTTTATGTTCAAAGTCATATGCGTTTGGAATGACATAAGGTTGAGTAAATTTTTGAATGTTATCTGTTTTTTTGGTGAACCTTAAAAAGTCGTTTTTGTGATTTAGGTTGGATTGCTCATTGCCCGAGCTGAGAGGAGTTGTATGCCAAATCACATTTTTAATTGATGCCAAAAACCACTTTCACACCAACTAAACGGACAGAACTCTGACTGCGAACAGCAAACGCTTTGGTGTGAAAGCATTCTTAGTGACCAGCCAGAAGTAACAAGCAACGTTTTAGCTTCTTACAAACATGCCGACACACCCAACAGCAGCCGAACATGACAGTCCCACACATGCTGCTCAGGTTTTCCATTTACCTGTAGCCACTATGACTCCCGGTGCCGAGCTCTTGGTGAAGATGGAGCCTGAGAGGTACGGGTTCTCTGACATCTGCAGTTGTAGGTGCAGCGAGCAAAACGGCTGAGCAGAGAGAAAGTGACACATCCTCCATTAGCCACAACAAAGCTATTATGTAGCTGTCAATCAAAACAAGCCAACGTGATCCCGCAGGCATGAGAAAGTCTAAGACAATAAGCGCAAGAGCAGTGCTGTGTTAGCCATAATGTTGGTGACTTTATGCTTGATATTAAACAATTCATAATATAGAAACAACTCCCATAATTCACTGTCATGACCCTGGAGTAACATGGATAATACTGTGTGATCTATTGCGTACTGGGTACTGTTAATCTTGCGGGTGGATATCTGCAAGTAAACAAAATAACACAGCTCAGGTAAATCAAAGCAATAAATCTATGAAGCAAACCTAGCCAATCATGTTAAAGGATGATAGAGGACAACGCTGCATGAGATACTACGCTTATCAAGGCAACACAAACAGAATTTAGGAAATTACAGCTGTTGTGAGAATATTGTGTTTCATTCAAATTCAGATGTAGAATATTCCAACCTGATATTTTCTAGTTCAGACCATAAAGGCCAGATTCTTGGAAGATGATACAAAACAAAACAAAACGGCAATGCTACTATTAACTTAGCAGGCATTTGACTGTCAATAAAGATGCCTGACAATCAATTTGCAATGCAATGTTAAAAGGCAGGGTAGGCGATGTTTTCAGAAAAAATTGTTATGCTGGTTGAAAGTCTCTTCACATATATCGTCCGTGGACAGAATGCAATGATTGAACGAACATTTTACGTTTTAAATTTATTTATTTTATTTTATTGTGCCTTCCACAGACGATATACTTATGTATATATGTCATACGTCAGATATATCGTAATCTTACGGTCCCTACGCCTATATATATATATATATATATATATATATATATATACGTCAAAGTATGTATTTTCATACATACACAATGTATGTATGAAAATACATACTTTGACGTGTGTATATATATATATATATATATATATATATATATATATATATATATATATATATATATATCATACATACACATCATCGGACATACATCACACGGCATCAGCGTGTTTTATGCGTTAGACAGACATCAGTCACAAGCACCGCAAACAAAGCGCAGCCACGTGTTACAGTTCCTCCTAAACCAAGACAATGAGCTCATGCTGCGTTCATGCCATAACTACTGTAATTTGGAAGAGATGGAAACCTGTGACTATACATTTGGATTAGTTTGTGACTCAAATTTATGCATTTCAGTGGCAACACGAAATGGATCTGCAGCAGTCAGGTGGTACAGGTCAGTGTTCTTTAAGTTGTTTATGTTCATTATTATTGTAATGTTATGGGTTTGATACATGACGTTTTAGGTACGTGTTCATGTGTTTTGAAGGATGCTTTGGAGACGCTCTGAAGGGAGGGTAGGAGCTCGCTATTGCTAGCCACTCCAAAAATCGCATTTAACATTTAACATGTTCTATAGGTGTACAGTTATCAACACAGATGATAACACCTGTCTCTGCACATGTTTGCTAACATCTTTTATCACATAATTTCTGAGCTTTGACTCACTGATGCAGTTTGTTTGCTTAATATGGTTTTTAATTAACTTTGTGCATCTCCTTGGGTGCAGAAACGGTGCACAGTGATGTCTTGAGTTGTGTATTTCTGTATAAGTTTCCAAGTTTATGTGTAATTTTACACTTTTCCTTGAAGGAAGTTGATATGCCGAATTGGAAAGCATAACACTTTGGCGTGGTGTGACTCGTCAAAACTAAATCGTGCCCATTATAATCAGCTGTCACACTGCACTGCCACTTAATAGAAATAGCAGCTGTTCACTCAAAATAATAATGTAAATAAAATAAATATCAGTCTATTTTGACAGCTATTAAATTCATTGGTTGTCTAATTTTAGCAATATTCAGTTTTTCAGTTGTAGTTAAACTACCATACACTATAATTTGGGATCAGCACTTTTTTGAAGCAAGAATGCATTGAATTAATCAAAAGTAAAAGTAAAGACTTTTTGTATGCTGTTACAAAAAAATCATGCTTTCCATAAAATATTAAGCAGTTTTCAACATAAGAAATGCACCATATCAGCATTTTAGAATGATTTCTGAAGGATCATGTGACACTGAAGACTGGAATGATTGCTGAAAATTTAGCTTTGCCATCACAGGAACACATCAAACAGCTATTTTGGACTTAATGTTACTGTTTTACTGTATTTTTGTTCAAATAAATGAAGACTTGCTGAGCATAAGAGACTTTCTTCGAAAACAAAAAAATAATTTAACAACACCAAACATTTGTACACCGCCGTCGGTGTATGAATGAGTGAATGAATGGGTGAATGTGAGGCAATATGTAAAGCGCTTTGGTGGCCATGGGTCTGTTGAAAGCCCTATATAAATGCAGTCCATTTACCATTTTCCATTTGAATGGTGCACATGATACATGTATTTATATATAAAATGTCCATGCAAAGTCAATTTCATAGCATTTCCAAACAAAGTAGCATTTGATTTCATTTTACTATTGCTGAATAGCCTCAAGCTAACGGCTGATTAGTCCATGTTAGTAAATATTCATAAATAGCATGTAGCCGTGAATAGCACAGCCTCAAGCTGTGACTTGTACAAGTATGTGTATGATTTTGCAATAAAGGGCAGGTTTGATGTTTTATTACTGAGTGCAATTGTGGGTATCAAGTACTTATTTACCCAACAGTAAAATGATAACAACATGAAAGGAGGGTGGCACAAATAATACATAATCAGATTTGGAGTGCCCTCTGTCAAGACTGCTATCCTTACCACGAGCGCTAATTGCCTTTTACAGTCATTACCGGCAAAAGTCAGGGATTTGACATTAAAGCAGAGAAACAACTCTCCTAGGACCTCCAACATAACAAAACAAGAACTGCATCTGCTCTCCACGCACCAGAAATTGTCCTTTTCATTCCCTTAATGGATGGCTTGACATTATTACGTGGACGGCAAAGGCAACTGTATTTCAAGTCAGTAATCGTAAGGATTATAGGAGGCTAATGAGAGCGTCAAAGAAGAGAACTATTACAGTCAACTCAGATGCAAGCCTCTTCAGTCTGCAGGGGCTTTCTGTGTGTTTTTCAGCCCCTCATTCCCCGCATCTAAACATGATATGGCTACTAAATATTCATGGTTCCCTCTGCATATCCAAGACCCGAAAACTATTTTTCATTTGCAAATAATAATAAAATATATATTACTTGAGTAACCTACACACAGAAAATCTAATATCCTTTTGATTATGCATTACAGTCTGTAGCCTTTAATCAAATTCTTTGGAAAAAGAATATTACCTTGAGAGAATTAGACAGTTAAGCTAAGCACATGCCAACAAGAGATATTTCCTACATTCCTTGCATATTCTTTTGTATTCCATAAATAACAACATTTAAATTAGATCATGAAGATCATGTTATCATGTTCCATTAAGATATTTTGTAAATTTCCTACCGTATATATATATACACATTTATTATTAGTAGTAATATGCATTGCTAAGGACTTCATTTGGACAACTTTAAAGGTAATTTTCTCAATATTTAGATTTTTTGCACCATCAGATTCCAGATTTTTAATAGTTTTATCTCGGCCAAATATTGTCCTATCCTAAAAAAACATACATCAATGGAAGACTTATTTATTCAGCTTTTCAGCATTCAGATTTCATGATGTATAAATCACAGTCTCTCTCTCACTTCCTTACCAGCACACAATGAATCGGATTTCCTGCCAGGTCAGTAGCAGGAGCCTGCAAAAGCCTCCAGTCACGGCCCTTGTTGTAAGTAATGTACGTCTTCACCTGGTTCTCCACCTTCCTATTAGCAATGAGCATGCCTTCAATCCCTGCTACCTGGGAACAAGGGGGAAGAAATAAGATACAAATATGAACATGAACATCTACAGCCACAGTCACAGCTCTTTCGACTGTCATCTAATAAAGCCTCTTAATTACGCAGTATCTAGTGCCCACTCTATGATAGCTCAAGCTAGCTGACATGCTCCAGACAATTTCAAGGTATTACTCTAGCTAGCTGACAAGCATCTAACCCAGTGCTAGGCTGCTCATCCTTGGCTTGAAACAAGTCCAAACTTAGCAATATTGAATCGTGACAGTGGTGCTAGCGACCCGTTTTAAATCACGCCCCGCTAGCGAAGCATGCTCTAAGGCAGGGTCCGAGTCTGTAAGTGGCACTAATAGGGACTGCATTTGACAGTGTCACAGTGACGGAGCCGCATTGGATGGACACGGCTAATGAGGTCCCCTCCTCCGCTGGCCAGACGTGTCAATCACAGTGGTAATTATTTATTATCCTTTAGCTTCCATCTCTCCATTCCAATGTTCTTCCGGAAAAAGATGGATGTACTGGTTGTGGTAGAGTGCTTCATATTCAGCATGCTCTGCAAATCGGGTCACACTTCAGTGAGTGGATCAGCTGCTCATTCGTGTTTACAATGAACTACATGTTCAGCACTATGCAAACAATCAAAAGAGCGAACAAAGCAAAGATCTTTAGCCTGAAATACTTCTGATAAGAAACAAATGAAAGTCTTGCTGTTTAAACTATTTAAGAAGCCATTTGGGATGCAACATACAGTTCTGGAAAAAATGAAGAGACCACTAAATTAGCAGTTTCTCTGGATTTATTATTTATGTGTATCTGTTTGAGTAAAACAGTTCTACAAACTACTGATAACATTTCTTTTCTTATATATATATATATATATATATATATATATATATATATATATATATATATATATATATATATATATATGGACCCACTTTATATTAGGTGGCCTTTACTACAATGTACTAACAAATTAATCACTTGATACAATGCACTTACTGTGTACATAAATATTTTTACATTGTATTTACATTTTTATAATTACCTGCATGTAATTACATCTGTAATTAATAATTCATTCAGAAGAAGTGTTTTGCAATACAATATGAACACAATAAGTGCATTGTACTTATTTTTTGATGTAAGTACATCTAATATAAAGTATATATATATATATATATATATATATATATATATATATATATATATATATATATATATATATCATTTAGAGCATTTATTTTTAAACAACACAATACTAACATTCAGAAATCAAAATTTGGAATAGACTTTATTTCCAATCTCATCTTTCATGCATATTGGCATGTTCCCTATCAATAAATAAATAAATAAATAAATAAAATCAAGCAGCTTGCCTTTATCTAATGGCTTGTTCAGGTCTGAGGATTGTGATGGTCATGACAGGGTCTTGATCTGGTGGTCCTCCAACCACAACTTGATTGGCCTGGCTTGTGTTGTCCTGCTGGAAAAACCAATCCTTCGAGTTGGGGAACATTGTCAGAGCAGAAGGAAGCATGTTTTTTTTCCAGGATAAACTTGTAAAAGGCTTGAGTCACAAAGCCCTTCACAAAGACAGATCTGCCTGATTCTGATCTTCTCTGATGAGTCCAGTTTTAAGCTTTGCCCAACACCTGGTGTTCTTCTAATGGTTAGACGGAGAAGCCTACAACCCACAGTCTCTCACACACACTGTGCAATTTGGTGGAGGATTGGTGATGATCTGGTGGTTCTTCAGTAAGGCTAGAATCGGCAGATAGCCTATGTCTTTGTTAAGGAAGCATAACTCAAGTCTCGTACAAGATTATCCTGAAAGAAAAATTGCTTCCTACTGATCTGACAATGTTCCTCGACTCAAATGATTGTTTTTTTTTTCTTGTAGGACAACGCTCCAATACACACAGCCAGGCCAATCAAGGTCAGATTAAGACCCTGTCATTGCCTTCACAATCTCCAGACCTGAACCCCACTGAAAACCTCTGGAATGTAAGCAAGACAGTCACAAGCCATTAAATAAAGCCAAGCTGCTTTAATGTTTTGGCCAGGAGTGGCATAAAGTTGCCCAACAGCAATGTGACCGACTGATAGGGAGCATGCCAAGATGCATGAAAGCTGTGATTGGAAATCAGGGTTATTCCACAAACTATTGATTTCGGAACTCTCCCTAAAACATTAGTATTGTGTTGTTCAAAAAAATTATATCAACTTGTTTTCTTTAAATTATTCAAGGTCTGAAAACATGGCATCTTTTTTCATTATTTTGCCCAGTTGCCATTTTCTGCAAATAAATGTCTACATGACAATATTTGGTCCTACTTTATATTAGGTTATTGTGTTCACATTGTATTGCAAAACACTTTTGCTGATATTGAGGTGGGATACGGATAAAGTTAGGGACAGGTGTGGTGGTATGGGTAAGTTTAAGGGTAAAGTCAGGGACAGGTGTGGTGGTGTGGGTAAGTTTAAGGTTAAAGTTAGGGACAGGTGTGGTGGTGTGGGTAAGTTTAAGGGTAAAGTTAGGGACAGGCGTGGTGGTGTGGGTAAGTTTAAGGGTAAAGTCAGGGACAGGTGTGGTGGTGTGGGTAAGTTTAAGGGTAAAGTTAGGGACAGGTGTGGTGGTATGGGTAAGTTTAAGGGTAAAGTTAGGGACAGGTGTGGTGGTGTGGGTAAGTTTAATGGTAAAGTTAGTGACAGGTGTGGTGGTGTGGGTAAGTTTAAGGGTAAAGTCAGGGACAGGTGTGGTGGTATGGGTAAGTTTAAGGGTAAAGTCAGGGACAGGTGTGGTGGTGTGGGTAAGTTTAAGGGTAAAGTTAGTGACAGATGTGGTGGTGTGGGTAAGTTTAAGGGTAAAGTTAGTGACAGGTGTGGTGGTGTGGGTAAGTTTAAGGGTAAAGTTAGGGACAGGTGTGGTGGTGTGGGTAAGTTTAAGGGTAAAGTTAGTGACAGGTGTGGTGGTGTGGGTAAGTTTAAGGGTAAAGTTAGTGACAGGTGTGGTGGTATGGGTAAGTTTAACGGTAAAGTTAATGACAGGTGGTATGGGTAAGTTTAAGGGTAAAGTTAGGGACAGGTGTGGTGGTGTGGGTAAGTTTAAGGGTAAAGTTAGTGACAGGTGTGGTGGTGTGGGTAAGTTTAAGGGTAAAGTTAGAGACAGGTGTGGTGTTATGGGTAAGTTTAAGGGTAAAGTTAGTGACAGGTGTGGTGGTGTGGGTAAGTTTAAGGGTAAAGTTAGGGACAGGTGTGGTGGTGTGGGTAAGTTTAAGGGTAAAGTTAGGGACAGGTGTGGTGGTGTGGGTAAGTTTAAGGGTAAAGTTAGGGACAGGTGTGGTGGTGTGGGTAAGTTTAATGGTAAAGTTAGGGACAGGTGTGGTGGTGTGGGTAAGTTTAAGGGTAAAGTTAGGGACAGGTGTGGTGGTGTGGGTAAGTTTAATGGTAAAGTTAGGGACAGGTGTGGTGGTGTGGGTAAGTTTAATGGTAAAGTTAGGGACAGGTGTGGTGGTGTGGGTAAGTTTAAGGGTAAAGTTAGGGACAGGTGTGGTGGTGTGGGTAAGTTTAAGAGTAAAGTTAGGGACAGGTGTGGTAGTATGGGTAAGTTTAAGAGTAAAGTTAGGGACAGGTGTGGTGGTGTGGGTAAGTTTAAGGGTAAAGTTAGGGACAGGTGTGGTGGTTTGGGTAAGTTTAAGGGTAAAGTTAATGACAGGTGTGGTGGTGTGGGTAAGTTTAAGGGTAAAGTTAGTGACAGGTGTGGTGATATGGGTAAGTTTAAGGGTAAAGTTAATGACAGGTGTGGTGGTATGGGTAAGTTTAAGGGTAAAGTTAGTGACAGGTGTGGTGGTATGGGTAAGTTTAAGGGTAAAGTTAGGGACAGGTGTGGTGGTATGGGTAGGTTTAAGGGTAGGGTTAGGTGTAAGGGAAGTGTCAACAGTGTAATTATAAATGTAACTACAGAAATTAATTACAGATGCAATTACGTGCAGTAAAAACATGTATATACACAATAAGTGCATTGTATCAAATGAGTAATTAAAATGTTAGTACGTAGTAGAAAAGGCCAGCTAATATAAAATCGGTCCCAATATGGTTATTTGAAATTTGGAAAGCCAGTAGTTTGTAGAATAAACCAAAAATGTAAATTTTACTCAGACAGATACATGTAATTAATAAATCCAGAGAAACTGCTAATTTTGCTGTGGTCTCTGAATTTTTTTTCAGAGCTGTATGTTGGTGGCCGGCAATGCCAGACGTTTTAACCGGGAGGAAAAACAATCAGTGGCAACCTGGGGATCTGACTTTCTACATCCACTTATAATCAACTTTGAGACCAATTGGTTAAAAGTAATAATAATAATGGCTAAGACCATTTTATTCGGAGAAAACAATCAGACTACAACAATGAAACAATGATATTCACATTTTAACTGCCATAAACGTTTAGGGTCTATTGTACAATACACTCCAAACTTTTGAACGGTAGTCTATATTTAAATTCTAGTGTTGCTAAGGAAAGCATAGTACGTACTTTGCAAACAGGATGACACACTGTTGATGCCAACACCAAAAAAGTTTTTGCACAGGGTGCCAGAACCAAAATATGCATTATCAATCATTACTGTTATAAAACTATATAAAAAGCAAAACAACCTCACTTCTCGCTGATCAATAGGCAGATAAATATGACAAACGTCCAGCCACGAACCGCGTCTAGGCTCCAACTGGAGCTTCAGTGAAAAAAGCCAGTTTTCAATAAGCAGTAATGAAGGCTGCTGCAATCTATTAGAGATATGGATGGACTGCTGATTCAGTATTGGCAGGGTAAGCGTGCATTGAGCCAGCCTTGGCACAGCAATGGGGAGGCGCATCATAACCAATGCATTAATGAAACCATCCTTGCTTGCACTCACTAATGGAGACTATTTTTAGCTGCTTGGACAAGGGGAGCAAATGTTTCATTCCACAACATTTCTGTGCTCGCTACAGGCTGCTAATTTTAAAGCAATATAATATAGTATATGCTGAGAGCAACCATATTCTGATGGTAATGTCTTACTGCCATGAAGGAAGAATGGTTTCCTTGAACTCAATTGGCAAAGCCATTCTTATAGAAAAACTTCAGACAATGTTCTTGGCCACAGACAGCAGGATCGATCTTGAAATACTGATACTTCCGACACTTAATTTTTCTGGTGAGCATTTATCCTCACAAAATAATATTGATTATGGAAGAATAGTGATTTTATTATTTAGAATAAAAAGCATGCATATTGTACAGTTTAAATTAAATAATTAAAATGTATTAAATAATAACATTATATACATACATATTGCTTGCAAGTATGTCTTTACATTTGTATGTACATTGTTTATTCACTTTAGCACTTGAAAAGATCCAACAGCCTATTACTACAACATAGAGAATTTAGCTTTATTAATAAAAGAAGTAAGCAAAGCATTGACCATGCGGACTACAACTGATAGGCACAACAGGAGAAACTGATAGAGAGAAAGGCACTTCCTTTCATTTGTTTCCATTTGCTGTATGTTGTTCTCTTTTATGAGCTGTGAATTATTTCTCTCATAGAAGTAAACCACCTCCAGGAAGTCCTTCAGGCTGTTGCTTGACAATATACTAAAGACCCTCAAGCTCTGTGGACTTCAAAAGACCTTTGAAACAACTAACAGATTCCTAAATATTAAATAGACATTATAAAGAGTCTTTAGAAGTCCTATACAACTATGTAAAGGTTCTGATATGCATTAATGTTCATGCTAAATAAACAATAAACACATAAACAATTAAAGGGTTAGTTAAATTAAAATTCTGTCACCTTCATGACGTTCCAAACCTGATGTCCAAAGACCTTTGTTCATCTTTAAGAATGCCCATAATCCATTTCACACTGATTTATAAGTATTATTTAGTCAATCGTATGGTTCTATTATTGTATGCAGCTATAATGTTATTATATTATAGTTACAATGATAGTTACAAATAAGTGGATATATTATTATTAATAGCTGTGTTGTGTTATTATAAGGTATTATAAGGTATAATTTCAAACTGCCATTAGCAAAACCATGTATATTATGAGCATGAGCATTGAAAAAGCAAATGCATAACATAAGTAATTCTAAAAATAGTAATAGTAATACTTACTTATAAATAAATATAAAGGGCTATAATTCATTAGAAGCATGGGCTTGATAGAAAGTGTTACCGAGAAGAATTGTTGCATAAAGTCATTATTTTTGTTTGTTTGTTCTTTGCACACAAAAAGTATTCTCGTTGCTTCACTTTTGCAATATGTCTTTACTACCTTCCTGGGCCTTAAAAGTGGTAATAATGTTGCTGTCTATGGAGGGGTCAGAAAGCTCTCGGATTTCATAAAAAATGTCTTCATTTGTGTTCCCAATATGAACAAAGGTCTTATTGGTTTGGAACGACATGAAGGTGAGTAATTTTGGGGGTGAACTAACCCTTTAAGACAATATTAATCTTTATGTGAGGATTATTGTTCTCTGACGTATCGGTGTTTCTTAACCGTGCTTGAGACACCAGCTATCATGCTCCAAAACACAGCTAAACTTAAGCTAGATTTTCCAGAGGGAGAACGTTACAGTCTGTTTTTCATGGTACAATGAACTCTTTTATCTTGAAAGATCAAGGGAAACTTCATTCCTCATGATAGGACCCCTTTAAAAAGGAGATGTACACGAAACGCGAGTGGTTCCCATTGAATCAGCAGCCTCTCCCCGCTAGCCCCCCTCGACAACATCTAACTACAGCTCAATTTATCTCTCTGTCTTCATTGCTATCGTTCATTTACGCTTGCTAATTCCCCAGAGGCTTAAGATAATGTGGGCTATGCTTGAGTGCCAGGGCGAGAAGTAGCGTCTGACATGAATTCTAATGCAGCCTGAGGAGTAATGAGCATCTAGCATGAAGCCGTTGACTTGAAGGCTAATGTTAGCATGTTAACAAGTTAGTGATGAAGTTATGCCTCGTAAAGGTCGATCATGCTGTTGCCTCCGAGGCCACGGCTGGTCCTGACGTTTTCCAGGGCCAAGGTGAAGTACACCCCACGCGTGTCAGATATGTACAGGTTGTAGGTATCGTTCTGGTTCCACTCCTGGACGGCAGTGAAAACCTGACCTTGATCTGTGCTCACGATATGCATGTCCTAGAAAACAGAAAAAGAAAGAAGGAGAAAAGACAGCCGAAGGGTGAGAAAAAGAAAGCAGAAGTCATTAGTAAGGACCCCTGCTAGTTCTCGGTGGGCATGATCTACAGGATTACATGTTTGCGCAAGGCTCAGTTGAACATGTGTTTTAATGGTTACCCAGCTGACCAAAGCTAGCCAACTGAAAAGATTTTGTGCTTCAGTTCTTCAACTGGAGACATGTGCAGAAATGTGCTTGGCATTGATAACTAAAAAAACTTTACTTTAGTGTAATCATTCATCATCCCAAAAATAGTTTTTTTGCCTATATTCCAGTTCCAGTCCTTGATTCTGATTGGTCAATAGCTGTGTTTTATTTATGATAAAACACAGCTATGACAGCTTCACCCAATGGTTCTTAGCAACCACTCTTAGCAACATAAGCATAATTGTTCTTAATTGATATTGTTCAATGAAGCTTACTGTATTATGTAGAGTAGAGTATTACGAGAGAGAGATCGAGTGAGTGAGTGAGTGAGTGAGTGAGTGAGTGAGTGAGTGAGTGTATCATCTGAATTCAGATTTAGCATTTTCCTTAAGATCAGTCCTATGTTTATAATAAAAAAAACAGTTTAAATGTCCGCTGCAATATCTTGTCATTTTAAAAGTTAATGGGTTTCCCCGTGCCCTGACACAGATAGTGCTAGTCAAATAATTTGTCAGTTGTGTCTTATTCTATGTTCACAAGTTTCATTCCTTTCAATATAAAAGTCTTCGCTACTGACTGACTCACTCATGAAGACAGTCTTTGCCGCAATCTAATGGCGTAATAATGTAACTTCTGTTGCAGTTCACGGTCAGGGACAATTTTTTCCAGTGGAAGGAAGGCTTTTAGTGATTTTACTTCATGAAAGTTCCATTGATACATATATTTATACATATATATTTTTGGCTTTAATATTTGTATTTTTTGGTAACCGTTTTATTAAAGCAATAAGGTACTCGAGGCTAGTACTGTATCGTGAATAAGTGACGGCTGAAGGGGTTGCTACAACCTCTTCAGCCATGACTTATGCTGCCTTCACGTGCTAACAGAATCATCGTAAATACGAGTTTCTCAAAATTGCACATGATCGCCCTCTGATGTCGTGTTTACCACTGGGAAGTTTGGAAATACTCAAATTCCCGAGATGGGTGTGCCATAAACATGAACTACTGCTGTGATTTATTAGTTTTCCCCCCATAACAGCTAGATCCTCTTGTCTGGTCATTAATGTAGTGCATATTTACATATACGAGTAATCATTTGAAGAGTATTGTAGCCTGTGTTTTATACACAGCGAAAATAGCCTGCATTTGACCGAAATTACAGAATTGTCAGCAAGCGGACTATCTGGATAGCATCGTAAATGTTTATATGGTTGCCAGTGCACGTGATCCTACGTATATTGTTGCTTTTAATAAGATTTTCCCCATAAATAGGCAAGAATAAACCCGGAGTCCTCCATAATTCATGTTCATTCCGACAACAAAGCACTTGAAAGCAACAAGCTCGTAATCACAACGCCTGAAGTAGGAATTATTAAATTTCTGATAACACGTGAAGGCATCATTATTCATGATATAGCGTAGCCTCTCGTATCTTATTGCTTACATAAATCTGGTTCTAATTAAATATAACTACTTAAATGTAAATGCAAATACTTTATTTTTTAATCAGTCTAATTTATTTGAAAGTTTAAGTAGTTTCTTACCTTGGGAAGGGAGTATTTGGGGATTTTAATGCGTACAAAAGATTCTCTTTGATAGGACACATAGTAGCTCGCTCTGCCAGTGGTTGTCACCTGCATGGGAAAAATGTACACATATCTCAGATATCAAATATCAAATAACTGGCATTAACTCTGGAAGATCTACTGACAGTAAATATTGATTTGTCTTTGTACTTTGAACAGAAGTTTAGAACGATATGACCAAAATCTTATATCAAGGTATGAGTAATTTTATATAACGCTGATGCTGTACATCAAAATATACACTCTAACATTGGCTTTGTTAAAAGTAACCCAGCTGGCAACTCAGAGCTGGGTAAGTATTGGACAGAATATGTTGGGTTAAACGTCTGAACAGTAGCGTATATACATGCATAAATAACCAGACGACGTCTATTTAGGTAATGGAAATTGAACAAATGAATCAAATTAATTACTTTTTTTCAGATTTTTTAATTACTAATTCATTAAAATCCTTAAACTAACAAAAAATCATTCAAATAATTGGGGAAAAACAGTAAAAATCGATAGATATTCTGATATATACAACAAAAAGTTAAATTTTGTAATGTGTCTACCATGCAGAATATCTATCAATTTTTCTATATAGGCCTTATGTAGCCCCGCCCCTTTTCAGGTCTGCGCTCGTTGTGTTCCGTCTTCCGGATTGTATTTCCACAGCATGAAGGTAAGATCTTACGGATTTATGAATGAAGCGCTCGTTTAAAAATATTCCCGGTCTACTGACATTTGTTATAATATATTCTCAAACATCACAATGCTCATGATAGCTTTTGTCAACTCTACAATCAGTTAATCCACTTCACCAGCTAATCACTCTTCAACAGCGATGCCATAGAAATATACAGACCTACCGTAAAAAACAGAAGTTCAAAGCCAAATTTCTAAAGATGAGTTTCTCTAGCGCATAAGGTCTATACTGTCATAGCATCCAGCCCTAGCACAGCCATTTAATGAGATCCTGAGCTATTAACCTACTGTCTTCTCCAGCACATCACACAAAGCTGTAAATTCAGAAGGCTAATTCAGTAACAGAGTGCGCAGGTTATATCTGGAACGAAGCGTTTAAAAGAATCTCCCCTATGATTTGGAGGATACTGCTGGTCCGGGTTTGTCGATGCCCTTTGCAGTTCAGGAGTGGAGAGTGGTAAATATCTTGTAGGACAATCAATACCCTCATTATTCTCTGTCAAGAGAAATCTTTAATTCTCACAAGCAACGCGCCTGCTCCCATCACGCTCTGAGGGGGATTGTTGGCGCTAATGATAGTGCATGTAGCAAATACACACTGGTTGTTAGCATACACAGCAAGAACTGTCAAAAGCTTGTCATATCTACAGCTGCACAAGGGGGAATGGAGAATTAAATAAATAACTGTTACGCAGCACAAAAGGTACTTCATTCTGCCAAAGTAACGAACATGTTTAATTCATCCCACCTCTTTTCATAATTTCAATATGAGGGCATATATACACCCAACAGGATTCCGATTTGAACATGGGAATAAAATGGATCCATGATTATATGACAGAAACAATTAAGCTTCTTAGCGGGTAACATGCTTTCAATAAAAGAAGAGAGAGAGGCAGAGAAGGAGAGCGGCGGTCTGGGGAAAGTTCTAAACAAACAGCATGTCCGACGTGTCTCCGAAAAGCGGCTCTGCGTGCAACAGAAGGAAGGAGCAGGCAGGATCGATGGTTTCCAGGGGCAGTTGAACTCCGAAAGAAATTGGGATGATCGATTTTTCTGTTTCACATTCTTTGGACTGTGATGCGGCATGACAAAACATTGGGGTTGAGCGTCCACTCCTTATTGGCAGGACTTGTTATCTGCTCTGCTGTTAAGACTTCCAAGAGGGCTGTGAGTAAATGTTTTGAAACTTCCCATCAGTGTGTGGAACTTTTCGGTTGGCTAGGAAATATTGCAATTTATAATTAACCAGTCTGAAGTTGTGGCCAATTTTGATTATTGATTATGGATGCAATTATTTGTATTTTCACACTGCTTTGATACTATTTTCACTCAAGTACATTTCACAAACAATTACAAAGAAACAGCAAATTACGCATGAAATATTAGGGCACTTTCAGACCTGTAGATCATTGGCTTTGTTCCTAAACAAGGACTAAGGGTATGTTTACATTTACATTTCTTTGCATAGATGACAACGTTGTCAAAGCGATCCCTGACACGGATACATGAAAACGACTAAAACACTGTGTTCTGCTGCCAGGCCAATAGTTGGCCATGTCACTTTGTAAAGAAAAACTACACAGATACGCATTGTTTTACAGAGCACTCTTGCCTAAACACATAATGCGCATGTGCATGCCATCACTGTTTTCACAGATTCCCTTTTTTGTAGTTCACACAGAGACGATAACGGTATTGTTTTCAAAAACTTGCACTTTGAAAGCTGTTTTCAAAACTTTGCGTTTTCAGGCCCCCAAAACGCCATTGTCGTGTAAATGAATGGCCAAAATGCATAAGAAAGCCTTTAGTTGAAAATGGTGTTGTGTAAATGGCACCTTACAATGTTGCATTTTCTTCTTGGTTCGGTTCACTTTCACAAGACGTTTCAAAGCATACCAAAATGTGTTTATGCAAGTCACATGGGAGTAAAACTGTCCTCTTATTGGTCAGATTTTCCTCTGCATCAACTATCAAGATGGATTGACAAGTTAGGCTTTATCTGTAGCTGTCAAGACACACGCAAACACTTATATGAATGTAGCCGTCATTCCCCCTCTAACTGATAAATTATATATATTTAATTATATTTAAATATATATAAAATGTATAATGCCATTAGAGCAGGAAACGAGGCTTCGTCAGGACAGCATTCTTGCACTGCACAGATAAAAGCAATTACACAACATTTTAAGTTGAAGAGGCACTGTTTAGTGTTCAACTGTGATACAAGCTGGGACTGAGATGAGTCTTGTGCATGTTGCCCACCTAGTGGCAAGTGCAATCCTGCATGAAATCCATGTGGGCACTTGGCATGGGGGCCATTATGGAACCCGTGGGCAATCCTATATAGGGCCCAGTTTTTCAGCCCATTTCATACCCATATGGGTCCCACATACACCTGTTGCCTGGGAACTAATGTGCTTACTCACAGAATCAGACACTGCTCCTTTTTACATAACACATTTCCTGTTATCAATTATGACACCGCTTGGTTCGTTGGTCCATTGGGTTGGACCTCCTCATTCAGGATATCGGAGCGATTGTTTTGCACAATAGCCATGTTCATATATGTTCATAAACGCTTCAGGAGTATCAAAGTCGTCATCTGATTGGTTGAATTCTACAAGATGTCCGCAAGATGTGTGTGTTGCGTTCTTTAACGGTCCGCCTGGAAACAAATGCTGTGACGCCAAACTCCCACGATGAACGTTGCCATGTTAACAACTTTGACAATGAGCGCTCGCCAGGATCTACTAAACGCTGGATTTTCAATGCTGGACTTACATAATGTTCTTGAATTAATAATTTATAGATGCACACCGGTCTGTTATCGCAGGGACATTGATGTTACATGAAAGCTGAGATAGAGTCCAGACTTTGTGCCATCAGTCTGAAGGTCTGGCTATGTGAGACTAAAGCAAACCAAACTAAGGGAGAAAACACACCAGGTTCCGGAAAAAGAATGCTCCCCATGAGCCAGGTGTGAAAACGCCCTTAAAGTATAGAAGGACTGAAAATAGTATTTTTGTTTAAAATATACTCCAATAATCTTTATTTACAACTTCAAAAACTCATTTTCAGTATTGGTGCCCTAAAATAGTTCCCATCCTCATTTGTACTGTTTCGAAGACAATTGTCATGCAGACATAAATTAATATATTCAGAAACTGTCCCGGATTGGAATTGGAAATTTAGGCCATTACCATTTCACTTTTTCCCTTGAGTATACAATTATTATTCTGATCCACCGGGGAGTCGAAAATGACACAGATAAGCATGAACATTATACATAAGTATGCAAAATTTGCCTGAATGGTAAGGAAACTTCACAAAGTTTTTGGTTTGCAATGACATGAGGGTGAGGAAATGATGTCAGAATGTTCATATTCGGCTGAACTATTTCTTTAAGGTACATTCACACTGACAGTGATCTGCAGCCCAAAGCAAGCAGAAGTCATTTATTTTCAATGACATTTGAGGCGATATGAATGGCAGCTTCCGTTGCCAATATGACAAAGGTGAGCAGAGTTCAACTTCATGCAAATGAGTAGTGACGCCATGGAAGTGAAGACAGAGGATCTTACGTGATCCGCCTCGTGATAGTTAGATATTTGTATGTACCGAATTTTGGATGCCACTTGAGTGATTTTGAAAGAGAAACAATATATTTCACACTGTGTTCCACATCAAGTTATAGTTTGAAAATCTCTGTGAAGTCACAAAGCTTGAGATTTTGCAAGATTGCAAGTTACAAGATCATAGTTCTACTAGTGCCTTATAAATGAGGAATGACAGAGCATTTCTCAGTGAGAATGAACTAAGAAATTCCAGGTTTGTTGGTTCAAGAAGTCCTTATCTCAAAGACTAAAGTAAGATGATCTCTGGTCCTTACCTGAACGAACACGTACTCATCCTGAACCACGAGTGAGTTGGTCTCAATATAGCCAGAAAATGGATATGTCCTACTGGATTCAGAGCAGGCTTGAGCTCTGCATGTCACATACTGACAATCTGTTGTAAGGAGAGACAGAAAAATGATTCTAGCTGTTAATTAGATTCTGATTCTGGTGGCTTTGAGTGTAATAACCTCTGACTGCTTCTTAGAATCTCTAAGGGCATTTCAGCTTCAGAGAACATTAAGTGGAAGATCCAGAATTATGTATAAAATATTAAATGGAAAAAGTTCATTCAAACAAATTTAAAATTTCTGTCATTATTTGCTCACCCTGCAATGACCACATGAAGAGAACTTTGGGTTTTGGAAGCTTGGTTACTATGAACTATTATTGTACAGAACAATTCCTCAATTCTCCCTTTTGTGTTCCACTGAAAAAAGAGAAAGGGTTACACTTTATTTTAAGGTGATGTAGTTACATTGTACTTAAATAAGTACTTTGTAATATCAGTTAACTGCATGTACTTACTATAGAGTTACGGTTAGGGTGGGGTTATGGTTAGTTACTTGTAATTATGCATGATTT
Organism: Paracanthobrama guichenoti; assembly: GCA_018749465.1. Taxonomy (NCBI): domain Eukaryota; kingdom Metazoa; phylum Chordata; class Actinopteri; order Cypriniformes; family Gobionidae; genus Paracanthobrama; species Paracanthobrama guichenoti. The sequence continues at coordinate 38,115,348 of CM031943.1, forward strand.
ACTGTTATTACTATAGTAAGTACATGTAGTAACATGTAACTACATCACCTTAAAATAAATGTGTCTTACACACCGGGTAGTTCTAGGAACTCAGTTCTATGAACTAGCCACCAGGGTGGTTCCCAGAGAACTAAAAGTTCCCCAGGGCCATTTTCCTGGTTGCATTCGCACCGCCAGTAGGAACTCGGAAGTGACGTAAGCTGTACTTGTTGTTGTGACTTTTATTTTGGCAGCATGACGGACCTTTATTTTGATGGCGCTGAGAACGCCAGAGCCTGAGCACACAGCTCTCACGGTCTCCGTTTTAGTTTACGATCTGTTTAACAATCCTGTCTAATACGTTATTAGATAGAACTGTTATACAAACAAAGTAGACAGTATATAAAAAAGGTATTAGCGTTTGCCGTGTGGTTGATGTCCAATGTCGCTAGCTGAGCAGAAATACATAATCATGTTCACTTGGTCCCCTCAAAGTTGCGTGGAATTTTCTCCTTAGTGTAAAGGTTGAGAGGTCCATCTATCACTGTTTTCCATGTACGTAGAGTTAGTTTTTGGAGTAAATATATAGACGATTATCTGTGTGTGTTCACTGCTTTTTTTTAAATGGTGGGTATTGGTGTTTCGCATGCATTCAGCCAATCAGCGTACACTTACGTCACTGGTAGCTCCTATTGTGCTGGGTTAGACCCTACTCTGAAGTAGGAGATAATTTAAGGGGCTTTCATACCGGGTAGTTCTAGGAACTAGCCACCAGGGTGGTTTCCAGAAAACTAAAAGTTCCCCTAGGGCCATTTTCCTGGTTGCATTCGCACTGCCAGTAGGAACTCTGAAGTGATGTAAGTGGCGCTTGTTGTGACTTTTATTTTGACAGAGCGACGGACCTTTATTTTGACAGCGCTGAGAACGCCTGAGCACACAGCTCTCACATTCTCCGTTTTAGTTTACGATCTGTTTAACAGTCCTGTCTAATACATTATTAGATAGAACTGTTATACAAAGAAAGTAGACAGTATATTAAAAAAAGTATTAGTGTGTGCCCTGTGGTTAAAAGTTGCGCTGAATTTTCTCCTTACTGTAGTGTAAAGGTTGAGAGGTTCATCTATCACTGTTTTCCATGTTCGTAGAGTTAGTTTGTGGAGTAAATATATAGGCAATTATCTGTGTGTTCACAGCTGTTTTTGTTTTAAATGGCGGGGGCTGGTGTTTCTCGTTCGGCTAATCAGAATACACTTACGTCACTGGTAGTTCCTAATGTGCTGGGTTAGACCCTATTCTGAAGTAGGAGATAATTTAGTTCCCCCAAAATTAAAATCGTTCCTAGTTCCTGCGGTGCGAACACGCCAACATACAGGTAGTTCTATGAACTATGAAAAGGTTCCTCCGGTGCTAGTTACCAAAGAAAGAAAGAAAAACAAAATAATGGTGGGTAAACAATGACAGAATTGTAATTTTTTGGAGAACTATTCCTTTTAAACCAATGAGAGAAAGCAAGGTAGAGAGAGTCCGGGTCCTGCATTAATCTGCTATCAGATGGTGTATTTATCATGACGGTAATCCTGTCTAGCTGCCTGCAGGACTGGCTTTATCCTCAGCTTCGGAATTGATCCCCAAGCTCACGGGCTCTCGTCTCATCTCTTTTCCTCCTCTAACATAAGGTTTGAAGGAGGAGTGGACCAAAGATCAGTAGATGGGATGTGAGAGGAAGGTAAAAGTGAGAAGAAGCAGGAAAAAGAGAATTTGAAATAACCTTATATTATATACTGTGAAGGAGCTTTTCTTTGAATGGACGAGCATACTGAACGAATGTATCTCTTTACTGAGCGAGCCAGTGTTTTGAGTCTGAATGAGACTCGCAGTGACACTGAACGAAAGAAAAAAATATACAAAGTGAAAGTACTGGGACATAAATGAATATTCAGAATGAATAGAATGAGTGTGTCACACTCTGGCATGACTTGATAATCCACAATGAGGCTTGATGCAGATGAATGATGAAAACATTTTTAATAAACACTAGGAAACATACAGAGAAACTTACCAGCATGAAATGTTAACACAAGATGATGAACAGAAGATAACTGAGGGGTCAAATATACAAGATAATGAAGGACAGGTGATGGTGATTAGTAGTCAAGGTAACAAACGTCTCGGTTACGTATGGTAACCCTCGTTCCCTGAAGGAGGGAACGGAGACGTACGCCGGACGTCACCGACTGAAAGGGAACAAAGGTTGCTAAGGAGACTAACAAGACAGCAATGGAAACACAGGAAACAGGACCTAAACCACAGGAACTGAAAACAAGACACAGCATGACCGAAGAAATTTTAAATTAAATAAGATAATATAATATAATATAATATAATATAATATAATATAATATAATATAATATAATATAATATAACAATCACTTTTTTTTTTTCATCCTTTTGATGAATTCATTTATTTTTGAGAGTATTTTACAATGACTCACTTATAATATTTGGCAAAAATTTGTCACAAATTTAATTTTTAACAATTCACTGTAATTTGTTAATTTTCAAATTGTACATTTATTCAAATAAATAGTGTATTACTTTTCACTGAATAAAAAAAAAAAAATTAGATAAAATCAAATTAAAAACAATGGGTAAAAAAACTAAATTCTCACAACTAATCTATCTGCAGGGCAGAATAAAAAAATGAAAAATAGAATAAAAAATAAAAATAGAATAAAACTAAATAATAATGAAAAACAATAAATAAATCAATTTATGTTTGAGAGTATTTTACAATGACTCAAATTAAAAAATTGTCACAAATTTAATTTTTGAACAATTCACTAAGAATTAAATAAATATTTTATTACTTTTCACTGAAAAAAATGAAATTAAATTAAATGATTAAATTAAATGATTAAATTAAATGAAAAACAATAGGTAAAAAAAAAAAAAAAAAAAAATTCACAACTAGACTGCAGGCCAGAGTCACTGTGAAGAATCAAAATTATCACCACAAAATTGCAGAATAGAATAGAATAGAATAGAATAGAATAGAATAGAATAGAATAGAATAGAATAGAATAGAATAGAATAGAATAGAACCATTTAAAAAATCTAAAGAATTGAGACACTGTGATGAATAATAATTTTCAGAACTAGTTTGCAGGACAGAATTGAAGAATACAGACAAAGAAAGAAGCCACTCACGGCCATCAGGAGTGTGGGCCTCCATGTGCACAAGATCTGACTCCTTGTCCAGACCGTATACTGACCTGCATTAGACACACAACAGAGCGAGGAGAAAGACGTTTTATCACAGAGGTGAAAAAATCCATGACTGACCACTTCAGCCAGCAAAGTGACATAAGAGTTGTGAGGTGCCATTTCTCAAAATGCCACATGATGAGAAAAAGAATCAAAGTACTGCTTTTTGCAGCAAAAACTAGAAGTGTGTGTAAAAGTGTATATTTGTGCATGGCGATGACAGTGAAGGAGTATAATGGAAATTAGAATAATGACAACTGCTGGAAACATGAGTGTTTGGTTCAAGTCCATACTAGTGCATTAGTCTTTAACCAGGCCTACCATTAACTACAGTTCTAGACAGTGTCTTTTATAGCTCAAGTAGGCTGTACTAGAGACCACTCTTTCTCTATGACTCATGCACAAAGACAAACTTCTGCTAAAAACTCTGCAGTTTAAAACATCCTTGAGCTTTACACATAATCTTAGCTACCTATTGTGTGATTTGTTCACTTTGTAATTACTTTGGTAAAAAAAACATTGACTAAGAATGTAAATGTTTTTTCACAAATAGAAGCATGCCACTCTCAGTCAGGCATAATTAATATACCAAGAGGGTAAGTGACCGATAAAAGGGGGGTTATTAAAATGAATCAAGTAGTATTCAGCTGGTCAAGTGTCAGGGTTCAGTAACTTCGGTCTAGTTTATTCTTGGTTTTGTGACAGAGCCCTGACACTCCTGTATTTGTCTTGTCGTTGTGTGAGCGTACGGTCTCGAGTGTGCTCGAGCCATGCGCTCTCTTGTCTGCATGTCTTGTTTGATGTTGGGAGTGTGGTGTTCGGATCCCGGGACTCATGTTTAGTTTAGTTCAGTTTCAGTTTCGTGTCTGGGTTCAGATTTTCACGTCTTTATTGTGTGCGCACGCCTCTCACACTCCGTGCTCTCTTGTCTCGTGTGTTTTGGAGCGCTTGGTTTGTTTTCACTGGCCAGGCACTCTTGTGTTTTTTCATAGTTGTGTTCATGTCTCATTTGGTGTGAGCACATGGCTTGTGATTTTGTTTTCACTGGCCATGTGCTTGTGTTTTTTGTCATGTTTGGTGTGAGCACATGGCTTGTCATGTATTTTGCCGCGTTCCAGGCAACCCGTAACCCGTGTTTTTCCAACCTTCTACCCGTGAACTCGTACTAGATCGACGTACTCCCACTTACGCGCTCTGATGTCACATAGCCCACAAAACAACAATGGCAAGCCTCTACACTCAAAAAAAAATGTATTAAAAAGTAAGTTACCTGGTAACTTAAATTTTCATGATTTATCACAATTTTTTATTTTTTATTTATGTGGTTCAGACACAATAATATTTTGAGTTTCTATTTATTAAACCATTGTAGCAACTCAAATTTTTAATTTCAATGAACTCAACATTTTAAGGCAACCAGGTTACTTACTTTTTTTTAAGTTAAACCAACATTTTTTTACAGTGTACGGATATACAAATAACGTAAAATAAAAGGTCTAACAGCTTCTCTTCATCGTTTTTTCTCATCCGTTTCCCTCAAATAAGCAAGGAGTAAGCAACTTTGGCGATAGAAATAATTGTAAATGAGCGTAAGCCCCGTACTGTCCGCCATGCTTTATTTACATCTAGCTACTGCGATTCCTTGCGCTCAGGCTGTTTGGCGTGACTGCGCCTGGAACGCAGTATTCTTTGGTCCTGTCCCAAATGGCACACTTCATGTGCACTTTCGGTCTTGTGGACTTACAATGGCTGCCGCGTGCGCATGTCCGCACAAGACCGTAGGGTGTCCCATTTGTCATTTTAGGTCTCAGAAGGGTGCTCGCGAGTGCCCCCTTTGTGGTCACTATGCGCCCTCGATGCGCACTTCTGCCGAGCCCGCACTGGTGCGGGTTCCGCAGCGGACTTCTTCCCGACAGTCAAAGCGGCATTACGTCGTGAAAGTGCAGACTCGTAGAAAGACAGCAAGAGTTTAGGGTGCCATTTGGGACAGGGCCTTTGTGTCATGTGCTCTCCTGTCCATTGTCTAACCCTGCCCATCTTGTTTCCTGATTGGTTCATTTGCCCCACCTGTCTTCCCTCGTTACCCTCTTTTGTTTGCTCCTTATTTATTCTCCTTGTGTTTGCAGTCCTGTGCTGGATTATCGTCATATGTTACCTGTCGTGTTTCCAAGTCAAGTCTTGTTTCCCCCCCTCTGGGTTATTCCTGTTTGTTTTTTTGTTTTATTTTATTATTAAATAATAAAATCCTGCAAATGAGTCCTCGCTCCTTTCATCACCCAAAACCCTGACATCATGTGATCTCAATATGGCATAATGCAACCCACTTAAATAAGACGGCTTCTGTTGTGAATCTAAAATAAAAGCTCAATGGTTTAATGTGAAGAAAGAAGAAATCTTAATTTGAAACATATTTTTTTTAAAGTACTATCCATTTCATTATGTGTGTTCATATTTACAGTCTAGATGCAGTATAGGCTATCCTCTGTCATCTTTATGCCTCTATTTTCTTTCCATCTTGCTCTGCCATGTTTATTCTCTCCCTTTCTTTGTCTCAATATTGAACAGAGAGGAGTTGTGCAACAAAGGTCTTAGAGCTCAAACATCTGCGCAGATTTCATCTCACATAGACAGCCTGTGCTTCTTCTAAGCATAAGAGCGGGCAAAAAAAGGACACACTTTTCAGCCGTGTTCTCAATTGCTCAAACTTTTTCCACATTTCATCAATGCGTCAATGTCAACCAGCACTCTACTAAGCTCTCCATTAAATTGTGAGTTAGTGACATTGTGTGAGAAATGGAGATGAGGTGTGATTGACAGTATCACCTACCAGTAGAAGCGGTTCGGAGTCACTCGCTCATGAACTAGCTGCCACTTTCGGCCAAAGTCAAATGAGCTATACAGCTGCAAAAAGAGAGAGAAAAAATAGGCAGCCATTAAAATCTGCAATCATTCGCTCTGCTAAGTTAAAGTCATGTATCAATTCGAAGGCAGTTTCTTCTCATCTCGAATTAAGAGCCTTTTCTCAGAATATAACTGATTCGTCATTGTGATTTGTATTTCATTACATAGTTGAATCATTGTGTGTGGTGCTTTTTAAAGGCTTGAGCTAAAAGCACAGTCCTTAAATCAGTTGTCATGGGTTAAGGAGAATGTCGTTATGGTTGGGCTTTTTCTAGGTAATTGAACACACAATCGTATGGAAATATATGCCACTGTAATAGTGTGAAAATGGAAATTGTATTTACTGCACATAAACATGGGGTCATATCATAAGGAATACATTTTTCTTGAAAATAAAACAGACAGATAGATTACAATGTACTTTCAAACTACAACTATCTAAAGAGAGAGAGAGAGAGAGAGAGAGAGAGAGAGAGAGAGAGAGAGAGAGAGAGAGAATAGAGATAGAATAGAATAGAATAGAATAGAATAGAATAGAATAGAATAGAATAGAATATAATTATTAATGTGTATTGATTGTTCAACTTATTATTATTATTATTGTTTTTATTTAGTGTATGCATATGTACATGTATGTTGATTCACTGTAAACATTACAGATGCTTTGGCAATACATTGTAACAATTGTCATGTGAATAAAGCACAATTGTAATGAAACAAAAATTGAATTGAATTGAGAGAGAACATATAATGTATAATACATGTAAATATTACATAAATATATTTGACAAATATTTGATAAAACAGTCATACATTACCATTCAAAAATTTGGGATCGGTAAGTTTTTTTAAATTTATTTATTTAGAAATGTATTTATTTATTCACAAAAGAAAGCATTAAATGAATCAAAATATTTCTATTTCAAATATATTGGTGCACTTTTGGACCTTCTATTCATCAACAAATCCTAAAAATAAATGAATAAAAATTTCCACAAAAAAAAAGAGTACAATGCTTTCAATACTGATAATAATATGAAATGCTCCCTAGTTTTGTTGTCACATAAATTAATTACATTTTAAAATATATTAAAATAGAAAACAGTTATATTAAAGCAGTGTTATTTTAGTTATTATTTTAGTTTAATTAATATTTTGAATTAACTTTTATTTTTATCTTTATTTTTCATGTTAATTTTAGCTTATTTTTGTAATTATGTTATTTTGTCATTTTATTTATTTTTTATTTTTTTATTTTTTATTATTATTATTTTTTAAGTAGTATTGCTATTTAATTGTAGTTTTTTATTTATTTCAGTTAATGATTGTACTGCTTTAATTTAAAATGATTTTAGTTTATGGCCAAGGTAAGCTATATTTTAAGTTTTTCAACTAATATTTACATTTTATGTTATTTCAGCTTTATTTCAATTAACAGAAATGTTTTACATTGTTTTAGATTTAGTTAATGATAATAACCATGTTTTAAAGTGCAATAATATTTTACAATATTACTGTTTAACATAAAAAATATATATAATAATAATAATTATATATATATATATATATATAATAAAAATATATATATTGCTCAAGCAGAGAGAAAAATAATAATAATGAAAAGAAGCTGGTTAGCACTTTTGCATTTTTAACAGAATGTCGGCCAGTCTCCTACTGTACTGCATCTCAATGATCTGTTTTAGTACCACAGAGTCAGAGTCAACGACCATACATCTCCCTTGAGATGTGTTCAGGTAATAATTTAGCAAAATACTATCCTTCCAAATCTGTTACGCATTATTATGGCTCAAACTCTGGGATGTGACAGACACAGGGCCATACAACAGACAGAAATAAGAGAAGAGAACTGGCAGAAGTTAAAAGCACAGATCATTTGAGCTTCAGCACTTTACCTGGAGCTAGCAGCGCGTGAAACAGTACACACATTATAATGTGTCTAAATGGAATTATCTGGACTTGAAGCTGCAAGGTGAATCTCAAGGGAATCTTAATGGATGAGATGAGTCCACTCAGGTCCGGAGGGAATTCATTTGGAAGTTTCTGCTCCACTATGTTCTCTAGTCTGTACATGTATCTCAGTCCATGGAAAAGAACAGACTATACCTTCAATCTCCAGAGCAGCAAAGCTGCAGCTTTCTAGAGCCGTTAGGACAGCATTTCTCAAACTAGGTGGCGCGGGCCCCCGGGAATCTGTCTCAAATAGCCAGGGGGGCCGCAAGAACTTTCTGTATTTCGAACAAAATTGCACAGCAAGCAATATGAATGCAACAGAAGCAGCATTTTCTGCAGTCTGGGTTTCCTATTCAATTTACTCCACAGACATTTCAAATAAACTGTTTAAGCGTACCAAACCATTCAGCTCTGAAAAGCAAGATGGGGTCCGTGAACAGTTATGAACTTATAAAAGGGTTCAAAAAAGTTAGAGAAACCCTTGGTTAGGGATCCTTGTTTTTTTGTTTTTCTGAATTCTGAGGCATTCAATTTTCTGCACATTAAAAAAGACAAAATACAAAGTGCCAAGTGTGGGTAACACTTTACATTAAGGTTCCCTTTGTAAAGGGTTTATAAAGGTGTTGGTTAATGACTAATAACTCATTTACAAATGTTTTATAAATCGTTGATAAGCAGTTATAACTGCATGAATAAAAAGGGTGACTTTAACGCAATACCTGCCAAATAGTGAGCCCTTTTTAACTCACGTTATAAATGCTTAATAAATGTATTTATTCACACTTATTTCACTCAAAACCAGATTCCTGATTTATTCCTATTATTTATCTTAGTGAGACTGAAGGGTGTTGTATTTGTGGTTTTCTCATTAATATCTCATGACTGCCAAGTCTGTTAAGTTACGATCTTACCCACACTCTAAAAAATGCTGGGTTAAAAACAACCCAAGTTGGGTTGAAAATGGACTAACCCAGCGATTGGGCTGTTTTAACCCAGTAAATGGGTTGTTTTAACCCAGCGGTTGGGTTAAATGTTTGCTTAAAACAACCCAATCGAGTGCATGATATTCCACAAAAGGCTCATGCCTTATCAAGATGAAATGATCAAACTTTATTTTGAAATGTAAAGTTAACACATGTGAACCATTTATTAATGAGTTACAAACATTAATGACCTGTGAAAGTGCACCTTAATGTAATGTGAATACCTTAATGTAAAGTTGATGGTATTGCGTTAAAGTCACCCTTTTAATTTATGCAGTTATAACTGCTTATCAACGATTTATAATGCATTTGTAAATGAGTTATTAGTCATTAACAAACACCTTTATAAACCCTTTACAAAGGGAACCTTAATGTAAAGTGTTACTCAATGTTGTGGAGTAGTCACCCTTAAATTGGTGTAGTTGTTCAAATGTTCAAAAGAACAGCGACATGAGTCACAAAAACATCTGAAGATTGCATTGTATGTCTTGACAAGACACTGAACATTACATTAACGCAGAACAAAGAGAGTTAGCATCACAAGCTGTTTACTGACAGGAGCTGGAATCATCACACACACACTCAATAACAGGACTGATGCTTTTGATGAGATCTGAAAAGACTGTTTCTGAAAAGATTGACCCACATTAAAGCCCCATCTAACCCAGAAATACACAATGTTCAAAAAATACAAGAACGCAAAAATACAGAGAGCAGACAGTTGAAAAATATAAAATTAAAAATGAAAAGTGTACATTTAAATCTACAAATGAAACTAATTTAATCGAATTAAACTAAAAGTATCACGTTGTTTAAATAGCAAATGCACTCGCACTCATCTGTTCGCCCATGGTGCTGGTCTGAAAACGAGGTGTGTTCAGGCGCATTGTTAGCCCGTTGCTATTTTGAGGCAACTGAAAACGACTGCGCCATTGACCAACAAAAACCTGGTCTAAAGTCAATAGTGCAGTATTTTTTGTGTCATTTAAAGGGTGTGTTAGTAATATGTGCCTATAGGCGGGTGCACAATGCGTGTACACTCTGCTTATTACACATACAGGGACGCGCAGCAGCACACACACATTTTTAAATATTAAAAATAAAAGGATTCCTCTCTGGAGGAGCGTTCAGTCTTTCCACTTGCAAACTCTGCCATGTAAATAGCAAATCCACCATGGTGCGAGCGCAACTGGCTTGAGACTGATTGGTTTATTGCATGTTACACCCAAAACACACCCATGGCTCATTAAGAGACTAGGTACAACCCTTTTGGACCATGCGCCTGGCCAAACGTCATTAAACTAGCAAAAGTGGATTTGGACACATCCTAAGTGCACCTGCACCATGCGCTTCAGACATGCGCTAAGATTGTTAAAAGAGGGCCCTCTGTATCTCTCTGCCCTTAAAAAAAGACGGAAAAAATGCTCACAACAAAAATTGTTCTAAGCAGAAGAATTTGCTTCTATGAGTCGAAGTGAGTGGGAAGTAGGAGAACAGAATGCATACTCAGATCTTTTGACACATAGAGTCATGTTTTCCCATACATTAGCAGAAGCATAACGTTAGACATATTGAACATACTGTCAAAGAAGTGCAGAAAGACCCCTTACTGACTCGAAACATCCCACCAGCCGGCTACATGACATATGAGTGCCAGCATGACCCCTACAAGTTGCTAAACACATGGCCTAATTTCCACTGCTCTAATTGTGTTTCTGCATGCCCAGCCGCACAATTAATGGCAAAGCCTGGCGCGTTCCTATTACACTGATTGATGCCACTGTTGATCGCCCCCCTGCTGGGAATAGTGCGTTGTTATTCTTGTCCTACAGTGAGGAGGCACCGACCCAGTCAAGCTCTGGCCTATTTCAACTACGATTCTTTATGATTATTGATGGCTAATGGAGACAGAGTAAAAAAAAAAGTGGACAGAATACAGAAACTGATGTTCTTTTGAACATTTCATGTATCTTTTGAAGAAATATTTTTAGCTGTCTGTTTGATAACAGTATTTTGTTAGGATTGTATGTGAAGGCAAAGTGAACCCAAAAGACAATTATACATCATACTTAAAAGTGAATGTTGTTGTATATTGTAACTACAGCAGTTCATCACATTCATGCAAAGTTGTCCAAATAGCTTATTTTCTTTAAAGGGATATTTCACTCAAAAAATGTATGTTATTAATTACCCTCATGTTGTTCCAATACCATAAGACATTCGTTCATCTTCAGTACACAAATTAATATCTTTTAATGATACCTGAGAGCTTTCTGTCCCTCCATTGACAGCCTATGCAACTACTACTTTCAAGCCCCAGAAAGACATCATTAAAGTAATGCATGTGACTCCAGTGGTTTTAACCTCAATTTTATGGAGTGACGAGTGCTTTGTTTGCGCAAAAGACATAATTTACTACTTTATAGTGGTAGTTGCTTAGACTGTCAATGGAGGGGTCAGAAAGCTCTCAGATTTGATCAAAAAATATCTTCATCTGTGTCTCGAAGATGAATGAATGTCTTACAGGTTTGGAACGACATGAGGGTGAGTAATTAATGACAGAATTTGTATTTTTGGGTGAACTAACCCTTTCATTATAAACTATATTTGTAATGTACAGTCAGCCGTTCATTATGGCTAAATAAATAAAATGGACATGGAATATATATGTAGGTTGAAGTTGCGATAGTGTTTTATTCCCTATTGTCATATATCTGAGAGAAATGGCTTTTCGAATCAGAAAAAAAAAAAAAAAATATATATATATATATATATATATATATATATATATATATATATATATATATATATATATATATATTGTAATGTTAAAAAATATATATAATGTTTATATTGTAATGTTTTGTCCATGGGGAATTGATTGGATGGTTGTGGTTTGCTATTGGTCGATCTCATGTAAATGGCGGGTTGCCCCGCCCTCACGACAGTAAACATTATCAGAAGAGATGGCACTGCAGGAGGGAGGGGGAGTTATTTTGATTAAAAATGATAAGTGCAATTGAATAAAAAAATAAAAAAAAGATGTGCAAATCAGTAATTAATCATTTATAATAAACACTGCAATATTCCATAAAAAAAAAAAAAAAACAAGAATTGTCTATTCAACACCTCTTGAAATTATAATCAAAACTTTTATACCATTATACCATTTAAGATATATTTATGACCTTAAATTTGATCAAACTGAATAACTTTTTAAGGACCCACAGGGACCCTGCAAACAAGAGTTTTAGTGCCCCGTCAATTTTTAGACCTTTCAAAACAAGTCAGTGCTGAATCAGATTGAATCTCAAATTGTCCTGGGCCTTTCACATTTAACGCAATCTGTCCAAATTCGGGGACAGACCGAATAGGGGCGACTTCTCTTGTCAGTGTAAGAGCCTATGGACCACTGGGTCCCTCATAAGCCTGGACGTTGACATATTGTGCCGCTGGCTGAGCTCAACCTGTAGTCATTCATCAGCGGGATGACATGCTCAATTTTAAAAGCTCGGAGCTGTCACAAAGTCGGCTTCATAGCTTCCCACTTACATCAATAAATCACTAGCTGCAGCAAGGACCCACTGCTGACAGTCAGTGACTGCCAACAGGGAGACTCTGGGGCCTTCTAATAGGAGGTGAGGGGAACAGGGAGAGGAGAGCTGATTTTAATAATGTACTTATAATGAAAAAGAAAATCTATAGCACATATTTGCATAACGCCCTGAACACTTGGATCATTTCCATTAAATTGTGATGGAGAGAGCAGGGAATATCAGGCATGGATTGCTGGAGGAGGAAGATGAGGATGAACCGTGCCAGAAAAAAACAGGACATAAGAAATGCCATTTAATAGTATGTAATAAGAAAGCAATTCATCTGGAAATGTTTTAGAGACGCATGAAAAATATGGCCATAGTTTGTAAAAGAAATTACAGACAAAACAAAACTGCAGCCGCTGAGTTTAAGCAGCCTGGTCTTATCGTTAATACATAGGTATTACTACGTAACTTTCAAAGACACAAAACGTATGTTTTTGTACGTTTGGATAGGTGCTGAAACGTAAAATATGGACGTATTGGCAATATTTAAACGTAGCATTATTATGTTTTTACAGCTAAAAAACGTAAAATATTAACAAATCTTTCATTTAAATATCTGTATCATTTCCTTTACCATTTTATAAATGTAAGATCTCCTAACCTAAACATGCCCATATTATACAGAATATTCAAAGAATAAAACGTAATGGACAGAAATGTGTATTAAAACGATATTTTGAGCCGCTAATCCTACACCTACCCCTAAACCTACCCATAACCATTCCTCAAAGCGATGTGCTGTTAAAAATAAAAGCATAACAGAAAGACAAGTGCAATCACATTAACTTTTTTTTTTTTTTTTTTTTTTTTTGCGAAAATGTTAAAAGCTCTACCAAAAGTAGTTCAGCTGACGATGTGTTGCAGTCCCATTTCTCTCTGGTGGTATAGTTTTGCATGAGGTACAGAGCAGATTTGAAATTATTAATCCATGAAAATGTTGATCCGGCTTCTTTCCGCGAAGGCGCTCATTTCCCATTTCAAATGTACATCGACTAAAACACGACATGTCGCAAGCTGTGATGAAGCAGGCGAGAGCCAATGAGCATTCGATACCACTGCCGTAAAGCATGTCGTAACGCTTCTTGAGTGTGCGATTTTTTAAATTTTGAATTCATAAGTCAAGCAAGCGCGGGATTTGACGTTACAGTCGCTGGCTGCTTAGAGATGAAGATCACTGGGTAAAGGGCTAATTTTGGATCTGTTCCTCGCAAACATATGGATTCTAAAGATTTTGATTACACCAAACAAATAAAATTGATGTCTTGTGTTTTGGTGTATCTTATGGTTGTATTGTCGCTGCATTGGAGAAATATTACAGTAAGTAGATGAGTAAACTGCATTTAATAAATGCGACTGAAAACATGTAATTGATATGACAATTAAATACAATAGAATAAAAAAAAAAGAAATTCCACGATTTTATTAATCATGTATGGGAGCTGCTACACATTCACATGGATACATAAATATTTTAAATTTTTAGTGCTGTCAATACATTACATTTTAATGCTGTCAATATTGTGCGTTATTATAGTGTGTATGAAAACGTAAGTAAATGTACGTGTTGAAGAACCACACTTTACGTAAAAATAGACACGTATTCTCATGAGATCACATTGGGTTAAGCTTTGTTTCTATTGGGTCAACTTACAAAAGAAACAAATACTTAGCAGAGGAGGCCCTGTTTACACTTAGCATCACCCAGTCAGAATCGTCTCGGTTACGTATGTAACCCTCGTTCCCTGAAGGAGGGAACGGAGACGCCACGTCGGAGTACCGACGAATAGGAATCTCGCTCACGAGAGCCAATCTACTTCGAGTGTAACTAAAACGAGCCAATGCACATTGGCATGCAATGATTGCACCAGGTGCTCATGCCACGCTGTGCGGGTATAAATGAGACACAGGTGATTGCATCAAATTAGCATTTTGCTGAGGAGCCGAGTAGGTAGGCAGGCACCCCAGCAGGGTACAGAGGACATGGCGTCGGGACGTGGCGTCTCCGTTCCCTCCTTCAGGGAACGAGGGTTACATACGTAATCGAGACGTTCCCATTCAGTCGGTCACTCGACGCCACGCCGGAGTACCGCGAATAGAAATCCCTACCAAAGTGCCATGGCTCTGCCCCTTCCAGTGCCCAGTGTGAGCCGCCTGAGCTCTCTTACCTGATGAGACGGGGCTCACACCAGGAAGTCCATCACTGCTGTTCCGCATGACCCTGTTCAGTGATTATTGGATGACACTGGGAAAGCGTGCCCTAGAAAAGGGGCCGCTGCAGAGCCCACATCATACCCCGGAGGAGTTATGTGGAGTACAATGCTGAGCCGTAGCCCGCAAGGGAGGAGGGGGCTCAGTCCCGGTGACGGGAAGGCTCTCCCAAGGGAAAGACACGGGCTTCCCGTAGGAGCGACCGTGGAAGAAAATAGGGGATCCCCGTAGGGTCACTCATATAACCCCAGCCCATTACCGGTTCTCAAGGATTCAGCGGCAAGGGGCCTGATGCCCGACGCTCCGCGACGTCCGGCACCGAGGGTGATGGAGGACTCACAGAGTTTGCTTCTGGAGAATAAGAGCGCCGGAGCGCAGCAAGCCGACAAGAGCTGGGGCCTCTCAGTGCTTCTACCCGTTTGAGGTGAGAACACAGGAGGAGACCGGCTCTACACGTAGGCTATAAAATCTAGCGAACGTGTTGGGTGTCGCCCAGCCCGCAGCTCTACAGATGTCTGACAGCGAGGCGCCACGTGCCAGCGCCCAGGAGGATGCAACACTTCTAGTAGAGTGTGCTCGCACCCTGAGCAGACAGGGCACACCTTGTGCTTGGTAAGCCAAGGTGATGGCATCCACTATCCAGTGGGCCATCCTCTGCTTGGAGACAGCCTTCCCCTTCTGCTGGCCTCCGTGACAGACAAAGAGCTGATCTGAGGTTCTGAAGCTTTGAGTTCTATCCACGAGATCCGCAGAGCGGACGGGACAGAGCAAAGCTAGGGCTGGGTCTGCCTCCTCCGGGGGCAGCGCTTGCAGGTTCACCACCAGGTCCCTGAAGGGAGTGGTAGGAACCTTGGGCACATAGCCAGGCCGGGGCCTTAGTACAATGTGGGTATTACCCGGCCCAAACTCTAGGCACGATTCGTCGACCAAAAATGCCTGCAGGTCCCCTACCCTCTTGATGGAGGCCAATGCAGCCAACAGCAAAGTCTTCATAGACAGAATATTTAGCTCTGCTGACTGCAAAGGTTCGAATGGGGCATTCTGGAGTGCTCGGAGCACCAGAGCAAGATCCCAAGAGGGTATGGAGGGGGGTCGAGGAGGATTTAACCGTCTCGCCCCCCTAAGGAACCTGACGACCAGGTCGTGCTTCCCAACCGACTTACCTTCTACGTGGTCGTGATAGGCGGATATAGCAGCAACATAGACCTTGAGGGTGGAGGGTGACAGCCTACGCTCCAACCCTTGTTGCAGGAAGGAAAGCACAGACGCGATCGAACATCTTCGGGGGTCCTCTCGGCGAGAAGAACACCACTCGACGAACAGGTTCCACTTCGAGGCGTAAGCCTGTCTTGTAGACGGTGCACGTGCCGAAGTGATGGTGTTAACTACCTCTTGGGGTAAGTCACCTAGAACCTCCGCATCCCGTCCCGGGGCCAGACATGAAGCTTCCACAGGTCTGGACGTGGGTGCCACAGGGTGCCCCGTCTCTGAGTCAGAGGGTCCTTCCTCAGAGGAATCGGCCAAGGAGGGGCTGTCGCGAGGAGCATAAGTTCTGGGAACCAGGTCCGTTGGGCCAGCACGGCGCCACCAACAGGAGCTGCTCGCCCTCCTGACCTTGCACAGTGTCTGTGCAAGTAGGCTCACTGGGGAAACGATATTTGCGCAGCCCCTGGGGCCAGCTGTGCGCAAGGGCATCCGCGCCGAGTGTACTCGGTCAGCGAATAGAACCACTGGCAGTGGGACGTTTCTGGGGAAGCAAACAGGTCGACCTGTGCCACCCCGAACTGTCTCCCGATCAGCTGAACCACCTGGGGTGGAGTCGCCACTCCTGGGAGCGCAGCTCATGAGAGCTTGTCGGCCACACGGTCGTGCACACCAGGGACATGAATGGCCTGAAGCGACCTCAGACACTTCTGACTCCAGAGGAGGAGATGGCGGGCGAGTTGCGACATGCGACGGGAGCGCAGACCACCTTGTCGGTTGATATACGCAACGGCCGCAGTGTTGTCCGTGCGGACCAGTACATCTTTGCCCGTGAACCGCCCCTTTGAGGCGGCTCAGAGCAAGATGTACTGCTAGCAACTCGAGGCAATTGATGTGCCAATGCAGGTGCGGGCCCGTCCAAACCCCTGACACTGCATGCCCGTTGTACGTGGCTCCCCAGCCACGGCCAGGGTGTTCGATCGCATCTGTGCTTTCCTTCCTGCAACAAGGGTTGGAGCGTAGGCTGCCATGGCGGAGGCATCCGTGAAAACCACAGCATGCCTGGACACCTGTTCCAGGGGCACTCCAGCCCGAAGGAACGAAGGGTCTGACCACGGACTGAAGGACTGGCGACAGGCCGGTGTGATGCTCACCCGGTGAGTGCCGCATTGCCACGCCCATCTCGGGACTCGGCCGTGTAGCCAATGCTGAAGCGGTCTCATATGAAGCAGGCCGAGCGGCGTTACTGCCGCTGCGGCTGCCATATGCCCCAGGAGCCTCTGAAACTGTTTCAGTGGAACCGCCATCCTGCCTTGAAACGTGTTCAGGCAGTTCAGCATCGACTGGACACGCTCCTCTGTGAGGCGCGCTGTCCGCTCGATCGAATCCAACTCCATACCGAGAAAAGAGATCCTCTGCATGGGGGTGAGTTTGCTCTTTTCCCAGTTGACCCGAAGACCCAACTGGCTGAGGTGTCTGAGCACCAGGTCCCTGTGTTCACACAACTGATCCCTGGACTGTGCTAGAATGAGCCAGTCGTCGAGATAGTTGAGGATGCGAACGCCTGCGTTCTCTCATGGGCACGAGGCCCCCTCCGTTTTCGTGAAGACACGGGGACAGGGCCAGCCCGGAAGGGCAGGACTTTGTACTGATATGCTCGACCCTCGAACGCAAAGCGCAGAAATGGCCTGTGTCGAGGAAGGATCGAGACATGAAAGTACGCTGCGTCCTTCAGGTCGATCGCTGCAAACCAATCTTGGGGACGGATGCATTCGAAAAATGCGTTTCGCGCGGAGCATCTTGAACGGTAGCTTGTGGAGGTTCGATTCAGGACTCGCAGGTCCAAGATTGGCTGTAACCCACCGGTTTTCTTGGGTACAATGAAGTACGGGCTGTAGAAGCCGGTCTTCATATCGGCTGGAGGACCGCTCTATCGCGCCCTTCGCCAGCAGGACAGCGATCTCCGCACGCAGAACATGGGCATCTGTGGCATTCACCGAAGTGAAGCGGACGCCCTTGAACCTGGGGGGGCGCCGGGCGAACTGAATCGCGTAGCCGAGCCTGATGGTCCGAATGAGCCAGCGAGACGGACCGAGGAGCACTAGCCAGGCTCCCAGGGACCGTACAAGCAGGACCATAGGGACCACCGGCGTACCCACCGTGGGGCAGCGAGGTGGAATGCAGGTACCGGACTGGGGCGGCTGTCTTGTGGAGGCAGCCCGCAGCGAGGTGAGAGTGTGCCGTGCAACACTTACCTGATTCCACAGGTGGGCAGCAGGAACATGAGGGGGTTGTCCACTGCTGCCCGCTGGCGAAGAGGGAGGATGAGTGTGGTCTGGCGTTTGACCGGCCACAACTCTCCGAGCCCCCTGCAGACCCGGAGATGGAAGGAACTGCTCTTGTGTTGAGAATTTGGGTACCGCTGGGCTGAGCCCAGCGGCGGAACAGAAACAAAATGGAACACAAGATTCTCCTCCCGGCCCTCCACCGGGGATGGAGCGGTGTGGTCACCATCTCCAGAAGAGCAGTCCTCCTCACCTCCGGGTCGCCCATCTCGTGGCAGCTTGCCTTTGGCCCAGCCACCCTCTTGGCAGGTGTCTGGACGGGTAGGGGCGGCCTGCTTGCGCCCCGGCCCACAACGCCGCTTGGGTGGAGGCTGCTGCTGCGCGCGAGCGAGGCAGACGCAGGCGCCGCCGGCGCGACGAGCAGGCTGAGGCGCTGCCGGGCGGCGGGTGGAGACAGCAGCTGACCGCCGTGGCAGAATGTGACTGACCGCCTCAGTTCTGCTTCTGTGCGGCCGAGAACTGCTGGGCGAAGTTCTGGCCGCGTCGCCGAAGAGGCCAGTCTGGGAGACGGGGAGTTAAGGAACCTGACTTTGTCGGTCTCCCTCATGTCCGCCAGACACAGCCAGAGGTGGCGCTCCTGGACCACCATAGTGGACGCCGCGACGACCCACGGCCCGCGCCAGAACCTTCGCCGCACGGCGCGAGGTCCGCTGGCGGTTCTCAGTTCCTGGAGAACTGCGGGATCGTGACCACCCTCGTGCAAGGTCTTCAGAGCCGGGCCTGATGGACCTGCAACAACGCCGAGCGTGCAAAGCGGAGCCTGCCTCTCCACAAGCCAGGTAGGCCTTCCCGATCAGATCGGATGAGTACCTACAGGCCCGGAGGGAAGACACGGGTTCCCCTGGAAGTGGAGTTAGGGCACAGTTGCATAGCAATGGCCCGTTTCCACGGGGAACCTGCGTGTAATCCCTTTGCAGGTCCGCCATCGAGGGTGGTGAGGAGGAGGATCCACTAGGCCGGTTTCGGGCAGTAAAGGTGCCGCCCACGACCTCGTGAGCTCCTCGTGCACCTCCGGGAAAAAGGCACCGGGTGGGGCGCTGAGAACCAGCACAGGCCACCCCGAGAAACCAATCATCCAGCCTTGAGGGTTCGGGACACGGTGGAGGGTTCCACACGAGCCCGACTCTCTCGGCGGCCCGGCAAGCATAGCCATCATCTCCGGATCAGTATCGGGCACAGCGGGTCTACCCGGAGGAGCCCACTGCGCCCGACACATCCTCTCCAGAGAGTTCTGACCCTCCCTCCGATGCAGCGATGGACATCTGGTCCTCAAGGGGGAGCCCCAAAGGATACGGATGGTGCACATCTCGTGGACGGCCCACCGCTGCTCCAATGGCAGCTCTACTGGCTGCGGAGTGCGAGAGGGATGAGGGTTCCCGGGGTTGGTTCCCTGGGGAAACGCGCCACCGTAACCCTCAAATCAGCCGGGCTACTGCCTGAAGTAACTCTCTGAGGAGAGTTAGATCGCGGCAGAGGCACAGAGGCTCCGCCCTTGCGAGACGGAGCCGCGATCGCAACTCCGAGATGGTCATGTTCCCGCAGTGAGAACATGATTCATCTACCAGCGCTGCCTCAGCGTGCTGAACGCCCAAACACGAGACACAGCACTGATGACCATCCTCGGTGACAGGAAACCACCGCGATCCAGAAACACACAGATAGAATGTCATCTTGAAAAAGACGCAAGCTCTATCTGTGTAAGCTCTTTCAGAAGGACGCTCTCCTTGGTGCTGAAGCACGCAGGGGAGGGGTCGCGCGACACCGCCAGGGATAGTGCAGCCTGACGTGCGCGCGGCTCTCTCTCACGTAAGGCGCTCTTACCAGCCGTGGGAGCGGCTTTTTAGCACTCTCCACCTAGCGCACCGAACCGGCTGTGAGAACAGCCTTTGTGATTGTTCTGTTCAAACAACAAAGAGAGATGATCGGAAAACCACACGACCGCTGCTGTGCCGTCACACCAACACCGAATGAAGAGATCGCTCAAAGGCGGCTTCCGCCTTCAGTCAGGACTGCGAAGTAAGGAGTGATATCTATAGTAACCATCTACCACTCGGCTCCGAAGCAAAATGCTAATTTGATGCAGTCACCTGTGTCTCATTTATACCCGCACAGCGTGGCATGAGCACCTGGTGCAATCATTGCATGCCAATGTGCATTGGCTCGTTTTAGTTACACTCGAAGTAGATTGGCTCTCGCGAGCGAGATTCCTATTCGTCGGTACTCCGACGTGGCGTCGAGAGTGACCGACTGAATGGGAACCAGATAACTAGCTGGATCTATTTCAATGAGGGCTACATACATCTTTCCAACGTGCACTAAACATTAGCCAATCACAGTTGAGCGCATTAACCCAATGGCCAATCAGGGAAGTGTTTAAATGAGTCACTAGCAAAAGAATTCCACTCAAAACACAGAAGTTGAATCCAAAATGACTTACTGTATATTAGTTAGGCTACTACATTTTGTTTGAAACTTGCAGTAGTATGAATGAAACTCATGGGATAGTAAAGTGTCTATTGAATGCACAATCTCGCCAGGAATAGCAGGTTTTATGTTTAAATACTATGAATCTGGACATACTACTGTACAGTAGATATGATGACTAGATAAGATGATGAGTGGGTATTCATGTGATTTTTTCAACTAGATAGAGCATATATAACATTTGCTAGATTTGAATTATAGCTATAATTGCTAGAGGTGAGACAAGATCTTGTGCCACGATATCTAGCGATATTAAGACATGATGATATTTCTCGTTGAGGTGAAAAGCACAATACCCACAATATCAGCATGATGGAGTTGAGCTTGTGGCAAAACCTTGCTGTTTGTTTGGATTCCCAATACATCCCAATGATTTGTTGCCATTTATTAATTTACATACGTGGAGCGCGTCTCAAACTCCCATCTCTGCATATGCTGTGAGTTTGGGTTGCTTATAACTCTGCATGTTTTGATGCCCACATGTTCTTGTTCAAGAACAACAGTGGCTTTTCTACCATAAAGAAGTGGCGAAATATTAAAGATTAAATGCCCGTTCACAACAGGGACGATAACTATAAAGATAACGATAAAGATATAGTTCTAAAAATCGTTCTCAATATTAATAAATAGCAGAGTTCACACCACAGCTATAGCTATAACGATAACGGCACAGAGAAACATTGACAGCCAATCAGTATCCATCTTGCTATAATGAGCTTGAGCATTTAAAATGACAAACATGCACTTAGAATAAACAGAACGATAAATAATATAGCTATTTGTATAGTTATCGTTCTTGGTGTGATCGGGCCTGTAGTGGACATTTGAATTAAATGTTGTTTGGCCAGTATTAAACAATGATTTGATAAAGTGTAAAGTGTAAAAACAACAGTCACCAGGCTTTTGGCACCCTCTGCAGGCATGTTATAATAATATGTTGATTATGTTTATATTTGTCACATGTTCAGTCTGTTTTGCTTGTGTTTGATTTGTTCCTTTGTTCAGTTTCCCGCCATTCCTTTGTTTCCATGGTTTCCGTCATTATGCGTTAATTTAGTTCAGATGTGTCTGTTTAATTATCTCTTTTGTGTTCACTATTTAAGTCGCAGTCTTTTCAGTTCTCATTTGTCTGGTATTGTTTGTGTGTAGCACACTGTTTCACCTGTTAGCTTATGTTTCTGACTTGAGAATAAATCATTGGTTACCTTTCAATCATCTTTGGCTTCCTTGTGTCACGGACTCAGCCACGCCCTCTGCTCCAGACTCCCACGTTCCGCCCACTCGTTCCCAATCACCTGAGTACTGAGCACCCGCACCTGTTTCCCATCACTGAAGCCTTTATCACCAGCCCTCACCCCACACTCAGTGTCTGGTCTCAGCGCACGCTACTCAGACTGTCTCGCTACTCTTCGCCTCCTACGATTCCTCGTAAACTCTACTTCTGGGTTCCCCAAGATTCCACGCTCCCAAGTTCCTTCGTGTTGTCTTCCGTGTTCACCACTCCAGCTAAGCCTCGCACCTTCCCTGTGTTTGCACCCATTCACCAGTTCACTGTTTCGCTGCCTGACTCCAATAAACTTGTCACCGCGCACTAACCTCTGTGTCCTCCAGTCTGTCATGACACCTTGATCTTCCTGTGATACCACAGTCCTTGAGAATATAACAGTGTTGTTCAATAAAATCATAATGGTTACTTGCTTTTGATCCAATTATTATTGCCTATTATTATTGGTATTATATGTATTTTAAGTCATTTTAAAGGTTTTTGTTCACTTAGGTCTATTTTTAATACCACAAAAATTATCAGATTACTTGATTATCAAAATAATCGACCAATTACTTGATTACCAAAATAATTATTGGCGACAGCACTAGATTAGATAAAATATAAAAAAATGCACATACATTTTTTGAATTGACTGACTTTCAGTCGAATAAAAGACTATTTATCCAGTCATATTTCATCATTGAAGATTCCTTAATGTTGTTAAAATGTTGTCTTGTTTCATTCTCATGAACGCGTCTCATGAGATAAGTGTATTGTCACAACCCTAATAATTACATGTAAAAGTCCAAGTAAAAATGTATACAGTACCTCAAGATGGGAGTACCATATAAAAAAACTATAAAAACAAAAAATGTAAAAATAAAAAACGCACTCAAAATTGAGCTCAGGTGCGTCCTGTTTCCACTGATCATCCTTGAGATGTTTCTACAACTTGATTGGAGTCCACCTGTGGTAAATTCAGTTGATTTGGACATGATTTGAAAAGAAACACACCTGTCTATATAAGGTCCCACAGTTAACAGTGCAAGTCAGAGCACAAGCCAAGCCATTAAGTCCAAGGAATTGTCTGTAGCCCTCCGAGACAGGATTGTATCAAGGTCCCAATGAGCACAGTGACCTCCATCATTCATAAATGGAAGAAGTTTGGAACCACCAGGGCTCTTCCAAGAGCTGACTGCCCGTCCAAACTGAGCGATCGAGGGAGAAGGGCCTTAGTCTGGGAGGTGACCAAGAACCCGATGGTCACTCTGACAGAGCTCCAGCATTTCTCTGTGGAGAGAGGAGAACCTTCCAGAAGAACAGCCATCTCTACAGCACTCCACCAATCAGGCCTGTATGGTAGAATGGCCAGACGGCACATGACAGTCCGTCTGGAGTTTGCCAAAAGGCACCTGGAGAAACAAAATTCTCTGGTCTGATGGAAGATTGAAATCTTTGGCCTGAATGGCAAGCGTCATGTCTGGAGAAAACCAGGCACCGCTCATCACCTGGCCAATACCATCCCTACAGTGAAGCATGGTGGTGGCAGCATCATGCTGTGGGGATGTTATTCAGCAGCAGGAACTGAGAGACTAGTCAGGATCGAAGGAAAGATGAATGCAGCAATGTACAGAGACATCCTTAATAAAAACCTGCTCCAGAGTGGACTCTGGACCTCAGATTGGGACGCTCCCCTTCCAACCTGATGGAGCTTGAGAGGTCCTGCAAAGAAGAATGGGAGAAACTGGCCAAAAATAGGTGTGCCAAGCTTGTAGCGTCATACTCAAAAAGACTTGAGGCTGTAATTGGTGCCAAAGGTGCTTCAAAAAAGTATCGAGCAAAAACAGTGAATACTTATGTACTTGTGTTTTGTTTTGTTTTTTAAAATTTGCAAAGATTTCAAACAAACTTCATGTTGTCATTATGGGGTATTGTTTGTAGGATTTAGGGGGAGTGGGGGGAATAATGAATTTCATCCATTTTGGAATGTGGTACAAAATGTGGAAAAAGTGAAGCACTGAATACTTTCTGGATGCACTGTAGTATTTATGAGGACCTATTCACAGAAATGCAATATAATATGCATAACTATGTTTTCAGTGGTGTATAAAGACCTTACATAATGAACCTTTATCTTTTTATTACCTTTAGAATGAAAAATTTCTATTTACATACACTGCGGGTGTCCTTTGTCGGCCACCGTAGCTTCTCTATGTGCTTCAAAAGGGAGGGGTGAGTGATGTACGGTTGCAATTCGCAACCTCACCGTTAGATGTCACTAAAATGTACACAGTGCACCTTTAAAATAAGTATAGTATAAATAAGTTAAAAAACTCCATGCATACTTCATGTGTAATTGAAAAAAAGTTGCGTAGAACTGTCAAGTTCACGTAACTTTATTTTTTCAATTATGCATTAAGTTTATTACTTAATTTTAATGTAAACTGATAATTTTTTACAGTGCATTTTGTGTGTGCTGACAGCATCTGTGATAAAGAAAACAAAGAGGAGGCAATAAAATGTTTGACTGGTAAGACGTATTAATGAATACTAACATGTTAGTAGTATGAGAATAAAATGCTATGATGCCAGGATAGTCATTCAGTGTCATTCAGTGAATTTCAGCATTGCCAGCTTGGTCTCCAGAAGTTAGGCGTTCAGAATCTTAGAGATCTCTACAGTGTTTAAATGATCTGTCAAGCACAAAATGTTTATGCTAGCAAGGCAGATGGCAGGATTAGCCCAATTTATGACTCAAATTAACGGCAGGAGGACACATTTAGCTTGCTCATGTGCGATATTCAAGGGACTCAGTTTGACTCAGTCCAAAAACAATAACTAGCTTGGCAAAATTCAAAGATGCAGGTCATTTAGAGTTTATATATACAGGGGTGGGCAAATGTGTGTATACAGATGTTTACACAGATGTTTATTGTCTCCCTCATTTACCATTTCAGTCGTATCCAACTCTTGGTGATTCTATGGCCATCTCTTGCCATATGTGAAAGAATGACCATGAATTTTCTTGGCAATGATTTTTCTGGGGTAGGCCGTTAGGTCTTTCCACAAACCTCCCCATTACATGGCTCCGGACTGTCACACACACACGCATTCACACCTATGGACAATTTAGCATCTCTAATGCACCTACACTGATTTTGAATTGTGGGGGACACTGGAGCAGACACAAGGAGAACATGCAAACTCCACACTGACAGGTCTCCTGGCTCAGTCGGGACTCAAACCGGGGCTGTGACAGGACAGTGCTACCCATGTTACTTTGAAATTCAAATTCAAAACTTTAGTCCAACCAATAGAAAGTCATTATAGGCCTTGAAGTTACACATTTCACCTTTAAACTGGTATTTAACCCAAACAATCCCTTTACCTTTTTAATTAATCTCTTTAAAAATTATTAGAAGAGTGTTCACATGCATATAAACACCTCTTAAATACTGTCAAATATTCAGCTTCTCCTGTGAAGTGTTGACCTGCCTTACAGAGGAGGAGAATGGTTATAGAATTATGGAAATGAGCAACCAAGCGTTATTGTTCCTGTGTCTGACCATTTTCATAATTCACTTTTATACCAGTTAATTGCGTTAGCTATGAATTCACGATGCACTTATATACAGCACTCTAAATCATCTGGCGTCCTGTAGAGAGAACCTACAATGGCAATAGCTGAACTAATCCTTTCTTTCTTCATTTCCCTGTCAAGCTAAAACACACTCAGTGATCACAATCCTGAGACATTATAGGCAGAAGAAGGTAGCATATATGCAAATCATGCATCATAATGTTTGGGGTTGGGGCTTATCTTTGACACCCAGGCCCCCAACATTACACCTCTATGAAGTGTCACTCTCAATTTTGCCAAAACCATAGGCATTTTTTAGAAGTGTTTTGACTGATGCACTTTTCAAGGGTGTTTGTAGACATGTTCTTCCCTGTGAACTTTGAAAATAAACTTTATTTAACTTGTCCATTTACAATATCTGACAGTTAATTTATAGTTGAAAGTCTGTTTATGAACCAACAAATGTCATTTCTATTTTGATCTCAAATTATGTATTGCATAAACGCATTCTGTGATGGAAATGGCATTTTTCAAATAAACTCCTTAATGTCCCGCTAATGCAAAATTAATCTCCTTTATTTTAACTGAAGCATGCTGACACTGTTGATTTCTTGGTAAAAGTGCTCTAACTTTAGAACTAAACTTTAGAAATAAAACTGAGAATTGCAAAGAATATATATATATATATATATATATATATATATATATATATATATATATATATATATATATATATATATATATATATATATATATATATATATATATATATATATATATTGAAACTGTGTATTCCATGTCCTGTTTAGATCATCATAGTTTAAAACATTTCAAATTGCAAGAATTTAGGTCTGGGAATAAGATCCCATTAGTTAACGTTAGTTAATGCATTAGCTAGCATTAACTATGGGCATATTTATTATTATTTGTTAACTAATGTTAACAAATGTAATCTTTAAGGTCCTTAAAATATCTTAACGTACACTATATATTGTATAGTACACTATATAACATACACACACACACACACACACACACACACACACACATACATACATACACACATATATATATATATATATATATATATATATATATATATATATATATATATATATATATATACATATATATATATATATATATATATATATATATATATATATATATTGGACATATTGACACCTGCCTTTACATGTACATGAACTTTAATGACATCCCATTCTTAATCCGTAGGGTTTAATATGGAGCTGGCCCACCCTTTGCAGCTATAACAGTTTCAACTCTTCTGGGAAGGCTTTCCACAAGGTTTAGGAGTGTGTTTATGGGAATTTTTGACCATTCTTCTAGAAGCGCATTTGTGAGGTCAGGCACTGATGTTGGATGAGAAGGCCTGGATCGCAGTCTCCGCTCTAATTCATCCCAAAGGTGTTCTAACAGCTTGAGGTCAGGACTCTGTGCAGGCCAATCAAGCTCATCCATATTAAACTCGTTCATCCATGTCTTTATGGACCTTTGTGCACTGGTGCGCAGTCATGTTGGAACCGGAAGAGGCCATCCCCAAACATGAAAGCATGAAATTGTCCAAAATGTCTTGTTATGCTGAAGCATTAAGAGTTCCATTCACTGGAACTAAGGGACCAAGCCCAACCCCTGAAAAACAGCCCCACACCATAATCCCCCCTCCACCAAACATTACAATTGGCACAATGCAGTCAGGCAAGTACCGTTCTCCTGGCAACCGCCAAACCCAGGCTCATCCATCGGATTGCCAGATAGAGAAGCGCGATTTGTCACTCCAGAGAACACGTCTCCACTGCTCTAGAGTCCAGTGGAGGCGTGCTTTACACCATTGCATCCGACGCTTTGTATTGGACTTGGTGATGCAAGGCTTGGATGAGCTGCTCTGCCATGGAAACCCATTCCATGAAGCTCTCTTCACACTGTTCTTGAGCTAATCTGAAGGTCGCATGAAGTTTGGAGGTCTGTAGCTATCGAGTCTGCAGAAAGTTGGTGACTTCTGCGCACTTTGCGCCTCAGCATGGCCTACCTTTACGTGGCCTACCACTTCATGGCTGAGTTGCTGTTGTTCCCAATTGCTTCCACTTTGTTATAATACCACTAACAGTTGACCGTGGAATATTTATTTGTGAGGAAATTTCACGAATGGACTTATTGCACAGGTGGCAACCTATCACGGTACCACGCTTGAATTCACTGAGCTCCTGAGAGCGACCCATTCTATAACAAATGTTTGTAGAAGCGTCTGCATGCCAGGTGCTTGATTTTATACACCTGTGGCCATGGAAGTGACTGGAACACCTGAATTCAATGATTTGGAGGGGTGTCCTGATACTTTTGGCAATATAGTGTATATACACAGCAGCAAGAAAAAGAAGGAAACATGATGCATTAAGAGCCGAGGGGTGAACTTTTTTTTTTTTAATTTGAAGATCAAGGTAAACTGTACTTTTACTGTAAGTTTCTTCTGTTGCTTCCAAAGGGAGTAATATATATATTTTTTTTAAAGATGCTGGAAAACTGAAGAATTTTCGGGACCTGGAGGATTTTTCTGAAGAACATTGGGCAGTTTAACTGCTCAGGACAAACAAGGGACTCAAGAACAACCATCACAAAACAAAAAAACAGCCATGGATCATCCGGGTAACGACACCGCATTAAGAATTAAGGATGCATAAACTTTTGAATGGGGTAATTTTTATAAATTCAGCTATTATTATTATTATTATTATTATTATTATTTTGTCTTGTGGACTTGTAAAATATGTAAAATATCTTATTCAGTACAATCCTAAATAAAAACATGCATTTTGTATGATCTCTCATATTTTGTTAAAATTATTCATATTTTCACTGATTCTGCAAGTGATTCACATACTTTTACTTGCCACTGTATTTTATACCACCAGAGATTTTGTTTTGAGATACATGTTTTGAGTCTTTTTTCAGTTTACATTGACCATCATATCAAACCTGGTTCAGACTGTGTCAGGTAAGATCAGATGGCATCAGTGCATTCCTGTGGGGCAACAGTTGATGGGGTGGTATTATCTGCCCAATGAGCCATGGAAATTAATGAATTGATCGGGTTATTAGAGGCACTTTATCAAAGGCACAGTGCTCCAAAATCCTGTCTGGCACAGCGTTGTGCCCTGCAAAGCAAATGAGGCAACCACCGGAAAACACAGATGTAGATTATAAAAGAAATAGCCATTTTAACTTCTGCTGAAAATGGCCTCCTCATTAACAAATGTTCATTAGCGCATTACCTCCACAAAAGTAAAAATTCATGCACTGTGGAAATATTTGAATAATTTATCATGTACAGCATGTAGCATGTATGGCTCAAGTGCCTCAATTATTTTACTGTAAAGATAGATTTATTCATTCATTCATTTGTTACTTTAATGTTATTTTGTAACTCTTTATTAAGGTCTACATGTTGCAGTTTCATTTGTTGCCAATACGTGGGGGTAATAAGATTTTAATATTGCGAATTGGTCCAAAGTGCCATTAATAACAGTGTTCCAGAATATTGTTCTGTTATTATTTACACTACTGAAGTTTGGGATCAGTAAGATTATTTTGGTAGTACTTTATTTTGCAGTCCTGTTTCGCACGAACATACTACGTACTTATTAGTAATGTCACTAACGGGGTATATAGGTACTAATCCTGAACCTACCCAGTACTTTTGAGGGTAAGTACACTGTAAGTACACATACAAGTCCACATACAGCAAAATAAAGTGCAACCATTATTTATCTATTTTGTTTATTTTCAAAATAAATGTGTACTTTTATTCAGCAAGGAAACAGTGAATTGATCAAAAGTGACAGTAAAGACATTTCTATTTCAAATAAATGAAATGAAAACTATTAGTCCTCATGAATACTACATTACTCATCATGAATATTCTGAGAAGCTAAACTGTCTCTTGGCTTGGCACCGGAATTGTGTTTTCCACATTAAGGGAAGTTTAGAATGCCTGGGAGGCTTCGTCAGGAGGCACTCATGCGAGGCATGAAGAGGGAGGTTAGACACAGGGAGGTGACAGGCGGGAATACAGCTAAAGATATGTGCCATCTGGATGAGCAGTGAGCTGAGAAATTCAGCTTTAAAAGCACTGAAACAACTGACTTCACTGCAAAGAGGTAAAGGTGCACACGGACACACACGTTCCTTGCTAAGTCACGTACGGACACACAAAGTTTAAGAGAGGATTATACAGGTTGATGGAGTGCATGAACATATACACTAAGGATGCTCAACCTTATGTCATGAGCTATAAGGTACGAGAGGCCATCAAATATTGTGAATATAGATGTGACTAAAGGCCATTGTTAGGCACGGCACGCAGAAGCCTTCAGCCATGAATATATTCAAAATACTAGATGGCCTCAAGTTCCTTATTGCTTATTACTTCATAAAATTCAATTAAAATGTAAATTATTTTATTTAAAAAAAATCATATATTTATAGTCCCTGACATGTACACCATCATTCAAAAGTTTGGGGTCAGCAAGATTTTTTTAATGATTTTATGTTTTATGTCTTATGCTCACCAATACTGCATTTATTTAATCACAATACAGTGTAAAAAAAACTAAAACTAAAAAATAAATAAAAGTACTGTTATAAAATATTATTAAAGGGGTGATGAATTGAGAAATCAACTTTCCCTTGAGCCTTTGATATATAAAAGTTCATCGTGGTATAAAAATATCCTGTATGTTTCTGAGCTGAAAACTTCCTTGTTAGTCAAAGAAAAGCTTTTATTGACAACAGGCCCAGAAAATGAGAGCTCTCAAATCAATGATGTAATAGAACAGGGAAACGCTGCCTCATCAGATAAATATGTACGCCTGCTTCTGTAGCCCCGCCCACCGACTCATGGCGCTAAACAGATCACGCTACCGAACCGAGCAATAAACATGCCGAAGATAGCAAGATATTGCGCTGTGCCTGGTTGTGGAAGAACACAGTCGCTGCATAAGCTTCCTTTGGATTATAATATTAGGAATGAGTGGTTGAACTTTATTTTTAATGAAGTTCCAGTTTACGTTTGTTTGCTTCATTTCACTGCGTAATCGTTTGTAAACAAGACACAGGTCGAGACTGGATTTGCAGAAATATTGAGATTAAAACACAATGCTGTTCCTTCTATATTGGATCCGACAGGAATGGCGCAATACACTTATGTGAGTAAAACATTTTTTTTTTTATATGTAATAGTATTGCATTGTTACAGATCGTTTTGATTATGCGTACGTGTCTAACAGAACATACTTTAGCACGCTGTCACAGGCTGGTTCATTGTGATTCGGGATCAGACTCGGATATTTATGGGCCAGGGCTCGCATAGCCCAATGTCCCGGGGCTATGTGTTTTCCAAAACGTAAGCCTGTCGGCAGGCCGGTGAATCTTAAATAGTGAAATAACATTACTTTCTTGATCTGCGTTGTTCACTCTCTTATTTGAATATTTGAAGGGCGGGCCAGGTAATAAAAAAATGATATTCCAATCAATCGCGGGTGGAAGAGAGATAGATCATTGTGTTTGTTTGATAAAGATGTTTTGCAAAACAATCCCTCCCTCGTGTGAACTGACAGGGGAGCAGAAGCTCATTAAATATGCAAATCTTATCCAATCCTAGCCGTGGGCGTGTACTTCCAAGTCTTCAGTGCAGCACGCCCATCAAAACCAAGCGTTCAGGAGAGAGCCTCAAAACCAGGGTAGAAAATAGCCTATTACTTATTCATTATGATGTTTTTGAATGTAAAAACCACACGAACGTCATAAGTTGACATCAGACAACAGTATACACATTTTTTAAAAGCCAGTTCATGACACCTTTAAAATTTCAAATACATGTTTTCTGTTTAATATATTTTCAAATGTAATTTATGCCTGTGATGACAATTTTTTAGCCTCATCAGTGTCACATGATCCTTCAGAAATCATTCTAATATTAAGGGTGTGAACCTACACTGGTCTCACGGTTTGGTTCATTACGATTATCATGCCATCGATTCAGTTCAATTCTATATCACGATGCATCACTATGCATTGACGATGCACTGCATCCATAAAATAATTTACGTGTGAGAGCGTGTTGTGGGCTATGACATGTTATATGACAGCGCTACTGAAGCACGCATCGCCGCACACGAGCAGATGCGCATCTCTTCATCAAGCCAGCGCACAAACTACCAAAAGTAAAGTCGTAGGTGCTCAACATACAATTATATTCATTAAAAGTAAAGACACTGAATGATCTTACCAGTGCTGTTTGCCGCGCT
Source organism: Paracanthobrama guichenoti (assembly GCA_018749465.1). Classification (NCBI taxonomy): domain Eukaryota; kingdom Metazoa; phylum Chordata; class Actinopteri; order Cypriniformes; family Gobionidae; genus Paracanthobrama; species Paracanthobrama guichenoti. Next base: position 38,147,459 of record CM031943.1, read on the forward strand.
CTCTCCTTTTGTGGTCTTTGATTTCGAAATTAGCTGATGATCAATAAAATGCAGCTCATATCTGTTGTTTTCAGTGACGTGACCTCCATTAAATCTGCATATAGTGCGGGAATTGAAGATCGGATTTATATCCGTTTTGCAGCGATATGTGCCCAAGTGTAAATGAAATCGTTTTGATAAATCAGATGGCTTTGATTTACACACAGCGCATGTATTCTCCAGGTCGTGCAGGTTGTTGATAAAAGCCGAAATGTGCCCAGATGTTGGCTTTTAAAGTAGTTGGAGCATTTTAATTACTCCTCACTTGCGTCTCGCCTCCCTCTTCCATTGTGTGGTACTGCGACAAAGCACATACGTGACATGACGTCAGAAAATAATCAGTACATTATAATCGGTTATGGCCTATTACTGAACCGATTAATTTCTACACCCCTATCTAATATGCTGATTTGCTGTTCAATAAATATCTCTTATTGTTTTCAATGTTGAAACCGATACAATTGTTTTTTTTTTTTTTTTTAACCGATACAACTTTTATAAGGATTCTCTGATAGAAAGCTAAAAACAACAGCATATATATTTTTTTGTATCACTTTTGATCAACTTAATGTTTCCTTACTAAATAAAAGTTTAAATTTCTTTCTTAAATTTCTAATTTGAATGTTGTGTTTACATGAACACTAAATAAAGTTATTGTGTTGATGGGTCAATGTCACAAGCTTGATGTCACAAGCTTCAAATTGGATTTGATTTGTCATGCATAAGCTACACGAATATAGTTTCCCATTGTTAATTGTTTCCCATGCAGGTTTTTCAAATTTTTATTTTTTTAGGAAACCTGTGGACTCGATGTCCTGACAGGCTGGACACAATAATTTACCATGACAATGATAAATTGAAAAAGAAAAACTACAGAAAATACTCAGACCAGTACTGAATACCAACCTATTCTGCACTGAGCCAACGCAGAGCCCAGCACACGACTCTCTCTGATGAAGTAATATGACACGATGTTGAAAAAAAAAGTGTTTTTTACAAACAGCCAATGAAACGACCACTTTATCTACTAAATTAGTGCTCTTATGTCTTTTTAAAACATTTTAAATCCTGCATTACCTTTTCACGTGGTATTTTCATACAAGGTTATCTGTTCATTTGCAAAAAAATTTTTACCTGCAATATGCCCTTTAATTATTCCAGCTGCTGTGAGAAAAGGCTATAAATGATCCGCCACCTGCAGCATCCTCACATGCGCTAGCTAGCCAGACTCATATACAGACATGATGTAATGACGCAAAGACAAACGGCAGCATGCTCAAATTTCCCGAGGAAGTCTACCAGTACCACTCAAATTATAACACATTAATACAAGCTTACCGTTGTGAATTGGGCTAAGGTAAGGCGATAGTTTTGAACACTTGCTGGTTATGCACTTGTGCAAAAATGTATTTTTCAGCTTTTTAAAAATTTAGTTGTGTTTATTTTCTTATTGAGAGGAAAGCGAGCAGCACATATTTACATATTCACCCAAATATGAATTTGATGTTTGAAAAGAACTTTGAAAAAGAACTTTGAAAAAGAACTTTGAAAAAGAACTTTGAAAAAGAACTTTGAAAAAGATATCGGGGCCATTTTTTGCACCCCTATTGGCAGCAAATGTAATTGCAACCTGTTGCTAAACAAAGATAAACAGTAGATCTTAATAAATAGTTATATATAATAAAATAAAAAATACACATACAAGTATAATAATTATACATAATAAAATTAAATTAACAAAAATAAAAATAAATGATTAATTAAACAACAGTTTAGTTATATACCTAATTACCAATGTGAATGGAGATCACGCTCACAATTACACTTGCCGAAGTTGAAGGCTTGTGCGTCTGCTTTTTTACCCAATGGAATCCTCTGAAAGGGCACATTTAGAGCTACATGCCAGATCTCCCTTGCAAAGTCATTCTGCATTACTAATCAAAGCAATGATGAATAAAAGGTGGCATTCTAGGCTTAAATTACATGATCCCATGTGTTCCGCATTAAGAGACACAAATCCATCTACTTCAGTGCGTATTACAGCCGGTAATCTCTCACAGCTTCTCCATAAATGAGGAGTCATGCACCGAAACACAGTTCACGCTATTACTATTAACACCTCGTGCTGCTAATTCCGAAACACAATGTTTTTTTGTTTTGTTTTTTTCACTCCAACAACACAAAAGACACTAAAAAAAGATGCTGTGTCTTGTTTACCCTTGTAATGTTTACCCTTCCCACGTTCTTCTATTTCCAGCGATGTCCCTGTAGCATTGAAGCTAGCTTTCGCAAAAGTGACAATTGTGTGCAAATTGATTAACAGAATATATTTGCATCGTTAGAAAGGCTTAAGTCAAATAAAGTTTGTGTATTTAGATGTATAAGAGTGCTAGACTCTCAATGGGGTAGTTATTCCCTTAGGATAAACAACTTTTTTTTTGTAGGCAGGTTTGACGTTAGCAAACATGCTTCTGAAGACAAGCCAAGACAACTAATTCAATCTTCAGCATTTGAATGAGGGCAAAGTGATGAGGGAGATGAGAAAGACGTTTTTGTTCTCTTTTGTTTGGTTGCCTCACATGTTGCTAAACCTGACAAATGCATAATTAATCACTTTCCAGGTAGAGCTTTAGGAAAAACCAATCACGGTCCATAAATGTGATGCTTGAACAGCGAAGCAGTATGTAAATCACTGCTGTATCTGTGTCACATACTAACAAGTAGCATCCATCTGCTTAAACTAATCCTCACCTACAGCTGATAATAACTTACCAGACATCAATTTTTACAACTAAACATTCCATTTCGCACCCACTCTCTCTGAAAGCTAATACCTATAATCCTATGGGCATCTGTCAGGTCAAGCTTATCCAGGTGTAGCAGCATCTGTTCAATGTGATCACACGGAAATGTCTGGAATAAACTTAATGTCCTGCAAATACACACAAACTGAACTGCTGAATACACTGTGTTCGAATTACACGGCTGGACAGGATATTACAGTTATAGCCCCTGGTTATCCCTAAAATTAGGCTTATTTTAATAATAAAATATAATGACATCATAATAACATACAATTCTAACATACATGAATGCGAATGAATATAAAATATAAACATTCTTTTTCAAAAACATTCTGTTTTCACTTCAAGTGATCTATCTATCTATCTATCTATCTATCTATCTATCTATCTATCTATCTATCTATCTATCTATCTATCTATCTATCTATCTATCTATCTATCTATCTATCTATCTATCTGTCTGTCTGTCTGTCTGTCTGTCTGTCTGTCTGTCTGTCTATCTATCTATCTATCTATCTATCTATCTATCTCTCTGTCTGTCTGTCTGTCTGTCTGTCTGTCTGTCTATCTGTCTATCTCTGTCTGTCTGTCTGTCTGTCTATCTCTCTCTGTCTGTCTGTCTGTCTGTCTGTCTGTCTGTCTGTCTATCTATCTATCTATCTATCTATCTTTCTGTCTGTCTGTCTGTCTATCTATCTATCTCTCTCTGTCTGTCTGTCTGTCTGTCTGTCTGTCTATCTATCTATCTATCTCTGTCTGTCTGTCTGTCTGTCTGTCTGTCTGTCTGTCTGTCTATCTATCTATCTATCTATCTATCTATCTATCTCTGTCTGTCTGTCTGTCTGTCTGTCTGTCTGTCTGTCTGTCTATCTATCTATCTATCTATCTATCTATCTATCTATCTATCTGTCTGTCTGTCTGTCTGTCTGTCTGTCTGTCTGTCTGTCTATCTATCTATCTCTGTCTGTCTGTCTGTCTGTCTGTCTGTCTGTCTATCTATCTATCTATCTATCTCTGTCTGTCTGTCTGTCTATCTATCTATCTCTATCTGTCTGTCTGTCTGTCTGTCTGTCTGTCTATCTATCTATCTATCTGTCTGTCTGTCTGTCTGTCTGTCTGTCTGTCTGTCTGTCTATCTATCTATCTATCTATCTATCTCTGTCTGTCTGTCTGTCTGTCTGTCTGTCTGTCTGTCTATCTATCTATCTATCTATCTATCTATCTCTGTCTGTCTGTCTGTCTGTCTGTCTGTCTATCTATCTATCTATCTATCTATCTCTGTCTGTCTGTCTGTCTATCTATCTCTGTCTGTCTGTCTGTCTGTCTGTCTATCTATCTCTGTCTGTCTGTCTGTCTGTCTATCTATCTATCTATCTATCTCTGTCTGTCTGTCTATCTATCTATCTCTGTCTGTCTGTCTGTCTGTCTGTCTGTCTGTCTGTCTATCTATCTATCTATCTATCTATCTATCTATCTATCTAAATGCAAAATGGTTAAACTAGTTGTCAATGCATCTGTATTTTCTGTACATTTCTTGAATTGATGAATAGCGGAGGCAAATTTTGAATTTCAGTAATGAAGGGAAATGTAAAGGACTAGATTAACCAATGATCAACCAGTTCTCTAAAATAGCTCTCTGAGATGCATCTCACAAACCTTCATTTGGCAAGCATATATATATACAGACGACAACACAGTGTTACAATTTCTTATAAAGGAAGAACAACAAGGAAACAAACATGGTCAACAGCAGGAAGAAGAGGTGTACTAATGTGTGGTGGAAGGGTACGGAGGAAAAGCAGTGGAAGAGGTAGAAGAGGTCAAGACTGTTGACTTTTTTCTGATTAAATAAGGGCCACTATTGTGGACAATGTTCTCAACCATGACCTTATGGCTGAGGCGGGACAACAGCTACAGCCAAATGTTGGGAGAACAACACTGTCCTCAATCATTCAAACGTCTGTAGAACAGAAGAGGTATGTAATCAGACAATGTTCACTATACTGTAACACTGCTATATGCTATATTACAGTAGTCCACCTGCAGTTAACATTATACAGTTAATATACTTTATAGAGACATAACACACATACGATCAGTGATCGAGAGCGTGCACACACACACGGTTTGTTGTCTGTACATCAGACACTCACGTGCTTACTGTATGACTCCGGTACGTCACCAAATTGCGCTCTTCAGAAACAAACACAGAATATGACAGAACTTGTGTTTTAAAGCAAAGCACACTGGAACGAACATTTCACTAAAAAAGCTATGCAAGTCTCTATTCTCTCTGATATGTCTGCTGTAATCAGCCTGGCCTTCTTTACATTAGCACTGTTTTGGACTGTTTGAATGAATGCTAGCTGGATCACTGAAAACTCTCCCAGAGTTTAACGGATTAAAATGACCTGATCACAAACCGAGAAGCAGAATTGGGTTAAAGAGTTAGAATGGAAATGTCCTCCTATCAGGGTTACTGGTGCTGTAGATGCTCAGTGTGATTGTGATAAACTTCCAACTTTCTACATTTACATTTACATTTAATCATTTAGCAGACGCTTTTATCCAAAGCGACTTACAAATGAGAGCAATAGAAGCAACTAAAAACAGTCAAGGGCAACAATATGCAAGTGCTATAACGTCTCAGATAATCTAGCACAGAACACATAGGACAGAACAATTTTTTTTATTTATTTTTTATTTTTATAGATAAAACAGAAAACGAATAGAGTGATAAGTGCTATTCTTTATTGGTCAGGTGCTGCTGGAAAATATATTTTTTGAAAATGGCTACCGACTCAGCTGCTCAAATTGAGACAGGCAGGTTATTCCACCAGGTGGGAATGGTCCAGGAAAAGGTCCTTGTGAGGGATTTCTTGCCTCTTTGTGATGGCGCCACAAGGCACTGTTCACTTGCAGAACGCAAGCTTCTAACATCATCTAACTGTGTGACGAAAATTACGTTGATGACACAGCTTCACGTACTTCTGGAATTTATTGCGTTAAATAATTTATCGTGTTAAGGACTTTAAATTAATTGCATGCGTTAGCGCGTTTACGTTGACAGCATATATATATATATATATATATATATATATATATATATATATATATATATACAAACCTGATTCCAAAAAAGTTGGAACACTGTACAAATTGTGATTAAAAAGTTTTAAATTACTTGGATGCGTTAACGCAGTTTACGTTGACAGCACTAATATATATATATATACAAACCTGATTCCAAAAAAGTTGGAACACTGTACAAATTGTGATTAAAAAGTTTCAAATTTCAATATTTTATTCAGAATACAACATAGATGACATATCAAATGTTTAAACTGAGAAAATGTATAATTTTAAGGGAAAAATAAGTTGATTTTAAATTTCATGGCATCAACACATCTCAAAAAAGTTGGGACAAGGCCATGTTTCCCACTGTGTGGCATCCCCTCTTCTTTTTCTAACAGTCTGCAAACGTCTGGGGACTGAGGAGACAAGTTGCTCAAGTTTAGGAATAGGAATGTTGTCCCATTCTTGTCTAATACAGGCTTCTAGTTGCTCAACTGTCTTAGGTCTTCTTTGTTGATCTTCCTCTTTATGATGCGCCAAATGTTTTCTATGGGTGAAAGATCTGGACTGCAGGCTGGCCATTTCAGTACCCGGATCCTTCTTCTACGCAGCCATGATGTTGGAATTGATGCAGTATGTGGTCTGGCATTGTCATGTTGGAAAATGCAAGGTCTTCCCTGAAAGAGACGACGTCTGGATGGGAGCATATGTTGTTCTAGAACTTGGATATACCTTTCAGCATTGATGGTGCCTTTCCAGATGTGTAAAAAAGAACTTCATATTTTGATTGGTCTGACCACAGAACAGTTTTCCACTTTGCCACAGTCCATTTTAAATGAGCCTTGGCCCAGAGAAAACGCCTGCGCTTCTGGATCATGTTTAGATATGGCTTCTTTTTTGACCTATAGAGTTTTAGCCGGCAACGGCGAATGGCACGGTGGATTGTGTTCACCGACAATGTTTTCTGGAAGTATTCCTGAGCTCATGTTGTGATTTCCATTACAGTAGCATTCCTGTATGTGATGCAGTGCCGTCTAAGGGCCCGAAGATCACGGGCATCCAGTATGGTTTTCCAGCCTTGACCCTTACGTACAGAGATTGTTCCAGATTCTCTGAATCTTTGGATGATATTATGAACTTCAAACTCTTTGCAATTTTTCTCTGAGAAACTCCTTTCTGATATTGCTCCACTATTTTTGGCCGCAGCATTGGGGGAATTGGTGATCCTCTGCCCATCTTGACTTCTGAGAGACACTGCCACTCTGAGAGGCTCTTTTTATACCCAATCATGTTGCCAATTGACCTAATAAGCCCACTTTTTTGGAATGTGTAGCTCTCATGAAATCCAAAATGAGCCAATATTTGGCATGACATTTAAAAATGTCTCACTTTCAACATTTGATATGTTATCTATATTCTACTGTTAATAAAATATAAGTTTATGAGATTTGTAAATTATTGCATTCCTTTTTATTCACAATTTGTACAGTGTCCCAACTTTTTGGAATCTCTCTTCTCTCGCTCTCTCTCTCTCTCTATATATATATATATGTATAGAGAGAGAGAGAGAGAGAGAGAGAGGAGAGAGGAGAGGGAGAGAGAGACTTCTCTTTTTCTTTATATCACAATGATATTTTGCTGTAATTTGTTGACAGACTAACAGTAAAAGTGTAACTGTGAATCCTGCCCAGTCTCTATGTGGGACACTGCAATCAGTATCCCACATAGTAGCCTAATGTGTATTAGTAACGTAAATATTGAAATTTAAAATGTATATAGCATACAGATAAAGTGTAGTCTTGTGAATTTTCAATCACTGTGATCTAAATCATAGCCATTTACATTTGAAAATACTGACAGAGTCCACTGTTATATTTACAACCTGACTAAACAATTTGACTATCTTTTTTTGTGAACAATAACACAAGGACTTGTCATTCTGATGGCACTGATATGTTTATTATAAATAAATAGGCTACTTACTTTTGAGAGATGAACTAAGGATTTTGAGCAAGTTACATGCTCCTGCAGGTGCTGTTTGTACGAACTGTATTGAGAAATGCACTTACTGGTTTGCCAATCTTAAGGATGCTTCAAGAAATTTACCAAATTGAAGAAAATAATTAAATAACAGTGATATTAAATAACAATAATTCATGCAGTGTGGCAATGGAAGCCATAGTAGTAAAAGGTCAAGAAAACTTAACAAAGACTAGATTGCGTTCCAGTTACATAACCAACACCTTTCCCCACAGCTCCTACTAACTTCTGAGGAAACAAAATTAACGTGCTAATGTTTCCCGTAGCTCTTTGCCAGCCAGCAAATAGGATTGAAACACTTACATACAGTGCATTCCGAATTAATGGAGCTGGTGGTGAGTTATGGTCATTAGTGGAGTGGAAATGAAGAAGAGAAGATGGACAAAAGCACACGTAGCTGGCTGGCAGCACTGCACTTTGTAACTATAAATCTTTGGATCCTCCCTCGACTCTCTGACCGCAGAACATCACCTTCTCATTTCATGGCCCAATTAGTAAATGACGACACAATGTCCTGGATGAATTCTATTCCAGAGCCACGCTACATATACAGGTTTTTGGTCATTCTTTTACTTACACTGATGTAGGCTGCTATCATACTTTGTCTGAACTCGAGATCCCCCTCCCTTCGCCTCCACAAGTCTCTTGTCACATTGTAACATTTGGTTCTGAACAGCTATACTTTTGCATCCGTGAGTACTAATGGCAGCTCTTTACTGCTGTAGCTAGGTAACGACTCAGGAGGAGAAGGTGTCAGTTTTAATGTTGTCACTGTGTCTGTCTGTTGGAGATGCCCTGCAAGAGATGCTAAGAATGTGAGCTGCTCACACAAGCGGCAATATCTTACACCATGACACTATGATAATACATTTTACGTGTGAATTAGAGGGTGCATGAACACGTGTGTAAGGATCACATGCCAAGAACATGGAGAGTGAGAGTTATTTTTAACACATAGGTATGTGTATGCAATAGTTTTCTGTCAGGACCACTATCGTCAAATATGATTGATTGACTATTAGCATATAGTTTGGATTGGCGGTATGGTTCTGTTCTAGGCAAGAACTCCCTGCACATCCATGCAGCCTAGCATGGATAAGAGCAGGGAAAGCAGCAATAACCCCCCTTAGGGTAAACAGAACAGAACCAACATAATGTATTGCAGATAGCATTAATGTCAATATTAAATGTACAAATTAATTCAGGAATTTAGTCTGATTCTGGGGGAATCCTAATCCTGGACTGACAAGAGGAGGAGCTAGGGATGGAGGAGGGTAATTAGCTCCGGAGATCCGTGATAGCTGCTGATAATACTGAGGGAGCTTTATATATGCATGCTGTGATAGACATCGTATCCCTATAGTTAGACGTGATCAGCTGACAGTCAGCTGATGCGAGTTTGACTAGCGTGACCTGCCAGAACTAACGCTATATGCTTGATATCTATTGTATATATAATAGTTATCTACAGTATTCTATACAAGGAATGAGGACTGTGCAAGCCTGAGATATACATTCTATTTTAAACATAAACAACATGTTTCTCTACTTTGTAAGGAAATTGTAAGCTCATTTAGTCAGCATATACATGCCCAATCTTTGTGTGATGACTGGGAATGAAGACCACAGGGTTGGCAGGTTTTCACAACAAAACCCGCCCAATTGCTACTCAAAACTAGCCCAAAACTGAAGCCCAATTGCGTAAATCTACATTTTCTGATGGGTTTCCCTGCTAAAATTTGGATTTCTGGGCCTACATGTCACATTATTGGAGTCGCTTCAACCCACAGACATGAAAAACAGCCACAATTCCGTGGGAAAACGGTGGACATGGCAATCCCTTCAGTAAATTGTCCTTCTCTCCTATATCTTGACATATATTAATAAAGAAGAGATCTCTTGGCAAAACAAATGGTGTTGCTTCCATGATTCAACCACAATGGGTATAAAAGCCTCATTCTACACTATAAACTAATATTATTTTGCAGCAATCAAAATGTTTATTTGTCAAAAACAAGAATAATTAAAATAAAACATGCTAATATGATTCATTATAGATATTTCTAAAAAAACTAATTTAAAAAATGTACTGCCGTTCAAAAGTTTGGGGTCAGTAAGATTTTTGTTTTTAAGAAATTATTCAGCAAGGATGAATTAAAGACTTTAGCCCTATTCGACGGTAATTGTTTCTCGTGGGGTCGAAAGATATTTTCATCATTGGCATATATGTAATTTGGATGTCTGTGCTATTATTGCCGTCCAAATCCAGAATGTCAGTGTTTTTCTCCCACCACCCGCGTAAAAAACTGCCGAATTACCTACTGTTTTTTGACAAGCACCAAACACTAAATATTTAATTACATTACTTTCTATTAAATTCTGTTGCATTATTTTCCTGTTACCATTGTGAAGCTGCTTTGAAACAATCTTCATTGTAAAAAGCGCTATATAAATAAAGGTGACTTGACTTGACTTGACCAAGGTTGTATGGTAATTTAATTGCCATCCGAATCCACATCTCTGAGTTTTCAAGAAGAGATCACTTATAAATGAACTGTTTATATCCTTTTTGACCACTGCAGAGCACCGTACGGTTGCGCTTCGCCGTAATTTGGATGCATTTTAAAGATCTTGACTTTTATTACTGAAATGCTGGCAAGTATTTACAAGAGCAATATATATTTCATCACCGCTCAAAAAAAAAAATATAAAAGCACATAAACATTTGAAATGGGCCGTTATTACGGCAGCAAGTATATACGTTAAAATAACCAAGCAACATTATGTTTACCTCATGTACATAAGAGGTTGTATTAACTTATTTCCATGTGGAAATAGGTTATTTTGAGATAAAATACAAGACAGAAAACCATTTTAACTATAATGTGCGTCTATCTAGCTTCCTATTTTTAAACAGATTTAAATTATTAATAATTAGGATATTATTTTCCTATTATTAAATTAAATATGCATTTATTCTTATTATACCAAGTATATGACATTTTATTGACAGCATACAATCATGTTATTGACCACGTGAGCAGCGCGTTCAGGTGAGCAGGATCACAAAACTCGCTCCTCCACCGTGTTAATAAATCGCCATCCGAATGCACGAGTTTTATCACTGAGGTGGCATGCAAATTCATTTTCACGGACTTCCACGTGAGAAACAATTACCATCCGAATTGTTTATTGAGCACCAAATCATCATATTAGAATGATTTCTGAAGGATGTGACACTGAAGACTGGAGTAATGATGCCATTACAGGAATAAATTACATTTTAAAAATATATTACAATAGAAAACAGTTATTTTAAATTGTAATAATATTTCACAATATTACTGTATTTTTTTATCAAATAAATGCAGCCTTGGTGAGCATAAGAGACTTCTTTCAAAAACATTTAAAAAATCAATCAATCAATCAATCAATCAATCAATCAATCAATCAATCAATCAATCACACATACTCCAAACTTTTTCCTTAAATTGGAAAGCACACTTTGGTATACTCCTCTGTTGTACTGTGGTAAGTTTCCTTCCAGTCAGTTTTCCCAAAACAAAACACTTTCAAGGAACAGTAAGGAATGATGAAATCCCATGTATTTCGACTCCTCCATTGGGTGCTGCATTCACAAGCCACAAGCTTCTCAGAAGTCTGCAGACTCTCCAACACTTCTTTTGACATACTGGTCTCTTTGTGAATCCAAAATTTCATTGGTCATTGGTTGTCACTCTGTGCATCATGGACTTTCATATAGCTACTGTAATCTCTTCAGCTAGCTGGCTTTCCGCAAGAGTGGTTTCTTAGCTGCAACAAGCCCTTCCAGTCCACTTCTTAAAAGTCTTCTCATGGTTGAAGTGTGCACCTTACTGCTGGATGGCTCCCAGAAGCTGAGCAAGCACTTCAATGGATTCTCACTATCTCTTAAGAAAGTGACCTTTAAGTACTGCAGTAGCTTTAAACATAATTTGATTGGGAGGTCTAAACTAGAGCTATAACTTTAATATATGCTCATCACTGTTTCTAGTGAAGAACAGTCTTTCCCTTTTATTAATTTTCTGTTAAAAATTACAAATAAAAACGTTAAATAAAATAAACAAAACTTTAAAAAACTGTAGTGTTAATGTGGTAAAATAAGAATTATTGAGGAAACTCAAACAACATTACGGTAATACTGTAAATGCAGACGATTTTTGAGACGATTTAATCTACAATTAAATGATCTTTGTAATATAATAATGGTAAGAATAATATCTTCCTGTTCAGACACAATGAATATGTGTTAAGATTAGCATACGCTGAAGGAAGAACAACAATTTGACCATGACCTATAATTATTTAACCTATAATTATTTATGGATTAGGGTTAGGGTTAGGCTTAGGCTATATACAGTATATATACACTGCTATTGACCAACCAGAATCAAGGTTTGGAACTAACCATTTTATATATTAGCCTATATACATGCTTAGTGAGTAACCTCCATTGACTAAACACTTACACTCACCTAAAGGATTATTAGGAACACCATACTAATACTGTGTTTTACCCCCTTTCGTCTTCAGAACTGCCTTAATTCTACGTGGCATTGATTCAACAAGGTGCTGAAAGCATTCTTTAGAAATGTTGGCCCATATTGATAGGATAGCATCTTGCAGTTGATGGAGATTTGTGGGATGCACATCCAGGGCATGAAGCTCCTCTTCCACCACATCCCAAAGATGCTCTATTGGGTTGAGATCTGGTGACTGTGGGGGCCATTTTAGTACAACTCATTGTCATGTTCAAGAAACCAATTTGAAATGATTCGAGCTTTGTGACATGGTGCATTATCCTGCTGGAAGTAGCCATCAGAGAATGGGTGCATGGTGGTCATAAAGGGATGGACATGGTCAGAAACAATGCTCAGGTAGGCTGTGGCATTTAAACGATGCCCAATTGGCACTAAGGGGCCTAAAGTGTGCCAAGAAAACATCCCCCACACCATTACACCACCACCACCAGCCTGCACAGTGGTAACAAGGCATGATGGATCCATGTTCTCATTCTGTTTACGCCAAATTCTGACTCTACCATCTGAATGTCTCAACAGAAATCGAGACTCATCAGACCAGGCGAAATTTTTCCAGTCTTCAACTGTCCACTTTTGGTGAGCTCGTGCAAATTGTAGCCTCTTTTTCCTATTTGTAGTGGAGATGAGTGGTACTCGGTGGGGTCTTCTACTGTTGTAGCCCATCCGCCTCAAGGTTGTGCGTGTTGTGGCTTCACAAATGCTTTGCTACATACCTCGGTTGTAACGAGTGGTTATTTCAGTCAAAGTTGCTCTTCTATCAGCTTGAATCAGTCGGCCCATTCTCCTCTGACCTCTAGCATCAACAAGGCATTTTCACCCACAGGACTGCCACATACTGGATGTTTTTCCCTTTTCACACCATTCTTTGTAAACCCTAGAAATGGTTGTGCGTGAAAATCCCAGTAACTGAGCAGATTGTGAAATACTCAGACCGGCCCGTCTGGCACCAACAACCATGCCACACTCAAAATTGCTTAAATCACCTTTCTTTCCCATTCTGACATTCAGTTTGGACTTCAGGAGATTGTCTTGACCAGGACCACACCCCTAAATGCATTGAAGCAACTGCCATTTGATTGGTTGATTAGATAATTGCATTAATGAGAAATTGAACAGGTGTTCCTAATAATCCTTTAGGTGAGTGTATGTCATCCATCTAAATTGTTGTGGTGGAACGATAACTAAAGCAAAAGTACAAACAAAGTTTAAACCATGGAACATATATTTGCATACATGCTCTAATCGTGTGTGAATTTAGAGATATTCGTCTTACGCTTCTCAACAGACGTACTGAGGGTACAGAGTGGCGACACCAAGCTGCTCCTGTTTGCGTAAGTAAATGTCAGTCTTGTCTACAGCCCCTATGTGGTCTTTGATGGCAAACTGTGATGACAGGTTCAAAAATGTAGGCAAAAACGTAGGAATAATACAGTGAGTGTGACAGAGGAGAGGCGACAGAGGTTGAGCAGGAAGAATGTGAGCAATACAGCATCAAGTGACTGCCACTGAGACCTACAGCTTCTGACACAGTGTTAAAAGAAAAGAAAACTGTATTAAAAAGTAAGCAACTGAATTAGATAAGATATAAAACAAACATTCATATTTGAGTTGGAGCTTTCTCTCCCCACAAATATTTCCATACTCTGTATTCCATAATATGATTTATTTAATGTTGCTTAATCAAAATATTTAGGCCTACATTAATTTCACATGTCTCACATATCAAACATGGTCTTCGCTGACACTTGTATCCTTGTTGTGTGTGTTTGGTTCAGGTATACCCTACGTTATGGGGACAACATTTTTTTGGTCCCCATGAGGAAAACAGTTTATAAATCATACTAGGTGATGCATTTTGAAAATGTAAAAATGCAGAAAGTTTTCTGTAATGGGTTGGTTTAGAGGGAGGTTTAGGGATAAGGGATAGAATATGTTTGTACAGTATAAAAATAATTACGTCTATGGGATGTCCCCATAAAACATGAAAAGCCAACATGTTTGTGTGTTTGTATAATAATAATAATAATAATAATAGTAATAATATATTTTGACATACTAAATATAAAAATAAAAACACACACACACACACACACACACACACACACACACACACAGGTTTGTTTTTGTGAATTGTGGAGACATTCCATAGGCGTAATGGTTTTAAAAAGAATTTAAAAAAATAATAATAATAATAATAGCAAGAATATGTGCTCCTTGCTTAAATGATTTTTTTCTCTTCTAAAGCCAATCAATTAGTGATACACATTTATGTTTATTTATTATATATATATATAATGACTGTAATACATTGCAATTGGTGCCACACAAAATGTTGACTTGTTTTTGATTTGTGGGTCACGTGAAGTACCGCAGTTTTACACCAAATTACCCTATAGGTTATGAAAGGGATCACATTACATTCATATGGAGAAATTAGAGTCAATCTTTGTTTATGAGATTGGGAATATTAGTTGCTCTGAGTGAAGTATTTTCAAAGCTGCTTTAAAAAGTCTATCAATTATTAAAAAGCAAAACAAGTGAATCAGTTAAATCCTGAAGGCATTTCTTACAGATTTCGCTATTGCATTATAAACTGTCAAGTCCATAAATTTGCCTCTCAGCAGGGTCCCTTCTCTTGTTCTCTCTATTTATAACACGCACACCTTTCTAGCAGTTATTATCCAAGAAGACAAAGGCTAAACGACAGCTCCCACCTTTAAGAGAACTGGTCAGGTAAAAAATAAATAATAACGAAAGGTCAGTGCACAGATGAAAAAGCAATGTGCCTGCTGGAGATCTGAATTCTAAATACTCTTGGAATGCGGAAAAGTATCTAGCAAGGCACAAGACATGTTTTCCTTTGGAAATAAGCCTCATTGCAGTGGATATGAATATGGGAATACTGCACTGATTTTTTCTTAATGATAATAACTCCCCCAATCATGCCACCCTAAATACACATAATTACTTCATAAAATCTTAAGTGTTGCATTAGCCACATGCTGTAACATACACACTGGAAATTTCTCCTTGTAATCCTGAATCTGAGCAACCATAAAGACATTTAAGGCAAGTTATATAGGAAACCAGAGACAAAATAAATAGCAGGCTTGCCATGCAATTTAACAACACACTCCAAATAGACATTATACCTGAAGAGCCCCTTAGATTTACAATTGCAAAAGATTCCCCTTGTTTATCAATGTTTCTGTTGCATCCTCTAACACCTTTCATTTTTGATGCATTTTACCCACAATGCACCATCTGCTAAGCTCACAAGCACACAATTTCTCAGTCCAACCCAAGTGTTATTCCATCTGTCTCCTGGCAATTTTTCCATAAAGCAATAGGAACCCAAGTTTAATTCTAGCTGTGGATCTTTTATTTCAGGGTGCAATCGAGTTGCAGGTGTGCGGCTGCATTCTTTAGAGATTCAACAGGCGTACGATCACATCCACCTGTCTTTTTCATCTGCATCATCTACGGCAACCACAGGGGGAAAAAAAAATAGCTGGAAAACTTCACAGATGCAACAACTTCTCAAGTTTATTTATATCTGTTGCTTATTAGTTAACACAAGAACAGCTTTGCCTCTGTGACTAATGTTGTGAGCCACAGTGACTGCTGTTGTCTTGATCATCACTATGCAGTTTATCCTGATTAAAGGGATATTCTGGGTTCAATACAAGGTAAATGACAGCATTTAAGGGATGCTGATAACCTTAAAAAGGTATTGACTCTTCTGGTTTCAAGCTAAAAAACAAGGATGCAGTGAGGTACTTACAATGCAAGTGAATGGGGACAATTTTTAAAATATTTATAAGCAAAAAATTTGTAATTTTATAAAAGCACTTACAATAATTATTCAGTTGAAACCTGGTATTATTTAAGATGCAAATCTGTTTAATTTGTTAATCTAGTTTAATTCATTTATAAGGTACAGCTATTTAGGGTTTTAGTCATTAGACATTGTCATGTCATAAAAGCAGAAAAGGTTAGCAATCAACTATTACAACAATTGACACGCACAAAAAAAAAAAATAATAAAAAAACAATGATTAGTCCAACTGCCATAGGATCAATTATATGAGTAATATCACACGAGTAGCAGTGTAATATGGCTGTATATCAGCGCGGCTGTGATTCGGCTGTAGGTTTTCACAGCATGCAGCCATACAGCATACAGCCATATCGCACGGCTCCGAGTGGGATATGCGTTTATACAACAATTTGATGGCACAAGTGTGTAAATAAATAAGAAACATCAATGGAGTGTCTTTAAAAACTCTCTTTTGTGCAGAACTACTGTCTTCTGCCACGGATTCAAATCTCAAGTTGACACTTTGACAGTGAGCCCAAGCCTCCGTTACTAATTCTAAAATGTCACTTTAGAGCTAGTAATGAAGGAACGTTGATTTGCTTCATTGAAGCTTAGAGTAAAATATTATGGTATTATGAGAGAGAGATCGACTAAACGAGTGCATTACCTGTTTCTGATATAGCGTTCATTCTTCAGGTCTATGTCCATAATAGTATATCCATTAAAAAAATCAGCTTGAATGTCCACTGAGGAAAGCGATATCTTTGTCTTTGTCCTTTTAAAAGATTGACAGTTCTGAAACAACTTCCTTGTATACAACCAGTCACTCATAAAGACTAATAATAATGTAACTGTCACTGAAGTCGACTATCACAATCACTGACGGACCCTTTCTCAATACCAAATACGGCATATTTATATAAAATAATATTTACTGAACAATAATATTTCAGTTAACAACAATAGCCATTATAAAAGACAATATGAATTAAAAACATATAAAGTTATAAAACTTAATTTTCCCCTAAAACCATAATCAGTTTGCTCTGGAACATGTTGTAGATTAATAAGATTGCCCATTTGATATACCCAAAATTAATTATATCTCATGTCTAACCACTATCTAAATAAAGTAAGATCCAAGTGGGTACATGAGCGATGAACAACCCCTGGCAGCCTGGAGCTGGCATTCGTGATATATATATATATACACTCACCTAAAGGATTATTAGGAACACCATACTAATACTGTGTTTTACCCCCTTTCGCCTTCAGAACTGCCTTAATTCTACGTGGCATTGATTCAACAAGGTGCTGAAAGCATTCTTTAGAAATGTTGGCCCATATTGATAGGATAGCATCTTGCAGTTGATGGAGATTTGTGGGATGCACATCCAGGGCACGAAGCTCCCATTCCACCACATCCCAAAGATGCTCTATTGGGTTGAGATCTGGTGACTGTGGGGGCCATTTTCAAGATTCAAGATTCAAGATTCAAGAGTTTTATTTGTCACATACACAGTTATATACAGAATATACAACCGGCAGTGAAATGTAAACAGGTCCGCTCCATGGACAGTGCAAATTCACAGTTAAAAACACAAGGAAGAAATTATAATAGAAATAGGATATAAAAAAAAGTACTATCTATATATATATATATATGTCTATATCTGTAGAATTATAAATAATCAAGTCAAGAGAAAAAAAAAGGTAACAAATACCTTTAGTACAAATAATTTAGTACAGTGAACTCATTGTCATGTTCAAGAAAGCAATTTGAAATGATTCGAGCTTTGTGTGCATTATCCTGCTGGAAGTAGCCATCAGAGAATGGGTACATGGTGGTCATAAAGGGATGGACATGGTCAGAAACAATACTCAGGTAGGCCGTGGCATTTAATCGATGCCCAGTTGGCACTAAGGGGCCTAAAGTGTGGCAAGAAAACATCCCCCACACCATTACACCACCACCACCAGCCTGCACAGTGGTAATAAGGCATGATGGATCCATGTTCTCATTCTGTTTACGCCAAATTCTGACTCTACCATTTGAATGTCTCAACAGAAATCGAGACTCATCAGACCAGGCAACATTTTTCCAGCCTTCAACTGTCCAATTTTGGTGAGCTCGTGCAAATTGTAGCCTCTTTTTCCTATTTGTAGTGGAGATGAGTGGTACCCGGTGGGGTCTTCTGCTGTTGTAGCCCATCTGCCTCAAGGTTGTGCGTGTTGTGTTTCACAAATGCTTTGCTGCATACCTCGGTTGTAACGAGTGGTTATTTCAGTCAAAGTTATTCTTCTATCAGCTTGAATCAGTCGGCCCATTCTCCTCTGACCTCTAGCATCAACAAGGGATTTTCGCCCACAGGACTGCCGCATACTGGATGTTTTTTCCTTTTCACACCATTCTTTGTAAACCCTAGAAATGGTTGTGCGTGAAAATCCCAGTAACTGAGCAGATTGTGAAATACTCAGACTGGCCCGTCTGGCACCAACAACCATGCCACACTCAAAATTGCTTAAATCACCTTTCTTTCCCATTCTGACATTCAGTTTGGAGTTCAGGAGATTGTCTTGACCAGGACCACAGAAATGCATTGAAGCAACTGCCATGTGATTGGTTGATTAGATAATTGCATTAATGAGAAATTGAACAGGTGTTCCTAATAATCCTTTAGGTAGTGTATATATATATATATATATATATATATATATATATATATATATATATATATATATATATATATATATATATATATATATATATGACTTGACCGCCATGACAGTCGTCATAAGTGGAGTGATACAAAGCATGAATCGGTACCAGTGCTGATACTGAGAGAATCTCACACAGCCAATCAGATTTGAGAACTAGAAAGAACTGTTACACACACTCTAAAAAAGCAATTGGGTTGTTTTAAGCAAACATCTAATCCAGCCGCTGGGTTAAAACAACCCATTTACTGGGTTAAAACAACCCAATTGCTGGGTTAGTCCATTTTCAACCCAACTTGGGTTGTTTTTAACCCAGCATTTTTTAGAGTGCAGTGTTACACACTTATACACAGTACACACACATATATTATGTAAACATAATATATACTATAGTTATACTATAGCATATATATGGCAGTTTGAGAAATGCTGGTTTTAAAGAACTTTTTTAAAGTATTTATTTAAAATATATATATACTTCTTTTGATTGACAATATCATTCTCATCAGTAGTATTAGCTTGCCATATTTCAAGCAACACCTGTCGAGTCTGATGTTGTGTAAGCTAGTAAACAACGCAGCATTCTTGTCCGTCAAGGTACTCCACATCCAGCCGGCTATATACAACTATTACAGTTTCCCATTTTAAACTGACATACACATAACATCTCCAACAGAACCAGTCCATGATTATCAGAGAAAGAAGACTTTTGCTTTTAGTGTGAACATTAACGAGTTGTTACGCAGGCAGAGACACACTGTCAATCAAATGCCACGGCCTTTTCACTGTGAGAGAATAAAACAGCGTCTGAGAGGCGCCGCAGATCAATCGCTCTGACAAGTTCGCCACTTAATGGCTGTACAGATTACAAATGATTGACACTAGCATAACCACACATCACAGTTTAATTACAGGGCCTGAGATGGCATCACATCCGCTGAGAGCCGTCTGAGAGCATGCATTTGACATAAGCAAATGTGCTATCGGCTGCACACTTCTACACTACATGTCGACACTTCACCTTATTAATGACGTAAGAGCAGGCGTGGCTATTATAACTTGATTCTGTCAAGGCTTCCGGTCTCATCCACTTCCAGTTATATTAGCTTTACAAAAACTGTCCGTTATGCTGCTTGATTTTGCTAACTGTTATTTGATATCTTTTTGGGGTTTTTTCGAATCATAAACACACTGGTTTGTAGTGCAAATTATTTAACAATTTACTGCATTTTATTATTCCATTTGTTTACTATAGCAGCAATAAATCGAAAGTTCACACAATCACAGAAATTTGTGAATACACAATAGTCAATAAAGCTATGCATGGGTATCAATTATTTTAGGAAATTTAGAGATAATTGATATTATTTTTATGATTTAAGTTTTCATTTTTATAATTATTGTATAATTCTTCATGAACTGGCCAATCCATCAGGGTCAAAATACAATAGTTTCAATAGTACTATGATACAAGCACAAACAATATGTGTGTTAGCATGATTTTAGTTAGTAAAAATAGCTTACTAACCTTTCCTGCTTTGTTGCCATGACAATGTAATGCACAAAACCCTAAAAGGACTGTAAAAAGAATTAATTAAAAAAGTTTAACAGCTCAAATAATACTTGATTGCACCATGAAAAGTCTAGACGACTGGGTCAGAGCACCTCAAAAACTGCAGCTCTTGTGGGGTGTTCCCGGTCTGCAGTGGTCAGTATCTATCAAAAGTGCTCCAAGGAAGGAACAGTGGTGAACCAGCGACAGGGTCATGGGCGGCCAAGGCTCACTGATGCACGTGGGGAGCGAAGGCTGGCCCGTGTGGTCCGATCAAACAGACGAGCTACTGTAGCTCAAATTGCTCAAGAAGTTAATGCTGGTTCTGATAAAAAGGTGTCAGAATACACAGTGCATCACAGTTTGTTGGCTGCATAACCGCAGACCAGTCAGGGTGCCCATGCTGACCCCATCCCCATCAGAACTGGACCACGGAGCAATGGAAGAAGGTGGGCTGGTCTCATGAATCACGTTTTCTTTTACATTGCATGGACGGCCGGGTGCGTGTGCGTCGCTTACCTGGGGAACACATGGCACCAGGATGCACTATGGGAAGAAGGCAAACCGGCGGAGGCAGTGTGATGCTTTGGGCAATTTTCTGCTGGGAAACCTTGGGTCTTCCATCCATGTGGATGTTACTTTGACACGTACCACCTACCTAAGCATTGTTGCAGACCATGTACACCCTTTCATGGAAACGGTATTCCCTGGTGGCTGTGCCTCTTTCAGCAGGATAATGTGCCCTGACACAAAGCAAAAATGGTTCAGGAATGGTTTGAGGAGCACAACAACGAGTCTGAGGTGTTGACTCGGCCTCCAAATTCTCCAGATCTCAATCAAATCGAGCATCTGTTCAAAATTAATTTGAATACTATTAGTATTTATATGCATGTAAATACATGAATACTACTCAAAATAACCCTTAAATGCATGAATGTTTCATTATTACAAATTCCGGTCTTATCGAACCGGATGTAACACAGATGGATCTCTAAACACTGCAATAGTATAAAACTCTCCTGATATTTTAATGACAATTTGAAAGGAAATAAAGCTTTTTTTTTTTTTTTCTTTTTTTTTACCCATAGTCTCTCTCTTCTGGAAAAAATTAACAAAAATATTGAAGAAATATTGCCTTGACTAACTTGCATCCAACTAGCAAATGTCTCTATTTGTAAGTAAATACATAAACATATTTTCCTAAAACTTCTATACAATATCTTCATGGCACTCCCAAAAAAAAAAAAAAAAAAACACAAAAGCTTCACGAGACCCATGAAAAGAAGAAACAAAATAAAAGAAAAGCAACACAGAAAAAAAGAAGAAAAGAAAAACCTCTAAAAACCTCACTGATGCAAGTCTGTTGAAGGTCTGCCTCATCTTAAATTAACATATCAGTTGCACTACCCAGTCTGAAGGCCAAGATCTCCCTTTTTGAGGTTCAGCAAGGTACGGCTGAAAGTTATGCTAATCGAGACTAAGACGGGTGCATTCATTTTACATATTCACCCCATGGGGAGATCTCCAAAGAACAGCTGCATGTTGTACCTATAATAGTCAATGTATTGAGAGACATGTTATTCTTCTGTCGCTTTGAAGCACATTGTAGGGAAGGTTCTTTTGTTTACCAATGAATAGTTGAGACTCTCTCATGTCATGGCAGCTTACTGCTACTGGTATTGAGTCCTTGTCAGATATTTCACACCATTCGCTGATTCACTGTTGGCCAGTCAATTAGGGGGGCTGGAAAAAGCCCCAGAGAACCGTACAACCCAGAGCCCCATTTTATTTAACAGCGTTCTGTTGTTTTCCACTGTTGTGCAGGCTTGGCTCTTTAAATATCTGTCTGAGCTACTATAGACTTCAACCAGCACCGCCAGTCTGACAGCATATAAAGCGATGTTGTAAGCTGCCCTTTGATGCAGATCTAGGACTTGGAATGCAGTGGAGACCAGTGTTGGGGAAGCTACTCTGAAACTGTAGTTTGACAAGCTACTCATAAGTTATAGTTAAGATACAGTGAAGCTACCCTTCTGAAAAAGTTTGTCTAAATTGATGGATTAAATTGGATAAAATTGTTGGTTGAATTACAGTTTTAAGCTAAAATATATTTTAATGGTATTGTGTGGAACTAAAAATGTTTTAATAATTGTAATATTATTAATTGTTTTATAATTAAATATTTAAATATTAAACATTTAAAATGACAAATAAAATATTTTATTAATTATATATTGCTTGAATCAATTTTCAAATTTAAATAATTGAATTAATATAATTATATACTTTTAAATAAAAACAATCTGCTTTAAATAGCATGTTTTTGGTGAAACCATTATTTTAAATGTATGCCTGGCCTGAAATAATCCTTTAAAAAAACTTGAGGACAGGCTCTAATGCAAGGCTTAACACCAGCTCTGTCTTCTAATTCTCCCTGTATCTTTCTGAAGAGCATGGCGTGATACCTTATGAATTCCTATACTACCATTTCTCCTCCCCAATCCTTAATCTCTCAATCTGTTATCCCGTCAACCCTCTCTCTCCCTGTCTATCTCTCTGGGGAGGTATTTCCAGTTTGTGAATGATGCGGGAGGTCAGGGAGCACCTGAGGAGTTATCCACAGGCTTTTACGAGCTGTCCCGCGAGACAGCCACCCCTGGGGAGAGGTCAGAGAGCTGGAGAACTACAGAGTTGGCAATGTGACTGGGGTTTGAACATGGCCGATGTGTTTTGTATGCCCAAAGAGACTGATGGAAAGTAGTGAGGTAGCAAAAAGGTTACACATACATACATACAGTATATTGGCAGAACATGAACACAAAAATAGCACATAGGGTACATGTTTGGAATGGCACACATTATTTTCACAATACTGGCCAATAATCTCAGAAAGATTAAAGTAATGAAATATTACTTTATTTTATTTATTTTTTCTTCAAGAATTTTTTCTTTTAGCTTTTTAAAGTCAATTACCTGAGGGGCCATTTGCACAAAAACATTTTCAACTAAAAATGTAAGAGTTTTGGCCATTCATTTATATGATGACATTTTGGGAGCCTGAAAAAGCAAACTTTTGAAATCAGGTTTCAAAGTGCAAGTTTTTGAAAACAATGCCGTTATCGTCTCAGCGTAAACTACAAAAAAGTGAATTTGTGAAAATGGTGACGTCACGTGCATGCATATTACATGTTCAGTCTATAGACACGTAGAGTTTCTTTATAATGTGACTTCGCCAGCTACTGGCCTGGCATGAATAATACAGCGTCATTTTCGCAGATCCGTGTGACGTGTGATGTTGTCTGTATGCGAAAAATGTGAAAGTAAATCGGCATAATTTAACTTGGAAAAATAAGGCTGATTGCCCCTTGGTTAACTGCTAGTTGGTCAAACTAAGACACAGACTTAATATAGTGGCTAAGTTTATGCAACTGGCCGCTGGTCCTTGTATCTGATTGGACGAGATGTGCTCCAATAGTAATGCTAAAGAACCCCAACATTATTAGTATTAGTTTTGTATTGTATTGGTTTACACATTTCAGTGAGTCTGATGGGAGAACTACAGAGCTTTTCAGTGACTCTTTCTGCAGGTTACATTGTTTTGCCAGTAGGAGGCGATACTGTCTATATGAGTGAGCCATTGGGCTCTTTCATACACCCGACACAATGCAGCTCCAGGCACGACGCAAGTGTTTTTTGCTAGTTTCAGCCGTACGCAGGTATCATTTTCACGTCCTGCGCCACGTTGTTTAAATAGCAAATTCACTCGCGCCCATCTGTTCACCCATGGACATGCTAGTCTGAAAACGAGGTGTGTTCAGGCGCATTGCTGGTGAGTTGCTATTTTGAGGCAACTGAAAACGACTGCACCATTGACCAACAAAAACCTGGTTTAAGACAATAGTGCAGTATTTTTTGTGTTATTTAAAGGGTGTGTTAGTAATATGTGCCTATAGGCAGGTGCACAACGCACGTACACTCTGCTTATTACATTTAAAAAAATAAATAAATAAAAGGATTCCTCTCTGAAGAAGTTCAGTCTTTCTGCTCGCAAATTCTTTTCTCAAAATTCAAAGTTTCTCAATATTAACATTTTGTTTATTGAACTGTTGCATGGAAGCAATTTCACAATTGCAATCATAACCGCATTGTAGGAAAGAAAAAAAAATAGGTACTTTACATTTTCTGCTTCTGTTAAATTTACAGATGTTTAACACAAACCTTAAAACACAACACAAATCAAAACATGGGAAAATGCATAATGCATAATGTTCCATTCTGAAAATAGCCACAGTCACATACATTACTCTATAATTTCTTTCACATTCTCAAATGCAAAAATTCTTTCACACTCCCTATTATTGTTTCCGTCATATAAAAATATGATTAGCCTTACTATTTTCTCTGTTTATCTCTTTATTTTATGCTTGGGGTGGGTGTTTTTAGTCTTTTCTCCCTCTTAGCCTAAACTTTTTTTAGTGCATAGCTTATTCTTTATTATTTCTTTCGAAGGAGCATCATTATGAAGAGAATTCTGCAAAATGTCAAGTTCTGTCTTAAAAAAGATACAAAAATCTGACAATAAAACATGCTCTGTCTTTTAGAAGACAGGTGTTTGTTTTTGACTCCACAAGACAAGATGCTTCAAGTGAGCAAAAGATGCTTCAAATGAGTCACAGTGATAAACCAGAGTGTTTATCTGATGTGTCAGATTGTCAGAAGCTGACAATGATATGCACTCAGATGAACAGATTAATGCTTTTCTTGATGAAACAAAGCAACGCACTCTCATAAGAAAACATCACTCTAGTGTTTTCAACTTGTTTTGGAGAATTCCATGTTAATCCAATCCAAAGTTTTATTTTTAGGATTGAAAATGCCATACAATGAAAGCAGATTTTTACTGTCAAACTCCCAAAATGAGAAAAGTATAAAAGTAACCCATGGTGGAGGGAAGGTTTGGCTTGGTCCCAGACTCTCGTACATTTAATTTGTACAGAGAGTCTGTCCACTCTCCATTGACACGCATTAACTTTCTTGAAGGCGGGTACTCTGTTGAAGTTTAAAACTATTGGATCTGCCCAGAGCCACTCTGGATCTGCCATAACCAATCGCTAACGTTTGGTTGTGACGCATGTTACATAATCGTTCTCAGCCACTCCCTCTGTTCGCTGATTGGAAATTAAATTAAAATCTGTCCGGAGAAAACCAGCAGATGTACCGCAATCCCAGACAATGTACTGAAGGAAAATGAAAATTGAGCAGAAGTATGTAGGAGGGCGGAGCCAGGCTAGGGAAGGTTTACCAGCAAAGCAATTTTATTCTTCTAATTGGTGCTCTGTTTTATTATTATCGTGATTTATCATTTATCTGCCTGCCATGGTTAGGTGTGGGTTAATTATACTTGTACTACTGTTCAAAAGCTTTTGAAAAAAGTCACTAAAAATTAAAAATGTTAAATATAGTAAGAAAAAAAAAAAAAAAAAAAGGTTTTCTATTTAAACATATTTTAAAATGTAATTTATTCCTGTGATGGTAAATCTGAATTTTCAGCATCATTTCTCCAGTCTTCAGCATCACATGATCCTTCAAAAATCACTCTAATATGATGATTTGCTGCTCAAGAAACATTTCTTTTTATTATCAGTGTTGTAAACAGCGTGGCAAAAATATCATATCACTTTTTTTCATGTTGGTTTTTAAGATTTTGCAAGTCACTGTGCAGAACAGCCAAACTACACTCTAAAAATGCTGGGTTAAAAACAACCCAAGTTGGGTTGAAAATGGACTAACCCAGCAATTGGGTTGTTGTAACCTAGTGAATGGGTCATTTTAACCCAGCGGTTGGGGTAAATGTTTGCTTAAGACAACCCAATCGCTGGGTTAAAACAACCCAACCAATGTGTTAAAACAACCCAATTGCTGGATTAGTCCATTTTCAACCCAACATGGGTTTTTAACCCAGCATTTTTTAGAGTGTAATTTCCTATTTTAAAAACGTAGCTTTGAAAAGTAACAAAAAAAAAAACAAAATAAAAAAGAATGACCATTTAGGCCAAAGGTGGGCAATATCACAAATCGTATTATTATTTTATCTTTGTTAAAAAAATGAAATAAAAAAGAAATAAATTAATAAGACTATTAAAAATAAGATAACAAATAATAGAACAAATGCAATATGAAATAAACAGTGCATTCATATTTTCAGCTATATTTACTGTAACAGTGGCATTTAAGTTAGAAATGGAATGAACAAATGTAAAAATAAAACATTCATAGACATAATCAAAGCCTTAATCAATATGTATCCTCCTATATTATTAGAATGCTTTTTAATGATTCTTTCCAGTTATGATATTACTTAATCAATAGAACCACTGTTTATTGTTCTTCATATATGTTTTCTAAAGTTTGTATTTGGTCTCTGAGGAGTGACTGAGGGTCTGGCCCATGCCATGCAGTAACAGTGCAACTTCAGAATTATGGTGAATACTGTCTGTGCCTCTTACTGAAAGAAAGCACATGTTATCAGTATGTTTTGGGAAACTTTCTAGTCAGAACTGGAGCTCGATCAACTCAAACCTTGGAGAGACTGTATCTGTGTATGTGCGCAGTATTCTGTGTTACAGATCAGTATTGGAGGTGGATTATGGGCATCCTAAGAGATGGGGTGGACTTGTTGTTCTGGACAACCTGGCACCTGCTCCAAATCTGGAAGGTCACTACGTGCCTAATTCCGGGATGAAAGCATCAACAAGTGATCTATGGGCACGTGCATTTGATTAACTGACAATGTGTTGAAATTTACCATGACTAAATTTACCATGACCATGTCTATTTTCTCTTGGCCAATCACAATCATTCAACTTGCAGTAATGACATGGCTCGGCCTATTCGAAGCACGGCCTACGAACTCCCTGTGAGACTTGAAGCTGGCTTCTGCTGATGAAACTATTCTTCATTAAACTTTCTTCACAACTGGTCTTGGGTCCTAAACTGTTATCCCCTAACAATAGGTTTGAAACAACATGAGGGTGAGTACTTAATGACAGAATTGTAATTGTTGGTGAACTAACCCAAACGGCACCAGTAGCCTACAGTGTATTAGGCTGTTGTCACTTTAAGATCTAAAGCACGGATCACAAATCCGAACTGTTGACATTTACATTAAATGTGAATGACTGTTTATGTAAACCTTGTGTGTTGATAGTTTTAACGCAATAAGATCGAATAAGAGTTCAGTACTCCGGCACAGAGATGACAGGCTTTTAGTGTGTACACGCTACAGGTGTACGTGCTCATAAAAACTTATGTCAGAACAGCGTGAGAATATAAAGTTTAACTGGCAATTCTTTAAAATGCATGCAAATAATAAACATTGGTTATGGTAAAGAACTGCAAAGCGTGAACCTTCTGCTGCATTGCTAAATATGTGAAGTGAATGTACAGTATGTGGCGTTGTACAGTAGGTTGGGGTCAAGGCGCAAGAACAGCAATTAATGCACTGTAACACGATACTACTCTCTCTTTTCAAAGACAGATCGTGGAGACAATATGGTATACAATGGTATTGTAAATATGGATATTTATAATGAATTATAATGATATGGTATTTATAATATACCATGATACATATTGATGTGGTTGGAGCTACTTCCATTTTTGGAGTCATCCAACCTGTGATAATATAGAATACAGAAAATGCCATAAGAATTAAAGAACACAAAGTATATAGCCTCAAAGTATATGTCAGTGCATTGCTTCAGTATTGTGGTTTCATAAAACAACCAATAATCACGGCATAAAAGAATTTGAGGCATGACAAAAACAAACAATTCTATGACTATTGCAATGGTGCAAAGTCCCTGAAGCTGAAATGAATTCTCTGTCATCTCATTCAACAGGAATGATAAAGCTGATGCTATACATATAACTTTGCGAATGACATGTCTGTTATCAAAAGCAAAATGCTGGCAAGATAGAATGTGGGCATAATTTATGTGTCATTTATTTAGACAACAAGAAACAACAGTTGAATTCTTTAGTAGCGACATTGATGTTATATTTTTCTTCAATTTAAGATGGAAGATTACACAGGAGAAGCCAATGCTGTGCCTGAAGGATAATGAAAGTTTTGTCATCTCCCAACTATCTGCCATGCATAATTTAGCCACGGAATTTTAATCTCAACTCTATGCTGCTGATGAATCAGTGCTGAGCTCTTCCAGAAACACCCAAAGCTGGAAGATTTGCACACCAAACATATGTTTCAGGAAAGGGGGTGTGTAATACCTGGTGAAAGCTGTCTGACGGCCTGACGGCACCAAAAATATGTTCACAGTCCTGAGAGCCCTCCAGAAACAAATCAGTCATTGATAAAATATCTACTTTAATACACTGGATTATTTGCCATTTATTTGCTATTTCTAGCAACAAAAAAAAAAAAAATCTAGTTTATTAGAGTAAATGCTTGCTAACCAACAAAAACCTTGAATCCATGGTTTCAGCCAATTGACTGCAGACAAAACATTCTCATCAGTTCAGGCCACAGATAGACTTCTTTATACATTTTAATAAAAATAAAATGTTTGAAATTCATTTTAAACCATTTGCTTGCAGCATATCAAGGCCAGAAACCTTTCAGAATGCTTTTTAAGAGCTTTAACTTCTTAAAGGGATAGTTCACCCAGAAATGTACTCACCCTCAAGCCATCCTAGGTGTAGCCTATATGACTTTCTTCTTTCAGCCGAACACAATCAGAGTTATATTAAATAATATCCTGGCTCTTTCCAGCTTTGCAATGGCATTGAATAGTGCCTGAGTTTTTGAAGCACATACATCCATCATAAAAGTAATCTATATGACTCCAGTGGGTTAATAAATACCTTCTGAAGCGAAGTGATTGTTTTTTTTGGAAGAAAAATATCCATATGTAAAACTGTATAAACAACAATCACTGGCTTCTGGGCAACAGCTGTATGTGCGTTCACAAGAGAGTCGAGTTCCAAAGGATGGCCTCTGACACGAGGTATGATGCATTAAAAGACACTGTTTCAATAATATTGCCACAAGATGCAAACAATATGCATGTTAACATGATTTTAAATTTCCTATGTGGTTATACCCTGTTTTAGAAATATTTCCATGAAAATGACTTAAGTTAATTAGGATTTAACCCATAAACCCTTACCTCGTGTCTTTAGTGACCCAGGACGTCATTCACTACCCTCCTCCTCATTCAAATTTAAAGTTAGACATCAACCTTCTTAGTATTACTCAATCAATTCATCATAAACAATATAACAAGAAAAAGAAAAAAAAAACATATAGAAGAATGCCTGTTATCCCATTATTTTTTTATTTTTTTATTTATTTGTTTGTAAAAATTGTATAGGGTCGCTAATGACCCAAGGTGTATAACAGTGTAAGTATGTTTTGTTTTTGTTTTTGCACAACAATAATTAAATCTTTGGTGACTGAATAAGTGCATTTCACCTTTATACCACTAGGTGTCAATGTCTGATACAAATGATGAAGTGACGTTTCACTTATAGTTACCGCAGGCAGAAAACTAAAGAATAGGAAGAATCATCAGTAAAAACTTGAAATGGCTCAGCGATTTACTGCAGAGCAAGAACTGAATGCAGTCAAATATTAGTGTCTCTGTCACTTGATGGTGGATCTGATAAAGAAGCTGTCAGAGAACACTGTTAGACCTTACCAGGCTTTTTTACAGTAAAATACTGGCAACACTGGACTAAATTAAAACTCGAGTTCATCTCACTCAATTCATTTGCAGAGACCAACAGCCTTAAACTGGCCAACTGCCATTTAAATTTATAAACTAGTATTTAAAATGCACTAATAATGTGAGCATATTATTACTGTGAATTTTATTTTATTTTATTTGAGTCCAATAAAAAAATATTTTAAATAAAAGACTTTCACTGCATCAGCAACTACACAGTCACCGTCTGTTAAATAAAGCAACATGCAGCATATCATCAGTGTTTCTTGGTCTTCTCCCGGACTGATGCACAGGCTTCTTCTCACCACAATGGTGACAAACAAATTTATTTTTTACGGTAAACTGCTGGCAACAGTGTTGCCAGTATAAAACTGTTTTTTAACTTACAGTTTATTACTGATAAAATACATTTTGTGGGTGTGCCTTTTATCTTACAAATGTAAACCTTTCAACTCCACAGGAACATCCTGTAGTGTCCATACTACAAAGAGTAAAAACATTCACCCTGTGTTGCAGTGAGATAATTAAGTGAATATGTAAGTGATTGTTGGGCATTAATGATTAACACATGCTGTTAACAAGCAGAATCAAGAGGTTTAGATATTGATGGTTAATTGGAAATGTTTGGTTTGAC
Organism: Paracanthobrama guichenoti; assembly: GCA_018749465.1. NCBI lineage: Eukaryota > Metazoa > Chordata > Actinopteri > Cypriniformes > Gobionidae > Paracanthobrama > Paracanthobrama guichenoti. Next base: position 38,178,467 of record CM031943.1, read on the forward strand.
GTCACCATTATAGAGATCAGTGTTTGCTTTCGTTGAGCTCTTGACCCCTTGAACGTTTGAACGTAGCATCAGTTTTTATTTTTATTTTATTTTTTCCTCTGGCTGTTTTAACTGTGTTTTTGTTATGGCAAAAGAAAAAAAAAGATAATTGAATGCTGATTGTTATCCATTGATGATGATAACCATCAAATAGTCTCTTGATTCACTGATATCATACAGTGTTTAATCGTTTATCAAAAGTGTTAAATTATTAACAGATTTATATTTTACACTACAACCAATGTGAAACTACAGCAAGAGTTCCAACAGAAATATATAATGAAAGATATAATGAAGGATTTGAAAAAAATCATGCACAATAAAACAGAGCTACAGTATCATTTAGACAGACAGATAAAAAAAAAAAAAAAAAAAGCACATGAATCACAATAATGGTGGCAGTAAAAAGACCATTCAGCTGCATAAATCATTCATGCTGTAGTGCATGCTGGGAGTTATGTACTATGCTGGCACCCAGCATGCATTGCGACACTTTTGAAACTTTGGATTGTCACCATTGTTGAGATTCATATGCTGATTGATGATGTCTGTATGTGTCCAATTAATGCTGGAGTTCAAAATGTTTATGCACTGTATGATTTCAAAATCCTTCAAACTAACTGATTACTGAAACATTGTTGGGTCTTATGCTGTAGAATCACATAGATACTATAATCAATAAATGTAATATTAAAATACCCATAAAATCAAAGATTAGACAGTCTGCGAGTGAGAGTGAGATCTGCGAATCTATGATTCTTATAGAACAGCCAAAAACACCTGATCAACTTTATCTAAGGAATTTAGAAATTTATTTAATGATCAAATGTTCCTTTACAAACACACAGTTAGAGCAGCCAGAGAAAAACTGGTGTTAAAGAGTCAAGGGTCAACAGCCCTACTAAAGCAAACACTGATCACCATCATGGTGACTATAAACTTAATTTCATTTCAAATAATTTTCAATAAAACAGGTGTATGCCATGGTTGCTTCTGTAGAATCTTGGTTGTTTCCTCACTGTTGCATAAAGTGGCCATTTAGAATCAGCTATTAGTATCATTAAAGACATCGAATGGCTTTTGTGGACTTTTGCTGGTCAATGAAACCTCAGTTAACCAGGCTTAGAGGGTGAGCAGGGATCAATTGCTATTTCTTTTGCCAGATTCCCAGAGGCTCCTTTATGTAAGAGGGCTGAGCTGGAGTTCTTCTGAGGAAGGGCAGAAAGCTGGGCCTAAACCACCATCGGTTTTTAATGAATCGTCAAGGAGTGGACCTGACCAGCCTGACACCTCTCTATAAGACAATGCTTCAGGTGTTGACCTAATCCACAGTCCTGCTCTGCTCGTGATGAGACTGGACACAGTGTCAGCCACCCTTGTCCATTCAGAAAATGAGACACTTTAGTGCCATGTCGCCACAGCATTAATGTGTGTCATTTATTGAGCGAGTAAGCATGACTGTCTCCGAGCACATTGCAGTATGGCTCAGGATAACATCATTATGGAGAGTGCAGAGAACAGTGACTGATATATTCCATGTTTTACCACTAAAAGTTTAGAGACAGACTTGAAAAGGACCCATGGCTGATTCTACCATGACATGATCAGTCTTTTTGCATCCGTGCATACAAATCATACTTTAAATACGTATGCTACCATTCAAAACAATTCCTGTGATGTCAAGCTGAATTTTCAACATCATTACTCCAGTCTTCAGTGTCACATGATCCTTCAGAAATCATTCTAATATGCTGATTTGATGCTCAAGAAACATTGCTTATTATTATCAGTGTTGAAAACAATTGTGCTGCTTAATATTTTTTGGAAACCATGATACTTTTTTCAGGATTCTTTGATTACACAATGGTATTTAAATAGAATACTTTTATACTTAAATAGCTTTTATTTTAAATATAAATCTGCAGTAACATTATAAATGTCTTTACTGTCACTTTAGATTAATTTAATGTGTCCTTGCTGAATAAAAATATTTATTTAAATGAAAATACTAGCCTACTGACATCATTTTGAACATTAGTGTATATAAATGTAAACATTCAGATGCTATAAAACACCACAAATCCATAGAAATTATACTTCTATACAACAAAAGACTGATAGAAAGTGTAGACAGAAATACATGTTTCTGATATACAATACTTCCACTTTGCTGGATGTTCGCCTCTTCACACACTTTTGTTTTCTTTATGGACTGACTACGAATATGAATTACTGGAGACCTTTACAAGTCAAAAGTCTGTCCTTTTTTTGCTCTCTTTTCAACTTTACTCTCATGAGAGGGTTTGTCCTTGTAAGTGATTATGAAATGTTACATTTCTTTACAACACTCCACAGAATTTACTCATTTAAATTGAGAAGCATTCAAGAAGGCAAAAATGCAATAATTACAAAAACAGCATTACTTTGTCGCCCAACAACTATAACTACAAATATTCAGCCTAAACAAGCACAAAATACCTGTCACTGCTCAGTTATTTATTGTTCACTGTTGCTATTCAGTGAGAGCAATGGTAATAATTGATTGTATTCATCAGGAATTGATTTTACATTTAACATTAATTAGTAAAAATAACAAAATAACAAGAGAAGATTATGAAGATAAACATTTTAAGGAAGTTTCTGGCATCTGTGATTCCAAGAACGTTTAACATCCATGGGAACTTTTGATTGCTCATAAAACATTGTTTATAGTGAAAAAGGTTATTTAAATCATTCAAATGTGCTTCACACTAAAACTTCTTGTGACTTCTTCTAAAAATCTTTGGGGAACCAAAAATGGTTCTTCGCCGGCAGTGCTGCGAAAACACCCTTTTGGAACCAAGAACTGATTAATTGGAACTGATTAATCATTTTCAATAAGAACACGAACGTGCATTAAGAAAGTGAATATGGCCAACTGTGGTGTTTACCACTGGAGGCTCTTTTTTTGTTGTTTAGAGTCAGCAAAGCTTACCTTCTGGTCGTGGCTGTAGGCTAATGCCCAATCCTCTTGTGTGTGATGGAAAAGCAGACTTAAGACAAAGAAGCTCAAGCGGTACTTCTGATAACTGGCACCCTCATCTGAGCTGATGAGAACACTGCTTTCAAACTCTGGGTCGGTCAGCACCATTATCTAAGAAAATATAGAAAAGCACATAGTCAGAAAATTCTTGGCCAAAAAGTAAGATGCAATGTAAATCAATGAGACCTTTATAACAGCATAGCAGACTACTGACATTAAATGCAAATAAATATCATTAGTCATTCAATATCTCCCAATAACATGTCTGTCACAAGGTTATATATATACAGTGGAGAACAATGTGTGTGTGTGTGTGTGTGTGTGTGTGTGTGTGTGTGTGTGTGTGTGTGTGTGTGTGTGTGTGTGTGTGTGTGTGTGTGTGTGTGTGTGTGTGTGTGTGTGTGTGTTTCTATCCCGGTGGGGACTTCAACTAGCCTAGAAATCTAGACGCACCCTAGCGGCAGCAAATCTAATTTGCAGCCAGGGTAGTCTAGCAACTCTCCATTGGCTTGCGAGCTGGAAAAACCAAACTCTGGTCAGGCCAATCACATCGTGTATAGAGCCTGGTGGGCTTAACACAATGACGGCAGAGTTTCTGCGGTTCCACGTGCTACTTGTAAACAAAGAAGCTGGCGAACAGCAGTCTTTCGAATCGGCTTTGGCTGCGACTCTGGAAGACTTGTTGTTAAGCTTTTCTTTGAGAAAAGAACAAAGAACGGCACTGAAGTCATTCTTAAGAAAGGAAGATGTGTTCGGAGTTTTGCCGACCGGATATGGCGAAGGTTTAATCTATCAACTAGCTCCGCTTCACCTTCTTCGTTGCTCTGGTTGGTTGTAGCTGTAGCGTATGGACGGTGCTCATAAATGATCAACGGACCAATACTTTGATTAGTTATAATGACTCAAGCAAGACCGGCGCCGCAAAGTCTACAGACCGTCAGGTTAATGGTGCTAAAAGGACACAAGCCATGCTCGTGCAGCCCACAAGAGACCATTATAAAACAACAGCCCCTCCCTCACACATACCAAAGGACATCCGAATAGATTATATGACTTTTAACTTAGTTATTTTCCATTTTAGGTGTGTTGTAGTCCCTGTATGTATGCATGCTTTTTGTTATAACCATTTTAGATGTGTTTGATAGGTTAGAAACTTGTAGCCAGTGAATGCTTAAGGAAGAATGACATCAATCCTCGCCGTTTCTTTAATTCTTAAGTTAAACTCCCCATGCTTGGTCTCGAAATCTTTGTCTCGCAATTTGTAGGCTGGCTAGGTGTGTTGTGTGGTACTATGATGCATCAAACTCTTTCTTTCATGCCAAAACCCCAAAGTCTGCGTACCAAAACCCCCAAGTCTGCCTATCTAAGAGAGCCATAAAACATGTTAATGAGGCGAGACCCAAGACAAAGGGAGATTTCCCGCTTCTGAGTTCCTTCGCTCTGATTGGCTGTTCCGACAAAAGAGGCGTGCCCCGTCGCGGCCCTTTAAAAGATGGGCCACAAACGTTTCTCGCTCTCTTCTCTCCTCTCTTCGTTTTGCTTCCTGTTGCCAGCTCTCTTCTTCTTTTTCCTCTTCGCCATCTTCCAACGGATCTCATCACACAAAGGAACCAAAGTTGAATTTCCCGCGGACTCCAAGGACACACCCCTGCAAGATTCAAACACGGACCGGATCATGGAATTCCCCTAAACAAACGAACTCGGATCAAGGAAACATATGCAAGTATCCCTTAAGCTGTCGTTATAAAGTTTTGAGCTTATACCAATAAGCTGGACTGATTCCTTGCTTGTGCTCATAGGTTGTGTCGATAGTATCTCCGTTGTCTTCTCTCTCTCTCTCTCTCTCTCTCTCTCTCTCTCTCTCTCTCTCCTTCCTTCTTTCAGTTAATTTGTGTATGTTTGTTTATTGTTTGTTGATTTATTAAAATATATATATATTCACGTGATTGTGCTTGGTTTGCTCATACATAGGTCACTTTTACGGTGAACCGACCCTGTTACAAATTAAAAGAAAGATATTTCTCCTGGCCAGAGAAAGTTGTTTAAGAGTTATTAAAAGGGAGATATTTGGTGGACAATTATCTGTCCTTTGAACTCAATTCTAGAATCAAAGAAATTTCTAAAAGTTGAATCAAGCCCTAGATATTAATAATTGTTTTAATCCGTTTTAATCAATTGTTAATATCAAAAATTCCCCTCTGTGCCAATTTATGCATATTTGATCGCAACACGATTAAACGCATGCATAAATCCCGCACCATTTCCCCCGGGGCTCGATATTCGCTACATAGCGCTATCCTATTGTGTGCAGAGGGAATTTGAAAGACAACCGTTTATCCCACCCCTCGGATTGAACCCTGCCAATGGTGAGTTCCCAGACCCAACATCTTGATGTGGGTCTGGCTTGTCAGGCTAGACTTCAACCTGAATGCACAAAGACTCAAGGGGACTTGTGTCACCATGGGGATCTAAATTGAGGTCCCCATGAGGAAAGAAGCTTATAAATCATACAGATTTAGTTTTTCATTAACGTAAAAATGAAGAAAGTTTGGTGTGATGGGTAGGTTTAGGGGTAGTGTTAGTGTAGGGGGATAGAATATACAGTTTGTACAGTATACACCAATCAGGCATAACATTATGACAGATGAAGTGAATAACACTGATTATCTCTTCATCACGGCTCCTGTTAGTGGGTGGGATATACAAACCTGATTCTAAAAAAGTTGGGACACTGTACAAATTGTAAATGAAAAAGGAATGCAATCATTTACAAATCTCATAAACTTATATTTTATTAACAGTAGAATATAGATAACATATCAAATGTTGAAAGTGAGACATTTTGAAATGTCATGCCAAATATTGGCTCATTTTGGATTTCATGAGAGCTACACATTCCAAAAAAGTTGGGACAGGTAGCAATAAGAGGCCGGAAAAGTTAAATGAACATATAAGGAACAGCTGGAGGGCCAATTTGCAACTTATTAGGTCAATTGGCAACATGATTGGGTATAAAAAGAGCCTCTCAGAGTGGCAGTGTCTCTCAGAAGTCAAGATGGGCAGAGGATCACCAATTCCCCCAATGCTGCGGCCAAAAATACTGGAGCAATATCAGAAAGGAGTTTCTCAGAGAAAAATTGCAAAGAGAATGAAGTTATCATCATCCACAGTGCATAATATCATCCAAAGATTCAGAGAATCTGGAACAATCTCTGTGTGTAAGGGTCAAGGCTGGAAAACCATACTGGATGCCCGTGATCTTCGGGCCCTTAGACGGCACTGCATCACATACAGGAATGCTACTGTAATGGAAATCACAACATGGGCTCAGGAATACTTCCAGAAAACATTGTCGGTGAACACAATCCACCGTGCCATTCGCCGTTGCCGGCTAAAACTCTATAGGGCAAAAAAAGAAGCCATATCTAAACATGATCCAGAAGCGCAGGTGTTTTCTCTGGGTCAAGGCTCATTTAAAATGGACTGTGGCAAAGTGGAAAACTATTCTGTGGTCAGACCAATCAAAATTTGAAGTTCTTTTTGGAAAACTGGGACGCCATGTCATCCAGACTAAAGAGGACAAGGACAACCCAAGTTGTTCTCAGCGCTCAGTTCAGAAGCCTGCATCTCTGATGCGATGGGGTTGCATGAGTGCGTGTGGCATGGGCAGCTTACACATCTGGAAAGGCACCATCAATGCTGAAAGGGATATCCAAGTTCTAGAACAACATATGCTCCCATCCAGACGGCGTCTCTTTCAGTGAAGACCGTGCATTTTCCAACATGACAATGCCAGACCACATACTGCATCAATTACAACATCATGGCTGCGTAGAAGAAGGATCCGGGTACTGAAATGGCCAGCCTGCAGTCCAGATCTTTCACCCATAGAAAACATTTGGCGCATCATAAAGAGGAAGATGCAACAAAGAAGACCTAAGACAGTTGAGCAACTAGAAGCCTGTATTAGACAAGAATGGGACAACATTCCTATTCCTAAACTTGAGCAACTTGTCTCCTCAGTCCCCAGACGTTTGCAGACTGTTATTAAAAGAAGAGGGGATGCCACACAGTGGGAAACATGGCCTTGTCCCAATTTTTTTGAGATGTGTTGATGCCATGAAATTTAAAATCAACTTATTTTTTCCTTTAAAATGATACATTTTCTCAGTTTAAACATTTGATAAGTCATCTATGTTGTATTCTGAATAAAATATTGACATTTGAAACTTCCACATCATTGCATTCTGTTTTTATTCACAATTTGTACAGTGTCCCAACTTTTTTTGGAATCAGGTTTGTACACCCTTTCATGGAAACGGTATTCCCTGGTGGCTGTGTCCTCTTTCAGCAGGATAATGCGCCCTGCCACAACACAAAAATGGTCCAGGAATGGTTTGAGGAGCACAACAACGAGTCTGAGGTGTTGACTCGGCCTCCAAATTCCCCGGATCTCAATCCAATCGAGCATCTGTGGGATGTGCTGAACAAACAAGTCTGTTGTTTGTTCAAAAAGCCTTTTACTATGAATAGTTTTAAGTTTACTTTTACATTTACATTTACTATGGCCTTACTGTTATCTACAAGCTAGTTTGCTCTAAAACAATGACTAAATTCTCATTTAGAAGATATAAGCATTCAAAACTTACAGTCTCTCATTTCTGCCAATAAGGATCAATGATTTTGATGACATCAATCTGCAGTACAGTTTCTCAATACATTTTACGTCCAGTCAAATGCTATCTACAATCTGAAGCACCCCACCCCCTACATTATCAATAGATGTTGAAGCTGTGGTCACTTGTTTACACATTTACTATTTTCTACATGATGAATGGCACATAGTGCACTGTATAGGGAACGATTCATATTCAATGTAAATATGCTTTCCATTGGGACGAATTAAGTCTGGTTTCATGTTAGTGTCACTACAGCGTACACAGTCTGCTCTGGTCCAGAGACACGATAGCACAGAGCGGATAATATACACGAGACGGCGCAGACCAGAAAACATATCGGACCCATTTAAATTCTGCACAGAATGCTATATTTTAAAGCAATAGAAGGGAGCTCAAGAGCTATGGCCGAGCTGTGATATACACAAAATCTATTGGCTCTTTTAAAAAAGGGGAGGAGCTGTTCAATATGTCCTATCTTCCTGTTTTGGTGGAAATTACATTACATTGAATAATGCTGCACATTTTAGGGCACTTCAGTGGGCCTTTAAACCACCAACTAAAGCTCAGACTAGGTCAAGGTTGACCATTACTTCCAGTCTAATGGAATAATAATGCCACTGAGCTAACTAGTTCCACTTCAGCACTGACCTTGACTTGTTTCCAAGCTCTTCCTAAATTGGTTCGGGTTATATGTACGCACAAAGGCAACTCTGCGGATGGGCAAACTATTTAATTAAAACACAGATGCAAAACTCTTCTGGTACTGAATATGCTGCACTGGTGAAAGTGTTTCTTTTTATGCTCGTCTTTGACTGGGCAGCTGCATCTGATCTCCATGATAATTAAAGGGCAAGTACACTTGTCTGCTCATTAAATGGGTTCGCACCTGAATGCCAGGCACCGTGTTCACTGCCATAAGAGAATCGTCTCAGTGCTAAAAACAGTTGCAGACATTTTCATTATGGATTATTACTGCTTGGAAAAAAAAAAAAAAAAAAATAATAATAATAATAAAAAAAAAAAAATAATAATATATATATATATATATATATATATATATATATATATATATATATATATATATATATATATATATATATATATATATATAAGTTTAAGTGCAAACTAAAAGGCGCTAAAGCATTTCGACGCACATTAATTTAACCATGCACACTTATAGTTGACACCTAGATAATATTTAGCAAGCAAACTGTGAAACATAAGCTCGAGACCTCCCCACTCTTTCTCTCGCCTCCATCCACCCTAAATGTAAACGGGTGTTTTCTTCCCTCAACTGGATTTGAATTGGAAAAACAGTGGTGCATTTGTCACTGACAAAAATCCCACCCCTCTCTCCACAAGCTTTAACTACGAATCCTCCGGGGCGGTGATTTAGATAAATTGTTTTTCATTAAGCGCCAATAAACAGCCAGCCGAAACGCAGCCAGGATTTTGTTGGCCTTGGCCCCCGATTTTTACTGTTCATTATTGTTATAAGAAGATGGAAAAAGGCCTCTTGTGTCTGTTAGTGTCTCTGGGCTTGTCAGATGCAATTCATAGATTTTAGGGTCTAATCATTTTTCGTAATAGTGCATTGAGTAACAGCGTTTGTTATCGAAGGGAAATGACTCACGCATTACATCTAGAAGTTAACTTAATGCTCAGGAAGAACAACTTCCTGTACACTCTTAAATATAAAGGATACAAAAGTGGATTTCACACCAATTTTTGATTCCTCAAAGAAACTTTAAGTATTCTTTGATGATATTTTAATCATCTGAAGCATAAGCACTGTTGGTGGGTTCCCACCTTCCATAACATGTTGTTATGTTGTAATGATAAATATAACGGTAGAATTGTGTGTATTACAACCCGCCTGGACCCGATGTGAGATTCACCAATCAGAGAGGTTCCAGAATCTCAATAGATTTTTTTGATTCTTGTGTTTTTTCGTAATAAGTATTACTATTCTATAAATATATGCATAAAGACTCATTAAGACCTATACTGCTTTATACGAATTTACTTTTTCAGTGTGCATGCTCATAATCCATTATACACCGATTTATAAGTATCAATTAGTCAATCATATGGTTCCATGAATGGTCATTTTTATTTGTTAAATTGTATATCTCCTCAGCCATATGCATGGCATTTCTTATAGCAGATTGAAATTATAATTTTTTAAAAATGGTTTGCGTTATTGCACGCGACGCGTTAAAAGAAGAAACACTCTCAGTCACACTCTATGTTTGGTGTCATTTTGGAGTCTCCAATACAGTTTTCTGCCTGTTTACTTTGCTGGATATAGCAAGTGATGACAAAATGAATGTGTTTAATGAGATAAATGGCATATGCTTAATTTCATGATAAGTGTGTGATTAATAAAAATGTGAATCGATTGACAGCCCTAAGAACACAACATGGCTATTAATAATAATATATCAAATTATTTGACAGAATATTAAAAGTCACTGTAATAATATTATTATAACATTGCATATATAAATAATTATAAAATAATATAAATGTAATAACTTTTCTTATAATACAATATAGGTCTTAATGAGTCTTAATATATTTATAGAGTAGTAATACTTACTTATAAATAAGTATAAATGGGGCTATAATTCATTATACACATGGGTTTCAAAGTGTTACCAATTCTTTTTTGAATCCCTAAAAGTTGAGAAACTGCTGCTATAAAGAACATTTTGTGCACTGGAAATGTTCCATGGATGTTAAAGGTTCTTCATGGAACCATTTGCCTTTATCTTAAGAATGTGTAGTCAGATGTACTGGACTATTTTATTTGACAGTGTTCTCATAGAGCTAAGCATTACATGCTTGCACCAGCAGTTCCCATTTTACCCTGGAGATTAAATTAAGGGGTGGAGATCTTCACCCTTTACTGATATGATATATGGATATTAGATATGCTGTAATGGACAAGTAATAAAGTTCGAAAATTGCAAAAGTTTGCTACTTTTTTTAGTATGCGAAGGCAGAAAATTCTATAGTTTATATGTGGATCACAGTCAGATAATGTACTGTAGAGCTGCAATCTTCTTCACAGTCTATGGTCATGCTAAAAGACTGACTTGCATTTACATCAGCATCACTGGTAAGCCGGGCTCAGACTACCGGAGTTTCAGGCCGATTTATGTCCAATTTACCCAAATACACCCAATTTACCAACAAACATTTTGTCCAGGGCATTGGCCAGTTCTTATGTTCGCCCCAGATTATTTGGTAATGTGAGGCGTTCACAGAGAAAATCTTAAACCTACCAATCAGCTCACAGACACATCGGGGCCACCCCTACAATTTGATGTATATGATATATGTTTGATATTTAGGATTACAACCACAATAGCCAATGGTCTACAAGGAGACGGAAGTGATTTGAAATGGTAACCGCCAAACCACTTCCTCTACACTAAATATTAAATATAAAGGATACAAAAGTGAATTTCACAGCAATGCCATAGAATAACCATTTTTGTTTCCTCAAAGAAACTTTCAGTATTTTTTGATGATATTTCATATCATCTAAAGCATAGGCACTGATTTATGTTTCTGCCGGTGGTTTCCTACCTTCCATAACATGTCGTTATGTTGTAACGATAAATATAACGGTAGAATTGTAGAGCTTAGCCAATCAGAGTGGTTCCAGAATCTCAATTGATTTTTGATTGGTTAAAATTAATGGAGAATACTGATAATTTACCAGGTGATAAAACGTCTCATTACGTATGGTAATCCTCATTCCCTCTCAGTCGGTCACTCTCGACGTACGTCGATCCCATTTCGTTGGATCATCTCTGATATATGTCGAGAGTGACCGACTGAAAGGGAACGTCTCGGTTACATATGCTAACTCTCGTTCCTTGAAGGAGGGAATGGAGACATACGTCAGAGATGATCCGACGAAATGGGATGGTTATCTTAGCAAAATCTTGTAGTGTGTGATGTGCCATGATTTTCAAAGCTTGTAGTGTGTGCAGGTTTGAGATTCAAAATCTGTGAAGATTCTCCTTATGTGCGTTATGCAACCAGATTTAACAGTTGATTAAGATTTTAAAAATCCTGTAGTCTGAGCTTGGATTTAGTCTTTTATTATGTTTTCTGGGTGTATGGAAGTAAAATAATGCCAAATGTTTTTGAAACAAAAAAGCTTGTTGAATTGCACTACTTGAAAAAAATATGCATTGCATTAACCATGCTTGCATTTTAATGCATTGCATTTTTAGGGCTTGCATTTTTATGGGCTGAAATTCAGTATGGTTGTATATTTAAGATGTGAATACTTCAATTCAAAACATTTCAGACACATTTGCATTATTAAAAATTCAATAATCCATATTCAACTCTCAGATTTCTCTTCCAAAATATTCATTCTGTTTAAAAATACAACCTATAATATTCGACAGGCAATTTTTGGTCCATTATATTTCACTTTACAAATTCGCTTCCACAAATTCAGTGGTTCAAATTCGACAGAAAATTCAACAGTTCACATCCGGGAACTGCAGGAATAGCAGAAGATTACAGAGCATAATCTCCATCTGCTGTTAGTCCATCTCACCAGCAGGAGGTGCAAGCGGCTGTTGACGAAGGCCAGAGCAACGTGTAGAGAGAGTCATTCATTCATTAAATGGATTTAAATGGAGCAAGCCATACGTATTTGCGATGATTATAAGGGCCAGTATATTTATGGAAAAGGATAAAGACACAAAAGCCGTGTTTACATTTAAGTCTTCTTGGTTACTTTTGTACATGTAAGCAGCTTTCCCTACCGAATAGTCGTGCATTTAAGGACCGTCTCTAAAGTTGACGTGTTGACAACTATGACGTGTAAGCATGTTTCTAACTTCACTAGCATTTGAAAAGAATAACTTACAGTCATATAACCAACAGTAAAGTGTCCATGTAGGTGTCAGGCATGATGCAAACCTTTTACATTTTTTAAATTAAAGAAATTAGAAACGTGTATATGCATGTCGTATGTAACTTTAGAGACGGTCCCTAAATGTGCGACTATCGTCCAATGTCATTGTCAAGCTAACTTTATGCCAGTATATCACTGAGAAATGCTTAGTGTTAAACTTTGTGCATTATGTTCATATTCTGAGTCCACCTGCTTGCCTGTAGCCTATATAGTATAGCCTACATCCCCATTAAGGTGCAAGTTTGGTCTATTATATCACTGTCTGTATTAAGCTACTTTGTGTCCCGATGGCAGGGGAATCCTGGAGTATGATGCATCGAGGGAACCCCCAGTGGCCTACTGCAGCACAGCTGTGATATAAAGTTAAGGAAACTGAACAACTGAGAGAAATATACGTCTACCTCAGATGCAAAGTTTGATCTGTACGTCAGCATCGGGGAATAACATCATAATCTCGTTCATTGTAGAGAAAGCTGCTTACATGTACAAAGACTTAAATGTAAACTTTTGTGTCTTTATCAGCTTTTCCATAAATATACTGGCCCTGATAATCATCACAAATACATATGGCTTGCTTGTCTGGCTATCACCAGACCAAGCTCAGTTTAAGACTGAACATTGGTCTGGGGAGTCTGCTCTGTATTTTCTACTGCACAAGAGGCATGAAAAACGAGCATAATTCAAATGACTCTGTACGCAATTGGATAGTCCTTCAACCAATCAGACCACAAGAGGTGTGATCAACGGGCATAGTTCAAATGACTCTGTACGCAATTGGACAATCCTTCAAACAGTCAGACCACAAGAGGTGTGATCAACAGGCAACGACCCATCGCTTATCTACCTGTCATTGACTACGTTTACATGCTCCCTCATAATGCGATTATAATAAGACATTGACAATATTTAGATTAAACTTTACCTCATGTAAACACAATACTTTGATCAAACAAATGTGATTAAGCTCATAATTGTAGTAATCATAAACAGGCAATGTAAACGCCTTAATCGCATTATTACCGCTCTGACCAAAGTGCGCATGTGCGCGGACGTACACGGATACTGTGTGTTGTTCACACAACTTCATGAATGAACTTGGTGGCATTATTCTGAGGTTTTCTCTTCTCCAAATCACAACTTGCTGCGCAGTCTCTGCTCCATATCTTCATCTAGAACACGACGGCAGTAGGCAAACCATTGCGATGTTCATCACAGTACCGAATAATATCCAGTAAGCTTCATCCATAAAAATGTATTAAGAATTTGATGCGAGTAGATTAAAACAATGGACAGTAACATGGATACTGTATGCCTATCTGAGTATGGTATAACCATACTTAGCAAATAATCTGAATAATGAAAATTGCATGTAAACTGGAGTGAAGAGTTCTGCTCATGTCATGTAAACATATTACTCTAATTATTATAAATAGTCGCATTATTGGTGCACATGTAAACGTAGTCAGTGTGTTAAACACGCCAACAGCGCGTGATTGGTTCCCGCAAAAGTGTAACAGAAGCAGTAGAAATTAATGTACAGGTTTCCAGACTGAGCTGCAGGGTGAAATCAAATCACCGGCAGATCTGGGTTTACCCATTCTAATGGCTTTCTCCGTTTAAATCCATTTAATGAATGAATGACTCTCTCTACATGTTGCTCTGGCCTTCGTCAACAGACGCTTGCACCACCTGCTGGTGAGGTCGACTAACAGCAGATGGAGATTATGCTCTGTAATCTTTCCTGTAGCTCAAACAATAAGAGTGTGGCGCTAGCAACGCCAAAGTCATGGGTTCGATTCCCAGGGAAAGCAAGGACTGACAAAATGTAAAAATGTGTACTTTGAATGCAATGTAAGTCGCTTTGGATAAAAGCGTCTGCCAAATGCCTGAATATATAATATAATCTACTGCTATTCCTGCAGTTCCCGGATGTGAACTGTTGAATTTTCTGTCGAATTTTAACCACTGAATTTGTGGAAGCAAAATAAAATGGACCGAAAATTGCCTGTCGAATATTATAGGTTGTATTTTTAAACAGAATGAATATTTTGGAAGAGAAATCTGAGAGATGAATATGGATTATTGAATTTTTAATAATAAAAATGTGTGTGAAATGTTTTTGAACTGAAATATTCACATCTTAAATATACAAGCATGTTGAATTTCAGCCCATAATAATGCAAGCCCTAAAAATACAATGCATTAAAATGCAAGCACGGTTAATGCAATGCATATTTTTTTTCACATAATGCAATTCAACAAGCTTTTTTGTTTCAAAAACATTTGGCATTATTTTACTTCCATAGGGTGCATCAGAGTGACATCACATTAGAAAAACTAATCCCATTTACACCTCTATTTAGTACTGTCCATGCTAATACCAGGTGTAAATGGGGTCTGTGGGTCACGACTTGGCTGTACAGCAGGAAACCGCAAATCTGAGGTTAAACAGATACTGATGGATCATTAGCGGATAATTAAGTTTTCAAGCCATTAGAACATGACAACTGTGAACAAATACTTCTCGGCTGAACAAAGGAGTGAGGAGAGTTGCAAAGTACAATCAATAGGGTTGAGGGCTCTCTGTTATCTGCCGACACCCAGACGGCTACCATCCTGCAAACTAATCTACATGCAGCGCACAGTTAACGGCCCACACGTAGCCTCTCGCCACTGAATGAGATTGGCGCCAGCGCCGGTAAGGCAGTGTAAACAGCAGGAAAAGGACACAGAGTCTCAAATTAATCATGTCATGGCCGATCAACTGCGTTTTATAACAAATAGAGTGGTGGAAATATAAACAGACTCATTTGTCAGCGATCTTCGCATCAGCATGTAATCTCGTCTCCATCGAGAGTGCTAAAAGAGCCGCACGCAAAGCACTTTGGATTCTTGGCAAGTTCCCACTTAAGAGCTCAGACAGAGCTGCGGAAATGTCATGCCCATCTCTCAAATGGAAAAGTGTTGTGCTAAAGGTTAGGCCTAAACTTAGCCCTATTTGAAAATAGCCATGGGAGTCAATCCTTTTCTCTGGAACGGGACTGTGTTTGCCCACATAGTCAGGGAAATAAGCCAACACATTAATCCAGTTTGTGCATAGAGCCACTAAACAACAACAATACCTTCAGATGATGCACATTGTGCACTGTGTGTGTCAATTGTGCAGTTACAGTTCACAAAAGCAGAAGTAAACAAATATCTAGAGCTTTGCAAAGGCGACCATCCATCTGTTCTGACGGGAAATTGTACTAATGGGACCAATGAACAGTCTGAGGGCAGATAGGGACGGAAGTTTGAGATATGCTTGAAGGACAAGTATGATGCTGGATTATTTTGGGACAAATATGGGCTGTCTTTACATTTTCTTTCAAGAAACTGACACTTTTAATAAGCAAGGATACATTGAATTAAAAAAAACAAAAACAAACAAAAAACAGTAAAGGCATGCATAATGTATTAAAATGTTAATTAAATGCTGTCAAAACACTTCAAAACTTCCCATACTTCATTAACCAAGAAGAAGATTCAACAAGGCACTGGAAACATTCCTCTGAGATTTTGGTCCATTGACATGATAGCATCACGCTGTCGACTGCACATCCATTATGCGAATCTCCCATTCCACCACATTCCAAAGCTGCTCTATTGGATTGAGATCTGGTGACTGAGGTGGTTTGAGTTTAGTGAACTCACTGTCATGTTTGAGATGATTTGATCTTTGTGACATGGCATTATCCTGCTGGAAGTAGCCATCAGAAGATGAGTACACTGTGGTCATAAAGGGATGGAGATGGTCAGCTCGGCTGTGGCGTTTAAACAATGCTCAATTGATACTAAAAGGCCCAAAGTGTGTCAAGAACATATCTCACACACCATTACAAAACCAGCAGCCTGAACCGCTAAGACAAGGCAGGATGAATCCATGCGTTCATGTTGTTTACACTAAATTCTGACCCGGCTATCTGAATGTCGCAGAAGAAATTGAGTCTCATCAAACCAGGCAACATTTCTCCAATCTTCTATTGTCCAATTTTGGTGAACCCGTGTGAATTGTAGCCTCAGGTTCCTGTTCTCAGCTGACAGGAGTGGCACCGGTGTGTCTTCTGCTGCTGTAGCCCGTCTGCTTCAAGGTTCAACGTGTTGTGCATTCAGAGATGCTCTTCTGCAGACCTCAGTTGTAACGAGTGCTTATTTGACTCCCCAAACACCAATTAATGTTCATCAATAATGTGAGAATCAGACCCCTTATAAACCTATACTCAAATTAAATCAGCTCAATCAAGTCTGGTCATTCTCATCTGACCTCTGGCATCAACAAGACATTTTTGCCCATAGAAATGCCGCTCACTGGATGCATTCTCTATAAATCCTAGAGATGGTTGTGCGTGAAAATCTCAGTAGATCGGAAAACACTCAGACCAGCACGTCTGGCACCAACAACCATGCCACGTTCAAAGTCGATTAAAGGAATAGTTCACCTAAAAATGAAAATTATGTCATCATTTAATCCCTCTCAACTTGTTCCTAATCTGTATAAATGTCTTTGTTCTGCTGAACACAAAGGTAGATATTTGGTCGAATGTTTGTAACCAAGCAGATCTCAGCAGCCATTGACTATAATAGTGGGGGGAAAAAATACTATGGTAGTCAATGGCTGCCAAGATCGTCTTTCAAAAATATAAACAATCTTAGGGCCCTATTTTAATGATCTAAGCACGTGGTCTGAAGCGCATGGCACAGGTGCACTTAGTGTGTCCGAATCCACTTTTGCTAGTTTAACGACGGAATAAAAGATTGGCGAGCCAGGCGCATGGTCCAAAAGGGTTGTACATAGTCTCTTAATGAGTAATGGGTGTGTTTTGAATTTAACGTGCAATAAACCAATCAGAGTCTCATCTCCCATTCCCTTTAAAAGCCAGTTGCGCTTGCGCCATGGAAGATTTGCTATTTACATGGCGGAATTTGCAAGCGGAAAGACTGAGCGCTTCTCCAGAGAGGAATCCTTTTATTTTTAATATTTAAAAATGTGTGTGTGCTGCTGCACGTCTCTGTGTATGTAATAAGCAGAGTGTACAAGCGTTGTGCACCCATCTATAGGCGCATATTACTAACACACCCTTTAAACACAAAAAATACTGCACTATTGACTTTATACCAGAGTTTTGTTGGTCAAAGACCTCATTTTCAGACCAGCACGCCCATGGGTGAACAGATGGGCGCGAGTGCATTTGCTATTTAAACAGTGTGGTGCTGGACGTGAAAATGATAACTGCGTCAGGCTGAAACTAGCAAAAAACACTAGCAAAAACACTTGCAATGCGCCTGGCGTCGAATTGCGCCGGGTGTATGATAGGGCCCTTAATCTTAAACAATCGAACTGAGCTGAAAATATTTTAGCATAATGTTGGAAGTGCACATGCCACAAAGAAAATGTCTGATTATACATTAAAATTATTTTATGAACTATTTTTTAAAACTATTATAAATAAAACATATAATATAAAATAATACAATTAATATAATATAATATAATATAATATAATATAATATAATATAATATAATATAATATAATATAATATAATATAATATAATATAATATAATATAATATAATGCACAATGTTCAGGTGTGATTTTGGCTCATTATTCTAAGAATTGCTGGTTGTTCAGGTTAGTATATGATCTGTTTATAGGCTTTTGGAAAACAGAAAAGAATTATTTCAAAATAACTGGCTTTATTTGAAGTAGGGGAACATGGAGTCTCTCAAAGAGAAGAAAACAGAGAATAAGAGGCTGTAGGCGTCTTACCTTTCTCTTGTTGGTGGGGCAGACATAGAGGTAACTCAGTACGGTCTTGACTCCTACTTTATCATTCAGTCTCTCATAAGTGCTTCCATAATCAGTTGATCTGCAAATAGAAGCAACATTCTCAATATGACATTCATAAGGCATGTGTGTGTGTGTGGATATCAATGCTTCATTCATAACTTGGCCGAAATGAGTACATTCCTCAGTGAAATGAATCGAGATTGGAATTTGCGGACCTCAGCCGAACTCAAACGATTGAACAGATTTCTGCAAATTATATTCATGAGAGTGTTTCGCAGTTTTTTTGTTCTTTTTCCTGGCTATTTATATTTCCCTGATCCTCAGCTACGAGCAGAAAAGCTCGCTAAGACAAACACAATCTGCTGAGCATATGCTGAGCAATTCTGCCTTGTTCTACAGATAGCAAAACTAACATCATCCCGCAACCCCTGGGCATAACAGTGACAATGGATCCAGAGCATACGCGGATTTGTTTAGAAAGGCTAATGATATTTACAGTCTTGCAATGCAGACGTGAGTATGGACGGTAGGAACATGTCCCTAACAGAGATAAGAGGCTGTACCAGCTTTTCTAACCAATGTATAGAATGAACGTATTTTATTTCTCATAATAAAATGATGTGCAATGGAACATCAGAGGGGCTGAGAGGTGTCCGATCTGTGTGTTTATCATTGCAACCAAAACAACAGGTGCTATTGCTGAGAAAATATATTCTGAACTAGTAAGAAGCAGACAGGAGAAATATAGTTTGCTGAACTTTACAGGTCACACAAGGAGCAGTAAAAACAACACCATAACCCCAGTACAAATATATATTGAAAATCATTTTATAAAATCACATTGCATTTAAAGGTGCACTGCAAATGTTTTATTGTTGTTGTTGTTGCACTGTAAATAAATATTGTTGGTTTAATTAATTTTGAGTTGATTTGAAATAAAAAATGTGAGGTTTTTGTGTACTTGAAAAACCCACAGTCCTTGTCAACTCTACAAAATCCACTTCTGTATCCTCTTCCTGAGATTTGTATTTGTCAAAAGCTTAATAGAGAGATTTTGGAGTGCCCACATCACTTTGATTTCCTTTTCCTGAACTCACTCTCCCCTCCAAACCCTCATTTTATCTCACCAAATCTGTCTTTCCATTCCTGCCATCTCTATTTTTGCCTCCACCTCTCTTGTTCTCCTGAGTGTTGCCTATTTCAACTGAGTAAAATATGCCTGTGGCCAATGTCTCGCCCACCAATTTCTCTCTCTTATTCAGCCTCTGTGTGGGAATATAACATTCTTTAACACTACACGCAAATATATATTTGCTATTTAAGCCTTTAAGAAGGAATAGTTCATCCAAAAATATCAATTCTGTCATCATTTACTCACCCCCATGACACTCTAAACACCGTATGAATTTCTTTCTTCCGAGGAACACAAAAGGTGGATTTTTGAAGAACATCCTGGCCTGATTCTTTCAAAATAACTGACAAGTCTCATTCAAATGTTGTATATGCCACACAAAAGCTACACCAAAAAATAAAGGTTCTTTATTGGCATTGATGGTTCCATGAAGAACATTTAAAATCCATGGAAACTTTTCATTGTTTAAAATGTTCTTTATAGTGGAAAATGTTCTTTAGATCTTTAAAATCTTCTTCAAATTTAAAGTGGTTCTTTGGAACATTCTTTGGGGAACCAAAAATGGTTATTCTAATGAATCGCTATAAAAAACATAGATGGAGTAGATCGAGTCCTTCAACACCCCTAATGCTATAATCCTGTAGCTCGTGCTGGGTTGACATTTCATTAGGTAACATTAGGCGGTTTTGATTTATAGTCTGTTTAATGTTGATGATCGCATTATTTTATGCATCTCATTGTAACGTTGTTTGTTCGAATGGGAAGGAGGAGGTGGGAACCGGCGAACATTTAAAGACTTTAATAAAATAAATAAACACAAAATGAAAGTAAAAACGCAGGCAGTCCCTCATGGACGGCTGCCGCAAACACATACTCAAACGTAAACAAAACGCAACGTAAATTCCAGGCCTGGTCCTCTCTCGTCTTGCACTGTCGTCGCTCCTCCTTTTTGCTCCAGTCACTCCTCCATGAGACGAGACCGGTGTGGCGCGCAGCTGGCGCTCATTACCACTCGCCATAGGCCTGCTCTCCTGGTCCCTTGCCTCGCTGCTTGCCACACACCCCCCAATGCCCTTTGCAGGCCGGGGGGCACTCCAGAGACTGCGCTCTACTCCCCCCTCCCCCTCCTCCTCCGGGGGGCCGATCATGGCGGCCACGGTACCTGGGAGTAAGGACAGAGAGGCGAGAGAAACGGAGCAAGGAGCATGAGGAGCAACAGAACGAGAGAGGGGGGAGAGGAGAAAAGAAAAAAAGGGGGAAAAAATTCTGGTCCAGTTTCCGGACACACTGCCGCTCGGTCTTCAGCTAGCCAAGAGGCTCTTCCTCGCGGTGCCATGTGATGGCACTGGATGCTTGGTGGATGGTTCGATCCTCCTCCGCCCCCTGGCGGCCGGCTGTGACTCCTCCTACTGAGGGAGCCAGCAGCGAGTCCCGCGCTCCCTGCTCCTCCCCTAAATGGCGGACGGCAGCAGGATCCGGCTTACAGCAAGCGTCGGCGACTCCTCCGCTCCCTCTTGGACGGCAGCCACCCCACCTCGACCCAGGGGCACAGCAGTGAGTTCTCCGTCCCACCGGTCTTCACTCGCTCCAGCACCATCACCTCGGGCCTTCCTTCATCCGCGCTGCCCGAACTCCTCAGCACCGCAATCCCCCTCAGCAGCGAGGGCTTTCTGTGACAGCATGTCCCTCCTTCCTCCCAGGTTTTCGGCACCAATGTAACCAATGTTTGTTCGTATGGGAAGAAGGAAGTGGGAACAGGCAAACATTTAAAGACTTTAATAAAATAAATAGACACAAAATTAAAGTAAAAACGCAGGCAGCCCATCATGGACGGCTGCCACAAACACATACTCAAACGTAAACAAAACACAGCGTAAATTCCAGGCCTGGTCCTCTCTCATCTTGCACTGTTGTTGCTCCTCCTTTTATGCTCTCATCACTCCTCCATGAGACCAGTGTGGCGCACAGCTGGCGCTCATTACCAATCGGCCCGCTCTCATGGTCCCTCGCCTCGCTGCTTGCCACACTCACATTCTATTGCTTGTTTCTGTTTGGTTTTTTCCTCTGTTTTGATCAGAAGATTTAGTACTCTTTCAGAAATGTGTCATAGCGCCCGTATAATAGTGAAAACACGGAAAGACAAACATTTTGTCAATGGCGGGAAAGTGTTGTCTCACAAATGACAGAAATTTCCATCAATTCCGGGGAAAGAGTTAGGAGTTTAACAGATTTAAATTCATTTCTCACACAAAGCTATTGTTTAAGTCTTAAGTAACTGTAACATTTGACAAAAAAATCTGCATCCTTTTTGAAGCTTGTTTCTTCTTTTTTTTTTTTTTAAATATGACTCAGTGAAATGTGGCACATGTCATGTAACATTATGTTTTTGTTTAAACTACTTGTGAGCAAGTTAAAGTTGGAAAATATCACACGACAGCCTCACAAAAAAAACTTCACATTCTGTGGGGACCAACACAAAGCAAATAATGTATGCTCTCCCAATGACTTGCATGTAAAATATAGCCAAAGAAAAAGCAAGTGAATAGGACCAGCTTCTCACGTCTGAATAATTTAGTAGGAGAAACGAGCTGTTAGCCAACACAATCCGCCCCGAATCTCAATACTTCTCCATCACGTTAGCTTGCTGTTCACAGCAGTAGTGCAGAGACGATAGTGTTTTCAACACCATCACTGACCCCATAGCAAAGTGACAGTCTCAGAAACACAGATGGAGGCACATCCCACACACCGCTTCCAAACAGAGGCAATCTAATTTGAGGCACCTTGAAGGATTCCCATTTTCCATCGCTCAATTCCTTTTTGCCTCTTCCTAGGAGCGGGTCCCCACACCAATAGGGCAGTAATGGATTTCAGTGAAATTACAATGCAATCTTCCCTTTACTGTTTTATTCGTGAAAAGAAAATAAAGGCATAAGGATTATTCACAGTAAAGAGACCATCACTTTATCTAGATATAAATGTAAAAGGAAGGTGAAGTGAGAAATAAACAAAGGAAAAATACACAGTAAACTCCATAGAGCTAGGTGATAGGATGGTGTATATACTGTGCAATGGTTGAAAAGTATCAATGGGTAGATCGATTCTTTAGTATCCAAAGAAATCTGAGCCACATCCATATTATAGTCATAGTATTATTGTTTTTGCACTGATGCCAGGTTTATCATTTAATGTGATATTTATGTTTGAATCCATTTACTTGAAAATAAATAAATAAAATGTAAACAAATAAAAATGCAAATAAAATAAAAATAAATAAAATGCCCTACTTTTTAGGATGTAAATAGTGGATTTTCATGGCATTTTGAAAATCAATCTACTGAAAATAAATAAATAAATAAATAAATAAATAAATAAATAAATAAATAAATAAATAAATAAATAAATAAATAAATATGCATGGCACCTTTAATAAATACAATTTTTGGGATGCAAAATCATAGTATTTTTAATGGCACTACACCAGAAAAAAAGAGGCACAATAGCAAGTGACTCATGAAAATAAGAAAATAAATAAATAAATAAATAAATAAATAAATAAATAAATAAATAAATAAATAAATAAATAAATAAATAAATAAATAAATAAATAAATAATACAAAAATTGCATTAATAATGAAGTTTTTAGGATGCAAAATCATACTATTTTTAATGGCACTCCACCAGAAAAAAGAGGCACAATAGCAAGTGACTCATGAAAATAAGAAACTAAACAAACAAACAAACAAACAAACAAACAAATAAATAAAATTGCATTAATAAATGAAGTTTTTAGTATGCAAAATCATAGTATTTTTAATGGCACTCCACCAGAAAAAAAAAGAGGCACAATAGCAAGTGACTCATGAAAATAAGAAACTAAACAAACAAAAATAAATAAATAAATAAATAAACAAATGATCAAACAAGCAAATGAATGAATACATAAATAAATACATAAATTGCATGGCACCTTTAATAAATACTTTTTCCTGCAGTTTTTAGGATGTAAATAGAGTGATTTTCATGGCACTTTGAAAATAAACAAACAAACAAACAAACAAACAAACAAATAAATAAATAAATAAATAAATAAATAAATAAATAAATAAATAAATAAATAAATAAATAAATAAACCAGACAAAAATATTGTATTATATAGAGGAAAATATAGAGGAAGAAGTGTTCTGCTTGAGACTACTTTCATATATTTCAGTAAAAGATGAATCCCATAAATTGATTCAAAAAAAAAAAAAAAAGAAAAGGAAAATGAAGTTGAATTATGAAGGTGTGAGCCAATGAGAGTAACCTGCCAAAAGTGGTGTGACAGTTTCCTTCATTTGTATGTCATTCTTTAGACCCTCATGACAAGAGATGTTTATAATGTTTTCCTTGCACACAGCTAAAAAAGATGTGGTTTGTCATGTTATTCAATTATTCAATTCCCACCAGAAGAGCTCTGTCGAGATGGCTGGTATAATTATGTTTATACACCTGCTCGCGAGTTTGGAGAATTCCGTCTGGGACTTTAGAAAACCATTAAGAATAACCAAACATCAAAAAACAGTAGGTTAGGAGAAAAACACAAGTCAGAGACTTAAAAGACCAATAAAAGCAAATGCCTGAAGCAGTGGCAACATTAACACGGCCTAAAAACACAGCATGGACTTTTTCCAGCCTTCCAGGAGAGAAATGAATGCTGTGAAAAAGCACTGCATCAAAATCCCAGTGTGAATTTAAGGTCGGAAAATAAAAAGGGACTTTGTTCTGCGGTGGCTAATGTGTGTGAATGTTTCACACCGAAAGCCACGGGGATGGGCACACTTTGGTGAAATATAGGCAATAGCTGTAAGGCACATTTTGCGTCTCATATGGTATCACTGTACCTTGTCTTCCATTTTCACGTTGAAGATTGGAAAGCACATCTGGGAAATATGGCATTTCAACAGAAAAATAAACTATTTTTCGATCTGAGCACATGGTCTGAAGCGCATGGCGCAGGTGCACATAGGGCGTGTCCGAATACTCTTTTGCTATGAAAAAACAGTTGGCACGCCAGGCACATGGTCCAAAAGGGTTGTACCTAGTCTCTTAATGAGTAATGGGTGTGTTTTGGGCATAACATGCTATAAAGCAATCAGAGTCTCATCTCCCATTCCCTTTAAAAGCCAGTTGCACTCGCACCATGGCGGGGAATTTGTGAGCAGAAAGACTGAACGCTTCTCCAGAGAGGAATCCTTTTATTTTTTATTATTTAAAAATGTGTGTGTGCTGCTGCGCGTCCCTGTGTGTGTAATAAGCAGAGTGTATGCATGTTGTGCACCTGCCTATAGGCACATATTACTAACACATCCTTTAAATAACACAAAAAATACTGTGTCATTGACTTTAGACCAGGTTTTTGTTGGTCAATGAACACACCTCGTTTCCAGCACACCTATGGGCGAAAAGATGGGCGCGAGTGCATTTGCTATTTAAACAACGTGGTGCTGGACATGAAAATGATAACTGCGTCTGGCTGAAACTAGCAAAAAACACTTGCGACGCGCCGGCCGTCACATTGCGCTGGGTGTTTGATAGGGTACTTTGTGGTCTACAATGTGGAGACACCCAATGCCAAGATGTGATTTCCGACGTTTGACCATGTGTCATCTTTGTTTCTGTGAAAATGGGTTTAGTCCTCTGAATCTGGAAGTGCACAACAACATGAAACACAACGCAAACTTTCAGTGAATGTAGGAAACATGGGAGAGGGGGACAAAGGCATGGAGAGAACGTCAAAATGAGAGGATTGGTGGCCAGGTATCACGTTAGGGATTGTCTGTGAGGAGAAGCCAGATGGTGAGGCAGTAAAGTAGAACAATGTGGAGGCATGTGCACCAGGCTCCAGGGATGGCAAAAGAACAATGAACACAGCAGAGAACTTCAAAAACAAGCCAAGAGAGGCTGAACCTCCTCAAAATTTCAGTCAAAATACACGGAACAACCAAGGTTGTAACGTTAACCGTTGTTTTAATCAAATCCTTACTAATGTACAGTATGACTTTAATGCATATAATGTATACAAAATTATTTTGTTTGATATTTTTTGATATTCTTTCATGTGCAGAGGACTTGGCCCTAGGCGTGTGAAATCACGAAATCCGAATGAGCCCGACTGATGTGTAAATTGACCAGAATGAATATGCAAATGGTATAATGTCATTTATTTCCAGAGCCTGAAAAAGGCAAAAGGGAGAAGAAATGAGATTCCCCTCCTTTCTGTATAAATAACTAATTGCTATCAGTGATGAACTTTCAAACTAGTTAGCTTTCAATATCACTTCAGTGCGTCATCAAGCCTGCTCGTGGTTAACAGAACAAGTGTAGAAAAGCCAAACAGAGACTAGTAACTTGACATAAATTATAAAGGAGTCCGAATTATGGAAGGATTTCAAAAGAAGTCAGTGATTGTACGACAGAGCCATGTATAAATTTGCAGTAATGCAGAAGCATTACTAATGTTTATAATGATCATAGTTTGGCGATTATAAATTACGGAGTGTCTATTTACACTAAGGGCCCTATCATACACCTGGTGCAAGTGTTTTTTGCTAGTTTCAGCCCGACACAGTTATCATTTTCACGTCCAGTGCCACATTGTTTAAATAGCAAATGCACTCTCGCCCATGGCATGTTCAGGCACATTGTTGGCGCGTTGCTATTTTGAGGCAACTGAAAACGACTGCGCCACTGACCAACAAAAACCTGTTCTAGAGTCAATAGCGCAGTATTTTTTGTGTTATTTAAAGGGTGTGTTAGTAATATGCGCCTATAGGCGGGTGCACAACGCACTTACACTCAGCTTATTACACACTCAGAGACGTGTAGCAGCACACAATTATTTTTTAAATATTAAAAATAAAAGGATTCCCCTCTTTCCGCTCGCAAATTCCACCATGCAAATAGCGAATCCGCCATGGCGCAAGCGCAGCTGGCTTTTAAAGGGAATGGGAGATGAGACTCTAATTGGTTTATTCCACGTTAAACCCAAAACACACCCATAGTACAATCCTTTTGGACCATTCGCCTGGCGCGCAGGCCGCTTTTTTCCGTCATTAAACTAGTAAAAGAAGATTCGGACACACCCTAAGTGCACCTGCGCCATGCGCTTCAGACCATGCAATCAGAACGTTAAAATAGGGCCCTATGTGCAAATAGTGTGCCTTGTTGGCAAGCGCTATTTACACTAGCAATGCCTGGTTGGGTCACACAAGATTAAAAAAGACACACGTGTTGTGTGCAGTGAAGTAGCCAGTAAAGCGCAAGGCGCATGGAACTAGGTTTTGACGCGATCAACTCTGGGTCGAATCCACTCGCTCTTCTAACTCTTCCCATCACATATCACATCGGAAAGGCATTTACTTTCAATAAAAATGTATTGGGTAGGGTTAGGGGTAGGTGTAGGGAGGGATTTTAGTGTCCCATTAAGGCGGCATCCATTTAAACATTTTAATAAATATAATAATTTACACTCTATGTTATTATTGCATCCTGTTAATGTACAACAATACTGAGCTGCAAATAGTATGTATCTGTCAAAATAAAGTATAAATATCATCTAATTACTATTTACACATATTACAAAGAACTGCCACTTTTACATGGTGTAAATAGAACATAGCCTATCACTATTTTCACTTAGTAATAGTGTAAATAACATCTATTGCTAATAGCCACTGCCTATAATTTATTATTGTTACACTGTCTTTAAGGGAAGCAACATGACTAAATACAGACTGATTATAATTAACGAAGCTGTTATATATCTAAGCTATTTATACACCCACAACAGGCACTTACAGTGTAAACAGCTTTATTAATTATAATCATGACAAATGTATACTTTAATTAATCAATAATGCATTTAATTAATGTGACAAAGACAGTAAATACTTTTATAATTTATAATATTTATAACTTTTGAATGGCAGTATATGGAACTCTCACGATCTCGCTGTTGCCAATAGAGTCCAATTAGTAAAAGAGTGAAAGATCTGGACGCGTCAACGTTCCTAGTGTAGACATGATGCAGGATGTACGTTTGATGAATATTATCAGCCTCTCTGGAAACTTCCCTCATGGAACAGCATTACTCATCAAGACAAACTCCCAAAGATCTAGTTTAGACCTCTGTGATTGCACCTAAAAATACAGAAATGGTTCCTGATCTGCCCCCTGAATGCACACAGCTCTACTTCACTGATGCCAGCTGGCCACTTTCCAGCAGATAGTGTCCGTATTTGCTCTGATAACAGTGGACAAAAAACACAAAGGTGTAGACAGCAGTGGAAAATGAAAGGAAGGGAAAGATACCTACTGGATCAATTGCTTGGCCTTATATTCCCCAGGGAGGCTTGAAAAGAATTGTGAATGGAAACATTTTTTCTTGCTTGAACTTATGCTAGTAAGATGAGACTGGAGAGACCTGAATCTCTCTCGCTTTAGCAACCCTGGGGCTAAAGTGAGCCTGGAGGATGGCAATACACATTCAGTATTGTTTGGCTGTGTGGGAACAAAGGCGGAAATAGAACACGGGCAAAACGCAGGAACGACGCATCACTGCTGGTTTTAAGATTCTGTTGTAATATATTATGCCGGTTGAAATCACTGGCGGAGGAAGTTTGTGTGTGAGGTGATGGTTAATCTGACTCCAGGCTGCCGACGCTGACATAAATCAAGCATCTGCACTGACAGACTACCTGTGTGTTGGTTTGGGGCAGAGAGACAAGACAGGAAGACTTGATTTGAACAGGAATCTGTTACTGACAACCTAACCAGGGTTGTAACCACCATAGACAGACATGTGGTCAAATTCCCCCCAATAATTAGAAATGGCCAAATTGTCGTTGAAAATGCACTGCTCTACTGTACGCAGCGCTCTGTTTGTTGTTAGGATGACAAAAAGGTTTAAAAGTCAAATTTTTAGTCTGGTTTGCCTCAGGTTTAACGACGCTCGTCAATGTCAGAATGATTGAGATGGCCAATCAAATCAAAGTAGGCGGGGTTTACGTTCTCTTTTGGCTCGTGCACAGTCTTCACACACAGACGAGCGCGTCAACCTATCGCTCAATGCCGTTGTGGAGACCACTGATGCACATCTTTGGGAAGCCTATCTATCACAAGACCAGAGGCTATTCAAAGGCTATTTGCAGATCTCTGTATTTATTCACTATCGTGAAGAATCTCGGGAATAACAATATATTGTATTATAGACATAGTAGATGTAACATTACATTAAACATGAGTTTTCAATGTACTATTGAAATTGATTTCTGGACATTGTTATGTTATTTATTTATTTATTTTCTACTATTGTTATTGTACATATCTGATATAGCATTGTATTACCAACCCCACCCTCACACACACACACACACACACACACACACACACACACACTCCTGTCCCACCCTCTTTTTAAAACAAAGTTACGCATCTGTTTCGACATAGGCATACAAATAGTTTGCATATTTTAACTAACTAACTAACTAACTAACTAACTAACTAACTAACTAACTAACTAACTAACTAACTAACTGTCTTTAAAAGTGAGTAATTGAATCATAGATTAATTTAGGGAAAAAAATATGACTGTGTTTATGAGTGTTAAATTATTAATTCAGCCATATGTTAAAATGTTTTGATTAATTCAGTTACTAAACACCATTGACTCTGTTGCTCATCCAGCTGGAAATATCTGTCTAAAATATAAGTCCTCAGTGAGATTTTTAAATGTTTTTGAAAGAATTGTAGCAAATTAGCTCAAAGGTGAAATTTTAATAATTAATCATAACTTGTTATAACTAATTATAAATATTTGGATCAGTTGATTGGATTAACTTGATGTAGCTGAATTAATATTACAATTAATCAGATCATCCAGCGAGCACTCATTATTGATAGTCTATCCATTCTCAGAAAGGATATTTTTCGTGGTCACAGAAAAAAAACCTTAGCATGTACAGCATTTAGAGCATGTAGCATAATCAGGAATTGTTCAAGTGACATTAATTTGCAGGCAGAATCAGAACCAGGGAACTCATATGTACTGTATTAACTAAATCAAAAACACATACACACAAATCACACATACATGGGAAACGGAAAAGTGAAAGTACGTTTTAAGCACGTTTGTTAACAAAGGGGTTCTGGATTGGGTGTTGATGCAGAAACTATTAAAGATTCTTGTAATACTAATATGTTGCATTGGTATCAACATATAATATACAAGATCATGTAGGTCATCAAAGTGATGTTTTATTAACACATTTCGGGAGGAGCACGTTCAAATAATTAAACCCAATTAAACACAAGTGGAGCATGTCAGATAATTAAACCTAATTAAACACAAGTGGAGCACATTAAAATAATCAATCTAATCAATGATAAGAGGTGTATATATACCGCAGATTTACCTTCTTCTATTACAGTTTTTTAGTATCCCTCCACCACCCCATCTCCTGATTTTGATTTAATAAACTCTTATTAGATGTCAACACAATCCATAATACAATGCAGTCTAGTTCCAGACTATCTCTATCACAGGGGGATACTCTGTGTTCGGGCCAAAATTCCTCCCTTGGAGCCCTACCCAGGACAGCATGCCAAATACACATAATCTATACTCTATTAATTTGATGTAAGTGTGAACTCGTGAAATACACATTCGTAGATACCAAGAATGATATATATCTTGATTAATAACACATTCGTTCCAGGATTGATACATAGGCAAAATCATTATAAAAGAATGTATGATCACATAGGAAATGGAATACATGATTGTCCATGACTCAAGTGATTATACAACTAATTAGGAAAGGGTACATTATCTAATAATTCCATCATAAGGCA
Organism: Paracanthobrama guichenoti; assembly: GCA_018749465.1. Classification (NCBI taxonomy): domain Eukaryota; kingdom Metazoa; phylum Chordata; class Actinopteri; order Cypriniformes; family Gobionidae; genus Paracanthobrama; species Paracanthobrama guichenoti. Next base: position 38,209,013 of record CM031943.1, read on the forward strand.
TGCATAGAACAAAATACAATACAAGAGACAAAATGCATGTTCATTTATTGAAAAGTTTGTTTAAATTAACGCAGAAAAGTTTCATGGACTTTATGTGTCTTTCCTATGGCCATTTCTTCACAGCAATAAAACTTATCAGATGGTAGCCCTGGTAACTGAGACCTTTTCTGCACTAGCTAGTTGCTCTTTCTGGGGACGGTTCATGGACCTCAGAGTGGGTTTTAAAGATTATGGGCCCTATTTTTCCGATTTGAGCACATGGTCTGAAGCGCATGGCGAAGGCAGGGCCATAACTACATTGAGGGGGACAAGTAATAAAAAAAAAAATATTCCAATCAATCGCGGGTGGATGAGAGATAAATCATTGTGTTTGTTTGATAAAGATGTTTTGCGAGCCCTGTGAGAGAATCATTTCCTGTTGCCACTTTCAAAACAATCCCTCCCTCACGTGAACTGACAGGGGAGCAGAAGCTCATTAAATATGCAAATCTATCCAATCCTAGCCGTGGGCGTTTACTTCCAAGTCTTCAGTGCGGCACGCCCATAAAAACCAAGCGTTCAGGAGAGCGTCTCAAAACCAGGGTAGAAAATAGCCTATTACTTATTCATTATGATGTTTTTGAATGTAAAAACCACATGAACGTCATAAGTTGACCTCAGACAACAGTATGAAAAAAAAAAAAGCAAGTTCATGACCCCTTTAATATTTTTATAGAAACAGCATTTATTTAGATTTTTGTTTTGTTTTGTGTGTTAAAAATGTAAAAAAAAAAAAAAAAAAAAAAAAAAAAAAAAATCCAATTTCCAATTGAATGCATCCTTGCCGATTAAAAGTATACACTTCTTTTTAAAAGTATTAATTTCAGCACCATTAACGATACCTCAAAATTGTGCAGCTTGTTCAGGCAAGGTGTGTTTTTCTAAGCAACTTGGTGGATGAGGAGTAAGAAAAAGCCATTATACTTATATTAAAAAAGAAGGACCTAAGCTATAAGGACCAAGATTTTATAAATACTTAAGCTTTGTTGAACAAACTACCTAGAAACCATCCAGAACAACCACCTAGCGACTCACTAGAAACCACAAGGAACATTCTAATATAGTTCGTACCACTCTTAAACCCTTTTTGTTCAAAAATCAGGTTGAAAATATAGGCTGCTGTTTTCTGAGGATGCCACCGGGGCAGAACAATATTAAAGGAGGATAACAGTGATGGGAAAGAAAACAGGGAGTTTTGCTGACACTTGATATATCTGACAGCTAGAACATGTTGTGTTATAAAGACTAAAGCCTCCTGCACACGCTTGAGCCTCACTGTATAGATCCCTCCATTTATTCTCTCACTAGTAATTTGTGCATGTTGTTTGGAAAACTTTGGTAATGACTGTTAGCATCAAGCTGTCAGAATGGAATACTTGCACGGGAGTAACACACTTTTGTTCATTTTTTTAAATCCTATTGTTGCATCACTACAATTCCATCAGAGAGCTCAACCAGACTTGACTTCACACCCAGATGCATGACTGAAAGTTTTATGATGACTATAAAAATCCATTCTGCTAAGCCGAGACGAGGAGGGTGGAGACATGACGGATGTGTTTGCTATCAAGGTGTCCAAGGAAAAGGTAGTAAATAAAATTTTCATAATCTGGATTTCATCAGCAAGCTTATCTCAGTAGGAAGAGAGCTTTTGCACATGCTCTCGTTGTGTTAAATGCTGGAATATACATTCACACCAATACTTTTACCTATCAATACTTTAAAAATGTTAGTCATTTTATTAAAAAAAGTTAACTGTAAATTACCTTACCAAATCATTGTTATCACAAATAGTTATCGTTAATCAAATTAAAGCTGAAATAAAATAAAATATGAATATTAGATACCTTAACTTAAAATAAGTTGAAGTACTAAAATGAAGATAAAATTCATTCAAATTAATTTAAAACAAGAAATATAAAAATAAAGCAAATAAAAATACAACATCTTATAGACTTGATGATAGATAGATAGATGGACGGATGGACGGACGGACGGACGAACGGACAGATAGATAGATAGAGGGGAAAAAGGAATGCAATAATTTACAAAACTCATAAACTTATATTTTATTCACAATAGAATATAGATAACATATCAATGTTGAAAGTGAGACATTTTGAAATGTCATGCCAAATATTGGCTCATTTTGGATTTCATGAGAGCTACACATTCCAAAAAAGTTGGGACAGGTAGCAATAAGAGGCCGGAAAAGTTAAATGTATAGCTGGAGGACCAATTAGCAACTTATTAGGTTGATTGGCAACATGATTGGGTATAAAATGAGCCAAGGCTCATTTAAAATGGACTGTGGCAAAGTGGAAAACTGTTCTGTGGTCAGATGAATCAAAGTTTGAAGTTCTTTTTGGAAAACCGGGACGCCATGTCATCCGGACTAAAGAGGACAAGGACAACCCAAGTTGTTATCAGCGCTCAGTTCAGAAGCCTGCATCTCTGATGGTATGGGGTTGCATGAGTGTGTGTGGCATGGGCAGCTTACACATCTGGAAAGGCACCATCAATGCTGAAAGGTATATCCGAGTTCTCTTTCAGGGAAGACCTTGCATTTTCCAACATGACAATGCCAGACCACATACTGCATCAATTACAACATCATGGCTGCGTAGAAGAAGGATCCGGGTACTGAAATGGCCAGCCTGCAGTCAAGATCTTTCACCCATAGAAAACATTTGGCGCATTATAAAGAGGAAGATCGACAAAGAAGACCTAAGACAGTTGAGCAACTAGAAGCCTGTATTAGACAAGAATGGGACAACATTCCTATTCCTAAACTTGAGCAACTTGTCTCCTCAGTCCCCAGACGTTTGCAAACTGTTATAAAAAGAAGAGGGGATGCCACACAGTGGGAAACATGGCCTTGTCCCAACTTTTTCGGGATGTGTTGATGCCATGAAATTTAAAATAAACTTATTTTTCTAATTTTCTCAGTTTAAACATTTGATATGTCATCTATGTTGTATACTGAATAAAATATTGAAATTTTAAACTTCCACATCATTGCATTCCGTTTTGGATGGATGGATGGATGGATGTTTCATGTTACATGTTGTATTGTTTATTGCATTATTTCAGCATTGTGTGTTAATATATTGTTCATGGAAATGTCAGTGTAAACATATGTAACTTCCTCACTGAAACTGCACAAATACTTTCTGTGTGCAAGTCTCAAAGGAAGAAATACACACAAGGTGAAGTTACTCCACAAATTGAGTCTAATTCAGTCTATTACAATTGGTTCCCCTGCACTTATTTTGGCAATCCGTGACAGTGGATCAGAGAGAAATGTCATAGGCGGTCGTTTAGTCTGTCACCCAAAAACGGTAGGTGTGAAACCCTCATCCAAAATCGAGTTGGCTAGCGGGGCGCCGCCTTAAGCAATTTCCTCACGAAACTGCGACAAAGACAAACGTATATATCCTCACACACACAAAGACGCTTTCAATCTGGCACAAGTATACACCTTTCAATTTCCTCTCAGACACACAGCAGAGACAATCACACACGCTCACACAATTCAGGCCTCAGGCAGACTGTCAGCGGCAGCATCTCTGCTCTAATAACAGAGCTCATTGAAGCATAATTGAAAATGACTTTGGAGAATTGCCACATTAAGGGAGCATGGTGGATATCTGCAGGTGTTGAGGAGAATTGTGTTTGAGAAAAAATAGACTGAGAGAGAGAAAGAGATGAAAGCAGTGCAGGGGTTTCCCAACAGACGCAGAGAAGGGAGGAACGGAAAGGGATGGAGAGTGGATAAATAATAGAACTCGAGCATTTACATTTATAGACGGCCCGCAATTGGCGAGGACGTTCCCTTCTCTACCGTCATGCTCTGTAGGTGACCTCAAGAAATGAGACACATCTTTCAGGGGAGAGATAGAGAGAGGTGAGATGGGGAGAAGAGGAAAACGATGCACAGATTGCAAAAACCACAGTTCTCCTGCAGATGTACATTTGCAAGGTCTTTCAAAGAGACGGAAGGATGTCTAGTATGAATGTTGAGGCAAAGCTCTTCACGCTGACAACACAAAGGTCAGAGAGCTCTAAAAACAAAATACTAAAGCACAGGGACCAAAATAATTCATACAAATGCAAAAAAAAGTGAGCAGACTAGAAGCAAAAAAACTAAAGTAGGTCGGGACGAGCATGTACACAAAAAAAACACTATTTAGAAATGGCTAGTAAACGTCACAAAAATGACAAAGAAACAGCAAGTAACACATTGAATTAAACATGACATTCTGTATAAAAACCGAAATAGTATTCATTTGTAAAACCTAGTCCAATAATTGTTTTATGTAAAAGTTTAAAAAAATAATTTTTTTGCAGTTGAAGGGGTGCAAACTCCCTTTATTCACTACAAGCAGAAATAAACTTACCACGGGTCGTGACCCTTACTTTAGAATCTGTAAAAGATCAATTAAATACAATTTGTACATTATAAAATGCATGTTAAGGACAAAAGGTCATGCAAGATACATTACAAATGCCTGTCTTTTATTTACCCAAATCAAAATTCAACACCACACTCTGTTCAGTTCAAAGGTCTGGGGCAGTTTCTTGACTTACAGGTCAAAATGCCAGAGGTTGTTTGTTGCTCTCTCGCAGCCAGAGCTTTGAGTTATGGGATAACGGGATATAGTCGGATTCACATTGCAGCTTATTCCTATCAAGAACCTACTTAAAGGTGTGAGGGGGTGGGGGATGGAATGCTGTTTCATGAATACTGAGCTTTTTACACTGTTAAAGACTTGGATTCCCATGCTAAACATGGACAAAGTTTCAGGTTTCTCACAAGTTTCGGAAAGTTTTTTTCGAGTATGGGTCCGCTTGACGTCAACAAGGGGCGGAATGTCCTTGTATGGGCTGTAGGGGCTCTTCTCCCGGAAGGGCGCGCGCGACCAGAGCTAGAGAACAAATGCACGCCCATAAACGCGCTTTGCTTGGCTTTAGGGAGGCCGTCAGCTATGCTGCACTGCAGTCACAGGACTTCATGAAATCAACAATGTCACCAAAGAAGTGTGTTTTGTCTGTACAGCTTCCCAAAGAACCCAGCGTTAATGGGACAGTGGATGGAGTTTGTTCAAAGAAGTGTGTCTGTACAGCTTCCCAAAGAACCCAGCGTTAATGGGACAGTGGATGGAGTTTGTTCAAAGAAGTGTGTCTGTACAGCTTCCCAAAGAACCCAGCGTTAATGGGACAGTGGATGGAGTTTGTTTTTCCGGAGCAACAATGGAGTTGTGCAAGTGTTTGTTCCCTGCATTTTGGCGACGATTGTTTTTATAAACAAGGCCCAGCTCGATGCCGGATTTGTAGCTTGTCTAATGCTGAAAGATGGAGCGGTCCTAGTGACAAAGGTTCACAGTCGTGCGTTGGAACCGCAGGTGGCGAGTAAAACTGCTTCAAATGTCTGTATGTTGTTGGCTATCGGCACGCAAGTACACATCAGTAAACAACATGATCGTGTATAGTTAATTTATCAATGGAGCATGCGATGTATGGTGTGTGTTTACATTTGTTTAGCTGACCTCTAGTGTTGAACTAAATTAATTATTTCATATTAAACCTGTTCACACAAAGCACTTCTTCATTCAAATTCGCTGCTATTCCATTGTTTTTCTATGTAAACACGCACTAGTCTGACACAAACCATTCCGCTTGCTACTGCTAACGTTTAGTCGTATACAATAGTCCATAAACCAAATCATGTCTTCATAAACCATGAGTAAACACACACAAATGTTGTAAAACTCACGCATGACAAGCAGTTAAGCAAATACAGTTACAATACATACCACATAGAGACATCCTGCTGTAGTCGTTGTTGCTGCTGCTCCTCTTCAATTTCAGCCTCCGGATCAGATTCTAGATCATATATATGGTTGAATCTGATTGATAGCCATGGTCTATTTAGGACAACGTTTCTTTTCCACGTTTAAGGACGTTACAGCTTTCAGACATTCTCAACGCAATAGCTGCGCGCGCTTATGATTCTTTAGCTCCGCCCACACGATACGCCTCCAGCCACTCGGGTTTTTTCGGAAAGACTCGGTACAGTGTATCTTTCTTTTATAAATATAATAAAACTAAAGACTTTTCAGGGATATGAAGGATGCAATTCTACTCTATAGGTACTCAAGATTGACATGAGATTGACTGAAACTGAGTGAATGTTGGGTAACACTTTAGAATAATGGTCCGACAAAGGTGAATGCGATTTCACCAAGTGCAACTTCATCTTTGTAGACTGGGTAAACCCAGCCTGATCTGCCGGTGATTTGATTTCGCCCTGCAGCTCAGTCTGGAAACCTGGACATTAATTTATCCTGCTTCTGTCACACTTTCGGGAACCAATCATAGACTGGCTTATCCACCTGGCGTGCTATTGGCAGGTTTAATACAATGAGGGATAGAGAAGGATGGATCAATGCCTGTTGATCACGCCTCTTGTGGTCTGATTGGTTGAAGGACTATCCAATTGCGTATAGAGTCATTTGAATTATGCTCGTTGATCATGCCTCTTGTGGTCTGATTGGTTGAAGGACTATCCAATTGCACACAGAGTCATTTGAATTATGCTCATTGATCATGCCTCTTGTGGTCTGATTGGTTGAAGGACTATCTAATTGCATACAGAGTCATTTGAATTATGCTCGTTGATCACACCTCTTGTGGTCTGATTGGTTGAAGGACTATCCAATAGCGTACAGAGTCATTTGAATTATGCTCGCTGATCACGCCTCTTGTGGTCTGATTGGTTGAAGAACTATCCAATTGCGTACAGAGTCATTTGAATTATGCTCATTGATCACGCCTCTTGTGCAGTAGAAAATACAGAGCAGACTCCGCAGACCAATGTTCAATCTTAAATTGAGCTTGTTCTGTTGATAGCCAGACAATCATCTTTGTTGATCCTGGAACAACATTCCAATCATCCAATCAGATTTGAAGGACAACTTTAGGCTTACAATCAGGGTTAGGTGCTTCTATATCAGTGTTATTCACCTTTCATTTCCTCTGATATTATGGATAAGTTACGGGTAGGGTTAGGTTTAGTGGTAGGGATAGGGTTAGGACTACACTTCTGGACAGGAATGTTGTTCTAGGATCAACAAAATATGTTGATCCCGGAACATATCTTACTTGTCAAATTTAAGGTGACCTAATAAATAACTATGCAGGATGCAGGACAAATGAGTAGTACTACATTAACACTTCAGCTACTATTAAAGGGGACCTATTATGCCCCTTTTTACAAGAAGTGTCAGGTGTCTCCTGAATGTGTCTGTGAAGTTTCAGCTCAAAATATTTCACAAATCATTTATTATACCATGCTGTAAATGCCCATTTTTGAGTGGAAGTACAAAAATGCTGTTTTTTGCGTGTATCTTTAAATGCAAATGAGCTGCTACTCCCCACCCCACTTTCCAGAACTGGGCGGAGCCTGTACAGTTCATGCCTCCGATACTCTGCCAAAAACTAAAACATCTGTTTGGTTTTGATTATCATTTCTATTGCGGTTATGCTCACGTGACATCGCAGTTCTTCATCATCATGAAAGTTTATTATCTGGATGTGTTTTAAAGCTATATCAGTCTAAACTTCTGATATATGATTTTCTGAGCGCACACATCCGAAGCACGCGCACAGAGAGCTGGATGTCAGACGGCACATCCTGTGAGTATTAAACTACGTTCTCTTTCACGTGTTAGTGCGCTTATACTGTCAAATACACACAAGGTTATGTCAAAAACACACAAAGTATGTCTGTGAACGTAAACAGCAAATAAAGAAACCGCATTAGATCTGTGTATTAAAGTGAAATATATACAGTACCTACTGCTGTATATGCTGTCAATATGAATCAAACAACAAAAGAAAAACAGAAAATCACTCATTGCTCTTGAGTGAATAACTGTAGTAGCTTTAATAAGAATGCATTTCTTACTTGAATGCTGCTGTAAAATGCTCTGGCGAAGAGATAAACATGGACTGTGTTCATCTCACACAGGGCAGGGTCTATGCTAATAGGGCAGATTCCGTCACCAGTCGTGGACAGGGCTTGTTCCAATGCGTCACATTGGATCACATTCCTGAATGGCTCATTTTGAGACACTCCAACAACAGCTATCATATTGAAGCGCTATTAAATATGAAGCAAAAGACCGCAGACTTCAGACACATCTCGGGATATTGTCCTCTTGTAATCTGCTATGGTGACTAATATAAAAACAGGATTAACTAATAAGCAAGTAATAGCAAATTTAGGACTGAGATTGTTCCTTATTAGATAATCAATAATTACTGAATGAGATTAGCCTCATTAAGAACTATAAACTAAGGCAAATCCAGTGAATTGTTCCCCAACCCCATCCCTGGTCACATGACTTTTATGCCCATACTACAGAAATTGCATAATACCAGCCGATCAGATTACAGTTTTCCAGATCGATTTAATATGCATCGTATGCATCGGACTGTAGGCAGACTGCCTGAGGAGAAACAAAATCAATACAGTATAGCAAAGCTATTATTTTGCTATGATTTTGAATCAATATGCTTAAGTAACAATATTTTAAACCTTTATTATCACTATTATTATTCTGCATTGATTTAATTTTTAGGTAGGTACACTTATATAAAAATCAATTGCTTCTTATTTAATATTTCAATAATGTTTTAAAGTGAAATTGATGACACAGGTTCACCTAATTTGTTTTTCCAGTAATAGAGATAAAAAGGTGCAATTGCTATCTATCTATCTATCTATCTATCTATCTATCTATCTATCTATCTATCTATCTATCTATCTATCTATCTATCTATCTATCTATCTATCTATCTATCTATCTATCTATCCATTTATTTGTCTATCTATCTATCATCCATTCAACCTTTCGTCTGTCTGTCTATCTACTATCCATCCATCCATCCATCCATCCATCCATCCATCCATCCATCCATCCATCCATCCATCCATCCATCCATCCATTCTTCAATCTGTCTGTATATGTCCATCCATCCATCCATCCTTTCATCTGTCTGTCTACTATACATTCATCTATCCATCCTTTCGTCTGTCTGGCTATCTATCTGTCCATCCATCCATCCATCCATCCTTTCATCTGTTTGTCTATATTTCCATCCATCCATCCATCATTTCATCTGTCTGTCTGTATATCCATCCACGCATCCATTCGTCAGTCTGTCTACTATCCATCCATCTATCCATCCTTTCGTCTGTCTGTCTATCCATCCATCCATTAATATTTTTGTCTCTGTCCATCCATCCATCCTTTCGTCTGTCTGTCTATATTTCCATCCATCCATCATTTCATCTGTCTGTCTGTATATCCATCCATGCATCCATTCGTCGGTCTGTCTACTATCCATCCATCTATCCATCATTTCGTCTGTCTCTGTCTATCCATCCATCCATCCATTAATCCTTTTGTCTCTGTCCATCCATCCATCCATCCATCCATCCATCCATCCATCCTTTCATCTGTCTGTCTACATATCCATCCATCCATCCTTTCATCTGTCTGTCTATATTCCATCCATCCATCATTTCATCTGTCTGTCTGTATATCCATCCAAGCATCCATTCGTCGGTCTGTCTACTATCCATCCTTTCGTCTTTCTGTCTGTCTGTCTATCCATCCATCCATCCATCCATCCATCCATCCATCCATCCATCCTTTCGTCTGTCTATCTATATATCCATCCATCCATCCAGCCATCCTTTTGTCTGTGTCTATCTATCCATCTATCCATCCATCCTTTCATCTGACTGTATATCTATATAAAACAGGACTACAACTACATCTTTCTCAACCGCACATCTTGTCAAGCATGCATAGAATTCTCTCTAGACCTTCCTTTTCTCACAATGATCTTCAAGAAAGCTTTTATGCTCAGAAATGAATCTTTAAAATAAAGAAGTATAAAAGTTTGACATTTCCACAAGGCACTATTACTCTTGCATGAGAACTGAGACATTCTCAGGTCGCAGCCAGAAGGACAAACATCGGTTGCGCACACGCGCAGATGCGAGCCAGGGAACTAAATGGGGATCAGACTGTGGTCAATTCAGGATCATCCCTGGCATGTCAACATCCAAAAACATGTAGCTGGAAACAGAGAGAGACAATAAGCTGCCTGTCTTTTTCAAGTTGCTGTGTTTACAGCACAGCTTACATACAGTAGAGAGTGGAACTGAATATGGAGAGGGGAGGGATTTGTCCATCACTGATGCACAGACATGGATGCATCCTTTCAGGACAGGAAGACTGATATAAGGTGACATCGCCATGTCATGAGAATTCAGTTCTGCGAGAGTGTAAATGCGTGTGTTTCTGACTTTATATCTAAAACATGGGGCATGAGGACGGAAAGTAACAAGAGAACACTTTCATACACGGCAACCTGTGAGTTTAAGATGACTGGTTGACTGTACTGAATGTATATAAGTTATACATATAATACGTAGAAGATGAGGGAAGATGACCCTTTTAAGAACTGCGAGCATTTACAGCTAAATTGTGACATATTTAGAGATGAGTTTAGCTTTACATGATGTTCATCCAATACATTATTAAAAGAAATGAATTAAACAGATGTTATAGCACAAATCCTTGTCCTTCTGCCCTGTAAAATCTATAATGAAATGAATAATTGAATAAAGACTAATCAAACAGCGTTCCAGTCAAATACATTCTCCTGACTTAGCCTTCACTATATGAATCATATATAGGCCTTTATTTTTAATTCATGACAGCAGTAAACTATGAATTCAAATCAGATCATTGCACTTATTTGGCCTTTAGGCTGTGATAAATAATGAACGTTTAAAATGTACATCTAATTTGTGAAATGATTAAATTACAATAATTATTACATTAAACAATACAAATAAAAGCAACAACACTTCTTCACTGCAACTTGAATGTCTGAGTGTCTAAATTAAAATTTCATCTCCCAAAAAGTGTACTGTACAAATATAAATGAATAACTGCGTCCATAAATCATCATTAACAAAGATTTTGAAAGTAATTAGAACATAACAATCAATAAATGAGTTGAGATGTGATTTCATTTTTATTTTATTAATTTGATCAAATAAAGTCTTGGTAAGCATAAAAGACTTATTTCAAAAAGAATTCAAATAAATCTTATTGACCACAAACATTTTAATTGTAGTATGTAATTACTATTGCTTAGAGAAAAATAAGTGTTCTACATACTTTTGTTCTATATACTTTTCATAATTCTCTGGCCTTGAACGAAACTTAAGTGAGCAGTTATGGTTCCTTCTAAATCCTCTCCAGCCCTTTTCCCTGTGATCCTATTATACCCCAACACGAGTGAAATACATGCAGTTTTAATAGCAAGAAAAGATGCAACATGCCAAGCCCTGCTAATTAAAAATGAGTGTTTGTTACTGTAGATGAGGCTCTCTGCTAGCGGACTATGTTGCTATGACTGAGACAAAGAGAGAAAGCCAGAGACAGGAAAAGAAAACTGTGATTTATATTTATCTGGATTTTTTTTTTTTTTTTTTTGGTCTGTGACACCTAAATAATTCAGCAAATGAGCAGCACCCCAATTGCTATTGTTTCTTTTTTGCTCATGCTCACTCTTTGGGAGGTAGAATATAAGAGTAGACTCCCATATTAGGACTTTCATTTTCTCCCTCCTTCCTTTCTTGCAGCATTTCTTCCGTTTCAACACGCTTTACAGGAGCAGCTACGCAAACAATAATAACAATAACGTCCTTCAAATCGAAACCGCGACAACTAATCCGGCTGGCAAGTGGAACGCACGCACTGGCGTCTCCATTTTTTTTTTTAGCGGGTGTGTTTGATAGTACGTTCACATAGACTCTCACATCCTTATTAAAATTGCCAGTGTGTCTCAAAGAAGTCTGGGTGGTGTTCGAAAAGGCAAAGCTCTGCAAAAGAACCACCATCCAAGTGCAAACGAAAGTTTTCATTCTTATTTCAGTGTTTTCCCCCCAGTTATCTGCATCTTTCTCCCCAATTATAAGCTTTAGATCCAATCAGCCTGAACTTATAACTGTGGGGAGAAATATTGCTCCAAACTCTTTTGGAAAGTTTCCTTTCCATTGTGAAGATGTGCAATCCATCCCACTATCATTATCATTTAAGTTTGTTTTGGTTGTGCAATTTGTTTTAAAATGTTCCATTACCTTTATGCATTAGATGTTCATTATTTTACGTATTGATAGTTTAAGAGTAATTGAAGTAAAATTGGTTTCGTTAATGAGTTTAAGTGCAGGCACTATTAAAGGAGTAGGCTTTACATTAAGTGGAAGTTCATTCCAGGACTCTGCATCAGAACAAACTATATACAAAGTATATATATATATATATATATATATATATATATATATATATATATATATATATATATATATATATATATATATATATATATATATATATATATATATATAAGTTAAATTAATTAAAATTAATCCTGCAACAATTTGGACATGAATGATAACCCAAATCATAACTTGTTGAGAATCTAAGTACTATTACTTATTCTAAGTGATCAAACTTACGTGTTTTGACCTAGTAGATGATACAAGTGTCAAAAAATAACAGAACGGAATAGAAACGGAACAGAACACACCACACAAAAACAAAGAACAAAAACAGAACCCATTGAAAAATAAAACAAACAAATCAGAAGAACAGAACAGACAAAAAAGAAAAGAGTAAAAAAAAAAACAGGCCACACACAAAAAACTAGAAACAGAACAGAACACACCACACAAAACAAAGAACAAAAAACAGAACCCATTGAGTCCAAATAAAATGGAACAAAACAACAAAAACACATTGAAAAACAAACAAAAACACATTGAAAAACAAAACAAACGAAACAGAACAGACACAGAACACACACGAAAACAAAACAAAACAGACCACACACAAAAATACAAAACAAAACAAAACAAAACAGGCCACACACAAACAAAACAAAACAGACCACACACAAAAATACAAAACAAAACAAAACAAAACAAAACAGGCCACACACAAACAAAACAAAACAGACCACACACAAAAATACAAAACAAAACAAAACAGACCACATACACACACAAAAAAACAGGCCACACACAAACAAAACAAAACAGACCATAAACAAAACAAAAACAGAACCCATTGAAAAACAAAACAAACAAATCAGAAGAACAGAACAGACACAGAACACACATGAAAACAAAATAAAACAGACCACACACAAAAATGCAAAACAAAACAGGCCACACACAAACAAAACAAAACAGACCACACACAAAAATACAAAACAAAACAAAACAAAACAAAACAGACCACATACACACACAAAAAAACAGGCCACACACAAACAAAACAAAACAGACCACAAACAAAACAAAAACAGAACCCATTGAAAAACAAAACAAACAAATCAGAAGAACAGAACAGACACAGAACACACACGAAAACAAAACAAAACAGACCACACACAAAAATACAAAACAAAACAAAACAGGCCACACACAAAAATACAAAACAAAACAGGCCACACACAAACAAAACAGGCCACACACAAAAATACAAAACAAAACAGGCCACACACAAACAAAACAAAACAGACCACACACAAAAATACAAAACAAAACATGCCACACACAAACAAAACCACAAAACATGCCACACACAAACAAAACCACAAAACAGGCCACACACAAACAAAACCACAAAACAGGCCACACACAAACAAAACAAAACAGACCACACACAAACAAAACAAAACAAAACAAAACAGACCACACACAAAAACAAAAAACAAACAAAAAAACAAAAAAAAAACAGGCCACACAAACAAAAAAACAGGCCACACACACACACACAAACAAAACAAAAAAAATAAACAAAACAACAAAAAACGCATAGATAAAAAAACACATTGAAAAACAAAACTGAAGAACAGAACAGACACACAAAACAAAACACCCAAACAACCCTTATAACACCATAACAACATAGTAAAACCACTAACAATACCTGACCAAACCCATAGCAACTCCTAAGCAACCACCCACAAGCATGTGACAGCCAAAAACAAGGATGAGCATGCATCATTTGCAGTTTTGAAAATGTACATCATCATTTAGTGATTTGTTTTATACACAAAGTATTTCACAGCACAGTAATATTATTATTAGTATGTGGAGCCAACTGAAAACAAGACGTGCTCTGAGTGCCATGACAACAGCAAAGTGACATTTACTTTATACAGAAACACAAACCAAATCCTATAGCATAATGCTACTCTTTTGCAGCCTTGCAAGCACTTGTAATTCCTTTCCACAGTTAAATTGATATATACAATAATATCAGCAAAGTAGATAGTAGATAACACTCTCAGAACACTCAATTCAACAGATAAGCTCTGGAGACAAGCTAAATATGACATGTGTCATTATAATAAATAATTGGGGCCGTGACAAAAGGAAAATAAGACCTTTAAACCTTCAGTCTTTATGCTGGCAGATATTATCTGTCAAGTATATGACTCTTTTCCTCTATTTAGAATATTTTCCTTAGAATGAAAGACCCTCGGGGCCACTATCGCAGGACAGGGAACGGTCTGACTCCCATTTCTGACACATCTGGTGTGGTGATGGGATTTTAATTTGATTACAGCAAACATAACAAGTGCCTCTGAGGCTGCTTCTGAAACTAGAAACTGCTCGCAAATCCAGTCTAGTGAGCACACGCTGATGGCGGTGATGATATTCTCAATTTATTATTATGACAGACACTAAATTAGAGTTGGCTCCAGGATATAAGGGGAAGTCCCACCAGAGTGTAATTAAAAAGGTAAGAATATCAATGAAAAAAACACAGTGTGGTAAATGACCTTCTGAATAATAATCGTTAGTGATTTATGAGCGTCGGAAAGCACAACGAGGGGGCGAAGCAGGAGCGCAGAATTTTCATAAATCTCATATATATATATATATATATATATATATATATATATATATATATATATATATATATAAATGTAATTATAATACTGAGGTTGTACAGCACAGTAATTGAATCATGGATGGATGGATGGATGGATGGATGGATGGATGGATGGATGGATGGATGGATGGATGGATGGATGGATGGATGGATGGATGGATGGATGGATGGATGGATGGATGGATGGATGGATAGATAAGTAATCAGATAGATGCCAAAACTGATGTGAAGGATCTAAGTGAAGGATGAGTGAAAATTTCCATCCTTTGTTCAAATATAATTTTTACATATTGCATAGATTTTGTAAGCATATTGCTAAATAAGCAAGTAAATATAGTATAAAGTAAGTATAAACCATGGAATAATAGAATAGAATAGAATAGAATAGAATAGAATAGAATAGAATAGAATAGAATAGAATAGAATAGAATAGAATAGAATAGAATTAAATTTTTATAATTTAATAAATAATTGTACATACTATACAGCAATTAAAAATATTTGGAAAATCTGAGATTTCACACTGCAATATAAATATCTATCTTGTCTGATCAGAGTGTGTTGTTTGAAAATTGGACAAATGTCAATTCCATAAAGCCACTAAGGTTGTAAAAAAAAATAGCTAGATGATGTTTTTAACCCTAATAAGAGATGGCACAAAGAGAATCCCTGGGAAAATGAACATTGCCAAAGTTCTTGTTTTTCCTCTTGCTGAGAGGTAAGTTCTGACTTCTTTAAAAGGTCAGGGACATCAGGTAAGTCCTGCTCTGAAAGGTCTGACTGGTTTTGCATGCGCTGACCTGTGAAATATCAACTCTATATAGGACCTGCCGCTGCCAAAATGATGCAATTTGAAAGTCTGTCAGCGGTCACCCTTGCATGACCCCTCTCGGCAGCGACATCAGATGGAAGTAAGCAATGGGGGTAGGTGGTCCAGAAACACGTCCATTGTGGAAACTCTATACAGTTTAACAGCAGGTACATCAGACCGCGTTAAGCTTGAACACAATTATCGCAGAGTTCACAGTTGACAGTTGAAACGTGAGCAATGCCCAACACAAAGATAAGCTTGCAGGACATCATGATTATCTTTATAATATGGTTCATTGCATAACATTTTCTGCACTATTATGAAGACATAAATTGTTCAATCTTTCAAAATATGAGCATCATTTGCATCTTTCATATACATAAGTCTAAAAAACTTTTAACTAATGTAGATTAAAAAAAAAAAAACATCAACCAGCAACCACTTTTTCATCTTTTACAGTAATCAATGACTCTACTAAAATAAAATCAAAAATATAATAATAAATTAAATAAAATAATAAAATACAATTAAAATAAAAAAGTTTTTTTTTTTTTTTTATATATATATATATTAACAATGTTTTCAAGAAGTAAACTCTTCAAGGAAAAGAAAAAGAGCCTGATTCATTTTTTTTTTTTATTTTATTTATGTATTCTTTTTTTTTTTTTATCCTGACTCTATATAAGTGATCACAGCTATTTCTGTTTTGAATACTTTTCTTCTCCTTCTGTGAATAAACTTCTATCCTAACAAAGCACAAGGATGTTTCAGACCTTAAGAGGTCTATTTTGCATCTATTTGTTGCTACTGAATTATAAATAAGATATTATGAGTTTCCTCTTCCTCTAAGAACACAGGATGCTTGCAGAGTATACAGCGCTTTGAGAAAAACAAGTGTCAGTTCTTTTGCTGGCATTGATATTTCCTTCACATCCACATACAGAAGGGTTCATTCACTTTGAATATTATCTGGAAAAATGACTGATCTGGCTCCATTGTTTAAGGTCATGCTGTTCATTAAAACTGACACGCCGTTTCTCAGAGCGTTGCTCGTGCCCTGACCTTTCTCAAAAAGTCAACAGCTGTCTAGTTTTCTGCTAGCGGAACTAAACTTCACCAATTGCTCCTTCAAAATCCACCGCCATCTTAATTGAACTTTGATCTCAATTAACAATGAAGATGTGTGGGCCCTGAATTATATCATGAAACGCCACTAGTAGTGACCAAAGCTAAATGCAGACACAGAAAGAAAATGGCAGTCGGCTCCAGGGTTGTGCTTAGATTTGTTGTTAGCCTGTGTAAATGAGCACAGAACTCCCCAGAGGCCTGATTTGAGGAAAACTGAGTATTAGCGAGCCATCATTTTGTCAATACATACTTTCATTGCTGTGGGAGCAGTCATTGTGATGTATTATAAGCGAGGCTGCACAGAGCCGTAGGGTTTTAGCAGGCTATGTGAGAATTCAGTCTTCGTCATGACAGCTAGATTTGTGTTTGCATTTGCGTTACTGTTGATTGGTATTACGACGTTGTACTTACAGTGTACTTATCCAAGAAAGTACTGGTAATATAAGGTAACTACATGGGTTAAGGTTAGGTTTGTGGATAGGTTCAGGGTTAGTACCTAGTTATAACCCAGCTACTGTAACATAGTACATAGTATGTACATGGGGAACAGAAATATAAAATAAAGTGCTACCTATATTTCTTTCTCTCCATCTCCAGCTTATATGTTCAATCAATTTTTCTATTTCAAATTACATGCATATCAGAGTTGAACACAATTCTGAATTGAAGAAGGAAGAGGCATTTGCTGAACTGTAATTCAAATAAATTCAACACAGGCAATGCATTGTGGGCAATGGTGTGTTAATCAACCTCCTACAAAAGTTGAATATTAAATATAATGAAATGTACAAACTAAATGCAAATCTATGGCCTTTAAACTTTTAAACTTCAGGGATTTCTTTGTTCAAAACTTTCAAACAAGACAATATTCACAGTTGTATTTATTTATTTATTACTTTAAGCTATGCTTGTCTTGAAAATTACAGTTTTCTTAATTATATTATTATTATTATTATTACTATTATTTTTCAATATCTTCATGTCAAGGTATTCAAATTTGTAATTCAACCCACTAAAATGAGTTGGTGTATATACAATTTTCACTCAGAAATTGCTAGTAAATTTCACAATTAATTACAGTGAAATTGCAAGTAACACATTGAATAAAAGGGGTACTTCATTGCTGACAAAATAGACTTTCAATAAAACTTGAATGCCTATACAGTAGAAAGGCGGAAATAATTAAATCGCTGCTTCCAGACTAGAGAAAACAGAGAAATAAGGCCGCTGTCTTCCCGTTTGTCAAATAGGTAGGAAAACGCCACTCACCCCCCTTAACCTCACTCCCATCCGGGTCACGGCACCAAAAGTAACCGGTCCTTCTCGACTCACTCTGAATGGGATTCAAAACCGGGGTCTCCGGCATGGGAGGCGGGCGTGCTAACAAGGACGTTAAAGACTGCAGCCTCTAGTTTGCCTTTTGAGGCCAGGAGAGTGAGGTTTACGTGCACAGCTCTTACTGGCCTAAGTAACCTGTCCTACACGACCTGCTCAGAGCAGGATTTGAACTGGCGTGGGAGGTGGGCGCGCAAAAACAAAGATGCTAAAGGCCACAGCCACTAGCGACAGTTGCTAGCGTGCCACTTGAGGTCAGGGGAGTGAGGTTTACACACACAGCTCTTACATTCACCCCCACTCACACTCCCGAGTCAACAGCACCAAATGTAACAGGTGTCTAGACAAATCGCGTCCTCCCTTGAAAATGGGTCTCCCCAAACTGTCATTTAGTGATTAAGTATATAAGAATGATATTAATTTAAAATACACTTAGCTTACTAAATAATGCATACGAAAACACATTATTGCATTATAAAACCAATTTCTTACATTTGATTAACTGTTAATTAATAATAATAATAATAATAATAATAATAATAATAGCCTATTAAGTAAATAATTGAACGTCATTCATTTGTTTTATATATAACAGAAATATTTGGACATTAAACACTTAATTTAACACATAATTACATTAAAGATTATTGAGAATATATGTAGGGTAAGTGCAAATGTGTGTATAAACTAAGCTGTATGCTAAGCTAAATAATACGGACATAAATGGTCATTATAACATAGTTGAAACAGCATCAATACATGATTTTGTAGGAATTGTAATCAGGCACTAAAGAGGGTACCTATTAAAAGCAATTTGAACCAGTGGGAATGCTTGTGGTCCTAAAGGAGGGGAGGTGGTGGTGGGGGTCGGGGGGTCCCAATTTATCACTACACCAGTCCTACACGAACCAGCGTTTTGGTTTACTGTAAAGGATTCAGTCTGGAATCTGAAAAACCTGAAAAACAATCTGAAAAAGCTCTGTGTTTGAAGTCAACTCTTTTTGGTTTTCTCAGTTTGTGTAAATCCACTTGGGGTTCAGAGTATTTATTTTTTCCCACATTAATTTCACACGTCTGGCACAATTATGTGGTTTTGTTTCATTAATACAGTGTGTACTTTTTTCTTGATTTACCCCGAAAGAATGGAAGTGAAATGTGACAACATGCCCCATAGGTGGGGTACACTGTAACATGTGAGGGGCACATTGTCACATGACCAAATGACAGCTTAAAATGTTATCCAATATGATCAAAAAAATACTAAAATCACTAAAATATTTTGTCAATAAAATACAAAATATTAACTTTTTAAAATAAAATAATTAAAACTATAAACATCGCTAAATACAGCTATATAGCATAGTTAAAAACATAATAATAATGAATCATTCCTGAACACTGACTCTGTCATTATTCACCCTTTCCTCATGGTTTCTCAATAGAATTCATAAAAGTATAGAATATAATATCATATTTCTAATAGGGGCTAATAGGGTAACGCAGTGTGACAACACGCCCCACCTGCACAACTGGGATTTAACCCGCGGCTCGTGTCTTCTGCTGTTAGATCAGCATTAAAGAACTTTATCAACTGTTAAATAACAGATATAAGATTACAGTAATATCAGATTCGTCTTATTTTAAATAAACAAAAAACAGAGATGAAAAATTAACTTAAGTAAGAAATGTAATTTTGCTATGGTTAAATAAATGTTCAGTTATATCGTCCAAAGATTTTTTTTTTAATTTTGGCGCAATTTTTTTCTCGAAATAATATTGATATGGCAACTAGTAGATACACTGAGTTTCGTCATCTTGGCATGTGTGGAAAGTGTTAAACCATGCGTGTTACAACTAACCCCGCGTTAGGTTGTGCCCCTGCGCTCCCCTATATACAGTATAATTGACTTATCTTTCCAAATCCTTTAATTTGATGTATATGCTTAATTCCACAATGATTTAATTTACTGCACAAAGAATGAGGCACCCTTGACTAAGTCAATCTGTCCGTATATTCTCAGAAAACCCATTAACCTTGAAACCCTGCTGAAAAGAGCACTGCACTTGTCATCTCAAATCAGACGTCATCGCAAATCGTCAGCCTTAAGCACCTCAATATGGAGCTTCTCTCTGTCCAAATTGAAGTGTTCAGCTGACCGTGTGAAAGATAAGGCTGCTCCTATTACTCTCAATTGCACATAGCGTCCAAAAACACCAGTAAACGAGAATCTAACAGAGCCAATAAGGATTACAAAGGGACAACAAAATACATTGAATTTGAATTAAAGAGGACTTTTGTAGTTTGGATTAGTCAGTCCGTCTTTTTTATTTATTTATTTTTTTTCAGCTCTATATATTAAGAAACAGGCTATGCTTAGTGAGGGTATAAATTACTTAAACTATAAAATAAAATAAAATGTGATGATAAATTAAAAATTGCTGATGTGCAATTGCATTATAGGCTATTAACAAGTGCCCAAGATGGAATGGTTCCTGAAGTTATTACTGCCGCTCCTCGCTTCAGGCAAAACCACATAACTGTGCTCCCATACACCGCTCACATACTCTGCCAGGGATAGTGAGTGTAATGGAGAACAGGAAACAAGCTAAGATGGAAGGAAAGAGATGGGAGACAGAGGAATATATGGTAGCTTTTAACTCACCTCCATAGAGTGCTTTCTGTTACACTGCCGAGGTGAAAGTCGTACAGCTTGGTGAGAATCAGAATCACCTGTGAAAAAAATATATATATATAATAAATATGTATGCACTGATTTCTTGACATATTCATTACTCTTATTTCGTTCCATCACATTTATATTCATTGCAGACTTTTTCTTTTCATTATTACAGGAGACATATTTCAAGAGGTAACTGCCAGGACAGATACAATAGCGAACAAATCAAGTTAACAATAATAGTGTTAGAGCTCTCATGAGACAAAAAGAAACTTTCATGAAATTTCATGATTCTCAGTACCATAAACTCACTACTTTTTTGAAAGTATTATTAATAGAAACATAAAGCAATTAATCAAGCAACTGCATGCAAGCCGTCAAGTATTTTAATTTAATCAGTAATAAAGAACAAACTAATTTCTTAAGAATTTGACCTTTCTAATGATGTATAGTTTGTCGATTAAATAAACACATAATTTTACTTATGCACTATGTACTCACATTTGTAAAAGAATGGGTTGCTCTCAGGAGCTCAGTGTGTTCAAGCGTGGTACCGTGATAGGTTGCCACCTGTGCAATAAGTCCATTGGTGAAATATCCTCACTACTAAATATTCCACGGTCAACTGTTAGTGGTATTATAACAAAAGTGGAAGCAATTGGGAACAACAGAAACTCAGCCATGAAGTGATAGGCCATGTAAAATCACAGAGCGGGGTCAGCGCATGCTGAGGTGCACAGTGCGCAGAAGTCGCCAACTTTCTGCAGAGACAATAGCTACAGACCTCCAAACGTTGTGTGGCCTTCAGATTAGCTCAAGAACAGTGTGAAGAGAGCTTCGTGGAATGGGTTTCCATGGCCGAGTAGCTGCATCAAAGCCTTACATCACCAAGTGCAATACAAAGTGTCGGATGCAGTGGTGTAAAGCACACCACCACTGGACTCAAGCACTCGAGTGACGAATCACGCTTCTCTATCTGGCAATCCGATGGATGAGTCTGGGTTTGGCGGTTGCCAGGAGAACGGTACTTGCCTGTCTGCATTGTGCCAAGTGTAAAGTTTGGTGGAGGGTGGATTATGGTGTGGGGTTGTTTTGCAGGGGTTGGGCTTGGCCCCTTAGTTCCAGTGAAATTAACTCTTAAAGTGCCCCTATTATGGGTACCTTTCATGTAGTCCTGACCTCAACCCGATAGAACACCTTTGGGATGAATTAGAGCAGAGACTGCAAGCCAGGCCTTCTCATCCAACATCAGCGCCTGACCTCACAAATGTGCTTCTAGAAGAATCGTAAAAAATCCCCATAAACACACTCCTAAACCTTGTGTAAAGCCTTCCCAGAAGAGTTGAAACTGTTATAGCTGCAAAGGATGGACCACCTCCATATTAAACCCTACGGATTAAGAAAGAGATGTCATTAAAGATCATGTGCATGTAAAGGCAGGCGTCCCAAAACTTTTGGCAATATAGTGTATATAGTGGGTGGTTCTCATTTGATCGTGTTAATGCCGTTGTTTGTCCAATATTAAACAGCATAAGGCATATTTGACTGTGTCTACACTACATTTACATTGCATGCATTACTGCATTGTCTGTTTACATTCACTTATATTCACACAAGACAAACTAACTATGTTTACATTAAAACAGTGCCAAGCTTTTTTTCAGTATCAACTTGGTTCCAAAATTCCAGCAATTTGTGACATCTCTACTTTAGAGTAATGTCCAAAGCCATCAAAGCTGGCGCCTAAACACTAGTGAATAGCTATGCTCATTTTCCAAAAGCCCTTCAATCGTTTCTTTTTCTGACCCCCACGTTGTTGTGTTTACTTCTCTTTTGTGTCAACAGGCGAGACTCAATCAGCCTTCTAGGCTTTAAGCCGGGTGGGATTGAGCTTGATAGTTCTCAACCCTGACCTTGGGCTCTATGATCTGTGAGAGCTTTTAGCCTCAGGGTCAGTGAGAAGACAGCGGGAGCTGCTGAACTAGTCATCCAGAACGTCAAACACCCATGCATGCACGCGCATCACACATTCACCACACTGGCCCCATGAAACGCCTCGACTTGCTTCACTGCGCACGCCACTGAAAATGATAAAGGCTTAAAAATTTGTTTTCTCTGTGGTTTTCTTCACTTTATGGTGGCACAGTAGGGGAGAGTGGGGTAAGATGTGTCACCCATTTAAACTAGCAAATACACCATCATATACAGCTGCCTGGACCAGGTCTAAAACTGCTTCGGTAATTATAGTTAACTAAAATAACTATTTAAAAAGTTACTTGAAATAAAATAAATGTCAACTAAAATAAAAAATAAAAACACTCTAATTTCTTATTTTCATTTAGCTTATTAAAATGATAAAACACTGTATATAGACATATATAGACATATTAAAAAATATTCCAAATATTAATAAAAAAATATAATAGTATCTAATGATACAAAAATAACATGGAAAACTACACAGCTCACATCCATGAATTGTCAATGCATGAAATGTTAAATTATCTGGCTACAAATCTGCCATTGCTTATTAAAGGAAGCATTTAAGCCAAAATTTTAACTGCATGGCAATGTATCAGATTCTTTGGGGTAAACTGTGCCAGTAGCTTTGCCTCCAAATGCAGGAAATTAAATCTTTACAAAATGTTGAAAATATATATATATACAAAATGTTGAATATATATATATATATATATATATATATATATATATATATATATATATATATATATATATATACACTCACCTAAAGGATTATTAGGAACACCATACTAATACTGTATTTGACCCCCTTTCGCCTTCAGAACTGCCTTAATTCTACGTGGCATTGATTCAACAAGGTGCTGAAAGCATTCTTTAGAAATGTTGGCCCATATTGATAGGATAGCATCTTGCAGTTGATGGAGATTTGTGGGATGCACATCCAGGGCACAAAGCTTCTGTTCCACCACATCCCAAAGATGCTCTATTTGGTTGAGATCTGGTGACTGTGGGATTTTAGTACAGTGAACTCATTGTCATGTTCAAGAAACCAATTTGAAATGATTCAAGCTTTGTGACAATTGGATAATCTGGGATAATTGCATTATCCTGCTGGAAGTAGCCATCAGAGAATGGGTACATGGTGGTCATAAAGGGATGGACATGGTCAGAAACAATGCTCAGGTAGGCCGTTGCATTTAAAAGATGCCCAATTGGCACTAAGGGGCCTAAAGTGTGCCAAGAAAACATCCCCCACACCATTACACCACCACCACCACCACCAGCCTGCACAGTAGTAACAAGGTATGATGGATCCATGTTCTCATTCTGTTTACGCCAAATTCTGACTCTACCATCTGAATGTCTCAACAGAAATCGAGACTCATCAGACCAGGCAACATTTTTCCAGTCTTCAACTGTCCAATTTTGGTGAGCTTGTGCAAATTGTAGCCTCTTTTTCCTATTTGTAGTGGAGATGAGTGGTACCTGGTGGGGTCTTCTGCTGTTGTAGCCCATCTGCCTCAAGGTTGTGCATGTTGTGGCTTCACAAATGCTTTGCTGCATACCTCGGTTGTAACGAGTGGTTATTTCAGTCAAAGTTGCTCTTCTATCAGCTTGAATCAGTCGGCCCATTCTCCTCTGACCTCTAGCATCAACAAGGCATTTTCGCCCACAGGACTGCCGCATACTGGATGTTTTTCCCTTTTCACACCATTCTTTGTAAACCCTAGAAATGGTTGTGCGTGAAAATCCCAGTAACTGAGCAGATTGTGAAATACTCAGACCAGCCCGTCTGGCACCAACAACCATGCCACGCTCAAAATAGCTTAAATCACCTTTCTTTCCCATTCTGACATTCAGTTTGGAGTTCAGGAGATTGTCTTGACCAGGACCACAACCCTAAATGCATTGAAGCAACTGCCATGTGATTGGTTGATTAGATAATTGCATTAATGGGAAATTGAACAGGTGTTCCTAATAATCCTTTAGGTGAGTGTATATATATATTGTTCTTATATTGTATTTTAATTAATTCAATTTTATACTGATTAAATTGATAAAATACATTAAATATAAGCAAATCATTTAATGTATTGGTCACTGATGTGGCACAACTTACCCCTAATATGCAGTCATGTCACTGGACAACATTTTTTTTATTTAATTTTTTTTTGCAGACATTCTCCAGACATGTCTCCTAAAGAGGACAACTTGAAGTAAAAAGTGGCACAGCTTACCCCACTATCCATTATACATAACCTTTTTAAATTTGAACAAATAAGCTGGCCTAAAAACTATAAACAAATCTCTAAATCTGACTTCCAAAATGAATTTATTATGTTCACGCATCTTAACACAGTCAAATGGTATTGACTTCCACCATGACTTAATTACATTTGAAACCAAAAGAACATACATGAACGGCATCACATTAGGCAACAGACAGTTACATAATTAATAAAGGGCTCAGTGCTTACATTTGCCTAACAAATGCAAGGCGGAAAGACAGCAACTGACAGAGGGCAGCCATGATTATAAGTCACAGTTGCAACACATGGTTCCTCACGTTGACATTTTACATAATTACGGCCGTTTCCTTATGTCAGATGCTGCTGTGCTTCCTGTACAGGTCTATGTAGGTTTGAGATTATGGGTTTCATTTGCATATTCATATTCATTTTCCTTTGATAGCTTTTCCTAGTGTAAAACAGGCCTCTCCCCTGAAGCAGGGCGACAAACAAGCTGTCACTTTGACTCATGTTGGTAGTAGCGACTACTCTGTGTCTGTTTCAGCAGATAAAAGTCATGGAAGGTGAAAAATGTTAGATGTAGCTCCTCTAGATGTTCAAACCCTTCAAACAAAGAGTCTGGAGTGGCCTCAGCAAACACAAAGGCAAGCTGTGCAACCTAACAGTGATGCTGATAAAAAAAATATATATATATATTACACAGCACCTGAAAATAGTCCCCAGCACGCTCTCTGTGAAAATAACAGAGGCTAACGGAAGTTAGCCTATTTTCAGGCGCTGCGTAATATCATTGTGCCGCTGCACCCATATGTTACTCAGGAATTAGAGTGTAGTCCCTAGCCATATCAGTCTAGAAAATCACAACTTTTCATTTTCTGTTGGTCTTAGTACACGATGTAACTACAGAAGAGTAAAGTTTTAAATAGGAAAAATATCAAAACTCTTTGGTCATTACTTTGAGCGAGATGCTAACGGTCTAATCAGATTTAATGATCTATGCTAAGCTATGCAAAAAGTGCTACCGCCAGACCCGGAGATCGGCTGAATGGATTCAAAATGGATTTGAAAACAATTTAACTGTTTAACTCTAGGGGAGTTGGAAAATTTTCAGAAATAGTGGTGTGTTCCTTTAAAGTGCCCCTATTATGCTATTTTAAAGTTTCCTAATTTAGTTTTGGAGGTCTCCAAGAACAGGTTTACATGCATCAAAGGTCAAAAAACACTTTAATTTTCTCATAAAATAACACCTCACCACAGTGTTCAATGATTCTCAAACGACTCAGTCTGAGTGGATGAATCAGTCTATCTAAATCCCTCATTTCTGCGAGCCTGCTCTGCTCTGATTGGCCAGATGGCTCAGGACCTTGTGATTGGTCTATTGCGTACAGAGCACGTCGGAAACAAACAGTCTGTCTGGAGGCTTGTATACATGATTGTATACACTGTAAATTCCGAATCAATGAAGAAACATCGAGTTTTTCAACCCAAACCTCGAGAAGGACATTACTCAGTGATGTTACTCAGTATGAGGTACATTATGAGATGTTTCAACTGTAATTCCTCACCATCAGCATTAACAAGACTATGTACATCAACAAACCTGTGTGTGTGTGTGTGTGTGTGTGTGTGTGTGTGTGTGTGTGTGTGTGTGTGTGTGTGTGTGTGTATTTCTAATTTATTGAGGTGCACATGCGGGAACTGTATAACAGCGAATCGTTAGCCCAGCACTAACGTGAATGAATGATGTAACATTAATGTTTGCAAAACAAATCTTGCTCCATCCTTTATCTTTACTCAAAGAAGTAAGAATGACAGACAACCTGCATTAATAGACTCAGTTTTAGGTAATACTGCAGCCCACAGCTGATTTACAGCAGTATTTCAGTAAGACAGTAATAGCGTCAGTTAGCCGGATACTTACACAATATGAAACAATAAACTCATTGTAGAGCTCAGCGTCTTCTCGACATGATGCTATCCAGTCTCCACAGGAATCAGCTGCAGTGTTTGAGGGGGTTCAAGGTTTCCCTGGTGTCTGCGAGCGCAATAAGTGGACGGGCAATATGCTAATGTTACAAAACGGCTTACGATTCGTTTAACTGATTCAGAATCGACTCTTACTTTTGAGAGACAATAACTTTATATACAGTGCACTTTCAAGTTTAAAACTTTGCAGGATGTTTTCATTCATTGTTTTGTCTCATGATGCACACCAGTAATGTATTTTTCTAAGGCATTTTTATAAAAAAACAATTAAATATCATAAATGAACTAAGGCCTAATCCTCGCATAATCTAAACCCCATCTGTGAAACCGGGCCATAAAATAACACTTTATTCCCTAAATTGACTCTCCTAATGCAGTCTCTTGCAAAGCATGCTGGGAAATACGGATCCACTGCCCAGTTAGCTGTCAACAAAAATGATTCATGTAGTTTTAACACAAATTAAGTAAACTTCAGTTTTAAAAAATATTAGGTTGATTGAACACAATTAAATTGAGTTTAATGTAAATTAAGTTTAATGTTAAAAAATCAGTTTAATTTTAATTAATTATACTGAACAAGAGACAAAAAAATTAATAAAATTAAAAAAATCATGTTTTAAGTGTACGGGAGCCACAATTTGCCAAAACGTCAAATAGTTATGAATTGTCTTGAGTCTGTGTTGGTCTAAAACAGAGTGGCAGGTCATTTAAATAATAAGAAAAACTAATTATGGGAAGTCTTGTCCGAGCTGGAAGAATCACAACCTCTGAACTCTTTACTCCGTCTTAACTCTCATGATCTGTTCAGAGACCCATAGGCCATTTTAATAGAGATTAACATTAAACAATTTAAAGAGAAGGAAGGAAAAAAAAAAATCCTCTGAAGACATAGAATTGATCTAGAAATTGAGAGAGACTTGCATCAAAAATCCGGGAGAGAGCAGAAGATATGCAGACATTGCAATATAAACCATAAGAAAATTAGATTTTTTTTTTCCTTTCTTTATATCTTTTACAAGTACTATACTTACTATATTATATTTATCTTTTACAAAATGCATTTATTCATTAACCTTACATTGTAGATACGGAGAAACTCACGTATGTATTTGGAGTGGATGAAAGCCACACAGCTAGAAAGAAAGAGACTGATATAGGTGTGTGTGAGAGACAGAGATTTCTTGTTGTCCCTTAGGGCTTCTATCCTTTATTGTGTGAAAGCCACAGACGACTCAGCTGCAGTGGCATTTTACACAAACACAGTGTGGAGGCTCCAACCTCTTGATGCCATTCTGCATTGTACTTTCCAGCAGATCTCTTGCTGACAGCAAAGCATGGATTCACCTCTGATTACTGGTACTCAGCATAATACACAATAAACCACTGCAAAACAAGCAGAAATTAAGTTCCAAATGTAGGTGGGGCCTAATTATTCAGTGCTGTCAATCATCATTACAAGCGTATAAGCAGCAGTCAATGAGCCGTCCCAGTGACAGTTCTTCCAGTATCTCTTCACCTCCCCATCTCCTCCTCTATTTCTCTCATTCTGCCTCTACGCAGTAGTAGTAGTACCGTTATAGGGAGGTTGAGCTCGGAGCTCGGGTTCAAGACTCCTTTGAGGACAGCAAGCCAAGTTCTTACCATTAACTATTGGATTAAAATTGGATGGGCATGCAAACTTGTGAAATGAGTAAAAGGTTCCAAAACCAAAAAGGCACAATATGTAAGATTTTTTTTAGTTAAAATATCCAAAAACCACTAGAACAATGTTATATATTTTGTTGACACGTATACTTACACTATCCCAAATGTTTCAAAGAATGTTTAGATCCAGAGAAATTAACTATTTTAACCAGCACACGGGATGTGTCCGTGCATCGCCTATCAATGACATCATACCCGTTACCCTCGATTTCCATAGAAACCATGGAAGCACCAAACACTCTTTAAAATATTATGTGTTTTATTAGACAGGTGAACAACTGTTTGGATACATTCATTGACAGAAAAGTAATCATTGTTATACAGCTCAACATAAGTTAGTCTTATCATTTAAATCTTGTTTTCTTGATTTTCCGCGAGTACCATGTTTTACCATGCCTAATATCCATCTAGCTCACAGCAGTGTGCAACAAGTGCCATAGTAGCCGCTGAGCGAACGCACAGAGTAGCATTATAACATAACTTTCAACACACTCAAATCGTTTCGGACCAAACGCATCAAACTGCAAGTGTGAACGCACACTTAAAATCATGTTTTGTTAAACCAAATTAATTAATTTTAAAATAAAGTTAATAAAGTTCCTGTTTCATACTAACCAGATATGTTATGCTAAATACAATTCTATTCACCACAAAATAAAAAAAAACATCACAGAAACTCTTCTAATTCTTCAACGTAATTGAGCATTAAACGCTTACAACACATAGGGCCGTATTTTACCGATCTGAGCACATGGTCTGAAGCACATGGCACAGGTGCACTTAGTGTGTCCGAATCCACTTTCGCTAGTTTAACAACGGAAAAAATGGTCGCCGTGGTCCAAAAGGGTTGTACCTAGTCTCTTAACCAGTGTTTTGGGCATAATGTGCAATAAACCAATCAGAGTCTCATCTCCCATTCCCCTTAAAAGCCATGGCAGATTCGCTATTTACATGGAGGAATATTGACACCTTCAACCTGAGTCAGTTTGAATACATGTGTATATTGCCATGATTGGCCCAATTAGCCAATCTCATTCGTCATTACTGCAACTAAGTAATTCTGATACATGCAATGACTATCCATTATGACACATAAGCATTTTTATCTTTATGTACACAATAATGTTCTTTTTCATTGTTATCCTTTATTTTTAATATTTGGCATGTTTGTGTGCTGCTGTGCATCCCTGTCTGTGTAATAAACTATTCTATTATTTATTATTATTTTACTTATTCTATAACTATTATTTTATGTAATAAAATATTCCGGCCAGGCCAGGTTTTTGTTGGTCAATGGCACAGTCGTTTTCAGTTGCCTCAAAATAGCAACACCTTAACACACCTCGTTTTCAGACCAGCACGCCCACAGGGGCGAACAGATAGGAGCGAGTGCATTTAAACAACGTGACGCTGGACGCGAAAATGATAACTGTGTCTGGTTTAAGCTAGCAAAAAAACATTTGCATTGCGCCTGCTGTGGCATTGCGCCGGGTGTATGATAGGGCCCTTAATCCCTTAAAAAGTACCAATTATTGTGTAGTTATTGCCATCCATTATTACATTCATCCATATCCTTTTTACATTTTTATTCTCTGTAGCAGGGAATGCTAGAGCCTATATGAATAAATATAGCCTAGCTGCACATCTAACATAGAATATTTAATAATTACAGTATGTTTTTTTTTTTTTTTTTTTCACGAAATCTTACAGCCCTAGTCAGAAGCCTCAGCAGAAAAGGAAATGTTTGCAAGCTACATTCAGCCACTGATAAATCGTTTTTGAGCATTTTATTAGATTTACGTTTGTGCAAAACCCATAATCTATTTAGCTTTCAGACTGTTGGTTTCAGTCATTGAGGCTCAGAGTCCCATTCAAGAGCTTACCCACTAGTTAATTCATTTAACTTGTCACATGATTACTGTGTGTACTAGTAAAAAGAGGATGCAAGTATACACTACTCATTCATTGATGCTGCTCTCCGCAAAACCCCAATTGACCTGCAATTAATCAAAGAAATGTCAATTATCCATGACTTGGATTATCATCATTGGACTTTAATTAAAGCAACTGTGACAAACAGAAATATTATTAGCATAACTAAATGTTCCATGTCCACAAAGACCAATTTAAAGTGTCAAACTCAATTTCGAAGTGATGCGGTTTGCCCCACTACTAATGAAGGGACTAATGGCTTCTTTAGAAAAACTCACTCTCCATCTCTTTTTGAATCTTGAATCCTTTTATCGCCCGTTAGCCGGAGGCTACTGCAGGGTCAACTACATGCTGACCCGTGTGGCCATGAATTAAGTATTGCATTTTAAGCAGGAGAGTGTGAGGCCTGTTTGTGAATCTGTTGAATTAAATCAGTCAGTGAAGTCAAAAAGCTCAGCCAAGTTTTTTAGGAATAACTCATAAACATAAGAGGTTTTTTTTTTTTTTTTTTAACAAATACACCTGCAGTTAATGGTGGCTGCCAGACAAATGTTTGGAAATGTCATCACTGCCTTTTGGCTAACACTTTTACAATGTTCACCGAGACATAACGGACACTGAACAGATTGTGTCTTCCTCTGCGGCAGAAGGCAGATTTAATGTTTCAGTGCCACATCATGTCAAAACAGCATTGCAGGTGGGGACAGAAAGACTCCCTATGGATTAGCGCAAAGCATTAGCCTTGATGCGTCAACATGCTTGATTTAGATGTTGCAACCGGAGTAGAGTTGCAACATATGTATTTGTCTATCTGTCTGTCTGTCTGTCTGTCTATCTATCCAAAGTCTCCATCCATCCATCCATCCATCCATCCATCCATCCATCCATCCTCTTAACAAACATAATTTTTCTTTCCATCCATCCATCCATCCATCCATCCATCCATCCATCCATCCATCCATCCATCCATCCATCCATCCTTCATATGAGTCATATGAATTTTTGAATTTCAATTTTATTAAACTTCCATATATTCAAATACGAACTGCAATTTTTCATCCTGTTTGCTGTTCAAATTCAAATTGGATTTTGCAATGCATTCTCAATTGAATTCTTAATAATCACACCCCCTCCTTGTTACATGCAATGTGTACATGGCCCAGCACTTTTTGGTTGATTCATAATGAAAAGATTAATTTTCATGAATTACATTGGTTAAGCAGTTCTGAAAAATCCCAGTGAAGTATACCACTGCTAGTCTAGTACATCAGCCACGACGTAGCACTGCTAGATGGGAAATTGCACAGTGAAAATTGCATTCAGCTCTAATTTTTTTAGGTTTGTGTCATTACCTGATTTGCATAATCTTTAACAGGCGCTGAAACAACAAAGACATTGCATGGGAATAAATTACGCTATATGTGGGCTCAATTCATTCTTAGTGGATTCCTCCCTTAGTGTTCGCAAATATCTAGAAAGAGAGATAGTTCAGCCACCTCCGGGTATTGGCATTATAACGTATAGAACAAACATGTCAACGTTTAGATGTAGTACCAGAGTAATGCCATATAACTCAATTAAATGGCGAGAGAAAAAAATCCATACAGTGACATATGACGTGCAGTGATGCTAGATTGCTATTCATAACATAGTGTAGTTATGTCAGTATGGCTGTTAACAGAATATGAGGAGAATTTCTCATTAAAATGAACATGGAATACCCTGTGCTGTCTCTCTCACACACACAAAATCTCTCTCTAGCTCTCTCAGTGTAATTTATGGCATTTACTGCCTCGTAACTCAGTGAGGAATCAAACTCTTGCCAGCTTGTGTCATTTCACACCACCTTAAAATGAAACATAGACACTGGGATCTATTTTAAATGAGTCAAAATATCTCCAGGAAGAATGTTTTTATAGAGTGTCATTATACAGAACACAGTTGGAGTAAAGACCAGAACCCAAATGCTTTTACATTTAAATGATACCAGTTGAGCATGAACTTTGCAGACCTAAAATAATAAAACTAAAACAGAAACAAAATAAACTGAAACTAGAAAACTCTTTTAAAATATATCTTGCCTGAAATGCACAGGTTTTTAAATGCAAAAGTAATAAAATATTCTACCTGGCATTACAAACGTAGCAATAAAAATGTAAAGAGTTATATAAATTACGTTCACAGGACTGGTTATATACTGTACTAAAGATAATAAAAAATAGAGAAGCATTCTGATAATATAACTTTATACAAGAAACATATACTGTATATATCGCTAGGATTCAGAGGCAGCCGGACCCAATATCAATATCACGTATAACATATCAAGTCCATCCCAATATTGTCTTCCAGAAGCCTATCCACCAATACATAAGCATTAACTCCACATAGTTATTAATTAGCATGTTAACTGTCCATTAACTGCTAATCAGAGCAACAGGCCATGCTAATACAGAAATCTGAGTTAGCTGCCCTGTGACAGTTTGACTGGAGGGCTCCTATCCCAGTCTAATTAAGCTACTGCAGTTCACTGCCATGAGTCGTTGCATGGTATTCTGGGGAAAAGTGTTGTGGTGGGCGCTATTCTCATTGCTCAGATCTAGTTGTCATTAAATTTAAGAGAAACCACACATATGTTCCCAGATCACCACAACAGGAGTGTCACAACACATAGAGGAACTACACATAGCTTGGATTCATAATTAAAATCAATACAAGTGTGATGACTTCTCTTTAGAACGAAACAGGGAGAGCTTATCTGCCGAAACTTTAATTAAGCAGATCTTTAAAATATAGACTTCAACCGATCTGTCAAGCACGTAACTAGAAATAACTTTAGTTTTTTAATAAGTGGAAATCCGATTCTACTTGGTGATGAGAGAAATGCCAAAACTGATCTAAAGGAAGTTGTTGAAAGTTTACTTCTACTTGCATGCAGTGTTATGAAAGCTACCTGTCAGTGAAACTGTCAGTGCAGGAAAAAGTTCCACCTACTTGAACTTAAAAACTTAGGTTCAGTTGCTGCCTTGAGTTTTTAAATATAATCAAATTGGCTGTACAAGTCATTTCAATTTCAATTATATTAAACTCAAAGTGGGATGGTACGCACCGGTATGCAGTATCGGCACTTTGATATTTTAATCTGTACCCTCACTTGTCACATGTTGCTGGTGTTGTGCCGAATTCTGTGACCCATCAAATGTTCTGACCCTAGTATTGAGCTAATCAACCTACTCCTACTCCTAATCCCAACACTAATCCTAACCCTACTGTCACCATAGTGCCTAATAGGGTCACATAATTCTCGACACTACATCGGTACACTGACCACCCCGCCCCCAGAGTGAGATTTCAACCGAGGTGGACTAACGAAACACAGCTGTTTTGGGGAAGCATAGCAATTATGCTGTGGCTTTCATTGGAACTGTTATTTCATTGCAAAACAGAGCAAACAATATTTACAATACTTTTTTAAAATGTACATCACTTAATATTACCTTTTTGTTTGTTGAACTATTGTAAAAAATCAATGTCACATTTACAGTTGTGCGGATATTCTGGAAAAATGTGCATTCTTGCAATGAAGCCCTGTCTGTGAAACCGGACCTAATAGTTTTAGTAGTTGAAACTTAACTAGCTATAATTAGCTAATTCAGTAAGTACTAACATGCTAATTTCTAACACA
Source organism: Paracanthobrama guichenoti (assembly GCA_018749465.1). Lineage (NCBI taxonomy): Eukaryota > Metazoa > Chordata > Actinopteri > Cypriniformes > Gobionidae > Paracanthobrama > Paracanthobrama guichenoti. The sequence goes on from CM031943.1 coordinate 38,243,602, forward strand.
ATGCTTTGATTAGTGTAGCAACTGCTGATTAAGCAATATAGAAAAAAATTCTGAAACATTTTAGTTGGAAGTTGTTCTAACATTTAAAAAAATATATAATAATTTGCTACTTGTTTCAGAATGTTTACAGAACATTCAAGAGTAACGTTTCTATAATGTTTGCACAGTGATGCAATGCAAATGCAATGTTCCCTTAACGTCTGCATAACCAAAAAGTAAAAAAAAACCAAAAAACAGAACATTCAGAAATAACGGTTTTCATAACTTAACAAAACAGTTACCTTGAATGCAATATAAAACATCTCAGGTTATGCATGTAACTATGGTTCCCTGAGATTAGGGAACGAGATGCTGCGTCTCCTAGAGGGCGCTATGGGGGAATGACTCCGGCATGACTGGTGTCTGAAGCATGAGTCTAAACGCAGCCTATGACCTCACTACTGGTGCGACCGTGAGTATAAAAGGGCACCTGTGAAATACGCCATCAACTTCTTGTCTGAAGGAGACGTGTGCAGGAATACCGAAAGCATGGCAAAGGGACGCAGCACCTCATTCCCTATTCTCAGAGAACCATGGTTATATGTGTAACCTGAGACGTTCCTTTTTGAAAGGGAACTTGCGCCGCGTCCCCTAGAGGGTGCTATGGGGGACGGAATACCCATGCCACCATGCTGAAAGAATGAGTGCCTTATTGGCTGAGCTAAGTCAAAGGGCTTAAAAGGAGTCCTCATCCCTAAGGTGCATACCAGAAATGTGATCATAGACCGGAGCTTCTCAAGAACGGAGGCCTCAACAGGATGACTTTGAAGAGAGGAAGCCTAACTACGTCCATATTCAGGCCAGCATCCGAAGAGAGCCTAACACTCAGAATTTCTGTTAAGACAGCCCTGAAGAGTGGATGCCTCAACAAGAGGCCTAGCAACGCTCTAACCAAGGGCAGTACTGAGAAAGCTCAGAAAGAGCTAAAGAACTCAGTCTAATGTAAAATGACTCTCTAACATAAAACGACTCTCAAAATTGAGAAGAAACCTAACAACGCTCCACACAGACATCTTGCAAGGAGGCTCACAGACAGCCTACCACTTGCAATCACTATCTTAATAAAGGACTCAATAAAGATAGGCATAACAACACTCGCAGTAGTCAAGGAGGCTCACAGAAAGCCTACAACTTAGCAAACTGCTTAGCCTAGCTCTAGGAGCAGAGTGCTCAACATGATGTCTCTCTAAATTGAGAAGAGACATAACAACGCCCCGAGCTCAGGACATCTTGCAAGGAGGTTCACAGAGAGCCTACAACTCGCAATTGCTATCCTAGCAGAGCCTAGCCGCGTGGTCAAGCTCTGAGGACGGAGGCCTCAACATGACGACTTTCAAAAGTGAGAGGAGGCCTAACTATATCCAACACCCAGGACAGCTTACCAAGGAGGCTCACAGAGAGCTACTTGATATTGCTATCCAGGTGGAGATATTCCCCCTTTTTGTTTTCTCTACAAAGTGACTCTCTGTAGCAAGAGGAGGCCTAGCTACATCTAACACCCAGGACAGCTTACCAGTGGTGATGTCATAGGCTGCCGCCTGCCAATGTCAAGTTCATTGTCATGTTAGTAATACTTTTAATTAGTTACTCCTCAAGACTGATCACATGAATGGATACAAGTTGCAAAATAAGAACTTTATTGAATAATAATGTTCATTTTCATTTTTCAAGTGCTTTTTGCTTTGAAGTCTTTTCCCATCAGAGCCTCGGGATGGTAATGATCAAGTCATACATCTAGTGTCAGGGTTTCATCTTTACACAAACACCCTAAAGTGGCCCAGATGCTTATGCACGTCTTTACTTTTAATCAAACAAAGTAATTAAACACTTCAATCACACTAATGACTGCCATTGATTCCCATTATCTGTCATGTATATCAACAACACAGATTTATACGTAATATGCATTGCTGACTACACTTCTATCCCACTTCAGTTCTTTAAGGAGCATGTTACCATGGCAACAAGGCCCCACACAAAAATCTTTTTTTGCTCTTTAAAACTGGCTGACAACCATCAGGCATCCATTTTGTGCATAGGAACATGTTTTTTTGTTTTTTTAAATGCGTTTGGATGTGAGTACAAACAGAAAGCAAAAACAGAAAATGTTAAGGCCAGATGAACTTCGCAAAGTGTTGTTTGCGTCCTAAACTGTCACCTTAGATATGATCAACTCCTCTGAGAGCATTTATTTACCCAGATATTCTGTTAGAAAAACATTAACATGGCTGCTTTGAGAAAAATAAAAATAATAAGTAGACACTTGCTTTAGTGCATATCTACTGTATTCATGAACCTACAAGCCTGTTGACAACCACTACAAAAAGAGGAAAATAAACTGCAAAAACATGAACACTAGTGTTTCCTCTCCTTCGTAAGCCCACTTCCCTTTTCCCAAGGTGCAGCTGCTTCTCCCTGGCCGCCTCTCCAGCAAGTTGAACGAATAAAAGACTATTTGACTTCCTCAAGTACAGGAACTAGGCCCTTAGTGTGAGACAAAAGTTAAAACCTTCTTGTGTAAACCCTCATCTGCTCGCTCTCTCTCTCTCTCTCTCTCTCTGATCTATCTATCTATCTATCTATCTATCTATCTATCTATCTATCTATCTATCTATCTATCTATCTATCTATCTATCTGTCTATCTGTCTATCTGTCTCTCTATCTATCCGTTTGTTCATGTTGGTTCACAGTGCATTAACTAATGTTAACAAGATTTTAATAATATATTAGCAAATGTTGAAATCAACATTAAAAAAGTGCAGTTCATTATTGGTTCATGTTAACTAATGTAGTTAACTAATGTTAACTAATAACCATTATTCTAAAGTGTTACCAGAAAGTCTACTAAATAGTGTGCACATGCTGATAGTTGTGAATTGTGGAGCAAACAGTGGCTTGGTATTGAGATCACACTAAAAATTAGTTTAACGGCTACATGACCTTATCAGTTGAACCACAGCCATGATTAAACACTCATCAAGAAACACAAATACTCATCTCTCAAGCGTACAACCTATAACGTGCCTTCACTCAAATCCCTATACCCTTCAGATGGAATCAAAGCAATTAGCTTTTCTGGGTCTTTGCTTTTTTATTCTTATCTTTCAAGCAATTATCTCCATTTCCCCAAAGAAGCAAGGCATCACTTTATGTTTTCCATATGTCGTTGAATTTTTATTCTGAGTCACACATGCATACATGAATCTCACGCACACACACAAACACACAGCATGTCTTCTTGATTAACACCTTGCTACATCCTTCTGTCTTAATTATGTGTCTCTTTCTTCACACCAAGCTCCTGGCAGCTAATGGGAGACATTTTATCTCAAAGGAAGCAAAGGGGGTTAAAAACTCCTAGACGTTTGAGAAATTGAGACAAGTAACTAATAGCGTAACCTTACATTCAGGCATCAATCAGATGAAATTAGAAAGGGAATATGTTGTCTGTTTTACAGCTGTGAGATATGACTTCTGCCCAGTATGTGTTACCACGGAGACTGCTTGCTGTCATCCATCAAGAAGTGAATCCTTGAGGATTATGGGATATTACCTGATGGGCGATGCACGGTAACTTAGCAAAGCTCCAACTGTCAAGGACAGCGTGACGTGAGAGCTAAATGATGATGTTCTTCCAGGGTATGTGACTAATGCTTGTGGTTCTTTGCATTACTCAATGTAATGCAAAAAGATTGACAATTAGCACTAGTCAAAAAAAAAAAAAAAAACACGTATTAACATTTATGGATTAAAATGTATGGTTGTCCTTCCATGAAAACTAGGCAGGGTTATAATAGTTAATAACTAAAACTAAAAGTAAAACCATAAAATAGATAAACGTATTACTTGAAAATAAAATAAACCACAATAAATAAAATAAAATAAACTGGGGAAAAAATTATATATATATATATATACATAATATAGATTAAAAAAGGATCTATTTGCCAAGACAAAATGTCACATTTTCATTCAGTCTAACTTGATGTAGTAAAATAAAATAAAAAAGTCAAATTTAACCAAAAAATATGTAAACATATTTAAAAAGAACAACACAATAACAATGGCAAAATAAAAACTAACTCAAAATATTAATAAAAATTAAAAATTAATTAACGGCACCTGTTAGTGATTGGGATATATTAGGCAGCAACTGAACATTGTGACAAATTGTGATGGCTAGACGACTGGGTCAGAGCATCTCAAAAACTGCAGTTCTTGTGGGGTGTTCCCGGTCTGCAGTGGTCAGTATCTATCAAAAGTGCTCCAAGGAAGGAACGGTGGTGAACCGGCGGCAGGGTCATGGGCGGCCAAGGCTCATTGATGCACGTGCGGCGCGAAGGCTGGCTCGTGTGGTCCGATCAAACAGACGAGCTACTGTAGCTCAAATTGCTCAAGAAGTTAATGCTGGTTCTGATAGAAAGGTGTCAGAATACACAGTGCATCGCAGTTTGTTGCGTATGGGGCTGCATAGCCGCAGACCTGTCAGGGTGCCCATGCTGACCAAAGTGCCAACAGTGGGCATGTGAGCATCAGAACTGGACCACAGAGCAATAGAAGAAGGTGGCCTGGTCTGATTAATCGTGTTTTCTTTTACATCACGTGGATGGCCGGGTGCGTGTGCGCCGCTTACCTGGGGAACACATCACGTGGGAAGAAGGGATGGCAGTGTGATGCTTTGGGCAATGCGCTGGTCCTGCCATCCGGATGTTACTTACCTGAAGGGAACACATGGCACCAGGATGCACAACCTACCCGATCCCACCCCCTCCAACCGTCTGGAAAAAGGCAAGCCAGTGGAGGCATGTTTATGTTTATGTTGATGTTTTGTTGGGCAATGTTCTTGCTGGGAAACCTTGGGTCCTGCCATCCATAATGGATGTTTCAACTTCAATGTCACTTTTGGCACCTACCTAAGCATTGTTGCAGACCATGAACACCCTTTCATGGAAACGGTATTCCCTGGTGGCTGTGACCTCTTTCAGCAGGATAATGAGCCCTGCCTCAAAGCAAAAATGGTTCAGGAATGGTTTAAGGAGCACAACAACGAGTTTGAGGTGTTGACTTGGCCTCCAAATTCCCCAGATCTCAATTCAGTCGAGCATCTGTGGGATGTGCTAAACAAACAAGTCCGATCCATGGAGGCCCCACCTCACAATTTACAGGACTTAAAGGATCTGCTGCTAATCTGCTGCTAATTTTTATTTATTTTTTTTCAAGCTTATGTATACCAAATAGTCTTAAGTGTTTTTGTTACAATTGATTTTGTTTATTCATTTTACAATATTAGAATTGTATGAAAAAATGGTCAGAATTTTCTAAGTGGAGTATAACGGATTAACCTCTACTAAAAACCTACAAAAAGTGGGAAAGGTTGCCCATGTGGAAAGAACAAATGTAAAACACAATGACTCAACTCTTCACATGAGGTTAGACTTCCTAAAAAAATCTTCTTTCCTCAGAGCAAATGTACGAAAAACAGGTTCACCGTGCTTTGTCTGCCGTGATTCAGCCTGACATGCACAGAAAGCCCTTGCAAGGTCCGTACCTATGAGTCACTGCTTCAGCTCCAGTGCACTGAACTTTACCCCTTGGACTCAACCGCAGAAGCACAGAACATTATACGAGAAGTAAGGTGAATGAATAACCCAATAGGTACTATGAGTTGATGACAGAGATGACACCTCATATTTATATAATTAAAAATGTTTCTCATTCTTTTATATATATATATATATATATATATATATATATATATATATATATATATATATATATATATATATATATATATATATATATATATATATATAAGAAAGAAATCAGTGTGAAAACCAAGGCCCATAAAACAACTTAAAAGGCTTTAATCCGTTTAGAATACAATGTTCCTTTGGGTGATTTTGTTAAAACCAATTAGCACTGGAAAGGTCAAAGGCTTAGATGGGGCGAAAAAAAAAAAAAACATCAAAGTAGATTGGTCCTTAGTTTAAATTTGACCAAAAGAGCTAATGCTTTGCAATTCAATTGCGCATGTTAATAAGAGCACTTGAATTTGAGAGAAAAGAGGAAATGAGTGCAGAGAGGCAAGAGTAAGAGAGCGAGAGAGAGAGTTCAGTGGGGACGCACTACGGCACTGGCCTTTTTTTCTGTAGCTCTCAAGTGCGCACATTATCAGGTGGCTGTTTACCACAAGAACACTTCTGCGCTTGTGTGGGAGCCCAAACAACAAAAGCCATCATCCAGAAGACCAACCTCTCTCTTCATATTTTAACTGAACATTCAACATGGTCCACCTGACAGATTTATAAATGGCCATAATCATCCATCAAAGGACGCTTTTTTTATCCAAAGAGACTTACAATGCCGTAATTGAAAGGTCAGTCCACATGTCACCTGGGGTTATAATAATGTGCCGGTAGAAGACATTAACTCTCAAGTCAGTGGGTTTTTATCCTTTTATGTCCCCAATATCCCGACAGGGTTGAAAGCGGGTTTAAAATTTAACGTCTAGCTAATATAAAAGCAATGCAGACACTCACTGATGTAAGTAAATTATTGAAATCAAGAATCACACTGCTAGTGAAAAATCTGGGCACAGCTGGAAACATGTTTTTGTCTTAGAAACCCTTTTGTCTTAAAAGTCGTTTGATCTAAATGTGCTTGACATTAGTTTTGTTGAGAAATATGCATTTATAAACAAAGTTGTAGGGTAAAAGCAGCAAACAGCGATCGATCAATCAATCACTCAATCAGTAAAATAAAATAGTACAATAAAACAAAACTAAAATAAACAAAACAAAACAAAACCCCAGTTTCACAGACAAGGCTTAAGCTAGTCCTAGACTAAAATGCATGTTTAAGCTGTTTTAACTGAAAGCAACTTGCACTGACATATCTTAAAATATCCCTTATCTTAAAAAATGACATTGTTTTGTGTCAAATGCCCTAATTGAACTAAGGCCTAACCCTGGCTTAATCTAAGGGTGTACTCACACTAGGCATGGTTGTCTTGTACCGTGCCCGAGCGCGACTGTCCTCCCTCCCCACTCCCCCGCTGGCCTGCACTCACTTAACACTTAACGTACCGGGCCGGAGCACGCTTACATCATTCACGGTGCAACTTTTTGTTTTGAAGAAGACAGGAAGAAAAGCGAGTTCGCTAATAGACCGCCTAATAGATTTATAATTTATGCCGCGCAGCGATTTTCACTTGATTTCACTGCACGTATCAGAAGATTATTATGAAGGCAGCTGACTTTGATGGAGGAATTTGCAGCTTTACTTGCAAACTACAATTCATGTTCATCAATAAGGTGAGAACCAGGACCGTTATAAACCTAAATATACTTGATTTAATCGAAAAATGTATCCAAGGAGTAATAGTTTGGTGTTTGCTGCCATAATGATGACAGTAGCGCACAGCTGTTCCGTGCTCTGGCATAGTTAGTGCTCACACTGCATGCAAACCACGCTTGAGCCCAGCCGAACCGCGCTCTGGCCCACCTCTTCCAAGCGGGCCAGGGCCGGCCAAACGAACCGCACCAGGGCACGGAACGGAGCGCCCACACTTGTCAAACGAACCGGGCTTTGGGGGTCAAACGCGCTCGGCACGGTTCAGAGCACCTAGTGTGAGTACACCCTAAACTCTGTCTATGAAACCGGGCCAAAATAGATGCCTGGGTAGATGCCTGAAAATAATAGTTTAGTGAATTTGTTACGTTAACGATTTATTAAAGAAATACATAATACATAATTAAAGTGCAACAGAAACCAGGAACAAACACAGAAGAGGTCCACACACACCTAAGTGTGTGAAAATGCCAATTTGTACCACACTACACCGTGACAAAATACAGCTTCTGCTCTGGAGCTCTCTGACTCTTCGCAGTAATATATTTCGAAAGTTTTGAGGGGAAATGGAAAAGAAAGCAGCCTAAATTACAGCAATTTATTACAACCATTAAAGCTTATTAGCCAGAACTTAAGCCTCATCAAGTTTCTCCTTGATACTTTATGCACTTTGAAGATAGCAGACGCAAACAAACATGCACAAATACCCCAATCGGTACCATGCGTTGCACATTTATTTTGTCTGTCAATATCCTGAGCATAGTCAATGCATCTCATGAATTTCTAATGCCTTTAAGCCACATAGATACCGAATTCTCCACAGAACAGTGACAAGCGTTGAGAAAGGCCTTCAGCTAAACTATTTTGTACGCTCTTTCAGTTTTTTATTTTACTCCTGTTTACCTTTCTTTTTTATCATAAGCTATTTTATTTGATACATTATTTCAGAATTTTTCTTTTTAGCAAAGATCAGGAAAACAAAGAAATAGTTACCTCAGATTTATGCCACATGTCTTATACAGCAAGGTCCTTTCCATTGGCAAAGAACACTTGAGGAAACCTATAGCTCCCACTGAGAAGAAAATAAATTACATTTGAGATCTATTTAATATCTAAGTTGTTTCTCCTAGACAGCAATAAGAATAAATGGAGAGATCTCCTGTTTCAAAAGAGATGTCAATGATGCCTTCAACTGTGATCAAATTCTGCAATCATTCAGAGATGTCAATTGGAGCTCAAACTTTTCCTTACCAAAATCTTCCAAATGATCCGAGCTATGCTACCGACATTCATTTTGAACTAAGAACTGAACTCCAAGTCATCTGAGCGATGAAAGATCAACTAAAACTAGACATTTTCTGAATTAGGCGTATAAACTGATGGAGATTTCATTATTACTGGAATACAGTGATCTCAAGACCTCACTTTTCAACTTGATTCAGTCATATTGTTAACTCTCTTCCCTCCCTCGCACTTTGTAACAAATCCTTCCCTCGCGGGTCAAAATGACCCGAAGTGATGATAAAATTATACTTTTTTTTTCATGTCCAGAAATGTTATTTCATTTCATTTTGATACTTTGTTTTTCTATGTTTTATGCAATTTTTGGAGATAAAGAAAGTTATCAATAAATAAGAAATAAATAATAATTTAAGCACATTCTTTCAACTTAAATTCAAAATATCTCACAATCTCTTGTGAAAATAAATAAAAATTATATATATGAAACGTTCGTAAATATACGCGATAATTCGTAACATAAAATGAATCTTTACGAAAACTCTCCTCTGGATTCACAAAACTTCGATGAATCCCTAGGGAAATATGAGGGTTAAGAAACCTTCATATACCACGGATTCGCTAGTTAAACGTGCATATTAATGAATTCCAAACATTCGTAAAAATAGTGCACGCTCTTTCATAATTAACATAATCCCCACCCATAAATTACAACTACGCAAATTACGTGTCCAGGAATGCTGTGGAATCTTCTGGACCTCCTTCTCAGGTTTGGCTCCAGCATATTGCATAAATGCTAGAGATACTTATTGGCCATATGTCCAGAAATATTCAATTATCGTGTATTGTGTCAAAAAATGCCTGGTGCTCTTCTGAAACTGCCAGCTGGTGGCGCTTGAAAGCGCTTTGCAAGCTCAAGCTGAGATACTTTGGTTGCTATGATACAGAATATCCATGGCAGTAATGTGTTATTAGTATCTAATTTTGAAGAATATTACTGAATATAAAAATGCAGTATCCAGTAACTCCTCCATTGTTGGTCAGTCGTTGTACAAGTAGGATGATTGGTCGGTGTAGTATATGTCACGCCCCTCCTCCACTGTGATTGGACTGCTGGGTAAAAAGTGACAGTGGCGAGCGCTGTCTATTGAACAGTTGGGAAAAAAGGCAGGGAAAACTTGTGAAATATTATTATGGTACATCAAAGTGCATCAAAGTGCAATGTCATCAGTTTGCCTAAATTAGAACACAGAACATTCAAATGTTTTACGCACTATTTACACGTGGTAGAGAACAGTTGTAAACTTCTTCCGTACCATATAAAATTGTTGTGAATCCTAAAATTTACATCAGAATGGCTTTACGGAAGATTTACACGAAAATTCACTCTGCTCGTGTTTCATGAATGAGGCCCATAGACATTATAAAGTAATTTTTTGGTAAAGGTTTAGTATTTTTAGTTTGAATTTTGAGCATTTTTAGGGTTTTCTTTGTCTATTGCAGCATTCCTCGCATTACGATCATTCCTATGGTGGTCAAATTGACCCACGAGGGAAGGATTCGTTACTTCTTTAAATTTCAACCTAAACTCCTCAAATCCAGTCCTTTTTTTATTAAAATTTTTGTGTGTGTATTGACTGAAGTCCTATGGTCTTGGACCACTTCGATGAATCCCTAGGGAAGTATGAGGGTTAAGAATCCTTCAAAGACACACATACTGTACACAGTACACTCTCAGAAAAAAAGGTACAGTGCTGTCACTGGGGCGGTACCCTAAGGTACAAAAGTGAAAAGGTACATCTTTGTACCTTACTCACCCCTAAATGGTACATATATTAGTACCTTAAAAGGTACATATCAGTACTTTAAGAGTGCGTATTAGTACCTTAAAGGTACATATCAGTACTTTAAGAGTGAGTATTAGTACCTTAAAGGTACATATTAGTACTTTAAGAGTGCGTATTAGTACCTTAAAGGTACATATCAGTACTTTAAGAGTGCGTATTAGTACCTTAAAGGTACATATTAGTACTTTAAGAGTGCGTATTAGTACCTTAAAGGTACATATCAGTACTTTAAGAGTGCGTATTAGTACCTTAAAGGTACATATCAGTACTTTAAGAGTACATATTAGTACCTTTTCGGTTTTGTACCTTAGGGTACCGCCCCAGTGACAGCAAGGTGCCTTTTTTTCTGACAGTGTACACACTTAAGGCCGGTTTACACAGAACACATTTTTGCTGTTTGGCGGGCCAGTGGAATGAAAAAAAGATTTGAATGGCACTGTATATTTTGTAGAAACATTCAGAAGCACAAAAGACCACCCTGCTTTCATCTTGAGTTAGAGCACTCATTCCTCTTCTATTCTAATTCTAGTTCTCTGTATATTAGTGTTAATAAAGCCATAAAGGAATGTGAAGGAGGACAGGAGTTATGTCTATATGTGTATATGCCTTGCAGATGTATCATGGACTTTCAAAGGCTTGCTATTAGAAGAGAAGAGAAGTACACAGCAACATGCTTATTATATCTTATTCTGTCATGTAGTGTTTCTTTACAAAGTGACATCGCCAACTACTGGCCTGGCAGCAGAATACAGTGTTTTTAGTTGTCTTCGCTTTCCATGTCTGCTTATAATATTGTGCATTTGAAATACCTCACAGACCACAAGAAGAAACTCACAAACCAAGTTTATGTCATAAACCTTGATGAATGAAACCTAAGAAGTGGCTTGGTGCTCTGGAGAGCAACATCAGGTTTAATGGGAAAAAGAGTACAAAAGTAGATTTCCATATCTATGGCATAATTGGAAAATTTTCGCACAGATTTGCAACATTCTCTGCATTTGCAGCACTTCCCTGAAGGATGTGTTGAACCCCTATTGTTTTATTGTGGAGGAAATGTCGGCAAACTGCCGCTTGGTTGAATGGTGAATAAAAGATGGATTTTAAATGGCTTTTTTTGTTTCTTTTACACTCGTCTCTGTCTCTTGTGCTCTCTGACTTCCTGTTTAAGCAGCCGGAGGCTAAGAGCATATAGCACATATTAAGATGGAATACAAATTACTTCCTGTTATTTTTTTCTCCTTGCTGCGTCCAGACAGGTCATGAAAACCATGCCCTGATCTGTCATTTCAGTTCGGGTCTCATTTGTATTCATAGGTATTCATATGCAAACCGTTCACATAGACAATGAAATGTGCAATAACAATTATTGATAACGACTGAAATTTAGAGATATACAAATATTTATCGATACTATTAATAATATTTAGAGACTCTATTCAGAAGCGGGACTCTCATTCATGAATAAATCATGAAGACTTTGCAAAGGAAAATGTATCAACAAAATTCAAATAGGAATATTAAAAGCAGCAAAAGCCATTTGCACTCCTAATATGGATTAATTTAAATATCATCAAATCTTAACCTCATTAAATAAAATCTAACTGAAAATATCAATGTGTCTCACTCATTTACCGATTTGTGAGTGTGAGTGTTGCGGTATTAAATATTCAGTCATATTCAACATATTCAATATGTACCTCAAAGAATTCATAAACATTTGTGTACATTTCAGCATTTATCCAAACAGAAGAAAATGTTTGCATGCTAGAAATACAAAGTTCTGTCACGAAACCCTAGATGGCGCAGGCTGATAGGTCCTTAACCCTCTGGTGCTGTTCGGTCATGACCGAAAAATGTTACGTTTGTTTATTTATTATTTTATTTATTTATTATTGCATCGGAATGGTACAAAACTTGGAAAAGGTTTTGGCACTTGCTGTGTGAACACACAAAAAAATAATGGACATGATTCGAAAAGCTTAAATGGTCCTGAAAAAAATTGTCACACTTGTATTGTTCGAGGTCAAAAAAGGCCGCATTGGAAATTAATGGGAGACAAATTTCATCTATTGGAAACATTTTGTACTGGGAACCAGGGGCGGCGTTTGGTAGTTGCCATACCCTAGCTAGCATTCAGACAAAACAGGGGAAATAAAGAGCTCATTATGCTGTTCATTAGCTCTGTTGCTTTAGTTGGCTTTTGGAAGAAATTGCAGCTTTGAAAAGCAAATTTAAACAGCCTAACGCCGTGTCCTAACCAGACGCGATGCAATTAGCAATTTGTCTGTCCAAACCATCCAAACCAAACTCATCCCGAGACGCAACAAAATCAATAAAAAATCACAGCCAATCAGTAGAGCATGTGGAAGGGCTCTCTCTGCAAGCGCACTGACTGCATTCACAATGAAATGGATAAGTAGTACACTTTGTTCATCTTGAGTTGACAGTTTAAACGTTGTTTCTCTTAATTGATTTTATAATAATTGAACACGATCTGAAGTGAATTAGCCTCAGATGCATATAAAAATTAGTTTGAATATAATTTTTTGTGACCTTTATAGACATAGCCTACTGAAAGCAACAATGCACAATATATAATAACATTGTTGCTTTCAGTAGGTGTCTAGCGTCACGTTTGGTCAGGACACGTTGTAGGCTTATAGGGCTGTTCCAGAATTTGCATTGATTTCTTGTTGTTAAGTCGGTGCATGTCCGTTGACTCTATCCATTATGGCTGATTTTTGTCAAATTTTTTTTTTTAGATATTACATGATTACTTGGGAATGTCGTTGTATGGCCAGAAGGAATCATGCCATACCCTAGTTTTTTTTTAAACGCCGCCACTGCTGGGCACAAACTCATTTTTACTGAAAGCTCATTTTTTTAAGATATCAACTTCAAATTTGGAACACAACTTCTTTAGATTTATGGCTTTGTTTTTCTTACAGTTTTAGAGTAAAACATGTTTTGGAAAATATATATTTCATATAAAAATTGAAAATGGTATTTTTGTGCATTTTTCATTACAATAAATGTAAAAAATAATAATAATAATAATAATAATAATAATAATAATAATAATAATAATAATTAAGTTCACGTTTTAAAAATTATATCAGCAATAATCAAGTGTTGTCTTTAAAGAGAGAAAACCGAAGTCTGTGCTCCAAAGCATTCAATATTTATGACAGTTTAAATTGGAAATTTCATTTTCAGATCCATGCTCAAAAAGTGAATAAATGGATTATAAATACTGCATAAATATAATTTAGTAGCATAAAATCCCCTAAAGATACAAAAGATGAATAAAAAACATTTTCATTGAAATAACTCATTTTTTGACCAACACACGAACAGTACCAGAGGGTTAAAACAATCTGCTTGGAATCACATCATTCTCTATAGGGCAGAGACTCTATGGTTCCTGCTGTATCAGCAGACAATCAGCTCGCTGCTCAACTTTCAAATACTTGGGTCAGCCTTTGCTGTAGCAGTTTGCAGTGCGCTTCAGAAACCCTCCTCCTCCCCAGCTCCACCTGTCTCCATCTGCTATGGGTAATTCATACATGCTGTACTGTACAGCAGCAGCATGTGTTACTTGCTCATTGTGTATGTATTGGCAGTAGCAATTAACCTGCTCTGAAGCAGCAGCAGCAGATCTATTCCGCCAATACCAAACACATTAATATTGCCATATCCATTACCATGCCAAACACTCATGTTGTCATGACAGAATGGTATGAATACCTGCAAATACAAATGAGATCATGTTGATTTTAATGCAAATGATAATCACCTCTCTGTCAATTCTCGAATCAGTTGTCTGTGGAATGACAAACAGGTGATGCTGCTTTGGGCATAAAAAGAGGGCAACATTGTTAGTGCCATTTAATTGAATATTGCACATAAAAATATGTTGCGTGATCCATCCTCATTAACAGTTTTGCATGGTTTGATTTTTCTTTTCGTCTTTCAATTGTTTATAAAAAAATAAATAAAATAAAGTAAAGAAAGAAACTTGGGACATAAATTAAATCAATTAATTAATTTTACCTAGCGAAGCATGGAATAAATAAATAGTGGGGTGGACATATTGCAGACATGGAGACGGAGACAGAGACCATGGTTCCATGAGCAGATGATGTGCGCAGTGGCCATGCATCTCAATTAATAGGCCAAATGTAAAATTGGTTTACTTGTACTTGACTGGGTTTTCCATTTTGCTTGTGTACAGCATCAAAGAGAAATGTTTAACAAATGTTTCTGGGGATCTAATGAATGTTTTGAACATTCCCTTAACACATTTGCCCTCTTATATGCACCCGTTTAAAGATGATCCTTGTTTAAAGACCATGTCTGAATGAAACAAATAAGAAGCGGAAAAAGATATGACAGGAATTCTGCTTTTCAGCAATATCACACAAGCAAAAATCCTGTGGCTGCAGGTAAAGCACATCACAAACAAAGCTTAAAACAGCAAGGAATATTTCTAAGAGTAATCAGAATAGTCCCACACTTCAGAACAATATATATACTTCACAAATGAACAATATATATATTAAAGTATACTTAAAAGTATACTTTTATACACTAAAATTGGGCCAATTTAGTCTCAAGTAGTATTGAAATAGTACACTTATACAACTTGTACATTGATATCAGTATATTATACCTGAAAAATAGCGCTGAACTTTACTTAAGTATGCTTGAATTTAAAGTATGCTTTTTTAAGGGTTATTAATGAATAAAGAATGCTTTTCCATGTGATTCCTTGTACAATACTATGTCATGAACTTAAACAGTTTTACTAAAAGGCATGATTTGTAAACTAATACATTTTGATGTTTGCATCATATAACCAGCACCATACATGGCTTTTCTGATGATGCAATAAACCCATCTGTAGCTCATCTGGTAGAGCACTGTACTTGAATCACAAGTGAAACATGAATCACAATAAAGGAGCCAATGCGTTTGCTTTTGTTAACACTATTGGTTTCACTATAAGGTTTAGGGTTTTGTGTAGATAGTACATTATTTGCAAATAGCGCATTAATCTTTTAGCACCGCTCACCAGACATTTAATTTCCAAACTGCCACTTACAACAACCAGCGCAATAAAATGTTCCCAGATTCGTGTTCCTCTGTTTGGGAGAAAACTTTGAAAGTGTCTCTATGCAAGAAGTAATGTCATGTCATTCTGCTGAAACTTTGCCACAGGTATGTGTTTCCAGAGAGCTTGGGTTGTTCATTTCAGCCTATGTAGGAAGTAGCAAGGTAGCTTTGGAACAGTGCAATATTTGTTCAGATGAAAAACAAGGATTCTCACAACAACATTTGTGTTATGTCTAATTAAATATTGTATTGTATACATTTCAGTCCATAAGTGAAAGTGAATGGGGTCCAAAACAACATTGGAACCTATTCAATTGCATTGTATGAAAAAATAATAATAATAATAATTAATGAATAAATAAAAATTATACATTTAAGTACTGCAATAATAATTAACTACATGTAATCACTATAGGGTTAGGATGAGGTTTGGTCTAGGGATAATTGCATGTAATTATGCATAATTTATAATTAAAACTACAGTAGCTACATGTAACGTGAAACAATGACACTGTTACCAAAATATCTTCTTTTGTCTTCCACAGAAGAAAGTAATACAGGTATGGAATGACATGAGGCTGAGTAAATGATGACACAATTTTCATTTTTTGGGTGAACTATATCTATTTAAGTCCTCCTAAACATCCACAAACACATACACACAAGCTCCCGCCATGCTCTACTGTCTACTTTTTCATTTCTTTGTCTTTTCCCTGCTGCTCCTCTCAGGGTGGGTCTGCATCTATCTGTCATTTCCTCAGTCTCTCCCTGCCTCCGTTTCCCCCGAGGCCGTCGCCAGATCAATGTTAGTGAATGGCTAGCCTCCAGCACTTCCGCTGAGTCAGAAAGGTGGGAAAATATAGTGAACTGAGAGGGAGAAACCGCCCCCTGTTCCAAAGAAGCTGTCCAACCGTCTATCTCGCCGTACCTGCAGCCTCTGTCAGTGTGCTGTGATGGCTCCCAGGACACAGCCTGTATAAACACAGACCGGGACAAGCGTCTGAGGTAATTTGTGTCATTGTAGGATGTTCCAGTCTGTTCAGAGTAAATCTGCACACGCTCGGTAACGGCTAAAGTCAGCCGATTCGTCTTCATTCATAACAATCTGTCATAACTTGGCCATGTTAAGATTTTTACGGGAAAGAGTCTTTACCCCGTCTCCCTTCCCGCTGCTTTGGGCTAAATGAAAACCAAACAGAGCATAGCGGCGTGTGTGCGTGTGGGCTAGCGACTACATCCACAGTGTTACGTCTCTGCATGCTTTGGAATTTCCATATGTCTCTGTGGTTACTCCTGCCATCCATCACAATTGTTCTCTAGGCAAGACAGCTGTCCTCGCCTCGGGAATATTCACAGCCCACCAGCCCATCAAATTACATCTAATTCTCCTTCAGTCAAGCCTGAGACTCCAAAGAGAAGTTCAAAACGGCCTCTGACCGTCGCTGCAAGGGAATTCGGGGGCAGAGTTGTTGTTGTCGGCGGCGGCGGTGGCACAATGTGACTCCAGCCACGCTGCAGCCTTTTGGGGAAGGTGAAAAAGTGTGGGAGTTAGAGGGAGTCAGTGACATTTAAGAATATTAGACCGGAATCAAATTTTCTTTGTGTCTTTTCGTCTATGTATGAGAAAGTGACAGAAGAGAGAAGGTCAACAAAAGTGTGAGACATCATTAGAGCTTCATTTTGGGAGGCACAGAAAAGGCATCAAGCAAACATCTATCTTCTTTCTCCGGCTAACTCTCTTGTTCAGTTCTAAAATGCTATGAGCTGCCTCGCTGTCTACTGTCTACATATGCAGATGCCTTCTAAGCTGGCAATCTAACTGAAACTGATTTGGAACACTAGCTGTTAGCATGTTGCTAACAATGTGATACTCTAACATGCTTAAAAATGCATATCATACACAAATATTGTGCAAAATATACAAACCCGATTATAAAAAAGTTGGGACACTGTACAAATTGTGAATAAAAACAGCATGCAATGATGTAGAAGTTTCAAATTTCAATATTTTATTCAGAATACAACATAGAGGACATATCAAATGTTTAAACTGAGAAAATGTATAATTTTAAGGGAAAAATAAGTTGATTTTAAATTTCATGGCATCAACACATCTCAAAAAAGTTGGGACAAGGCCATGTTTCCCACTGTGTGGCATGCCCTCTTCTTTTTATAACAATCTGCAAACGTCTGGGGACTGAGGAGACAAGCTGCTCAAGTTTAGGAATAGGAATGTTGTCCCATTCTTGTCTAATACAGGCTTCTAGTTGCTCAACTGTCTTAGGTCTTCTTTGTCGCATCTTCCTCTTTATGATGCACCAAATGTTTTCTATGGGTGAAAGATCTGGACTGCAGGCTGGCCATTTCAGTACCCAGATCCTTCTTCTACGCAGCCATGATGTTGCAATTGATGCAGTATGTGGTCTGGCATTGTCATGTTGGAAAATGCAAGGTCTTCCCTGAAAGAGACGACGTCTGGATGGGAGCATATGTTGTTCTAGAACTTGGATATACCTTTCAGCATTGATGGTGCCTTTCCAGATGTGTAAGCTGCCCATGCCACACGCACTCATGCAACCCCATCCCATCAGAGATGCAGGCTTCTGAACTGAGCGCTGAGAACAACTTGGGTTGTCCTTGTCCTCTTTAGTCCGGATGACATGGCGTCTCAGTTTTCCAAAAAATTAACTTTTTTCTTTCAAGAAATTTTGATTGGTCTGACCACAGAACAGTTTTCCACTTTGCCACAGTCCATTTTAAATGAGCCTTGGCCCAGAGAAAACGCCTGCGCTTCTGGATCATGTTTAGATATGGCTTCTTTTTTGACCTATAGAGTTTTAGCCGGCAACGACGAATGGCACGGTGGATTGTGTTCACCGACAATGTTTTCTGGAAGTATTCCTGAGCCCATGTTGTGATTTCCATTACAGTAGCATTCCTGTATGTGATGCAGTGCCGTCTAAGGGCCCGAAGAGCACGGGCATCCAGTATGGTTTTCCAGCCTTGACCCTTACGCACAGAGATTGTTCCAGATTCTCTCAATCTTTGGATGATATTATGCACTGTAGATGATGATAACTTCAAATTCTTTGCAATTTTTTCTCTGAGAAACTCCTTTCTGATATTGCTCCACTATTTTTGGCCGCAGCATTGGGGGAATTGGTGATCCTCTGCCCATCTTGACTTCTGAGAGACACTGCCACTCTGAGAGGCTCTTTTTATACCCAATCATGTTGCCAATTGACCTAATAAGTTGCAGATCCTCCAGCTGTTCCTTATATGTCCATTTAACTTTTCCGGCCTCTTATTGCTACCTGTCCCAACTTTTTTGGAATGTGTAGCTCTCATGAAATCCAAAATGAGCCAATATTTGGCATGACATTTCAAAATGTCTCACTTTCAACATTTGTTATGTTATCTATATTCTATCTATATTGTGAAAAAAATATAAGTTTATGAGATTTGTAAATTATTGCATTCTTTTTTATTCACAATTTGTACAGTGTCCCAGCTTTTTGGAATCGGGTTTGTATTTTGTCATTGTTTTTTACTATAGAACAAATTATACATGTACTCACAATTTTGTTATAAAAAAGTATATACAGTAGGTGAGTTCATGCCATGTCGGAATTACCGTAATTACGAGATTTTGACTTGTAAAAAGTGTTCACGTCCTACGAACTTGCAATTCCAACTTCCAAACTCCGAGTGCAGACTAATAGAGTGCAACAGTCAGGTCCTGGAAGTAAAAAAAAAAAAAAAGAAATAATAATAAATAATATTTTGAATGATAACT
The DNA here is from genome assembly GCA_018749465.1 of Paracanthobrama guichenoti. Lineage (NCBI taxonomy): Eukaryota > Metazoa > Chordata > Actinopteri > Cypriniformes > Gobionidae > Paracanthobrama > Paracanthobrama guichenoti. The sequence continues at coordinate 38,262,989 of CM031943.1, forward strand.
TAAAAACTTTTAAAGACAGACCTGTGAGCTATGAGGTTGTTAATCAATGGTATTTGCTTCTGCTTCAGCCACCAGCCCGCATTATTTCAGCTTAATTTTAAAATAATTGTGTTTAAAAGTGGAATGGTGAAAAACTGCATTACTCATGATGCTGCACAGAAAATTACACCAACCAGACAGTCGGAAAAGCAACACGCTCCAAAATAGCTTTTTAGCTCCGCCCACTCACATGACGCACTGGGAATTATGTAATTGAGTTGAAGCTCTCAAAATAGTGAAATGTTTGTATTTACTTATGCATATTTTGCAATAAACTTAAAATGTATTGTTTTTATGCATATATTAAACATTTGTAAATGAGTAGTTTATATTTCTCCATCGTTATATTTCTTATGCTGTTCGCAATGCTTCATGGGATTGTAGTTCTTTCCCTCACTTGTAGCTTTAGTCTTGTAGCTTTGTCCATTTGTCAGTTTTTCATGGCTTATAACTCTCTCACAAAAACTTTGGGAATTTTGAAATCCTAATGGGAAAAATGAATGAAAAAATAAAAAGTTACAGAACAAACGTTGCTTAAAAAAAAGCGGGGTGGGCGCTGTTGCGCTCTATTTTTCCTTTGTTAGATTTGCCATAGAAACGCATAATTCTGAGTCCGAGGACGTGAATAGCTGCGAGTAAAACATGACGGACTGTCATCTCATAATTACAGCAATTATGCCATGGTGTAAAAGCAGTATATTATCAACATTTCTCTAAACCATCTTGGAATGGATTTAGGAGAGTTCACGGCATGTCAAAATTACCATAACTTTGAGATTCAGACTTGAAAAAAATTTCATATCCTTGTAGACCTCCAACTCCTGACCAATGCAATATCATGCAGAAACACTACAAATAGTAGAGAGGTTTAAGCAGTAAAATGTAGAAATCTTATAATATTTATGCTTAATAATTCCAACAGTTTATTAATGTCTTAAAGGGATAGTTCACCCAAAAATTCTGTCATCTTTTACTCACCCTCAAGTTGTTCCAAACCTGAATGAATTTCTTACTTCTGCTGAACACAAAGGAAGATATCTGGTAGAATATTTGTAACCAAGCAGATCTCGGCAGCCATTGACTACCATAGTGGGGGGAAAAAAATACTATGGTAGAGAAATAATACATTTGAAAGTATAGTAGCTAGCACAGAGATGAATAAGTATGTCTAATTATTATTAAAAAGGCTTTTGCATTTATTAAAAGACATCTGCACTCTCATCGGTAGTTGCCACAAAACGTACTAATTTGCATAAACCTGAATACTACTAAACTTTATTGCATTGCCACTCATGTATTTCCAATATTCACTGAAAATAGTTGACCGCCTGCTTTGTCGCCGCAGTTCTCCATCAGTGTAAATGGCCCTTTAAAACACTGCCTACACAGACATCTCACTAGGTTTTGGAACAGAGCCGCTGTCTGCATTCTCTGTGTTTTTTTTTTCTGTCTCCCTCTTCGCCGCTGCTCAGTTAACTGTCCCTTTGTAGTGACTGGCGACTCAGTTTGTACATGGCCGGTCTCCTGCATAATTAAACATAGCCAGTCTTTTGGGATGGTCTGTTTGTGAGGGAGGCTCATTCCATCCCAGCTGTTGTGGTGCGCCAGCCTCCCCTCTGCGGATCCATCCGCAGACCTCCTGTTCTGTCCTCAGCCGCTCTCTATCACGTCCATCCACGTTCGGTGGGTGGAACATTGTTTACGGGGCTAATGTGCAGAGCGCAGCAGTAAAGTATTAGAAAAAAGAAATAGTGGACAGTGTGCTTTTCGCAAATGAGCCTATGCAGCAGATTTGTGATGCTCATTTTTGATAAAAGATGCAGACTACATCTGGCACGCTTGCGCCTGGGGCACTTTTTAAGCATGTCTGTTTTTAGCACTTTGTGTGTCCTGGCTGCTGTTACGGAATTGTGAGCCACATCATCAGAAGACAGTGAAACCAAGCACAAGCACTGAGCGAGGAAGGGTGTGGGAGCTGCATCATATCAGTTTTCTGCCCACTTCACATACTACGTTAGGGGTTTTGTTCCACGGGGGCCCACTTTATTGGCTCACTTAAGGAAACTAGAGTGTAATTTATTTGATGTCGCATGGCATGTCGCCAGCCGGTCTTGATATTCCCATCTCTTTTACTCTCCATCACCCTTCTCTACTTCAACTGATAGCAAGCAAGTATAAAAGAAACTGCATAGCTACTGAGTGTACTGAGTGTCGCCTCATGTACGTGAGCTCCAAAATAAAATTTTATTAAAAATATTAGTAGTGACGTTTGATGCTGTTAGAGACAATTAAATAAAATAAAATATATTAGTAGTGATGTTTGATGTTGTTAGAGACAATAAAAGACAAAGACAAAAAATGCTAAAGATATTACCAATGCACTAATAATGTTTTTTAAGAAGAATCTAGATTGTTTTAAATAATCCATTTATAATCAATCATTTTGGGATTGACTCACTTAAGCTGCTTTAATGAATAAAATGTTTGAATATTAAAAGCAATTTAGTCAGAGTAAGAATGACTAAAATTAATAAATATTATATGACAAAATATTGACTACATTCAACAGATTTTTTTGTCAGAATACACACACACACACACACACACACACACACACACACACACACACACACACACACACACACACACACACACAGGTTTGTTTTTTGTGAATTGTGGGGACATTCCATAGGCGTAATGGTTTTTATACCGTACAAGCTGTATTTTCTATCCCCCTACACTACCCCTACCCCTAAACCTACCCTTCACAGGAAACTGCACATTTTTACTTTCTCCCAAAAAAACTCATTCTGTATGATTTATAAGCCTTTTGAAAAATGGAGACATGGGTAATGTCCTCATAAGCCACCCTCTCCTTGTAATACCTATGTCATACCCATGTCATTATACACATTTGTGTCCTGATATGTCACAAAAGTACACACACACACACACAAAAAAAAAAAAAAAAAAACCTGTGTAAACATAACATTGGTCTGAAGGAGTTATTGGAATGAGACAATTAATTTTTCCTTAATTCAATTTATGACAATAATTTTAGTCAACACTTAAGCGTTGACGACTAGGATTGAAACATTTATAATTGGGTTTTTGCTTTTAAGAATTAGTCGATGAAGAAAACAGAAAATGCCAATAAAAACAATAGACAATGAAGGTTGAAACAAAAACAAAAACTTAATAAAATAAAAAAATAAAATAAAAAACTCTGCAGGTCAGCTGTAGTATCACAAAACAGCCATAGTGTGCATGTGTCTTATGCATCTATAGTGGTCAAAGAAGTTCACTTTGAAAGGCTAGAACACCTGTCCATGTAACGGCAGGCAGAAAAAAAGTAAGGCATATCACAGGCTTCAGATGCCGGACACAGCCTAGATCAAGCTACTACCTGTCTGTACAGAAAGCATACATTTCCCCTCTGTGGTGTACATTCCCTGTAGCCTATATGTGCCAATCAAACCCAACTCTCCATTACTGTAAGTCTCTACACCATAGAGGTTTGTGTCCTGTTGTGTATGTTTCCAAACCTTAGCGGTCAAATGATGTCCCTTGGCAATTGGATTTTATAAAGTGCCTGCAACCTCATTATCAGCCCAGCGTTTGCTAACCGGTCTCATTCTAACCTGCCGTCATGCATTCCCTGTGTTTGTAAAGGTCAGCATCAGACTTTGGCCTCAAACCGAGGCACACAACAAATCATGATAAATAAAACAGAGCTGAGAGCTTAGCTTAGTTATAATGATGACTAAAGGTCAGGATTTCTTTACCTGGTTAGGATTTGATGAAGAAGGAGAGAACATGGCCATCTTATGCTAGCTGTAGAACCTAGACATTTTATTCTTCAAATTATTCTTAACATAACTAGAGATGCACAGATACTTAATTTCTCCACTGATACCGATAGCTTGATTTTCTTAAGGAAAAATACATTTCTCCCAACTAATGTTGTAAGCTATACAGGGGACTGTCTCATTTGGTACATTACTATAATATTAAAGGTTAAAATGAACAATAGAGCCCATAAAACACTTTTATTCAACCATACATCTAGTCTGTCTAGTGCTTGTGATTGCTTTCTGTGGTTAAAACACAGATTGAGTGATTACATGAGGCGTGATACCTTTCAGTAAGTTTTACTGCATCTTTCAACATAACTTTTAATGTTCATGCATGTTCTTTCATGCTATAAACTGGAAGTGGAAGAAAAGACTCGTGCTCCGCGCTGACGCTTGAACTGAGCTGCTACAGCAATGTCACGTCACATCTAAGAGCATCAAAAAGCCATTAATTGTTTGAATTTTGTGATGAAATTGACAGAATTTGAAAGCTGAGTTTGTTTCTTATCAAAAGTAACAAAGCACAAAGCACTTTGTGATTATTGGATGGGAGCTATAAAAAATGTTTAGTGTAGGGAAAAAAACGCAGACCTGGAAACTTTGGCTTAAACTAATCATAAAGCCTGTTTTAATGCGTTATTGTCGTGTGAACTTCGACAGCCCTAAATTCAACACGAGAGACATTTGCTTCACACACAGTATGAGTTGAAGTCAGCCCCACTTTTGATTGCCATTGGCTGATAGTGAAAATAATTGCTTTTATTGACTGATACCGCTTATTGGCCGATACATTGGTTTATCTCTAAATATAACCACTTAAGCCAAACCTCCAAAACACCCTGTGGCATACAAGAGAGGGGATTCAATGAGATATTGTGTACGCAAATTCAACAGGTGGTACAGTTACCAAAGAACAGTCTTGTAAAACTAGTATCACTGTATCAGTCCTTTTCATCTGCATTTATTTGCAATCACTGATTTTAAAAATCTAAACTGAACACTGAGCAATAGCCAAACCATTCAAATGCATAATATTACATTGAAAAGCTATATTAAACAATTGTATACTAAGTCAATATGAAGACAATATGAAGAGGTTGCATTTGTCAGTTTTGTTGGAATGTTCAGTCAAAAACTGAACTTTGAGAAAAAAAAAGCATACCTTTTCTATTTCACATTAGTAGTCCACTAAGATCAAGTTTCTCCATTGATACTTTCTTTACATTCCTTCTAATATCACATATAGAACAAGAACTAAGATGTTTAAAGCAAGACACTTTTGGTGGATAATATGAGCAGTTTGGGAGCTTTCAGATGTCGTTTACTAGGGTGATCTTTCATTAACTGAAAGCTTGAAAGATATTGGAATGTATGGCATCTATGGCTTTATGAAATGTATTCTCATTAACAACACCATCTCATCAGCACTCCAGCAGATCTCCTTAATGTTTTATTAATGCTGTAATCTGCTTGAGGGTGGAATGTTTTGCAGCTATTCCAAACACACACACACACACACGCACAAATTTGGTTATCTACAAACTAACATGCAATTATGTAATCAGTGTTACATCAATTAAATCTTAAGTCTTCATGTCTTTGCAATGCAATGATTGTTATTTATTGATTGATTTTGGAAAAGTGGTATTAGAATATAATTTGCATTAGCTTGTGTTATTGATTTTGTTCTTTGACAAAACAAAACAAAAATGGTTAAAAATGCTTATTATACTATTCACAAATACAAGTGATATTACATCTATTTTCTATTTATTTCTTACTAAAACCAGTCTTCTCATCTTCATAACCCCCCAAGGCTCTGCAATGAAATTTCTGCTCAAAGCCCACTGGTCATTGGCACAATTCCATCCCATTGGCTTATTGCCATCAGATCACTGCAGGGATGTTTGGAAAATCTCCCTCCACGCATGTGCTGTTCAGTTTACAGAGACTGGCAAGGAAAACAGAACCAAGGCCAGGACCTTGGACTCTTGACTTTTTGGCCAGCCAAAGGTAGAAGAACTCTGGTTGGTCTCTCTGGATGTAAGAAAGATAATTCAAAGTTACCTCAGCTGAAACCCTGACCTTGGTGTTCACAAAACCCTCTTCTCTGATAAGGCTCTCTGTATGTCATGAAAAAATAAATATATTCCTCCACGTTTACCTTGTTTGTTTGCACCTTGTTTATTTGCTCTCTCGCTTTATGTAACCTAACCCAATCCATCATCCACGGTTGGATTTCCTGGCTTTCTTCTCACCGGTGTTAGGTAGGTACACCATATGGCGCAGACAAGTAAATGAGTACAAATCTGCATTTGTCTTCATTGCACATATTCCAACACGGTGAAAGCAGCATTCTGCTTCAACAAACTGAGATGGCTTTTTCGCTCTCAAAAAAACAGTTTATTTAGCAAATCCAATGATCACCTGTTTTTATATTTACAGTGTCTTTATTTGTGAAAATTGCTAAGGATGTCTTTGTAGCATGACTATATAAGAAATATGTGAAGAAAGAGCATAATAAATTCACATGGCTAAAAATTCTGCAAAGTTAGTTGGGCACGGTAAACAGCCATACATTTCTTCTGCCAAGAGATTCTCCAATAAGAGACAGCTCATCCGTCAGCATATGTTAATGTTTAAAGTGGAGGTTGAGGGACATTTGAGTCATTCTCATTGCTATCTTGTGACTTCAAAAAGGCTAAAAGACCAACAGCAAAATTTGAGAATGAAAAACACTATGAAATGGCATTCACAACACACTAAACTTCCATAACGTGATGTACTTCCAAGTTCAGAGGGAAATAAATGTAGGTCACGACTTGATTTCATCCGCTGGGATTTGATTGGATTTGAGAAGTAGGCTATGATATTAAAGGGTTATATTATTTTATGAGTTCACGTTCAAATAATCCTTAATGCCAGCTATGGGCGGCACTAAGAATGGGCTTCTGGGGATTACGTGGTTCGTGAGAACCTATTTTCTTAACACACAATGCCAACATTGAATTATTTGGAAAATTAGAATATGTTTTTCCTTCACAGACAAGACTTCATTTTAACAGCCTTCTAGCTTCTATCTGTCATTAGCGAACAGTGGAGAACCGAAAGCCGAAATAAACTACTTTTCACAGTGTTCTAAAGTGCATGCGGTTATAAAAATGTTGGCATGAATGAGGCTAAGAATAAGGTTAATTTGGCCTTTTCTTAATTTAATTCCAGGATCATTTAATGATTTGCTTATCAAAATATGCAAGACTGCAACATTTATTATCCAATGCATCATAAAGCATATTTAATCAAATGAGTCCCTTTTATATTCACAGAAGTCTAGGCTAAGCTACCACTAAATATCCACAGACCCTACAACCCCTTCTGAACACAGCCATGATTACATAAACAGAAGAGAAATTATAAATATAAATAATAGCATGCACTGAAAAATCACGCACAATGTATATGGATGGATGAATGGGTGGTTTGGGTGTTTGGATGAATGGATGGGTGGGTGGGTGGATGGATTTTGATTTTTGTTTGATTTACCTCAAGTTCAGTGTAACCGAACAACAATTACATCAATGGAAGGTATCACTGATAAACTGTTTATCATCAACACTGTAAATGTCAGCGAGTTCAGACCATTTAATTATGAAGATATACACAAAGAACGTATTTGTTTGCACTGGCGTGATATTTCAGAAGGACTGTGTTCCGTATCTGCACAGTAACCTAGAAAGATTACTGGGAGCATGTAGGACACAATTTAAAATGCCACTTAATTCAAAGTCCCATCTGGGGGATACGGCACGCATGCAGACAAGCATCGTTTCACCTCTATTGAAACACACCAAAGTCGGCTGTGATGCTCTTCGTGCACTAGTCCCGGGAGCTAAATGGGATTAGTTATGCTGCAGTTAATCCATAATTGTTTTGTTTTTTTTTGGTTTTTTTTTCGTCTTCAAACAGAGATCTTTTGTGTTGCAAACAGGCTTTTGTTTCTTCCAGAAAATGTAATTGCATATCTCTGATCAACTGATTATGAACAGTGTTGACTTTGGCATTGATGATGTTCTTACATGTACAAACTAAAAGATTCAAGAGTTTTATTTGTCACATACACAGTTATATACAGAATATACAACCGGCAGTGAAATGTAAACAGGTCCGCTCCATGGACAGTGCAAATTCACAGTTAAAAACACAAGGAGGAAATTATAATAGGAATAGAATAAAAAAGTACTTATATATATATATATATATATATATATATATATATCTGTAGAATTATAAATAATTCAAGTCAAGTAGAAAAAAATTAAAAATAAAAATAAAGAAGTGGAATAAAATAGTGAAGTAAACTGTGCAGTGAGTAAACTGTAGACTTATAAATATGTGGTTAACAAATGTATAAAGAGTATAATGTGCAAACAGGTTTATAACAGGTTGTTACACAGTAACAACGAGAACAGAAAGTGCAGTGCAATGTCAGTATGTCGATGTTTATCCTGAAGTGAAGTCTCGTGATGTTAAGTGACTGAGTTCAGGAGTCTGATGGCCTGGGGGAAGAAGCTCCTCCTGAGTCTCTCAGTTTTGGCCATCAGGCTTCAGAAGCGCTTACCAGATGGCAGCAGCGTGAAATGAGGGTTTGCAGGGTGATTAGAGTCCTTGATGATTTTAGTAGCTCTACCTTTGCAGCGTTTGGTGTAGACGTCCTGCAGAGACGGGAGAGCTGACCCTGAGATACGCTCGGATAAGCACATGACTCTTTGCAGGGCTTTGCGGTCATGACTGAACTAAAAGATAGAAGTAATCGTAGAACCTGAAAAAACTCACAGAATACATTTGTCCCACATATTTTATTCCTTTTGTTTTACGTTGATTATGCAAATCAGTGGTTCTTAGCTGGCTTTGCTTCTATATACTTTAAGAGTTTGGATTCTGAATGTCCCTGATACTTTATTTATTATATTATTTATTATATTATTTCCAAAAATTCATTGCACAATATATGTGTTGCCAGATATATAGGTAATATATGAATATGAGTAATATCACATGAGTAGCAGTGCGATATAGCTGTATATCAGCAAGGCTGTGATTCGGCTGTAGGTTTTCACAGCGTGCTGATATTGCACGGCTATGAGTGGGATATTGTGTTTATACAACAGTTTGATGGCACAAGTGTTTAAATAAATAAGAAACATCAACGGAGTGTCTTTAAAAACTCTCTTTTGGGCAGAAATACTTCCTTATGCCACGGATTCAAATCTCATGTTGACACTTTGACAGGGAGCCAGGGGAGCAAGGGACAGGGAGCAAGCCTCCGTTACTTTCTAAAATGTCACTTTAGAGCTAGTAATGAAGGAACGTTGAGTTGCTTCATTGAAGCTATTATGGGAGTAGAGTATGAGTAAAGTATTATGGGAATATGAGAGAGATCGACTAAACGAGTGTGTTACCTGCATCTGATATAGTATTCATTCTTCAGGTCGATGTCCGTAATATTATTAGGTTAGGTCAACTTTATTATCCCCAAGAGGCAATTTGTTTCACAGCCAGCAGTAATCCAGACAATCAGCAAAAACAAACAAACACACAACAACATGAAACACACAAGCAAAAAAAAATGAATGTCCACTGAGGAAAGCGATGTCTTTGTCCTTTGACAGCGCTAAAACAACTTCCTTGTTCCGACTCACTCAAAGATAGTCTTTGCTGCCATCTAATGGTGTAATAATGTATCTTTCACTGAAGTCCATATCACAATCACTAATGGACCATTTCTTAATACCAAATACGGCATATTATTCATATAAAATAATATTTACTGAACAACAATATTTAAATTAACAATAATAGCCATTATAAAAGACAATAGCAAATAAACACACAAATAATTCAGTCAAACATAAAAAAGCAACACTCTCGTACAGGACTTGCTAAATAGATCCTAAATATAAAAGTCACGAAACGCAATTTTCCCCTCAACCCAAAGATTGTCCGTTTGATGTACCCCAGATTAATTATATGTCATGTTTAACCACTATCTAAGTGCAAAATCCTGAAGGACGGGCCGAGATGAAGCTGTTCTGTGCAGGTAAGGGAGACCGGGGATGGTTTTAACACTTTTTGTTTGAGCATCAGTAACTCAGTGGTTGTTTGTTCTAAATGTCTAAAATTTTGATACATGGTAGCTACATCTGTCTGCTACATATATAACTCAATTGGACATGTACTACACAATCACAGATTATGTGAGTTAATGTCAAATACAAAGAGTTCCGTAGTTACAGCCTACCCCACTACTGGGGTGAGTTGTAACACTAGCTGGGGATCGATGTAACACTGAGAGGTCATTTGCTGAAATAACACCCACACCATCCAATTTTTGCATAAACATCATTGAAGAACAAAGAAGAAAAAAAAACATTTTGAACAATGTGATCAATTTAAACAGACAAAAAAATAAATATATTATATTGCATTTTTTTTAACTTTAAATGTAGTGCAAAACAATTGCTGCGTGTTTGTGTATTCCCGTTAAATAAGGGTTCAGTCACTAGCTATGTTTCTGTGATCCACCTATCTTTATGTGAATTTTGATACATTGCATAAATTTTTTTTTTTTTAAAAACAACGCTGGATGGAAACATCAAGACTTGCATAAAAGCTAATCTAATATTGTGCACAAAAAACTTGTGAGTTCAATTGAGGCAAATCATTTTTATCTGGTAAGAAGACATGCACATAAACTATGATGGAAACACATTTACTGAATAAATCCCTCAATACGCAACAAAAAACACATGACTTTGCCACAACAAAGGATGTGATTGATAACTGGACTCATTGGAATCATCATAGGGGTTGGTTGTAACATGTTTAATAAACTGTCACAACTATCCACAGCCCTAAAAGCCATAACTTAGCTAACTGGGTTTGAAGTTCAGCATAAATAACCTGATAACTATGCATCGGATCGTGGGCGGGGAGGTTGACGGAAGTGGGCGTGTTTGTACTTTTATTTACTTTTGTTTTATACAAAATAGTCAATCAACTATCACAAACTATGCATCATTTGAAAGCTCATTTGTTCTGCACTTGTTTCTGCAATAAAAACACCAGAGAGGAAAGGGTTAAATGAAATGCTGAAACACTAGCTATTTAAACATTAGCATAATAAACGCAGTACTCATCTTTCATCTCCTGTCGTTCAGATCAGATCAGACGATTCCAAAAAAATAACTGCCTACATGTCACTGTAAGGGTCCACTCTTCAAAATGCATCCCATTTTTTAATCCAAAACAACGAAAAAATAGGGAAAAAACAAAAAATCCTTCTTTGTTTGTATGGGCGTTTTCAGTTAGAGTAATCAATCATGTCCATTTTCAATGAGACATCGATTCTAATCATTATTCTGACGATCTCCCCTGTACTTTGGACTCTTCCTCTCGCGTTAAACCCTCCCAGGTCTCTCTCCTTCAATCACAGGCTTTCTGGTCACGCTTTATATACAGGAAGCGCATGACTGGCTCCGCGAGCTGTCAATCAAAGCGCCCATGGTTTTCGTTGGACATCGGCAGTCAATGCCTAGCCAATGCCTTGCCAACAAAGGTTTGATTGATGGATGTAGTAACCAATCAAAAGGCATTATCTTGCGCAGTGTTTGTAAGCATTATTGGTGAATACCAGTTGCTCAGGATACGGCAGGACACATGGGCACGCGCTTACCATTTACGCACGCACTGCAGTGGAGGGCGTAGACTCTATGACAGACTAAATTATTTTTTTACACTTATTTTCAGTAACTGTATATCCAATATAATTAGCAGTTTATTGCAGATTTAATTGAATGAAAAACTACTCTTTACAATTACAAATGTTCTTAAATAAATGGTCTTTTTTTTACATAAAAGCTTACAGAAGCTACATTTTGAGAGAATCATCCTCAAAGTTGAATCAAAACATGATCAGACATTCAGTTTTAGATTTAGGTTATTTTCAGGCTCTTAACATTAAAGTCTCAAATTTTTTCCCTAAGTGAAAAAACTAAAAAAAAAAAAACTAAAAAATAATTCACTTACATGTATATTTTCCCTTGTTTTACTCTGTTCCTATACTACTTTGAGTTATTATCACTCTTGGGTAACACAATTTCAAATGTCTAGTTTAAAATAAGACCAGATTTATGAATATAAACCATAGGATTTAATAGCTGCAGACATTTTTATTTGTGTATGTCGTTTTCAAAACATTTTCACAAATAGGGGCGCAGGTTAAGAGGTTTTAAACTAGAGAAATAGCTACTTCAGGTCATGTAAGTTAAATAATTGTACCTACAATTCGATGATTGCTAATTCAATGATTGCCTAAATAACTACATTCTCACCTAAAAAATGTGTAACGGAGGCCAGCTAGTAGTCGCTGTGCAAGTAAACCTCACTCCTCTGATCTCAAGAGACGCTTTAGCGACTGACGCTAGGGGTTGCAGTCTTTAGCCTCCTTGTTAGGGCGTCCAACTCTCATGCTAGTGGACCCGGGGCTGAGTCCCGCTTGGAGCAAACAGGAGGGGTTACATTGGTGCCGTGACCCCGATGGGAGTGAGGATTAGGGGGGTGAGTGTAACATAGGCCAGCTAGTAGTTGCTGTGAGAGTAAACCTCACTCCTCTGATCTCGAGACACTCTAGCGACTGACACTAGGGGTTGCAGCCTTTAGCCTACTTGTTAGAGCGTCCAACTCTCATGCTGGTGGACCCGGGTTCGAGTCCCGCTTGGAGCAAACAGGAGGGGTTACATTGGTGCATTGACCCGGATGGGAGTGAAGTTTAGGGGAGTGAGTGTAACGGAGGCCAGCTAGTAGTTGCTGTGCGAGTAAACCTCACTTCTCTGATCTCAAGAGACACTCGACTCGAAGGCAAGTGACTGCAGCCTTTAGCCTCCTTGTTAGAGCATCAGACTCTCATACCGGCGGACTCGGGTTTGAGTCCTGCTTGGAGTGGGCGGTTCGAACAGGAGGGGTTACAGCTAGAAAAGGGTTACAGCTCTCAGCCAATCAGATTCGAGAACCAGAAAGAACTGTTTTATATATTATAATTATATTATACACTCACCTAAAGGATTATTAGGAACACCTGTTCAATTTCTCATTAATGCAATTATCTAATCAACCAAACACATGGCAGTTGCTTCAATGCATTTAGGGGTGTGGTCCTGGTCAAAACAATCTCCTGAACTCCAAACTGAATGTCAGAATGGGAAAGAAAGATGATTTAAGCAATTTTGAGCGTGGCATGGTTGTTGGTGCCAGACGGGCCGGTCTGAGTATTTCACAATCTCCTCAGTAACTGGGATTTTCATGCACAACCATTTCTAGGGTTTACAAAGAATGGTGTGAAAAGGGAAAAACATCCAGTACGCGGCAGTCCTGTGGGCGAAAATGCCTTGTTGATGCTAGAGGTCAGAGGAGAATGGGCCGATTGATTCAAGCTGATAGAAGAGCAACTTTGACTGAAATAACCACTTGTTACAACCGAGGTATGCAGCAAAGCATTTGTGAAGCCACAACTCGCACAACCTTGAGGCGGATGGGCTACAACAGTAGAAGACCCCACCGAGTACGACTCATCTCCACTACAAATAGGAAAAAGAGGCTACAATTTGCACGAGCTCACCAAAATTGGACAGTTGAAGACTGGAAAAATGTTGCCTGGTCTGATGAGTCTCAATTTCTGTTGAGACATTCAGATGGTAGAGTCAGAATTTGGCGTAAACAGAATGAGAACATGGATCCATCATGCCTTGTTACCACTGTGCAGGCTGGTGGTGGTGGTGTAATGGTGTGGGGGATGTTTTCTTGGCACACTTTAGGCTCCTTAGTGCCAATTGGGCATCATTTAAATGCCACGGCCTACCTGAGCATTGTTTCTGACCATGTCCATCCCTTTATGATCACCATGTACCCATTATCTGATGGCTTCCAGCAGGATAATGCACCATGTCACAAAGCTTGAATCATTTCAAATTGGTTTCTTGAACATGACAATGAGTTCACTGTACTAAAATGGCCCCCACAGTCACCACTCAACCCAATAGAGCATCTTTGGGATGTGGTGGAACGGGAGCTTCGTGCCCTGGATGTGCATCCCACAAATCTCCATCAACTGCAAGATGCTATCCTATCAATATGGGCCAACATTTCTAAAGAATGCTTTCAGCACCTTGTTGAATCAATGCCACGTAGAATTAAGGCAGTTCTGAAGGTGAAAGGGGGTCAAACACAGTATTAGTATGGTGTTCCTAATAATCCTTTAGGTGAGTGTATATAATAAATATTGGCACAAATCTTGGCTACCCTCACTCAGAGAAACTGAATTTTATGTAGTCCTTGAGTAATTTTGTTCATGGTTTTAAAGGATGAAAAGCTGCTATGTCCATGTGTTCATTTGCATAATTTGGTTCAAGTGGAGGAAATACAACAACAACAACAGCAACAACAAAGTTTGCATGGACATGGGCATCAACAACAAAATATAGCAAGTGTTTACTCCTCCCTTTAAAATTTTATGAGCCAATTAAATTAGTTATCCGAACACTATAATATAGACAGTAGCATTTTATAATTTGCATTTGGCCTTGTTTTTCTATTCTGTTTGCAACCCTATTAAAAACAGACCTATGACCCAATTTTGCATCTGACCCACCAGTTGAGAACCACTGATATAAAGCATTAGTGCCAGAGGAATTTAGTTTACCACACTTAAAGTCAAATGAAGGACAAATAAACAAAATGTTCTTATGCAGCTCATTAAAACCAGGATGTTTCATTAAGACAGGGATGTGCCACATGCCTTTGTCATCTACTGGAAAACAAGAAGAAGAATTGGATTGTATCGGATAGCTTCTTACACTGTCTTTTTCATGAAAACCTTTCTTACAGACATCTGCACTTAAAACAAGACACTCTGAAATAACATAAACAACTGAATGTAAACCACTGCAGACATACTGAAAACAAAGGTTGAATCTTTCCTTTGGCTAAACTGGTCCATTTTGTTTTTATCATACTTCAGGCATTCATTAACTAGTTTTAGCAAACATAAACAATGACATCAAGTCTATCTATACAGGTGTGTGTGCATAATGTCTCTGATGTTTGGTTTTTCTAAGGGGCAGGATGTTCTTGGCCATGATACCTTGTCCAATTTGTCTTCTGGTTTCCATTGCAGTCCGTTAACATTTCCATTCATCTCAGTTGCAGTTGCTCGACTGGTATATGCAGCCCCATAAGCAGTCTCAACTGCCTTTTGCATGAACAAAAAGTTACTATAAAAGCAACACTGTATATAATATAAAAAATTGTTTTCAGAAAAGTTATCTGTAACACACACACACACACACACACACACACACACACACACACACACACACACACACACACACACACACACACACACACACACACACACACACACACACATTTTAACACATTTATGTGTTTATGGGAATTTTTGACCATTCTTCTAGAAGCGTGATTGGTCACTCCAGAGAACACGTCTCCACTGCTCTAGAGTCCAGTGTCGGTGTACTTTGCACCACTGCATCCAACACTTTACAATGCACTTGGTGATGTACGGCTTGGATGCCTGCATGGAAACCCATTCCATGAAGCTCTCTACGCACTGTTATTGAGCTAATCTGAAGGCCACACGAAGTTTGGAGGTCTGTAGCTATTGACTCTTCAGAAAGTTGGTGACTTCTGTGCACCCTGCTCTGTGATTTTACGTGGCCTACCACTTTGTGACTGAGTTGCTGTTGTTCCCAACTGCTTCCACTTCGTTATAAAATCATTAACAGTTGACCGTAGAATATTGTGTGTGTGTGTGTGTGTGTGTGTGTGTGTGTGTGTGTGTGTGTGTGTGTGTGTGTGTGTGTGTGTGTGTGTGTGTTTTTTAGAAATATTGCAATATCTTTCTGAGCATGGCCCTAGAGGAGGTTCTGAGGAGACGTCGGATTAATTTGGTTGCATATTTCCTGGCAAAGCACATCCTACAGAGAGAGAGATGATGAAGACGACATATGATATTAGGCTGTTAAAGAGCTTCTCGTATTCTCATAATTATTTTTAATATCTTTATGGTGAACATTTTTTCCCTCATAGACTGAAAAGACTTGTAGCTGTAATTAATGTTAAAAATGCAGATTCAGAACATTTAAACACTAGATGGAACGCAACCACTATGTAAAACTCTCCAGAGTGCTTTTCCTCAAATCCAATCATCCCCTTACAACCAACCTCTATTCCACCCCAACCCTACATTTATTCTTCCATTGATGAATTTCACTGTGCCTTATGGAGCAAGTTTTCCATCCTCATTAACCTCTCAGTGCTGGCATACCTCAGGGCTATGTTCACGGCCCTATATATTTCAGTCAATACACCCACTCAATGGTATAGTACATCTCCGCATTTCTCTCTCCTCCACCTACCCAAATGACCTTTACTTACCACAGGCTAACCACAGATGGTCCTAACTACAGGCTGTCAATTAGACATACTCCTTCCTCTGAGTCTCAGTATGCTGAATTAACAGTTTCTAGCCCTTTTTTTTACACATTCTGAATCTGATGGTGGAGTGTCCAACTTTTCTTTTTTCTTCTCATCAGCCTACATTGTTTTGAAGTGTATAGTGCAATTTACTTGAACTCATAATTAACAAAATCTGCAAACAAATGATGCAAGACGTTCTCTCAGGAATAACTTTTTTCCTGCCATTTTTATAATGACTTTCAATTCAAAAAAGTAATACAACACTTGTCTTTGTAATTTAACTTTTTTCCCCTAAAAATAAAATCACACTTTGTTTGATCTAATGCAATAACATTCTTTAGGGTTATTGTAGTCCATATGTAGGCAGTTAAAAAATAGTACATCTTTTTTTAAACCACATAACATACACTATATTGCCAAAAATTTTTAGGATGTCTGCCTTTACATTCACATGACCTTTAATGACATCCTATTCTTAATCCATAAGGTTTATTATGGAGTTGGCCCACCCTTTGCAGCTACTGTATAAGAGCATCAATTCTTCTGGAAAGGCTTTCCACAAGGTTTAGTTTTTTGACCATTCTTCTATAAGCACATTTGTGAGGTCAGGCACTGATGTTGGATGAGAAGGCCTGGCTTGCAGTCTCTGCTCTAATTCATCCCAATGGTATTCTACAACCGGCGCAACATCATAGAATGTCTCTGAACAGATTCACGCCCACTTTCAGGGGAAAAGTGCCGTATTGACTTCAATACAAAATAGCGGCACAAAACAACGTCCATACACAGCCGGCAGGCTTGAATAACTTAAGAAATCACCAAGATTAAACATGTCAAGTAATTATATGTCCAGCCTGCCTGCCATAGAGCATGAAAGATACATCCACACACTTCATTTGGTCAATTTAAAAACATGTCCCTTCATTCTCCCACCGTCAAATTTTTGTAACAACCCCACCCAGTGGCCAGAGGACATTTACTCTTACCTCATCGAGTCACCAGGTAAGCCAGTGAATAATTTAACTTTGTTTTTGAAATCATGAAGTATGGAGGATGCTATCGGAAGCCAAGTCAGGCTAGTTGTATGGCTGGAGAGAAAAGTGCACTCAGTATACTCTAAATATAAATACATAGTATATACATTTAAAGATGTTACACCAATTTGACGGTGGGAGAATGAAGGGACCACTTTAAATTGACCAAATTAAGTGTGTGGATGTATCTTTCACATACTTGACATGTTTAATCTTGGTGATTTCTTAAGTTATTCAAGTCTGCCGGCTGTGTACGGATGTTGTTTTGTGCCACTGTTTTGTATTGAAGTCTATGGGAAGTCTAGTTTATTTTCTCCTAAAAAGGGGTGTTGACGAAATTGACAGCTAAGTTCCCGGATGTGCCGGTAGTCCGTATCGGGTTGAGGTCAGGACTCTGTGCAGGCCAGTCAAGTTCCTCCACACCAAACTCACTCATCCATGGACCTTGCTTTGTGCACTGGTGCGCAGTCATGTTGGAACAGGAAGGGGCCATCCCCAAACTGTTCCCACAAAGTTGGGAGCATGAAATTGTCCAAAATGTCTTGTTATGCTGAAGCATTAAGAGTTCCTTTCACTGGACCTACGGGGCCAAGCCAAACCCCTGAAAAACAACCCAACACCATAACCCCCCCTCCACCAAACTTTACACTTGGCACAATGCAGACAGGCAAGTACCGTTCTCCTGGCAACTGCCAAACCCAGACTCGTCCATCGGATTGCCAGACAGAGAAGCGTGATTGGTCACTCCAGAGAACACATCTCCACTGCTCTAGAGTCCAGTGGTGGCATACTTTACGGCACTGCATCCGGCACTTTGCACTTGGTGATGTAAGGCTTGGATGCAGCTACTTGGTCATGGAAACCCATTCCATGAAGCTCTCTACACACTGTTCTTGAGCTAATCTGAAGGCCACATGAAGTTTGGAGGTCTGTACCTATTGACTCTGCAGAAAGTTGGCGACTTCTGCGCACTGTGCCCCTCAGCATGTGCTGACCCCACTTTGAGTTGCTGTTGTCCCCAATCACTTCCACTTTGTTATAATACCACTAACAGTTGACTGTGGAATATTTAGTTTTGAGGAAATTTCACGAATGGACTTATTGCACAGGTGGCAACCTATCACGGTACCACGCTTGAATACACTGAGCTCCTGAGAGCGACCCATTCTTTCACAAATGTTTGCAGAAACAGTTTGCATGCCTAGGTGCTTAATTTTATACACCTGTGGCCATGGAAGTGATTGGAACACCTGAATCCAATGATTTGGAGCGGTGTCCCAGTATTTTTGGCAATATAGTGTAGCTGATTGCTCTCTAAACCTGAAAAAGCATTAAACATGCAATGTGCAAATTATAGCATAAAGCAACAAGCTTTATATGCAATAAAATGTAAGCTACATTTAATCTTTCAGAAACTTGACAAGATCAACAGAATTAGAGGCTTTTGCATGTCTAGCCATGCATTCAAGATAATGCCAAACGTCTGTCCTACAGTCTTTGAGTCAGTCTCCCTGGGAGAAAATCTGTAAAACTGTTCATCTGCAAACTGCAGTGCTTTGGATTTAGAGCTCCAAGCTGGCTTTCTGTAGACAGCTTCCTCCAATACATGCCAGGAATGTGAGGAGGAAAAGCATTGGAAACTGTTGCCCAGAGCAGATGGAAGTGACAGCAATACACTATGCATTTCTTCAAAGGTAAAGTCACTGAATTTGGGAGCAGACGGTGGGAGGCCAAATCAATGTTTGAGAATGTCACTCAAACTCCAAAATAAAGAATTAAGTGAATAGTGAATAAATTGTTTTGTGAACATCCACGTTATGATTTATTGGTTACAGAATGACAAATAATGGGAAATGTAGTTCTAGTGGTGTATTCCAACTTTTTCAACTTTTTCAATATTTTATTCAGAATACAACTTAGATGAGATATCAAAAGTTTAAACTGAGAAAATGTATCATTTTAAGGGAAAAATAAGTTGATTTTAAATTTCATGGCATCAACACATCTCAAAAAAGTTGGGACAAGGCCATGTTTCCCACTGTGTGGCATCCCCTCTTCTTTTTATAACAGTCTGCAAACGTCTGGGGACTGAGGAGACAAGTTGCTCAAGTTTAGGAATAGGAATGTTGTCCCATTCTTGTCTAATACAGGCTTCTAGTTGCTCAACTGTCTTAGGTCTTCTTTGTCGCATCTTCCTCTTTATGATGCGCCAAATGTTTTCTATGGGTGAAAGATCTGGACTGCAGGCTGGCCATTTCAGTACCCAGATCCTTCTTCTACGCAGTCATGATGTTGTAATTGATGCAGTATGTGGTCTGGCATTATCATGTTGGAAAATGCAAGGTCTTCCCTGAAAGAGACGACGTCTGGATGGGAGCATATGTTGTTCTAGAACTTGGATATACCTTTCAGCATTGATGGTGCCTTTCCAGATGTGTAAGCTGCCCATGCCACACGCACTCATGCAACCCCATACCATCAGAGATGCAGGCTTCTGAACTGAGCGCTGAGAACAACTTAGGTTGTCCTTGTCCTCTTTAGTCCGGATGACATGGCGTCCCAGTTTTCCAAAAAGAACTTCAAATTTTGATTGGTCTGACCACAGAACAGTTTTCCACTTTGCCACAGTCCATTTTAAATGAGCCTTGGCCCAGAGAAAACGCCTGCGCTTCTGGATCATGTTTAGATATGGCTTCTTTTTTGACCTATAGAGTTTTAGCTGGCAACGGCGAATGGCACGGTGGATTGTGTTCACCGACAATGTTTTCTGGAAGTATTCCTGAGCCCATGTTGTGATTTCCATTACAGTAGCATTCCTGTATGTGATGCAGTGCCGTCTAAGGGCCCGAAGATCACGGGCATCCAGTATGGTTTTCCGGCCTTGACCCTTACACACAGAGATTGTTCCAGATTCTCTGAATCTTTGGATGATATTATGCACTGTAGATGATGATAACAATTTTACACTGCCACTCTGAGAGGCTCTTTTTATACCCAATCATGTTGCCAATTGACCTAATAAGTTGCAAATTGGTCCTCCAGCTGTTCCTTATATGTCCATTTAACTTTTCCGGCCTCTTATTGCTACCTGTCCCAACTTTTTTGGAATGTGTAGCTCTCATGAAATCCAAAATGAGCCAATATTTGGCATGACATTTCAAAATGTCTCACTTTCAACATTTGATATGTTATCTATATTCTATTGTGAATAAAATAGAAGTTTATGAGATTTGTAAATTATTGCATTCCTTTTTCATTCACAATTTGTACAGTGTCCCAGCTTTTTTGGAATCGGGTTTGTAGACCTATAGAAGAACTTGCAGATTTTATTTTGTAATCATACATTTTAATTGTTCTGAACTTGAAATATTTGTGTAAGCTAATTCATACATTTAACTTAAAAAAGTATCCTGTAATCGCAAATTTTTAGCAGTGACTAGCTAAACTAGCTAGACTTTAGCTAATTCAATAAATGCCACCTTGCTAATTTGTTACACAATGCTTTGGTAGCATTAGCATAGCACTTGCTGAATGAGGACAGCAATATAATACATTTAAAGCCACAATATGTAATTTTTCGCCGTTAAAAGTCGCTTATTGAAAACAAAGGCAGAGCTTGATGACGCCTTGATTTGACAGAGCTTTTATTCTGCCGCAGATGAGCGTTTCCGCTTCTTTCGTTTCTTCCGCTGTTTTATCATATTACTTACATTTTAGTGTTGAAAGTTGTGTTATAATCTGTGCGTTCACTACTATGAGACACTTATTCACACTGCAGTGAGCGAGATCAATATTAGGCATGGTAAAACATGGTACTCGAGGTAAATCAAGAAAACCAAACATTTGGGATGATGTAAGTCCACAAGTCAACAAAATATCTAACATTGTTCTATTGGTTTTTGGATATTTTAATCCAAAAAAATTACATATTGTGCCTTTAACATATATCTGTTCTAAAAATAAGCTCATGCTCCACTCGTCACCATGATGGTAACCTCACAAAAAAAAAAAAAAATAACAGAACAGAACTCCAACATAACACTCTTATAAATTAGCATAACAAAACACTAAACACTACTAAATCTCCCACTTTAATCTTGCACAAAAAACAAAAACAAAGAAAAAACAATATAACACTTAATTTAGGCATTTACTGTCCTTTTTGAGTGTCATGGCAAAGCATGCTGGAAAATAGAAATCCCGGCCCAGTTTCAGTTAAATTGAAGTTAGTCTAAATTAAAAAAAAGAAACATTCATAAAACTTAAAACAATTAAACAATTCAGATTACTTAAAATGTGTCAGTTTTGAGAATTCAAAAGAAAAAGAAAGTTCTAAATACTCATAAAAGTTCATATGATTGACCTAATTTGTTTAATTTGAGTTGGCTCTTCTCAAACCAATTAATCAGTTTGAGCTTTAGGGTTTACAGTGCACCTACATCTGCCACTGTTATAAACCAAAATTACAGCTGTATGTTAGTGAATATCAGCAGCAGAAGCAGGGAAACAAAAAAAAAAATTTATATGCAGATCGGAAGTCTGGAACCTACGCCCATTTTTTTTCTGTCGTTGCTTTATTGCACTAATGACAACCGCAAGGACCACTCAACAAAAACAACGCCTTTCAACGCCTGATCGTCACTCAGTATAACTCACTAATGAAGTGAAAACCCCTGTTCAACCTTGATTCTCTCATCATTTACTCCCCCTCACGTTCTAAACCTGTATGCCTTTTTTTCTATGGAACACAAAACAAGATATTGTTGTCAATGTCATTTTGTTCAGAATTCTTTTGTCCGTACTATGAAAGTCAGTGGGGTTCGATATTGCTTTGGATCCCGTTGACTTTTATTGTATTGATAAATACAGCTATTTAACTCATTTCTCAACACTGCTTCCTGCTCTGATTTAAATGCATATTATATATGGTTTTATTGAAGGTCTTGTCTCTGACTGAATCAAAGTTTAAAATGTTGAGTTCTATCCATCTTAATATCCCCCTTTCTTCTACACATTATTATTATTATATACATTAGGCATTTAATGTAAGGTATGAAGTATGAACACGTAAGGTCGTGCAGGTACCATGTTCTCAGACTAAGACTCAGATGAAGCAGAAATTATAGAGGCGTCCATTTGTATCCCATTTTAATGAAGTGACTAAACACTGCCTCGGGCTTGGATCTGAAGAGAACAGTAATGAATCCATTACAAAAAAAAAAAAAAACACTTTACACCGCGCTACGAGACCTAGCGCCTTTTCATGCCTAAATGCACTTCAGGTCCTGCTTGCACAAAGTAGATAAGGAGTCCATAAACAGTGTTTTCTATGGAAATACTTTCTTGCTACATGAAGCATAATTGTTCTATTCCAAATGGTTCATGCAAGGGCTTGTTTAAATTGAATTTAACACCAGCTAAATTGTAAATCACTTCAAAGATGGTTTATGGGGAAAACAAAAACCTTGGGGTTTTTGCAAACTTTGTAAGTGTGTTGTATGCTGCATGCTGTAATATAATTCATCAATATTTTCATTAAAAAATACTGATGCCACCTATTCTTTACATCAACATAATCTGAAACCATCAACTGCAACCCAGGGTAATTTTTGATAAGATTTTGGCATCTTACATCCAAATCATTACAAACTAACCATTCCTAAACAATGGTGCTCATGGTCATTTCTCAAGCCCCAAATAATAGTATTTCAAATTCTCCATTCATAGGTGATCATTTGTTCCTTCCCATTCATCGAAGATGCTGAGGGTCAATTTTTCTCTGCCTTAGTCTACCTAGAGGAAAAGTGTAACGCTCAGAATTGTCATATAGTACAGACTGAATTTTAATTATCTTACTATTTAACTATTTACTATTTAACTAATGTTCACCCTCAAAGGTAAAACAAAACCATCTTTTTTACAAAACATTAAACAGCATTTCTACAGGGCTGAAAGCAGTTTCAATAGTGCCACAGCACTAGCAATACATTCTAGGTAATACTGAGAATATTTTGAAAGGGGAAAATTCTGGCCATTTAAAAAAAAAAAAGGAAATGTTACAGAAACATTTATATTATCCTAGGCTCATTAGAGAGCGCTCAGGGAGTTTTCCACTGAAACGAAACACAGATGGCTTTAGAAATTGATGTGCTTACAAACAAATGGGCCATGAACATTGTGGTCTCAAAGAACGGTATATATTCCCAATGCTGAGAAAGATGGTGTATAAAAATATATCCCAACAACCCATACAACAAATGCCACATATGATATTTTTCAAATGTTTAAAAGCATTTAAAGCATTCAAAAAAGAGCAACATAAATTCCCATGCTGGCGTAGATAGATTTAGGCTAAGTTAGTGCTGGTTTGGTGCCGGGGACTATGTTTCCATCCACCTATTTTTATGTGCATTTTGGGATATCTAAAAAAAAAAAAAAAAAATGCACATAGCACATAAATTCTAATAATGCACATAAAAACCTGCGCTCAATTGAGGCAGATGCCTTTCTATCCGATAAGACATGCGCTTAAACTAAAATGAATAACATTTCTTAAATCGTTTAACCATTTTGTAATATTTTGTTTGTTTGCCGTGAGACACAAAAAGCATTTCTCCTATAGCGACTGCCTTTATCCAGCGATCTTCATCTCCATTCTCAACAGCGACCATAAACGTCAAATCCTGCGCTCGTTATGATGAATTCAAATTCAAAAATTGCTCCCTCAAGAAGCTCTTTAAAATAGCATAATAGGGGCACTTTTAAATGCTATCCTATGCATCCATCAAAGAGCATGTGCACAAACTTCTTGCTGCTCATATACCAGTAATTCAATAAATTCAACATCATTTACATTGTGATAATGTAAAGACAAATAAGCAACCACAATATGTATTAATATAATTATATGCATAAATGAGCTTAGAATTAATTACATCATGAAATTACTTAATGCTAATGATTTCCTGAAAATAATAATATATGCATACACACGTTTTTATGAACATTTTGGAAATTGATGCACGCTTACATTTAGGATCATTATGCGCACGTCTTTATAAATGAGGCCCCTGGTCTTTTACAGCAAAATAAACAAAAATCTTTCAAAGTCACTTTTAAATTACTTTCACAATTTTGGATCCTTCAAAACTGTGTAGCAACTAATGAGTTTTCAGAGAAATAATACTGGGCTAGAGCTGAAACCGCCATGTCAGCTGACACAACTCTTATCTCTACCCCAACTGACTATCACAACCCCATTTTCATGGGGTTCCTAATTAAAGTTA
Source organism: Paracanthobrama guichenoti (assembly GCA_018749465.1). Taxonomy (NCBI): domain Eukaryota; kingdom Metazoa; phylum Chordata; class Actinopteri; order Cypriniformes; family Gobionidae; genus Paracanthobrama; species Paracanthobrama guichenoti. Next base: position 38,287,751 of record CM031943.1, read on the forward strand.
TGAAGATGAGGAGAAAATGGAATTGAGAATATGACATGCATGTGTAATGCTAACCAAATCAGGCTTGATACATACAGTACTAGCAACATTGAAAATGAATTGTCTCTTTTTATTACTCAATCTAATATTAATGGCAAATATGCATGCATACATAAACTTATTAATGACAGCCTTCACTATCATTGCGTCAATGCACCTTGTGTTCTTACTTTCAGTGAATACATATTTGATAAGGTAGACGCTTTGAATAAACTCAATTAGCATGAGCTGCTAGCCACTAATGATCACAGGGACATGCAGTGGATTCACTGCGGCGCCTGGCTCGATTGGTGCATTATTGCAAGCGGAAAGGGAACATAAAGTTCACTCACTGCTAATCAACTGTCTTGATGCATTGGGTTGAAGTGGCATGATAATTAGCATAATCTTTCAATGCCGACTATTGCTCTACATAGGTTGTAAGCCATATGGAACCGCACTACTTGTTCATTCTGAGTTCAAATCTCCCTTCATTCTGAGATTTTATTTGTCTTTATTATAGGTTTTACAATTACGGTTGTGGGCAGTTAAAGAGAAATGCTGAATGGGGTTTTAAAAGCAAAAATGAATCCCAGGTGATTTGAAAAGGGCATATACTGTCAAGTGATGCTTAGTAAGCTGAAAACCAAAGATTATTGTACTGACAACATCATCTTTTTAAAATACATTAGTTACATTACATTTACATTAGTTCTTCCTCAATCATTTGTAATACAAATCAGTCATTGCTGTTTGATTGTTGTGTGTGTGTGTGTGTGTGTGTGTGTGTGTGTGTGTGTGTGTGTGTGTGTGTGTGTGTGTGTGTGTGTGTGTGTGTGTGTTATGCTGCCTTCATGTGCTATCGAAAATGTCCTACTTCCTACTTTTGAAGTCGTGATTATGAGCTCATTGTGTTCAATGTTTGACTTGACGGTGTTCATGTCCTATTTTTTTTTTTTTTTTTTTTTTTACTAGGAAAATAGTATTTACAATAATTCTGATTGCATGTGAAGACAACATTAGTTTCGGAAGACTGACTCCAACTGCCAAAAGTTGTTGCAGTGTTTTTTTTTTTTTCACATGTGCTTTCTAGTTTTGTTTGCGACATGCATCAGATGGTCAGTAAATGTACTGTGGTTGCCAAGCTGGGTGCAGACTGCATTTTTTCTGTCCTTTTTTGACAGAAGTGTTGCTTGTCAGATTGTATGAAGTGTCATGATAGACTGGGACATAAACTGTGATACTTACATCAAAAAATAAGTACAATGCACTTACTGTGTTCATATTGTATTGCAAAACACTTTGGCTGATATTGAGGTGGGATACGGGTAAAGTTAGTGACAGGTGTGGTGGTGTGGGTAAGTTTAAGGGTAAAGTTAGTGACAGGTGTGGTGTTATGGGTAAGTTTAAGGGTAAAGTTAGGGACAGGTGTGGTGAGCGTAAAGTTAGTGACAGGTGTGGTGGTGTGGGTAAGTTTAAGGGTAAAGTTAGGGACAGGTGTGGTGGTGTGGGTAAGTTTAATGGTAAAGTTAGTGACAGGTGTGGTGTATGGGTAAGTTTGTAAAGTTAGTGACAGGTGTGGTGGTGTGGGTAAGTTTGTGGGTAAAGTTAGTGACAGGTGTGGTGGTGTGGGTAAGTTTAAGGGTAAAGTTAGTGACAAGTGGGTAAGTTTAAGGGTAAAGTTAGTGACAGGTGTGGTGGTATGGGTAAGTTTAAGGGTAAAGTTAGGGACAGGTGTGGAGGTATGGGTAAGTTTAAGGGTAAAGTTAGTGACAGGTGTGGTGGTGTGGGTAAGTTTTTAAGGGTAAAGTTAGGGACAGGTGTGTGGTGGTGTGGGTAAGTTTAATGGTAAAGTTAGTGACAGGTGTGGTGGTGGTGGTAAGTTTAAAGGTAAAGTTAGTGACAGGTGTGGTGGTGTGGGTAAGTTTAAGGGTAAAGTTAGGGACAGGTGTGGTGGTGTGGGTAAGTTTAAAGGTAAAGTTAGGGACAGGTGTGGTGTTATGGGTAAGTTTAGTTAGGGACAGGTGTGGTGGTGTGGGTAAGTTTAAGGACAGGTTAGTGACAGGTGGTGTTATGGGTAAGGGTAAGTTTAAGGGTAAAGTTAGGGACAGGTGTGGTGGTGGGTAAGTTTAAGGGTAAAGTTAGTGACAGGTGAGGTGGGTTAATGGTAAAGTTAGTGACAGGTTAGGGTGTGTGGTGTGGGTAAGTTAAATGGTAAAGTTAGTGACAGGTGTGGTGGTGTGGGTAAGTTTAATGGTAAAGTCAGGGACAGGTGTGGTGGTGTGGGTAAGTTTAAAGGTAAAGTTAGTGACAGGTGTGGTGTTATGGGTAAGTTAAAAAGGGTGACAGGTGTAGTGATGGGTAAGTGGTGTTATGTGAAAGTTAGTGACAGGTGTGGTGTTATGGGTAAGTTTAAGGGTAAAGTTAGTGACAGGTGAGGTGGTGTGGGTAAGTTTAAGGGTAAAGTTAGTGACAGGTGAGGTGGTGTGGGTAAGTTTAAGGGTAAAGTTAGGGACAGGTGAGGTGGTGTGGGTAAGTTTAAGGGTAAAGTTAGGGACAGGTATGGTGGTGTGGGTAAGTTTAAGGGTAAAGTTAGGCACTTATGGAGAAAGTACACGTTCTAGTCATATGTCGCACCAGTTAAGTTTTTCCCACAAGTTAAATACAGGAGATGGTCTGGTGGAAGCTAGATATTTTACTTTATAACATGTTAAATATAGATATTTTTCTTGCAAAACCCCATCGATTCGCTTCAGAAGGCCTTTATTAACCCCCCGGAGCCATGTGGAGTATGTTTATGATGGATGGATGTACTTTTTTGAGCTTCAAACTCAATGGACACCATCACTGCCATTATAAACTTGGAAGCATCAGGATGTTTATTTATATAACTCTGATTGTGTTCATCAGAAAGAAGAAAGACATTTACACCTAGGATGGCTTGAGAGGGAGTAAAAATCATGGGGTAATTTTCATTTTAAAGTGAACTACTCCTTTAATGCATCCGTGCTGAATAAAAGTATTATTCAGACAAGCAGTTCAATTATTTTGGAGTCTGTTTGGCACAAAAAAAAACAAAACAAAAATTCTGTAGTGTGCTCTGTCAGTCTCCACTGTCAAAGTTTAACATTGAGTACTTAAACACTGAGTGTTTAACATGCTCATAACTGAACCCTGAGATAAAAAAAAGTGCCTACAGCTGGCTCTCTCTCTCTCTCTCTCTCTCTCTCTCTCTCTCTCTCTCTCTCTCTCTCTCTCTCTCTCTCTCTCTCTCTCTCTCTCTCTCCCTCTCTCTCTCTCTACTGTTCTTTGTGACCGCTCCAAGTGTCTCAAGCAACAGTGCTGAATGAATAGAGTCTTGTCCTTCAATCTGTCAGTCATGCAAACACACACTCACATATACAGATACACAAAGGACAGTAACCCTAGGAGGTTACCTTTTTGAAAATTTCTGAAATACAAGCTCTGAGGTTAATGTCTGTACAATTCAAGAGGAGAGACTTACACTAGAGACCTGAAAACAAAATAAAAACATGATTGAACAATGTATTTCATAAAAAAAAAAAAAAAAAAATCAAGCTGGCAAAATGACTAAAATAATATAATATACTAAAGCAATATACATTGAAGCATAATTGCATTAGAGAAAAAGAAAAGAAAAGAAAAGAAAAGAAAAGAAAAGAAAAGAAAAGAAAAGAAAAGAAAAGAAAAGAAAAGAAAAGAAAAGAAAAGAAAAGAAAAAGTGGCTTTAAATTTGCCCAGGCACTATACAGTATATTACAATGTTTAATCAGAAAAAAGGTTCCACCTGCTCTCAGCCACCACCCAGATGAAGCTTCCTGTGCAGTGAGTTGATCGGTTATACATTTTTTTGAAGGTTCACTCCAAGGGCAAGTGTCAGTAAAATGAAGCATGACACATGGTATCGTGTGTTGGGGTAAATGATCCATGTAATAGCTGAGAGGGATAAAAGAGTCTGTTCTGAACCTCAGGATGGCTTTATAATACACCCTGAGGTGTCCATACACATACAATTAGGGGAGAGCGGGGCACAACCTAACGCTTTTTGACTTTCTCAGTTTGTGTAAATCCACTTGTATGTGGGAAAAAATCCCACATTAATTTCACACGTCTAGCACAATTATGTGGTTTTGTTTCATTAAAAAGCACAGTCTTCGCGGGCGGCCTGAGGCAGCGACCAAACACAGCCAGGCGCCATTTTGTAAAATCCACTTGTATGTGGGAAAAATCCCACCCAGTGTGTGTACTTTTTTTTTTTTATTTACCCCGAAAGAATGGAAGTGAAATGTGACAACATGCCCCATAGGTGGGGTACACTGTAACATGTGAGGGGCACATTGTAACATGACCAAATGACAGCTTAAAATGTTACCTGATATAATCAAAAACATATCCAAGACAAACTAAAATATTTTGTCAATAAAATACAATTATTAACTTTTTAAAATAAAATAATGATTTTGTTTAATAATTAAAAATAAACAAATTTTTGAGTTTGACAACAAACACATCGCTAAATACAGCTATACAGCATAGTTCAAAACATAATAATAATGAATCATTTCTGAACATTGACTCTGTCATTATTCACCCTTTTCTCATGGTTTCTCAAAAGAATTCATAAAAGTATAGAATATAATAGCGTAGTTCTAATAGGGGCTAATAGGGTAACGCAGTGTGACAACACGCCCCACCTGCACAACTGGGATTTAACCCGCGGCTCGTGTCTTCTGCTGTTAGATCAGCATTAAAGAACTTTATCAACTGTTATTAAATGGATCTGTGGAATACTTGATTCTGATTGGTCAATCGCGCATTCCAGCGGTATGTTATTCCCAGATAACAACCGCCAAAGTGAATAACACACCGCTCATCCAGGTACTATGCGTTATCTTGACCGGTACTACTTCTATGCTTAACGTGTCACTCCGCTGTCGTTGACTGTCTGGTGCCATCTTGTGACTGAAAAACACTTAACCACCATGGGTTACAATAGAAGACTCAAGGAGTTCAGTTTATAAATATAACTCCAATTTTATTCATCTGAAAGAAGAATGTCATATACACCTAGGATGACTTGAGGGTGAGTAAATCATGGGCTTATTTTCATTTTTGGGTGAACTATCCTTTCAGCATTAATTTCAACATGTATGGTTAAAAAACTAATCTTTTCAGCAATAAAGGGTTAAAGCAGTTTGGAACTGATTTTCTTCGAGGAAGCTTTGCGTAAGAGCTAATAAAATATTTAAACTCAAGACAATATTTTGTGTCTAATTTACTTGATACAAGTAGACGTGTAATACACAAGACCCAAGTCGGGGTTTATTCTGCGATAACAACCGGCTGGGTGTACATTATCCCTTACTTAAATAACAGATATAAGATTACAATAATATCAGATTTGTCTTATTTTAAATAAACACAAAAAACAGAGATGAAAAATAAACTTAAGTAAGAAATTTACTTTTGCTATGGTTAAATAAATGTTCACTATATAGTGTTGATATGGCAACTAGTAAATACACTGAGTTTCGTCATCCTGGCATGTGTGGAAAGTGTTAAACCATGCGTGTTACAACTAACCCTGCGTTAGGTTGTGCCCCGCTCTCCCCTACTTAATGCACACAGATATGCAATATCTGACACAACAAAATGTTCTCTTGAATGAAGCTATTTTCAACTCATTTTCAGCAGCAGAATTGAGACGTGATGCACTGGTCTGAAGGTGAAGAGCTTTTAAGTAATGATTTGGGCTTTCTAAGCATCTTCCTCTGGAGAAGATAAGGCCTAAAGAATCGGGTACAACATGTTGCTAAAAATACCAACCACCCACAAACAGGTTGATCTGAATGGCCTTTGAAGCCAAAAAGCTATACAGGAGACAGGAGACATTCGGTAAAACACCAAAAAGATGATCCATACATTTGTCTGAGATCAAACAGTTAAAGGTGCAGTGTGTGATTTTTAGAGGCATCTAAGCTACGGGGGCTGACACAGGACAAAATTGTCATCATCGGAGAGAGCAGAGAGTGACTAGCACTCTAAGTTTGTCCGTTTAGGGCTAATGTAGAAACATGATGCGCAAAATGGCAATTTCACTGTAAGGGGATCCGCAGTGTATGGAGATAGAAATGGATCATTCTAAGGTAATAAAAACATAACAGTACATTATGTAAGGTCTTTATACTCGACTGAAAACATAGTTATGTATATACTACAGTAGGTAGTTAGGTAGGTGTGTTACACATGTGTGGTGCATATTTTTTCCCGTACTCATGTTAACCGGTTCGAGCTTTCACACTTGCACACGGATGCAGTCCAGCAGTGTGTTCCAGGAGCGGTGTGTCTGCAGCGATCGTTTCTGCACCGAGTCTATTTTTTGCTGTGCTGACCCGTGCACAGTGACAGCACATTGTTCGCATTAAAATAAACGCAAAAATCTAGTAATTTCACCACAGATGCATCTGAAGTCTACTGTGTTTCAAAGTGAACACATGGCTTTTTGCCTCGGATAAAGCAAGGAATGCTGATTTCTGGTCCCAAATTAGCCCTTTAGATGAATATAGGTTAAATCTAATATTTTAATAATTTACTATTTAATGTGATTTAATATTAGATGTATAATAATAATTAATAGTAATGCACAAATCAGGGTTTTAAAATGTATCCAGACCCAAACTTTAGTAACAGAGTTGAAAATCAAACAAAAAATTTTTAAGGTTAAGCATATGAACTATTTTGAACCCTACTCATTGAAAGTGCGGTGCATATCTTTTTTCTTTCTTTCATTTTTTTTTTTTCAATGACTTTTAAAAAGTAAATCCAATCACAAATTAAAAGTCCATTCTATAATGTAGTTTTCACTGATTATGGCCTATCAGTTGCCCTCAATCGCAGAGTTCAAAATGACCCACAGGACTAAAGCTGCTGAAAAGAGATAAAACAAAAGCCCAAATCCCTCTCTATCCCCTGAAAGCTCCAGCTGTTGAGCTGTCCCCGCTATGTGGGGTAGACCTTATCCGAACTGCCAATTAACCAGCAGCGCTCGGAAATTTGTGCACACAGAGCCCTGAAACTCTCAGCACTTTTGACAGAGTGCATCAGAAGCCTTGTGTGAGAATTGGTGGAACACAAAAACAGCTCCTCCACTTGTCTCTCACTTTTCGTCTATATTTGATAGGTGATGTTGGAACACGACTTTCCCATCAGTTTCTCTTGACTGCATCAGCCTGCAAAAGGACCTTTGAAAGTTTTCTGTGACAATGTATAGGTGCCAGATCTTAAGGGCTGAGGTACAAGCTTGCATCTTAAGTGACGTTTTGGAAGAGGAGAAAGTTTGATAATAGCGAATGCATATTTAGCTTAAAACAGTCCAGAAATAACTGATCTAAGAGAGGAAAGTTTGAAAAGAACCGCTTAAGTTGTCTAAATATTCCAGTAATAATTTTGGTGCTTCTTTTAGTGGCAAGAAAACCGTAATTGGAACACATGAACATTGCTGTTCCCACTGGATAATTTCCTTAGAGCAAAGTCACATTTAACAATGGTCTTTTATCAACATTGTGCTTCGGAATCAGCAGACACAACTGATAATAGGTTTTCTTTTCAAGGGACAATGTCTCATGGAACCGCTAGCTCTGTTACACATAAAATGAAACCAGCAGATTCAGAATCAGACAAGACCTACTTTGGCATAGTCAAATCTCAGTTTGTTATTTAATGAGGGGTCTTGTCAGAGACGATCTAACAAAGCTCCAGCTCTGTTAAATATTTAGGTTTAGCCTATTTAAATGCCACCACTGATGCTGCTCCTCTAGCATTTGGACTTTAGAGAGACGAGGCTCTGAAAGTTTGACATTAGCAGTCGACTGTGATCTGACACTAGTTAGACGAAAAGGGCCAAAGAAGACGAGAAGAAACTCGGGAGATTGCTGTGTGGATGCTTTTAACCTGTATTCAGCATGTCCTGTAGTTCTGATTCACATTTTAATAAGAGAGAGACGTGAAAGAGAGTTAAGGGGAATATTATCTTATGAGTTTAACTCCCTCTTTCATTATTACTGTACTTTGTCCTCATGAAAACAGCCACTAGGAACTAATTGTTGCAAATGAGGGTGCATAAACAGAAGCGGACAGAGAATGTATGCCCTCAAAACACACAATCAAAGCTTTTGAACAATTTGAGGAGACATTGATGTTCAGCTGCAGGAAGTTATAATGTACTTTGCTTAAGACTGCAAGAAATTAAAGGCTGAGGCAAAACTGAGAATCCAAAATGCCCCTGTACAGGGGGCAGGTCATAAAAAAAAAAAAAGGCTGAAAAGTGCAAAAGAATTAGAGGACATAAAGTTGAGAAAGGCTCAGAGCAATGTGACATTTTCCTTGTAATCTAGCCATTGATTTTCTGCAGACATGTGAGGTGCCTGTATTTCTGAGGTTTATCGCACTGTACGTGGCTTGATGGACTTAATATCATGTCAAATATTGGTTGTGGATAATAATACACATTTATGATGAACAAAAGAGTGGTTTGCATTTCCAGCAGTGCAGACTAAGTTCTTGGGCAGTTCTGTTTTCCAAGTTGTAACAAGAGGATGGTGTTATTTTAGTATCATTGATATAGTGTTATAGTTTTTATACAATTTTGAATTAGATTTAATATTTTGTTTTAATTTTAAATTTAGTAATGTTGCCTTAGTAACTAGTTGAAATCAAATTCACACATGAATTGGTACCTCTGAATTGGCACCTCTGAGTCCAGACCTTATTTCTTTGTCTTTGGGTCTTTGGGACCCAAATATATGAATGAAGTTTAAATTAACCTGTAAAGGTGTTCTGACCAACACAATCTCATGGCAATTTGTAACCATTTTACATTTTGGTGTCGCATTTGCATATTTTTGTAATGATCTGTTTACGCCCCAGTGACGGGTAAGTTTTAGGGGTGGACATTTATTATTACGTTTTAAAACGTTTTTGTACGTTTCACATCATACAAATTCATAAGAAAACACTACCTCTTAACAAAGTTACATTTTTACATGAGATCAGGTTGGTTCTGACTGTATATATAAATCAAGATCATCCTTACTGGCTTAAAGTGGTCATGAACGGCATTGCTTTATTGTTTTATAATGTTTCCTGTGGTGCACTTATAATGATAGTATGTTTTTTTGTTTTTTACAATAAAAGGCATTTTTCCTACCCAGATTTTAGCCTCTGCTCTGAACGCTCCGTTTGAAGGGGCGTGTCGTGAGACTTCAGTGTAAATGCCCACTGCTGTGATTGGCTGACATCTTTACATATGAAATAGCTAAGTACACTCTAAAAAATGCTGGGTTAAAAAAAAACAAATAGGGTTGAAAATGGACTAACCCAGTGATCGGGTTGTTTTAACCCAGCGATTGGGTTGTTTTAAGCAAACATTTAACCCAACCGCTGGGTTAAAACAACCCAATCGCTGGGTTAAAACAACCCAATCGCTGGGTTAGTCCATTTTCAACCCAACTTAGGTTGTTTTTAACCCAGCGTGGAACCCTCTCGAAAACTTTTAGCACGTTTTTACTATTACAGCTTAACAGGTTAACTAATTGTGAAAAGTGTTGATTACTGCATTCTTATATTTAGATAATGGCATAAAATGTTGCAGGGATGAGCATTGTGGCTGATCACAGACATGTTGAGTGCATGAATGCAGTGATCTCATCATTACAACTCGATTTCTGATCAAATAAATAACCATATTCCTAGCATTAGGATCCTTTGGAAGGTAATGTTATTTTTAGTACAGTATCGCTCTTCTCTCCTTGTCATCTCACTAACACGCCAGTGGGCGTGGCCAAAGTTGCAATGATGAATTAGGCGTTGATTTTCTTCTGCAGAGGTGGTCTCTATTATAGATAAGCAAATTCCACAATGAGTTATTATCTGGGCTTGGTTACAATTAAAGCTGTTTTTGGACCAAGGAACTTTTCAGTTCTGAAAGAAACTTACAGGATATTCTTATAGTATGATGACCTCTTATATGTCAAAAGTTCAAGGAAAATTTGATTTCTCAGTGCTTTACCCCAGAGTTAACAGTGGAGATATGTCTGTTTCTCAAACCAGCAAGTTGTCCACTGGTACAGAAGAAATCAGCTCATTGCTAGCCAACATTGCTAGAGATCTGCGGAATCATTGCTAGTGATGGAGATTACTGCAAAAAAAGAAAAAAAAAATCCTTTTCTTAATGAGTAACTGTGTCGAATTTTCCGTTAAAGTATCTAAAAGCCTTGAAGCAAGATATTGTACAATTACTTGAGAAGCAACTTTACATAAGATATTAAAACTTTGTTTTAATATGAGTGTATTTTGTCTTACTGCACTAATAGAATGTTTTTCCCCACTTGCTTCAAGTGGAAAAGTGAGAAAAGAATGCCAGTGCAGTAAGAAGAAAAAAACAGTAATGTTCAAGATACAATTTATAAAAGCAAGTCTTTTTTAATTTTATTTTTATGAAACTTACCCACATTCAAGCATTGATAAAAAAGACTGTTCTTTCTTTTGATATTGTATGTTCAGATATTCACACAAAATATTCTGGGGGTCATGAAAATATGGTGAAAATGCTAAAAAAAATTGGCGCTGACTGGCAACTTAAAACTAAATGCTGGCAGGGTAATGGTTAATAGAAATAAAAACCATTGGGGAAAAAATATATTAACAATAACAATAGACTGTGCTGTGAAATGTATCACTGTTAAACATTTTGGTTAAACGTATAGTTTACACCAAACTGAAAAGACCATTTGAAAATGAAAATAGAAATAAAAGCTAAATTCAGACATATCATGACCTTGAGTCACTTCATTTAGCAGAAACAGATGTTCAAGAGAGCCTTAAAAGGACTTACAGACGGGAAAAACAAACACACTATGGTGGAGTGGAGGAAGGTGGAGGCTTTGTTTGAGGAACGTTAATAAATCATCTGATGGATTGCAGTTTGCCATGCCCAAGCAACTGTAAATTGTGACTGTCATGCAGGATAATATTGCTGTGCAAAGGCTACTGGAAGGCCTCCTGGACACGCCTTGGGAGGAAGACAAGGCTGCCAAGGAAGATGAAGAACGAGATGATGTTCACTAGGCTCAATTGAGGAGCACACATTCGCTCCAATCTCAGCAAAAAAACATTTCACTGCCTACACACTGTGTTTGGAACAAATAAAGACATTTCTCTACCCTAAATATTTTTTCATTCATATTCAAATTGAGGTTTGCATTTTATTTTCACAGTATGTGCACTTACCTCTACTTAAAGTACTGGCAATATAAGGTAACTACATGGGTTATGGTTAGGTTTAGGTTCAGGGTCAGTACCTAGTTATTACCCAGTTATTGTAAGTATATAGGATGTACATGGTGAACAGGACTGTAAAATAAAGTGCTACCGAAATTGATGTAGGAATGCCAGAAGAATTGCAAATGTATTTTTTATGAGGTGGAATTGGGGAAGATCTATTTACGTTGCATTTTACAGTCTAAGGAGAGCTCTAGGGGTCTTCTAGGAGGCATCAGCATGTGGCAGAACTGCTGATCTCTGGTTTAGCATTTCATTACATCTTTTGGATACACTATTACAACTCAATCTTCTGAACTTACAGGTAGCGCCTACCCATACAGTGGTGCCCAAATCTGTATGTAGAACATCAATATAAACCCACAACCATGTAAAGTCTGTCTTGATACTTTTACAAAAACAAACACATCAAATGACGTTTCTGAGGTTTTTCTCAAAAATGACTGTTCACCATGGAATCAGAATCCTGCGGCCACCCCTGGTCACGTATTACATTCAATACTTCATCACACAAGTCCACACCAGTCTGGCCTCTACGATCAATTACTTCTCAGTGGTGGAAGCAACAGGAACACCTGTGAGTTCAGACAGAACCAGCCAGATTCAGAATACCATCAAGATAGTCCAGCCTTCTTCAAAATTCACCCTAGACCTCTTGCAGAGACATATATCTATAGTGAATTGCAGCATTTCAAGGCATCATTGGCACGCTCCCAACGTGAAGGTTGCTCCACAAGGTAAGACATTTTATTATAAAAAGATTTCTGACTTTTTTCATATCCTTCACAGAGAAGACAACTGTAAAATGAATTGCAACAAGCTCAGAGCATTAACTTTTTCCCCGCTATTTCCCCAGGTAAATCTCCATCGTTTATGAGAAAACGCTTCCCCGCCATTGATGGAATTTTCTGGCTTTCCGTGTTTTCACTGTTATACAGTAGGGGGCGCTATTACACATCTTCTGAAAGAGTCCTGAATCTCCTGATCAAAACACATTCGAGGAAGATGCAGAAACAAGTGATATCATACGTAATCATATGCATATGCAACATTAAACAGCATATCAGTGTTACTGAATGAAATGTCAACCCAGGATGAGCTACATGACCAGCGCCGCCACTCCCACCACGTACATCAGGCACCAAGTGCTTGGGGGGCACCAAAGACACCCCTCCACCATTTTTTTTTTGGTTTGTTTTTTTGTGAAAATGATCAAAAATGCTGGCAGGGAAAAAGTTAATAACTCCAAGATGCATACAAGGTAAAAGAAAATTATTAATAAATCAATCACAATCAAGATCATATAATTTTACATTTAATTCAATTTGTTACTTGTTGTTTCTTTGTAATTGTTACATTTACTAGCATTTTTTTTTTCAGGTTACATACAAACATGATACATTATTCATTGCTAATAATCAACATTTCTCTTTTCTTGTTTGCTATCTTGGATCTATTCATGCACTGAGTTTCACGCATTTAGCATAGTATCAAACTCTACTAAAATCAATCATGTTCCAAAACATTCTCATGGTAATTTGTAACTATTTTATTATGAATTGGAGATTAATTCTTATGAATTTGCATGATCTCATTTAGACATCTCTGTACACTATCTGCTTATGCCCTACTGAGGTTAGATTTCAGGGTGGGAAAAAAAAAAAAAAAAAAAAAAAGAAAAAAAAAACCCTGCATGTCTCCATACAAATCACATCTTTTGAATTCCTACAAAATCACAATCAAACATTTTTTCATGACATCGGGTTGCCTGTGTTGAGTTCTATGTGAGGAGAGTTTCTTTAGCAAGAAAGCATTTCCTAATGTAAAATGCTTACATTTACAAAATGCTTACATGCTTACAATGAGTCAACTTACTAGTGCATATCATAAAATAAGTTCAACATTTACTTTATATTTTGACTGGTTCTATTCTATATTTCAGCTCAGAGATAATTATACAAGGAAATTAAAAAGGGAATGGTTTGCCTTGTTATAAAATTAAGCTATTAAATCATTTTATGATGATGTTTTGGCCTGGTTCAGACACCAGCAGACACACATTTATTGAACTACCCCTCACACATATGCTTCTAGCTTTATTAGCAGCCATAACATGATTTCGGTTCACCTGCAACTCCTCGGCCACTGACATTAATAAAATTGCACATTTGTTTTTCATATATAAACATGACACAAAAAGGAAAATATGGCCATTAGAGGGTCTAAACTGCACAATACCATCCAGGGTGGAGAGTAAACAGCATAGATGAGAAACGCAGCATGTGGGTGGATGTTTTGCAAGAGAAAAAAATAGTGGTTTTCTTTCCCCATAATGTCTGCTGGGTTGCATCCCTTCAGCAACAGCTTCAAACACATTCAGTTTCACTTGCGTTCACTTTGTAGCCCTCCCTCATTCCCTTATGTGGGCTGTGAGAATAATTTAGCCAATACATTAGCGCCACAGCTAGCCGGCCCAGCGCATAAGGTCCTGTTGAAGCCGTGAGCGATATTAGCCAATATCGATGCAGCCCAGCAGTCTTCGGAGAGCCAGAGTTAATGACCAATAACCTACAGGTGGTCCACTTTTTCCTTTTCATTTTTTCCCCTCGTTTTCGAGGCATATTGAATTTCCTTAAAAGGACCGATTTAATTAACAGGACAAATTAACTTTCCACTTTAAATCACATCCAGAGGAGTGTGATATTCCAAAATCACAGCATATGCTAACAGGGATATATGAAATGTATAGTATTTGGGCAGTGTTGGGTACAACTCATTACTAATTAATTGCTGCACTTTAATTACTTTTCGCTTCTCTGTCATTTAATTACAGTTATGATGTAACTGCATTAAATACCGACTAGAACAATTCTATATAAAACAACAGTGGATTTAACATCAAAATTTTACATCTAGGACCAGATTTACTAACAGCTTGCACTAGCACAAAACCCTCTTCTAGCGTTAAAAATCTACTGTCCGGATTTACTAAAGACACGCAGTGAAAAATTTGCGCTGAAAAGGTGCAGACAGAGTTATTTTTGTGGCTGAATTTATTGCATATGCATTTGTAGGAGTTTCCCTTTCAGACGCAAAATGTATTTACATGAATCACGCAATGTGATTTACTGATGTTTGCGCCATTATTTACCGCCCCAAAAAAGCACGCCTGTGTTCTTTAATTTGCGTGTGATCAGTAGATCACTCACAGAATTGTCCACTCCCATCTGCACTTTTTTTGTAATTGCGCTCTCACGCTAATTTGCCCTGTTTAGTAAATCTGGCCCCATTACCCCCTAATGTTAAAATGTATGATTTTAATGCAGCCTTCTCTCTTTAAAGGAACTGTATGTAAGTTTGTGGCCAAAACTGGTACTGCAATCACTTTCAAATTACTGTAGAGCGGTGTATCCCCTCTTTATGGCATTTAGAAAGTAATTAGTAATAAGAAATGCAATACTTTTTAAGAGACAGTAATTAGTATACTTACCTAATTATACCATTGAAGAAGTAAAAAAAAATCTTTCTCTGGTTGCATTCATTGATTGAGTCATCTTGGATGTTGAATTGTCAATACAACTGAAAAATTGAGAGAACATCACATAAGCTGACTTCATAAACTGATTTTCCTCAAATGTTTTTGTTTGAACTCACCATTATGGTGATCGGTGTTCCCTTTGGTTGGACTCTTGGAACTTAATTTATATTATTGTAATTCTCTTCCTATTGATGCATCGATGCAACAAGAAATTGCAATTATTTGGTTTCAAAGGAAGGGAAGTAATAAATAGGTTGCTTTTAAAAGTGAACTAACTTCTAACTTCTAATGTCTATTTTTCATGTTGAATAATGATATTTTAAAATTGTATTGCTAACGCTTATGTCATAAACACCTTGTGAAACTTAATTGGCTTGATATAATCCCTCTATATTTGTGACAATATCTTGCAGTTGACCATGCTTGAGTCAGCATGCAAAACACAACAATGGTAACAATTAAATGTTATTTATAATTACTAGAGCTCTCATGTGAGTGAACTACACTAACTAAGCATTTGTCAGTACAACATATTATTCCTATTTCACTTTTTTAAGGCAATTGGTTTGCATGTTTTTGCATAAAAAAATAAAAAAACCTGTTGAGAATGACTTTATGGTCCTCCAATATTTTGCCATTATCTGGTATAGAAAAAATAAAATAAATAATAATAATAATAAATAATAATAATAATAAACACCTACAGTATACAGAGATTTACCATACAGATACAAATAATTTTGACATTGACTTCACGCTTACTAAATAGCAAAAAAAAAAAAAAAAAAATGAATTGCATTAATTCTCTATGTAATTTCAGACAAAATATAAATATATTTATATACTTACAAAATATAAGTAATCAATATTTCTCATATAGCGTTTAAAGTTAGATGTTTGTACATAATAAATCTTCATGAGATTAGGAAAAGTCAAAAAAGATTCTTCAGGGCCTCTCATATCTCAAACAGAACATGAGGGTTAAGGGCACGAAATGTTTAAGGATACTAAAGTGATATCTTTAAATATCAGAGTTTGTGGATTAGAACCTTTTGTTGATACGTGAGCTGAAAGTTACATGTGCCGAAATTGAAAATGCTTGATGCTGCCTGTGTATTGATCCTCAGTTCAGCTTCCCACAGTCGGGGCTGAGGATGAGCCTGAAATGAAAGACTTTAGACACTCGGTCAGATCCAGTGCCAAGTGTTCCCAGCCTTGTCCTGTTCCAAGCCAGGAATACTAATTGATCTCTTTTGCCGTTAATAGAAAGAGGGAAAGTCTAGGCGCTGAGATCACAGATTAGTTTGACTCTGGGCTCCACGCTTTGTCTGATGTTGTTCCTACCTACACTTTGCACTTTTGTGGAGTTCACAAGATGCACAATGAATACTTAACAATGTTACTGACACAGAATGTGCACCAAAACTCTGGATAAACTTCATGAACTCTGACAGCTAAGTAGTTCATATCCATATATTGTGATATACGATTTATTACACTTTTTGCATTCTGTATTCACTCCTCATTCCTGAGAGGAATATTATCTATAATGCTTGTTCTTATACTACGTATGAAAGTGCATTATATTAACATCACTGACTGATGCCTGATGCAGAGTAACATTTGATTGCAACCTTTGTATGGAAAAAAATATCATCAAACACAAAACGCAATTTCCAGAACCTGCAGTGTGTACCCTACTGGTGAATCTTGAGCTAAATGAATCATAGCACAGCGAGAAGAGAGGATGATGGTGCCGCAGAGGCGAGCTTCATCTCTGTGGGGTCTCTGGTGCAATTAATGATGTGCTGATATATTTATTTAGGTCTCATTAGAATGCAACCCCTGAGGGGCACATCCTGTTTCTGCAACCCTCCCACCCGAGAGTTCACTTTGTTTGGGCAACATAACAAAGGATAAATTAAGCATAACCAACACGCGCTCGGGCTCACTTTGTTCAGACGGTTCTTCTGTAAATATGAGTTGTAATATGTGTATATAATTAAATAATATGAAATGTTATTTCCCCAAACCCACATGCATTTCCATTTTGTAAGCTACTGTTTTATATTCATACTGGTTCAATATAGGGTGTTCAATTCTCTGAAGTCAACCAATCTGAACTAAAAGTAAAACAGATTTACAGAATCCAGGTTAAATGAAACCACATTTCTTTAAACTCAGTACAATAAAACAACTGTATATGTCATGATTATTATTTGTAAGGTATCCAAATGAATGCCAAAATGAAGACAATTTTTAGGGATGTAATGTTGACCAGTCGAAATGTAACAGACAGTATTGCCATTAACGAATACGCTTGTTCAGCGAGGATGTATTAAATTGTTTGAAAGTAACAGCAAAGACATTTATAATGTTACAAAAAAACATTCTTTAAAATTTTCATTAATACTTTATTTTGATGGTCCCTTTGAACGTTCTGTTGCTACTACATGTCAACTAGCAGTCATTAGAATATTAGTAGACTGTCTGCTTAATATCTGCTAACTCTTTATTTTGATGGTCCTCCAACAGACATTCTACTGACTAGAAGTAAATTTGCAAGTACATGTCAACTTATTCTAACCTTACCAATCTACTAATATTCTACTAACACTCTAATGAGAGGTACAATGTTATTTATAGTCAACAGAATGTGTTAAAGGGACCATCAAAATAAAGTGAAACTTATGTTTATTTTATTTTTTTTCCTCTCTTATTTTCCTTTTTTTACTTGCAATAATATTTCACAATACGTATATGGCAAGCAAGGTGGGGCCGAGAGCCGGTGCTGAGGAGGATTAGTGACTGCCAGTGGCTGCTCAAGGCAGTGGTGCTGGAGTGAAGGAAGACCAGGTGGGACGGAGAGCTCGTTGCCATGCTCCTGGGTCGAGGAGGGGTGGCTACTGTCCGAGAGGGAGGGGAGTTGCCACTCCCATTTGCTGAGGCTGGAGCCTGCTGCCGTCCACCGTGTTTGGGGAGGAGCAGAGGACGGGGGAGGAGCTGCCAGCTGCCAGATGCCCTCAACCGGAGGAGCCATCGCCATCTGCCAGGAGGCGGAGGAGGATCGAGCCGTCCACCGAGGAGCATCCAGTATCATCGCATGATACCTCCCGGCTGGTTGAGGGACGGGCGGAAGTGTGCCTGGGAACTGGAGCAAGATGTTTTTTTTTCCTTTTCCTCTCTCTCGTCTCTGTCCTCATGCTTCTGTCTCCTGTACTCTTGCCACGTTTGTCCTTACCCCCAGGTGCTGCGGCCACCATGACTGGGTACACCCTGGCCTGCGAGGACGGGGTGATTGGGGTATGTGGCAAGCATGGCGGAGGAGAGAGCTGAGAGAGCGGTGCAAGGCCGGTGGCGTGATTGATAATGAGCGTCACCTGTGCGACGCACAGACCTTGTATCTCTCACAGAGGAGCTCCGGAAGCATAAAAGGAGGAGCAATGACAGTAAAGGATGAGAGAGGACCAGGCCTGGATTTTACATTGTGTTTTGTTTATGTGTGTGCGGTAGTCGTCTGTGAGGGGATGCCGCTTTACTTTCGTTTTTGGGTTTGTTTATAATAATTTGCCGGTTCCCGCCTCCTTCTTCCCTGAAATAACTAACCTTGTTAGACTGAATTTTTAAAACAAATAAATGCAGCCTGGGTAAGCATAAGTGACACAGTAGAGTAAACACACATAAAACGTTTGCAGCACTGGCATTTCATTTGTTTCATAATTTAGATATTTACAAAAAATTATCTAATACATTTGGTGACTACTTTCTTATTATTTAGACTATACCCTGATTAAATGCATAAATTCAGAAGAGCAAAAAAGGCATCTTTTTGGAACTTGACGTTTTTGCATCATTCATTATGTTACTCAATTAGAAATGTTTACAGAAAAATGAAACGTCAATGCTACAACTAGTGGCACCAAAGTGAGCTGTTATTGACTACCTGTGACCTACCGTGGCCTGCCCTGTCCAAACAGTAACTGTAACCATTCTGAAAGCCACCGATTAAGCATTGATGTTATTTACACTCAAAACCTTTTGAGTCAACCTTATGCATTATAAAACAAACAAAACAACAATCATGAAGCTTTTCAAAGTGCAAGGGGAATATTGTTTGCAGATGCCCAAATGTAAAATAATCATGTTGTTGAAGCCTTTCTCAAACGCAAATGCATTTATACACTGGAAAAACTTTGGAAAATTGGCTATAATTAAATGTTACATAACACAAATATACTTTAAATATTTAATCTTACCAATCCCATAAAAAAAAGAATAATAATAATAATAAAAAAAAAAAAAAAGAAAAGATCATTGTTTTATTGATTGAAGGGATTCAACAACACAATAACTTTTTGTGTTTGCATATGATATGAAGTCTTCCATTAACACGAACTCAAATTTATGAGGATGAATAATTTCTCCCAAAATCGTCATAATGAGTTTAATACTTGCTGTTATCAGAAATGCCAACAGGAAAGATTATTTAAAAGAAAAGTGCTGCGAGTTACTTTTACAGTGTTGTCTATATACCGGTTCTTGTGACCTCCATTGTAATCACACCCTGCCTGCCTGTCCGTCCATCCGTCCATCCATCTATCTATTTTGTTCTTTGATATGCACTATATTGCCAAAAGTATTGGGACAACCCTCCAAATCATTGAATTCAGGTGTTCCAATCACTTCCATGGTCACAGGTGTATAAAATCAAGCACCTGGCATGTAGGCGCTTCTACAAACATTTGTGAAAGAATGGGTCGCTCTCGGGAGTTCAAGTGTGGTACCGTGATGCCACCTGCACAAGTCCATTCGTGAAATTTCCTCACTACTATACATTCTATGGTCAGCTATCAGTGGTATTATAACAAACTGGAAGCAATTGGGAACAACAGCAACTCAGCGACAAAGTCTTAGGCCATGTAAAATCACAGAGCAGTGTGGCCTTCAGATTAGCTCAAGAAGAGTGCGTAGAAAGCTTCATGGAATGGGTTTCCATGGCAGAGCATCTGCATCCAAGCCTTATATCACCAAGTGCAATGCAAAGTGTCGGATGCAGTGGTGTAAAGCACGCCGCCACTAGACCCTAGAGCAGTGGAGACGTGTTCTCTGGAGTGAACCGCGCTTCTCTGTCTGGTAATCCAATGGGCGAGTCTGAATTTGGTGGTTGCCAGGAGAACGGTACTTGCCTGACTGCATTGTGCCAAGTGTAAATTTTGCTGGAGGGGGGATTATGGTGTGGGGTTGTTTTTCAGGGGTTGGGTTTGGCCTCTTAGTTCCAGTGAAAGGAACTCTTAATGCTTCAGCATTTTAATTAATTTAATTAATTAATTTCATGCTCCCAACTTTATGGGAACAGTTTGAGGACTGCCCCTTCCTGTTCCAAAATGACTGTGCACCAGTGCACAAAGCAAGGTCCATAAAGACATGGATGAGTGAGTTTAATCTGGAGGAATTTGACTGGCCTGCACAGAGTCCTGACCTCAACCCGATAGAACACCTTTGGGATGAATTAGAGCGGAGACTGCGAGCCAGGCCTTCTCATCCAACATCAGTGCCTGACCTCACAAATGTGCTTCTAGAAGAATGGCCAAAAATTCCTATAAACACACTCCTAAACCTTGTGGAAAGCCTTCCCAGAAGAGTTGAAACTGTTATAGCTGCAAAGGGTGGGCCAGCTCCATATTAAGAATGGGATGTCATTAAAATTCATGTGCATGTAAAGGCAGGTGTCCCAAAATGTTTGGCAATATAGTGTAAGCAACAGTGGATTCCAGAATACACCTCTTTAATATATATAGTGCTTAAAGTGCACTGACATTGGTTTAAAATTAAAAACCTGCGGAACAAATCTTGAATGAAAATCAAGGGCTTGTTATTTTAGATTTTACTGAACAGATGTTCACTGCTCAATGATCTTTAAGATGGAGAAATGTACATGAACTCAAACACTTGAACAGCAACAACAGCCATTTTACACTTCTTTTCTCGCTGGTGTGATATGTTTGTGCTCTCTTTGAAAACCACAGGACCTTTAGCTAGAGAGGTGGAGAGCCTTCACAGTTTCATCTTCCTCATCTCTCCAGGAACACCATGGCCTTTTCATCACCTACAATGACCTCAGAGAGTCAAAAGATAAGCATGTCATCAAAGCCCTGCTAACACGACCCAGCTGCGAGGATCTTAGTGCAGCTATCCGCTTGATCACGTTCAGAGCGCTAATGCCTGCCTATCAGCAGCAGAGCAAAGAAACCTACTTTTTTTAAAGAGCTAAGCACTTCAGATAAGAGAATAGGACCACTGAGTCAAAGCAAAGATTTGAATTCAAAGCAATCACAATGTTAACAATGAAGTGCACATGCTTTTTATTCTGAACAGGATTTCTATTCAGCTTGGTACACTTAAGAGGCCAAAACAAAACAAAGAAGTTGTCTCCACTAAAATATACGAAATATAGTGTTATATTTAGATGCACACACACTTCTCAGTGATTTACAGTGCAGGTTAGCCCATATGAGAATTATGTTTTAAAAACGTATTTTATCATATCCAAAAAAACCTTATGCACATTAAAAAGCCCCTTTTAATAGTATAGGCTTTATTTCACCACATATAAGGGCATAAACAGTTGTCCAATAAAAAAAAAACACCTGCAAGCCAAGCAAACTCTGGAGTAGAGAGAGCCTCAGTCAACTGATGAGGTAAATCTTTTAGCTTTGTAGCGCTTAAATTCACCATGCAATCAAAAATGGAAAAAAAAAATTTGTTTGATTTTTTTATTGAATATTGCAGTATTTATTATTACGACTTTTGTTTGTGCTCTTGCAGCAACATATCTTATTTTCGCTGATGATGGCTGCACCCGAAATCGCATATTTCCGGACTATAGGCAGAAAATAGTATTTCACAAGATTATTATGTCATAATTCACAGTACTCATACTAAAACAGTAGGCAAAAAGCACCAGGATGGCATTGGCCTAGTGAGATTCTAAAGTTCACTTTACTATCCCATAAGGCCACGGGAGAGGATTTGTGAATGGCAATGATGTGACGCAACTGACACTGGTAGGTCATGTGATAATGAAAATATGGCGAATGTAGTACATCCAGAACACATTTATACTATATAGAACATACTTTTAGCAGTTCAAAATATGTACCTACTCAAGAGGTGTGTGTACCTTGAATGCAATGTAAGTCGCTTTGGATAAAAGCGTCTGCCAAATGCATAAATGTAAATGTAAGAGAATATGAGAATTTGGATTTAATCGATGTGTTTACTGGCTTGAGGGCGGGACAACCTGTCACTCATGAGATCGACCAATAGCAAACCACAACCATCATCCAATCAAGTCTTCCCCTACAGTTGTTCGAAAAACCGTTTTACTCAGATATACAGTTCGTACGGAGCCCCGCACATGACATGCAGGAAAAAATAGTAGGCTAAATTGTGCACACGATTTATAAATTGAGGGAACAATTGGTTTTGGGAAAATTGGGAACAACTTTTTTTTAAAGTTAACTTTTAACTTTTTGACTTTTTTAATGCAACAAGATATATATGCTCTTCCCACTTAATGTCCCAAACCATCCTTGTTCCTTTTTCATCTTGGTAGCTTTCTCTCTTGTGTGTCCTCATCCTATTCTACATTCCCCAGAATCTCCCCTCTCACCCTGTGCTCTGTTCTCTCTCATAAGGGAAAACTTTCCTCCTTTTGACCCATTTCAAGGAACATTTTCCTGTTCTTCTTCACTCTGATTGGATCAGTCCCTGAGGAGGATTTGGGAGTGACCGGTCAGTCTCTAAGAGGGTGCGTATGGCATGACTGACTTTTAATGCAGCGTTATAATTGATGTGTGCATATCTCTCTAAAGGACTGGATCTGGTTTGGCAACAGAGGGAGAGAGAATTGCGAATCATTGCCACAGAGCTGCACTATGAGACGCACGACAGAATATCATGCATTCACGTTAATTCCGCTGACTCCAAATGTCTGTCTCATTTTAATTAAAGCCTGAAATCTGAATTAAATGAGTTATTTGAATTCTCATTTTAGTCTTAATGAAAACACATCTAAAGGCTCAAATGGTTCAGTGGACCATCTTTGCTCACTTAAATGAAGCAAAAGAGGGAATCATGCTTGTAATCATAAAGTCCTGATTGAGATATAAAATATTCAAAATATTTTTGATAAGGTGCACAAGAGGTAGCATGTGTTCCAGGTGGGGTTATGAACTAAGTGGGGAAAAAAATCCTTCCAAGAATGATAGAATGTATTATCATGTTTGTATTTGAAGGATGAGACATCTGCGCATCTGAGAACTAGAACCTGTCGAGTGTAGCCAAGAGCTTTAGTGGGATCTATGAGTGTTTCATCCGGCCTGTGATGGAGGATAGAAGACAATATGTTCCTTCTCAAGGTCACAGGCAGAAGGGAAACAATCTGACGTTCAGAACAGGAGATTTTAAGGTCAACATAAAATCTAGATTGGCCCCATTTACTTAAAGGATTAGTTAACTTCAGAATTAACATGTCCTGATAATTTACTCACCCCCATGCCATCAAAGATGTTCATGTCTTTCTTTCTTCAGTCGAAAAGAAATGAAGGTTTTTGAGGAAAACATTCCAGGATTTTTCTCCATATAGTGGACTTCAACAGGGTCCAACGAGTTGAAGGTCCAAATTCCAGTTTCAATGCAGCTTCAAAGAGCTCTACATGATCCCAGCCGAAGAATAGGGCTCTTATCTAGCAAAACAATCTGTCATTTTCTAAAAAATAAAAAAAATTACCCACAAATGCTCGTTTTGGCACTAGCGTCCACGACTTTGAAACTGGAATTTTTCCTTTGAAACTGGTATTTGGTTTCACTATATGGAGAAAAATCCTGGAATGTTTTCCTCAAAAACCTTCATTTCTTTTCGACTGAAGAAAGAAAGACATGAACATCTTGGATGACATGGGGGTGAGTAAATTATCAGGACAAATTACCAGGACAAGTGAACTAATCCTTTAATAGACATTCTTGTCTTTTTGTTAATGATTGATGCACGTAATTCCAAAGAAAATAATATATATTTTTAGAATCAAACTTGTTCAGCCTCTGAAACAACTTTCCTCTTCAGCTGCCAAACCTTCATCACTAACCACCTGATGCGACCATTTTTCACTATATATGTACGGTCAGTTACTGCTGAAAAAATCAAGTCTACCCTACATTCTAATTCAATATTCAAAGAAACACATAACAATGCAGAAGGCAAAATGGGTTGTGAACATCATTTCATGTTGACATGAGAAAACTCATCATGTGGCATGGTAATGGACATGACAATGTTAATATGTTTGGTATTGGCGGAATAGGTCTTCTAATACATACACGACAAGCTGCTGTGAGCAAGTAACACATGCTACTGCTTTACAATATAGCATGTGTGAATTACCCGTAGCAGATCTATACAGGTGGAGCTGGGGAGGAGGAGGATTTCTGAATGTGCACTGCAAACTGCCACAGCAAACGTTGACCAATTATTTGAAAGTAGAGCAACGAGCTCATCGGCTGCTGATACAGCAGGGACCAATCAGCTGTGCCCTATAGAGAATGATGTGATTGCAAGCAGATTGTTTTAAGGATCAGCCTGCATCAACTAGTGTTTCATGACCGAACTTTCTATTTTTCATGTAAAGGGAACTTTATAGCCCCTTGTTATAAAACAAAAGTCTTATAAGTGATACACATAACTGAGATTTCCCATCTAACGCTCTATATCTCACAAATCCTCAGAAATACCACTCAGCTCTTGAATAGGTAAGTCTTATGAAGTCTGTCAAGAACATCTCTGAACACTGAATAAGAAATAAGATATTATATTTTACTTAACCCTCATCCCTCCCTCACACTTTGTAACAAATCCTTCCCTCGTGGGTCAAAATGACCCGAATCCCTAAAAGTATACTTATTTATTTTCATTTTGATAAAATGTTGCTATTTTTAATGCAATTATTATTACTTTTTTGTTATTTTTAACTTTAAATGAATATATTTTATCAGTAAATAACAAAACAAAAATAATTAAGCACATTCTTTCCACTCAAATTCAAAATAATTCACAATTTCATGCATAATCCTTTTAATTCATCTCGAAATATCTTACATTGAGGCCACTCCAATTAACAGTTTTTAAAAATGAGTTTGGGGTCAAAATGACCCGAGGGAAGGATGGGTTAAAGAAAGTTTTTTTTTTTTTTTTTTTTGCAATGTGACATTCATAACAGTTCTCATTAATGTAAAGCACTAAATAATATTATTTAAATTGTATCATGCTTTGTATCATGATTAACTGATGCATATTTTTTTATTTTATTTTTTTCATTTCTTTATTCCATTAAGCTAATGCAAAATATGTGAATCATCCTCCCAATTTTGGGGAATTTACTCTTGTTCTTAATGGGCTTCATTTCTTACTTTAACATTTTAAATTTCGGGTGAAATGTGACCTGGACATGTTTTTGTGAGATTCACCGAAATAGCCTGAACAGCCAGAAAAGAGGAGTGAAGACCATCTTTCCTGACACACTCCACAGGTCAAGGGTGAAGTATTCCAACTAAAGCAGAAAAAAAGGAAATTGTAAAATCGTCCATGCCTTGTATGTGTAATTACAGATAGATCAGATGGGCAGATAGTGCACAGGAACAGCAGAGGAAAAAAAAAACACTGCACAGATTAGCTGGATAAAAATATTGATTTTCCACCTGAGTTGCATCTACAGGCATAAAGGAACTTATTATCTAGATGTTGGAACAAACACAGAAACCTGAGAAACAGAAGGAGAGAGAGTTAAGTCCATGTGAAAGGTCACTTCTGTAGTTGCATGCATGTTGAACACTGTGACTATATGTATATGCGCTTATATGTAAACACAGACTTGCACATACACGTGCACAAACACAGAGCATGCAGATCGGAGTATTTCCGGATGGCTGCATCAGCTCTCCCATGCCGCCTGTGTGCATTGATGCTGGAAATTATAGCTCCATTGCTCCTGTGTATTTGCAAAGTCTCCATATGTTTGTCAGGATCTTTCCCGCGCAGCCCAGCACGGTTGTTCACTTCCCTTCGTGTGCAGACCACATTATCAGCCTACAGATCTGTCTATTGGGCTGATGTGACAGGAGATTTGGGGAGATATATGTTTGTCCTTTAGATGGGACAACCAAATGTTGCTTACACAACATAATGTATAAGATAAAAACTTTTTATTTATTTTTTTTGCTACCCACTAGGCTGCAGAAAATAATCTGATGTCATCAACAATACCTGAATATTGTAGATCAATGTGTGTGTGTGTGTGTGTGTGTGTGTGTGTGTGTGTGTGTGTGTGTGTGTGTGTGTGTGTGTGTGTGTGTGTGTGTGTGTGTGTGTGTGTGTGTGTGTGTGTGTGTGTGTGTTAAGAATCGGGGTGTAAATAAGTACATAAATGTCATTAAATGACAATGCGGGGGGGAAGGCCGAAAAATTTTATTATAGCAATTGTAAAAAAAAAATTATAAATAAAATGTCATCAGCATGCATACTCTAGAAATCCATGAACTTGGCAATGCTAGTGCTCTGCCAACATAAAACAAACATATAATTACAATTAGGGTTGGGCGATATGGCTGAAAACTGTATCACGATATAAGTGTTTCATATCGGTCGATATCAGTAATTATTGATATTTTTTTATGACCTATTTAAAATAAGGACCAGGAGAACAATATATTAATATAAAAAATATATATATATTTTAAATTTAACATTCCTCTGATTATAATCCCCTCAGTTATAAAGGCAGAAATGTCAACACAGCCATGGAAAACACTCAAATAATTAAAATGTAAAAAATATATTTATACTCAACGCGTCCGCAAGCGCAAGGGTGCACGCAGGCACAAATGACGTCAACGCAGAGTGGGCGGTCGTGCACGTTGAGAGCGCGAGACCCCATTTCGCTTGCTGGTGAACTTTCTGTGCGGCAACCGAAGATGCACGAGTTCAAGGCGAATCTGGCCGAGCATGACGTCTCATCACACCGGCACACAGTTTGCGCTTGCTTATATTTACAAAATGAGCCAACAATAGCAGAAATAAACCCTTTTAATGAAAATAAAGATCCATGTTTAATAAAAAATTTCACAAAACGAATTGAAAATGTTTAAGAGAACGTTAATTTAGTTGTATACATGTTCTCCCATCCATATACTCTGTAACCCAGTAATGCCACAAGCAATACTGGGTTTACTGAGTTTACACGATTCTTTCATAGTGTGGTTTTGGTAAAGTTTGTCACGTGTGTACCTTACTTCTTCTCACCACTGTTTCCTGATGGTTTATAGAACAATTACTCTGAGTTGCCCTCCTGTCGCTTCAAAGAATAGCACGAGTATAAACCCTCCCTTAAACGGACGAGGCGCGCGCGCAGTCAGCGGAGGGTTAAGGCTCAAGGTGGTAAAACAAATTTGTGGTATTACCAGTCTTGGTGGGGACGACAGTCTTGCATAATTTTCAGATGACATTGGTCTGACTTATAAAATCCAAAAAAACTGCCATACTGACGAGCTGACTTGCTTTCCTTATTCATCAATAATTTCTTCGCTCGCTGCGGCACTCATTTTCCACGTATCACTCCACGCCGGTTTCTTCCGATGAAGAAAAAAAATATATATCGAGCGTTCTATTGAACGCATTTTTTGTTGATATGGATTACGTGTCTATCGCGATACATATCATTATCGTTTTATCGCCCAGCCCCAATTACAATATCATTTTATTCGTTTGATTAGGCTGTAAGCAGGACATGTTCTTGATATGAGATTCAGTCCTGCACTAACCACTAGGTCGCGGTTTTGGTGACATGCAGCTCATATAACTATTTCTGCATTATTCAAGATACTTGAATACTTGATTACATTTTTTTTTTTTTTTCTCCATGTAAATGATAATTGAACATAACAGCAAGTGTGGCCATTTATAGCTTTAATGTGCAAGGCTTCCGGTGTCATCTGCTTCCAGATATTTTTAACTTTACAAAACTGCTCATTATGCTGCTTGATATTGCTAACTGGTCTTTCTTATCTTATTGTTTTATATAGATATTATTTTCATATATTTTATATGGATATATTCATATAATATTTAATAATTACTTGGTAACACTTTACAATAAGGTTTCATTAGTTAACATTAGTTAATACATTAATTATTATTAAATATTTAACAACGAGCAATACATTTGTTACAGTATTTGTTAATTTTTGTTAATTTTAGTTAATAAAAATACAGCTGTTCATGGTTTGTTCATGTTAGTTCACAGTGCATTAGCTATAATGTTAACAAGATTTTAATAAAGTATTAGTAAATGTTGAAATTAACATTATTGTAAAGTGTTACCGATTGCTTTTATTTTCCAAAACTGGAATAGTATTTCCCAGTAAAATTACAAATTAATTACCCCCTTAAGGGAACTTATAGTCAGGTTTTTACTGAAAAATGTTACAGTCGCTGCATTCACCCCTCATGAAAATGGAATGTGAAGACACTTTTAATTTTGTAATTAAAATGTATTATTGTGGATGTGGCATTAGATTAATATCATGCACAGAAATGATTAAAGACACAATCACACTGTAAAAATTATTAGTTGGTTTAACCTAAAGTAGCCTATCCTGGTAACCTTAAAAGTTAGCCTTGAGTTCATTTAAACTAAATATTTGAGTTGACACAAAAAAGATTAGTTTATTCAATATAAACTCAAAATATTATGTTAGCTGAACAACATTTGTGAACGTAATCTGATTTGACAAAATATTTGTGAAAAGTTATGATAAATATTGAAAATATATTTTTTTCACAGTGCAGTGACAGACAGCACCTGGCAGCTGGTTAGTAGAAATTAAATAACTACATGATGTTTCTCTGTGACATTTATAACCTTAGTAAAGGGATTCTTTTTTTTTTACTAGTCTTTGTACAAACTACTTAATTTTTCTGTCTGTTGAAAGAAAATTTGCACATAAAGTAGACTTAATTTTAGCATTTCTCTAGTCATTTGTGTGTGTGTGTGTGTGTGTGTGTGTGTGTGTGGTTTCCTTTGCAATACTTTTTACTCTAACAATATAACACTGCATTGAGCCATGCTTTTAAAGTGTATGCTTTATTTAGAAACATCTAAGTAAATAACACAATAGATATTGTGTAGACACCATATCTACATAATAGATGTGCATGATGGGAACTCCCAACCCAATCTCACGGCAATTCGTACATATTTTACAACGTGGCTAATTCGTATATATTTGTGCGACCTCACTTATATGATTTCATACCAAACGACCTACCACTAACCCAGCCGCTAAACTTACCCGTCACTGGGGTTTAGACAAATCGTACAAATTCATATGAGTGAGAATTCGACAAGTTCGTATTTCTGTAGTATTTACTTCACCACAGAAACATTTTTAAAAGGCTTGTCTATATTCTACATTAATATTACTGAATATGATCTGGTCAGTTAAAATTATTTGGAATTAAATTAATATTGTCTTGATAGGTAGTGTACAATCTATTGTATGTATTGTTCCTGCCTACCCTAGAATACAAACAATATGCTAGGTTTTATTTAATTATATATATATATATATATATATATATATATATATATATATATATATATATATATATATATATATATATATATATATATATATATATATATATAATTTGCAGACAATGTTTTCTTTAATCATACCCCCACCCCACCCCCATGGGGGAATACCGGCACTTTATTTTTTCCACTTCAAGCACTGGATGTTGGTATCCCTATCTGCACAAATCCAGTAATAACCATGGAAATTCACCCTGGCTTTAGCTCTTACAGGTCTGAGCCAGTTTGGGGCTCTTTAGAAGTTTTGACATGCTCTGACATTTGTGCTTTTTTCAGTTGCTTATAAACATATTAATGGCAAAAGTGTCATTACACTATTCATCACAAACTGGGCTACCATTATATGTGAGCAACATGTATGTACATGCTTGTATTTCTAAGAGAATAACATTTATGCATGTTTTTTGAAAAAACTAAAAAATTTAAGTCACTGAATTAGGCCACAAAAACGCACAGCAGATATGTGTCCACAAGGCCAGCAAGTGTCCAGTAAAGTGCTTTCTGGTAACCGATGTTGATTTCAAATCACCAAAACAAACACGCCCCTATTTTGATAGCTCCGCCCCACACATACGTAACCCAGGCAACGACTATGGCGGAATCTGCTGTGCCAGCCGGCCGAGGATATGTCATCAATAAGTGAAAGCAATGTGTGTTACTATGGTAATCCAGGTGGAATGTTCAGTGAAAAAGTCATCCCTTACATCCCAAAAACACAAACAACGTTCTCATGAACAACTCGATAGCACAAGTCCAACTAACGAACATATTACAATTATGACAAGATTAGAGGGTTATATCAATCACGAAAAGAGGAACCAAAAGAAACAAACATATATTAGGAGTATATTATCTTACTGTGCGGACACACTTTGTGAGCTGATGCTTGAAACAGACAGTGAGGAGGTTTAGACACTCCAGGCTTATATGGTGTAGAAATGAATGGGTCTTTATCATCGCTGAAGTGAACGACAATACGAATGCAAATGGACAAGCAAGCAAACATGACACATGAGCATATTCTAGCAAAAGCCAGTTCAATCAATGTTACTCGCCTATCGAGAAGAAATAAAGCAACCTCGGCCTTCGCTCCTTGAGTTCTCTCCAGGGCTGGAAAGCTGATACTTGCCTGATCGTAAGCCTTCTTTTGTTCCACAGACATCTTCCACATTTATTTTTTATCTGTCATCTCTCTTTCTGTCGTCACTCTGCTAATGTCCGTCCTTTGTCGTGTCTTTTCAATAATGATGTGCACTGAGCGCTCTCTTCTCCCTGTCATTAGTAGACACGCCCCTTACTGCTGATTGGCTACAAGTTTGTTTTGGTACTCGCCCGACATGCTTTTGAAATACCACCCCACCTTTAAGCTTTTTTTTTTTTTTTTTTTCTCTCAAAAGGGAGTGATACCAGTCAGTTTTGTCGCTGAAGCACTATCTGAGGATCAGGAATCTGCCTTTCTCCAGCCCTTAAGTCTGTCATATCCCACGCTGTGGGAGGGAGGGAGGGAGGGAGGGATGGAGGGGGATCAAACATCCCAGTGGCCTTTGAGCCCATGTTGACAACTCAGGACTCTTCGAGTGTCTGGGAAGCTCATGAATATTGCATTTGTTGCATCAGAGCCGACAGTGACACAGAAGAACTGACATTTCTGAAACAAACATCTCGCTGTGTTTTGTCTAGGTTGGATTTTTTGTTGAGCCACTTGTGTTGACGTGAATTAGTTCCTCTGTGAAAAAAATGTGGTGACGCCTCAATTGTGCGTTAAATTCTAATGAAGCATATTACAAACATACCAACTGAAGGCAGTGAAAGAACCACAAGCCACGAGTGTCACCGCTAAAGGGCGGAAATTGCATCTGCTCCCAGAATGCTTTGCTGTGGTTTTTGTTTTGTTGCCATTTCTGTTGTATGTGGTGCTAGATGTGAAAGCTTTGAACGCGACTAAATCTGTAGTAGTTGTCTGCATTCTGAGTCTTGCCACATACTGCGTCTTTCTTTCCCCATTTCCTATAAACCTTGTGATTATGCTAAATATCTTTCTTCTCGCGAAAGCACAGCACAGAATTCAAACTTTCACTCTACCAGCACAGAGTGACATTTTACTTGCACTGAAAACTGTTCTCAGGAGCATGTGAGAGAAAAGCAGCCCGAGCAACGCCATCAAAAAAGGAGCCAGTAGGTGTAGAAAATGGGACGCCTGCAAAAAAGGGCTGTCACAACTATTAATGAGAAATGAGCACACAGACACCGCTGCACAACGCGTCCGGCTGTTCAGCTTCAAGCTGCACACTCCCCCTAGTGAGCATGTGAGCTAATGCCTCAGGATGTGTCTGTGTGAGAGGAGAGTGTGTTTGTGAGAGCATGAGCCGCGGGAAGCATTCTGAATAGGTCTAGAAATAAAAACAACTCACTTTCCTATTGTAGTTTTAGCAAACACATTCCGAGGAACAATTTGTAGCATCTCACTCTTATGGTCTTGCTCTTTGTGAATGTGAGAAAAGTTAGGCAAATAATATGAGAATTATATATGTTATTAAGTAAAAGACAGAGTCACTGAAATACAGATCAATATATATATACATATATATAAATACACTATTTGCCAAAAGTTTTGGGACGCCTGTCTTTACATGCACATGAACTTTAATGATATCCCATTCTTAATCCATAGGGTTTAATATGGAGTTGGCCCACCCGTTGCAGCTATAACAGCTTCAACTCTTCTGGGAAGGCTTTCCACAAGGTTTAGGAGTGTGTTTATGGGAATTTTTGGCCATTCTTCTAGAAGCGCATTTGTGAGGTCAGGCACTGATGTTGGATGAGAAGGTTGGATGAGCCATTGCCTGGCTCGCAGTCTCCGCTCTAATTCATCCCAAAGGTGTTCTATCGTATTGAGGTCAGGACTCTGTGCAGGCCAGTCAAGTTCCTCCACACCAAACTCGCTCATCCATGTCTTCATGGACCTTGCTTTGTGCACTGGTGCATAGTCATGTTGGAACAGGAAGGGGCCATCCCCAAACTATTCCCACAAAGTTGCGAGCATGAAATTGTCCAAAATGTCTTGGTATGCTGAAGCATTAAGAGTTCCTTTCACTGGAAGTAAGAGGCCAAGCCCAACCCCTGAAAAACAACCCCACACCATAATCCCCAAACTTTACACTTGGCACAATGCAGTCAGGCAAGTACCGTTCTCCTGTTAACCGCCAAACCCAGACTCGTCCATCGGATTGCCAGACAGAGAAGCGTGATTCGTTACCCCAGAGAACACGTCTCCACTGCTCTAGAGTCCAGTGGTGGCGTGCTTTACACCACTGCATCCGACGCTTTGCATTGCACTTGCATTGCAACCTATCACAGTACCAAGCTTGAATTCCTGATAGATTCTTTCACAAATGTTTGTAGAAGCGTCTGCATGCCTAGGTGCTTGATTTTATACACCTGTGGCCATGGAAGTGATTGGAACACCTGAATTCAATGATATGGAGGGGTGTCCCAAAACCTTTTAGCAATATAATGTGTATATAGATATAGATATAGAGTCATTTTAACGTCGGCATAATTAATAGCAATATATATATATATATATATATATATATATATATATATATATATATATATATATATATATATATATATATATATATATATATATATATATATATATATATATATGTATATGTGTTTTTTGTTTTTATTAAAAGTAAAACATTTTATTTAAATAAATATTTTGTATTATAAACATCTTTACTGTCACTTTTAAACTATTTAATGCACCCTGAATAAAAACATTTTCTTTCAAAAACAAAATCTTACTGACCCTAAACTTCTGAACGGTAGCAAATAAAATGAAATAAAGGTGTATGAGAGAGTGCAAGTATGAAAGGCTGGAAGTGAAGTGTATATTTGTGTGTCTGTGTTATGTGCACACCAATGAGCCATGAGAGCTCAAGAGGTCATCTTTTGGCTCATTGGCGTGTACATAACACAGAAGCACATACAAATGTCCATATAGAACAGCTATGACCTCTTGGGCCCTTGTGCCAGTCACGCTCGCATAATATGAACTCTCTATTCTTTCTATTGGTAGAGAAACAGAGAAGCTGCCTTTCTGCTCAGCTCACGTTCACCCTCTGCTCAAAAGTGCAACACAGACTTGTTTTCACACTCACATAAAGAAAGTTCCAAGCCGTTTCTCTCAAAGCCTAGGAAAGCCTAGACAAGATAAGATTTTAAATTAAAAAAATTTACTTCTTTGATATCTAATGTTGTGTTCCTATAGAGAAACATTGACAAAAAGTGTAAACTGATTGGTTTAACAAAGCAAGCAGATGTTTATACATCATTACTAAAATGATTGTAGACATGCTTATGTGCAAAATGTTTCTCAAACCTTAGCTCAGAACTCCATCTAATGCTTCCTAAATGAAGTCACATATACTATGAACAGCAAAAAAAATGGCCCATTGTTCTGTAATATGCTCAAATTAAAATGAATGAGAAGGGAGGGTGAAAAATGGCAAATTTAATGGTTTCCAATGAAATCAAAGGCAGTATCCTCAGCACTGAATAATAAGTGGTAATATGAACTTTAAACTGGAAAAGCGGAAAATTATGCACTTTAAAAGATTTATAAAGCTGGCTATTTGCATACTTGCACACTTCCATTGTATGCTAATTAGATGGGCCATCTAGGTATTCATATTAAAATATATTAAATCTCAGCAAGAAGAGGTCAGGTCTTGCTATATCCCTCGCATAAGCTGTAAATATGAATTGACCTCTAACCTTAATAATATACACTATATGAATATGTATTTAAAGGGATAGTCTACCCAAAAATCAAAACTTACTGACATATTGTTCAAAACTTTCTTTCTTCTATTGCTGCTCTTATGACATAACAAGCACCATAAGAGCAGCGCATTTGTCTCATTCACTAAAGTCTTCTGAAGTCATATGTTTCTTTGAGGAAAGAATGAACTGAAATTAATGCTGCCTTCACATGCTACTGGAAAATTCCTACTTCTCATTTCTGAAGTCGTGATTGCGAGCTCGTCGCTTTCAAGTTCTTTGTTGTCGGAAAGAGAAGAAATCATGTAAGACACCAGGTTTATTCTTGCCTATTTATTGGGAAAATCTTATTAAAATCAAAATAATATTTAGTGCCCCATTCATTGACTAGATCTAGATATCTGAATCTGGAATTTTGGTCAAATACAGGCTATTTCTGTTGTGTATAAAATGATGATTCATGTATGTAAATAAGCACTACTTTAACGACAAGACAAGGTAACGACAAAATAATAAAGAATACCAGTCAGGGCAGCAATCGCTAAACAACAAAAATGCTCATTTGTGAAAATGGTGAGGTCATGCGCATGTGTATTACGTGTTCAGTCTATAGGTGCGTAGCTGTAAAAAAAAGATGGACTGCGCACCTCAACTCTCTTTCATTGTACAAAAGCAGCCGCCAATGTGTCAATATGGCGCTGACATCTTGCGTGGATTCGGGACCCGAGTCTGCACAGTAGTGAGCATGAAGTGGAGCTGCGGTATCACGGTTCGAAACATTTTGGCTTCACTTTTTATAAATTGTGTGGTACACTTGGGGCCCTATTTTAATGATCTGAGCACATGGGCTGTGTTCCACTCTACTTTTAGACACGCACTTGCAAACTTCCCTAAGCACTTCCCCTCGGGGGAATCCCCGCCACCATTTTGAAGTGCGTTCCACTTCGTGAAGTGGATGAGGAAAGTTTATATGGACAGACCCTCGCTCCCTCAATTTTGACCAAGTGAGCGAGTCTACTTCATATGTACACTTCAGGCAGCTTCATATACCACAATGCAACATGATTGTGACGTCACCGCATATCATGTTTTTTTTTTTTTTTTAAAACAACCCAAATGCACCTATATACTTATAGAATGCTGCATTAAACAATTTCGTAAGGGAAAAAATTATAATTAATCAACTCCATAGTGGTGATCAAGGGCTTAGGACGTTCCAGTTCGGTGCATTGCAAAGGTTCCGTCAGTAGTGGGCACTCATGCAACGTAAGCAATAACGCACAACCGAGTAAACGAGACGGAGGGAAGTAAGCAAGTGAAGGGCATAATAAACTGAACTGGAACACAGCAATGGTTTGAAGCGCATGGGCGTGTCCGAATCCACTTTTGCATAACAACAGAAAAAACAATTGGCTTGCCAGGTGCATGGTGAAAAAGGGTTGTACATAGTCTCTTAATGAGTCATGGGTGTGTTCTGATTGCGCAATAAACCAATCAGAGTCTCATCCCCCATTCCGTTGTGCACCCACATATAGGCGCATATTACTATCACACCCTTTAAATAACACAAAAAATACTGCACTATTGACTTTAGACCAGGTTTTTGTTGGTCAGTGGCGCAGTCGTTTTCAGTTGCCTCAAAATAGCAACGGGCCAACAATGCACCTGAACACACCTTGTTTTCAGACCAGGTAGGGCCCCATCCAAGTGCAATTTCTAACTAGGTAACTCGTATTTATGATAAATCAGATAGCACGAGAACGCAAGAAAAATCAATATTCACTTTCACTGTATGGAAAAGAGCAGCTTGGACTTTCTGCTCTCTTTTGTACTCCACAGAAGAAAGTGATGACAGAATGTATATCCCTTTAAGTCACAGCTAAAAAAAATACTGTAAAAAAATCAACAACAAAAATCCATCTAATCGTGGCCTTGGCAGGGTAACGATGAAGTAAGGCTAAAATAAGACACGCTCTTAAGATAATTAATAGCGCTGCAGTTCCAAGCATGCTTTAAGAATGTAAATGTGCCAACCAATGTGGTTTTTTTTTAATTTTTATTAAACACTCTTGTACCACCTTTTAACTTGAAATCTTGCTCACAATTGAACTATATCTGAAGTGCAGAGTTCTCGCAAATTGAACCGCCCTGCTGTGTCTTTTAGGCATGATTGTTAGATATCATGGGAACCAAATCTCTCTTCAAGCCACAGTAGCCATCTTATTTCGACAAGATGACACACATGGAAGCAGGCAGTGGGGATTCAAAGGACTGGGCACATATCAAATGTATTTTAAATGCTTTTTATGAACTTTTAATGGCATTCCAAGAGGTTGAACTCAAATGACTGAGTGCAGGAACTGAGACTAACAGTGTGATGGTAAAGAGACAAAAGTATGCTAGCCATCAGGGAATATTGCAGTGTACTACAGCCAGATACTGTATAGTCCATATATATATATATATATATATATATATATATATATATATATATATATATATATATATATATATATATATATATATAATGTAACAAAGATCTCACTGTTAACCAACCAGTGTGTTTTCTCACATGTTGCACCACAATGTGTTTTTGGATGGAGCTCAGTAAATTAGGATCAGACACTTCTAATTCACTCTTTCACAGTCTTCCCTTTGGCAAACGTGCTCGGGATCGTCATAGCAACAACCATGGTGAACAATTATAGTGCTATTCAGCGACTGTGTTAAATGGGCAGAACAATCAAGCATACATATATATGTATCTAAACACACACATGCGGTGCTATCCTTGGCCTTTTGAGTGCCTAGGCAAACGAGTTCTTTCTTCTCCCTTGTTCTCGCTATCTCACGCTTCCATCCTTTTTTGGCACCTCTTTCATTCATCTCTTTATTCCTCTTCCACTGTATCACTCTCTTTCTGTCTCTCTTCTTTAGAATTTAGAGTCTGAGAGTTTAGATGAGATTGGAAACTTCCAGGTGCACATGGACAGTCAGACAAGTAATAAGGGCTGAAAGCAATTTCCTCCCTGCTTTATCAAACTCAGAGAGATGGGCAATAACCACATAATAGTAAGCCCTGACTCTCTTGTTTATTATTTATATAGGGTTGATTAGGATCCGGGAGTCACAAACATCACACACAGGTGTTGTTCACAGGGAGAAACATTCACTTTATGAGCAAGGCCTTGGTTTACGCATCTGCTTGCATTCGAAATTGTTTAGATGGAGACCTGACTGGTTACCTAATGTCCACCAGTTACTTGGAATGTTGTTGAATTAATGCCCAAAAGAAGACAAAAATAAGGCAAATGAGTGGACATGTGAACCCTTACACACACCGTTATGATAAAACAGACAAATGTATCGTTGGGTCAGCCACGTAAAAGAATATTTGTGCACCATTTTTCTTCTGCAATGTGACATTTTTGGGTGAAACGGGTGAATGTGATTTCACCAAGTAAAACATGTTCCTTGATCAACACACTTGTTGATCCTGGAACAACATTCCAATCAACCAACTGAGGGACAGGTTTGCAGTTTATGTCAAGTTTAGGCTTATGCTGCCTTCACGTGCTATCGGAATTATTGTAAATACGCCCTCTGATGTCGTGTTTGCCACTGGGAAGTTCGGAAATAATTTTAATACCCAACTTCCCAAGATGGGCGTGCCATAAACTTTAAACATGGTGGTGGGGAGAACTACTGCTGTGAAAAGGTATGAATTTATTTTATTTTTTTTCAAAAACAGCTAAATAGTCTTGTCTTGTCATTAATGTAGTGCATTTGTACATATACAAGTAATCATTTGAAGCATATTGTATGTTTTATACAGAGTGAAAATAGCCTTCATTTGACCGAAATAACTGAATCGGCACATAGCAGACTTTCTGGATAGCATCATAAATGTTTGGTTGTCAGTACATGTGATGCTACATATACAGTTGCAAGAAAAAGTATGTGAACCGCTTGCAGAATCTGTGAAAATGTGAATCATTTTAACTAAATAAGTGGGATCATACAAAATGCATGTTATTTTTTTATTTAGTACTGTCCTGAATAAGATATTTTACATAAATGTTTACATATAGTCCACAAGACAAAAAAATTTTGTTTGAATTTATTCAAATGATTGATCAACCATTGATTCTCAGTGCTGTGTGTCGTTACCCGGATGATCCATGGCTGTTTTTTTGTTTTGTGATGGTTGTTCTTGAGTCCCTTGTTTGTCCTGAGCAGTTAAACTGCCCAATGTTCTTCAGAAAAATCCTCCAGGTCCTGCACATTCTTCAGTTTTCCAGCATCTTTTTCATATGTGAACCCTCTCCAGCAATGACTGTACGATTCTAAAATCCATCTTTTCACACTGAGGACAACTGAGGGACTCAAACACAACTATTAAAAAAGGTTCAAACAGTCACTGAGGCTCCAGAAGGAAATACGATGCAGTAAGAGCCAGGGGGTGAAAACGTATTGAATTTGAAAATCAAGGTAAATTGTACTTAATTTGTCTTCCGGGAAACGGGAAACATGTAAGTATCTTCTGTTGCTTCTGAAGGGCGGTACTAAATGAAAAAAAAATAAATAAATTGGGACAAATTTGGACATCTTCATCCTGTTCAAAAGTTTTCAGATCTGTCAGTCAGTGCGGGTAAGATCGTTTTGTTTACATCAGCATGAGTTTGAAAATCACATTTCATTAGTTCAGACTCATGCCATCGAGAATTCGCTATGAATATTCACAAAGTTGGAATGCTGCGCTTTAAAACGATACCAAACTTATGCTTTGGGGAAGCATAAACAGTGAATCGTTGAGCAGAGAAAAACTGTACTTTTTATGAACAAAGAAAAGGTTCTCCTCTCAGAAAACAAATAAAGATACTTTTAGATGTTTAATTGCTATTTGGAGCATTGGGATCACTAGACGAGTGCTTAAGGATCTCATTTTTGTAAAAAAAACTCGACATTTTTTGACATTTTTCACTTGTTTTGCCAGGAGCTCTGCCCCATTTTCCCGACTATGCATTCCGACTCATTTTGCCAGCATGGGTCACAAATGTTGATCCAGGAACATGTATTACTTGGAAAAATCATGGCGACCGAGACGGGATATCAAGGAAAATTTGTCCACTGGGAATTGATTAGATTGCGAAAATTGCCTTGTTGGAGAGAAGGGGTTCAAAAAAAGCCACAAAAAAAATCTCTTCAGAATCATTTTAGACTATAGTTTACCAAGAAATTGTTCAGTTTAGCAATGTAATTTAAAGTGCCAAATTTTGATTTCATATTTATATTTCGGAACCTATATGACTTGAAATTGTGGTTCCAGTCCTGGTCTGTTAGCTTTGAGGCCCTCAGTATGCTAGTGTCCTTTGCAGTTTAAATATATACATAAATGCATGAAAAAAAAAAAAAAAAAAAAAAAAGTATTTCTTTTCATGGATTTTTCAAATTTTTCTTTTCAAAAGAAAAAATATTTAAAAAATATAAAGTGCAAAAAATATATAAGTGCACAGAGAGGCCAGTATTTTGGCCTCTCTGTGCACTTATCTGTGCTTTTTTTAATCCATGTGCCCTTGTAATCTTTAATTAAAATAACTTCCCCTCCCTCTTACAGCTCATCTCTTCTCTGATGACGCATTTACTGGTGAGAGGGCGGGGCAAACTGTCACTCACATGAGATCCACCAATGGCAAACGGCAACCATCCACTCAATTCCCCATGGGCAAAGCCAAGTCCCACCCTACATTTTTCCTTTTTCAAGAAGCCGTTTTACAATAGAGATTATAACAACTTCAGTTTCATGTCGACTTAAAGTTATTACAAACATTAATTTCAAGGGTTTCTGTAAAGCTGCTTTTAAACAATGTATTTTGTGAAAAGTGCATTGGCTGTATTACAAAAAACTGCCCATTCATTTTTCAAGGCTGTGATGTAAACTAAAGGCTGGTAAAAGCCTAAACTTAATGTTTCAAAAGAAATAGATCAATACAGACAAGAAAAGTTATTCAGCATATTAATTTCAGTGTCAATGCTATCGTGAAAGATTTGTGTTGTACAGCAATGACCAAGACCTTTGTTTTTCAAGACTTCAATTCTTCTTAAAAGGGTTAGATAAAAGTTGTGCGAGTACTGCAACACCTACTAGTCTTATTATTTAGTAAGGCTTAACACCGAGGCTAAGTAAGCCAGAGTGGGCGGCACCATAAACACAAGCATACAAGTTAATTGGGCATATACTATAGGTCAAAGACAAAATAAAATTAATTAAGAGAAATCGATTCTTGTTGCAAAATCTGGCCAGTGTTGCCATAGTGATACCAGCACTCAGCAATCTTTTCACACAGTTCTAGAATCTTTAGCAAATGCATTTTACAAACTACAGAAAGACCACACTACAGTACACAGAGCTCTCCCTTTAGACCCTGACACGGCTCAAAACACAGATAAGTGCCTGAACCCCAGCACAAGATTCTGCTCTGCTGAACTCTTAAACTCAGCCTATTTTCACTGGCATCAGACACCTAAGCCCACATATACAGAGACTTTTAAAGAACAAGAGCCTTTAAAAATTCATCTGCATTTTCTATTCAGCTCCTCTTCAGTTTCCATTAGGCCTTCCAAATCGGTTACAAAAGCATTAAATGTTAAAACGCAGTTCAACACCAAGGAATATCGACAGATAAACACTTTCATGCATCACACTTTATCTCACAGTGTTGTTTTAGCAAAAGCAAATGGGTCATTATATGAAACAAGTGGCTTTTACACTTGGATAAATGAACGTTTGTATCTTAAGCTATAATAAGCAAGGACAAAATCAGATATATGTAATAGCTCATTAGGGAAAATATTATGGTCACAAGGTTAAAACATGTTCTTGTTTGTTAACAACTATTATTGTTATTTTAGCAACTACCATTGTACTTTGTACTTTAGTAAAGTACCATTTAAAAGTTTGTGGTGAGATTATTTTAAATACTTTCACTCACAAAAGATGCTTTAAACTGTCAAATAAATGCTGTTATTTTGGACTTTCTATTCAATAAAGAATCCTGAATAAATCAGTTTCCACAAATATTGATAATAAGAAATGTTTCTTTGCACCAAATAAACATATTAGAATGAATGTGACACTGAAGAGTAATGATGCTGAAAATTCAGCTTTGCATCACAGGAATAAATTACAGTTTAAAATGTGTTAAAATAGAAAACATTTATTTTAAATTATAATAATATTGCACAAGATTACTGAGTTTGTTTTGTGCTGTATTTTTATATTTGGAAAGCATAAGAGACGTCTTTGACTAACGCATTGTAAAAGTTGGCACTGGCTATATTCATTACTCATCAAAAGTCATTTTACAAATGCATACGCGGGACAAAAATGGTACTTGATTTGTATAATGACCCTGATTGTTGCACTAGCTAAAGTTTGAGTATAATTTATTTAAAGGCAAAATTCGATATTACCTGCCAAAGCATCTCTTTTTCTCAGTCTATGTATACAAAGTAAACATGGGCCAGGTCCAGCAAACTATCACATCAGCAAATTATACACATTATCCTTTTGAATAAGGGAAACTTTGCACTCAACTTGTTTTGTGTGCAGTGTTTTGGGCCAGAAAAGCATAAGACTTGCCAGAGAGCAAACAGTGAAGCTGTCAGAAACAGTAATAATGTTAATGCAGCATATTTTGATTTTAGCCAGCAGTGAAGATAAGCTAAGAGATTAGTTTTAATTAGACAGTGTGTGGATAGACTGCTGGTTCTAGGGAGGAATCTGTCAGCATTAGTCTGCATCACAAGAATCTCCAAATGAACATGAAACACACTCATGAAGACTCTCTCTACCAAACACACACCACTGTACAGAGTTTCTTGAGCTGACCGTGAGTGTGTAGCCAGTCTACGGTCATGTCTTATTCATCCATCTTTTCCCGTGATTAACGTGTGTGGGAGAGACACTTTCAGGGCACTCTCCCTGAGCGAGGACACGACCGAGGGCCAGAAGAACTATCTGGCTGCATATACACTGTCAACCAGTTCTGAATTCTTTCACAGACATCTGCAGCTGATCACTTATTATTGTTATGCCATTTACTAGAATGCATTTTCCACTTTCAAACAGTTCTAAATTTGATTTGTATCTGACCTACATCTTTACACTCTATCCAATTCTTATCTTAATCTGGGATTTTTCCATTATTGTCACACAACAGACGGACTCAGACTAAATCCCATAGCAGATCTAGGCAGGTGGAGCTGGGGGAGGTGGAGGGTTTCAGAGGAACTCTAATAGCGAACTGCAGGAGTAGCTTAGAGCAAACACAGATCCAGACAATTTAAATGTTGAGCAAGCAATCTCATTGGCTGCAGGACCAGTAGAAGTCAATCAGCTTGTGCCAGGCAGTTATGATATGATTGGTTGCAGATTGCATGCAAAGAACCAATCAGCCTGCGCGCCCTATCATACACCCGGCGCAATGCGACGCTAGGTCCGACTCAGTTCTCATTTTCACGTCCAGCGCCACGTTGTTTAAAGTAAATGCACTTGTGCCCATCTGTTCAACCATGGGTGTGCTGGTCTGAAAACGAGGTGCGTTCAGGCGCATTGTTGACGCGTTGCTATTTTGAGGCAACTGAAAACGACTGCAGTATTTTTTGTGTTATTTAAAGGGCGCATTAGTAATATGCGTCTTTAGGCGGGTGCACAACATGCATAAACTCTGCTTATTTCACACACACAGGGATGCGCAGCAGCACACAAACATTTATAAACATTAAAAATAAAAGGATTCCTATCTGGAGAAGTCTTTCTGGTCGCCCGCCATGTAAATAGCAAATCCGAGATTTTAAAGGAAATGGGAGATGAGACTCTGATTGGTTTATTGCACGTTACACCCAAAACACATGGATCCATGACTCATTAAGAGACTAGGTACAACCCTTTTGGACCATGCGCCTGGTGCACAGACCGTTAAACTAGCAAATTATTCGGACACACCCTAAGTGCACCTGCGCCATGCGCTTCAGACCATGCGCTCAGATCGTTAAAATAGGGCCCTAGAGTTTCATGACTGAACTTGATTTATACACAGTATAAATCTCCCTGAATCCTAACACATCTTCCAGAGCACTTTCCTTCTACATATATCTGACAGCAGCACCACATTTTAAAGTGATTTCAACAAGATATGTATTTGATATCATAGCAGAGTTTTTAATCTACCTCAGAGCGTAGATTCACAGCCAGAGAGAGAGAGAGAGAGAGAGAGAGAGAGAGAGAGAGACTGCTGAGCAGCCCAGTGGGGAAAAAAGTGTTTAACGCAACAGAGATGAGACCAAATCACATCTGACACTCTGTTATATCAGTGCAATTAACATAGGGGGACAGATAGATGCAGAGACACCCTTGTTGCTTGCTAGGGTTCAGCGGCCAAGCGTGTGATTATGCCGGAGTGTTCTCGTCTCTAGTGGTTCCAGCCCTTCCACTATATCTTCCCAACAATGGAGATAATGGCTACATTTAGGCAGCTTGTAAACTGACTCTTCGCGATTCTCATCCAGTAGATGATGCTTTTTGTGATGAATGACGATTTGTCGGATATCCTCTCGGCACACAAAGGTTGGAGTGTTGAATATTAGGAAGATAAATGGCACATTAATGGAGAGGTTAAATGAAAGGAAATGAAATATTTGCAGTTCTGAATACAAAAGATAGTGACACTGAGTGCTTTGACATATTCATGCATTTCAAAATTGTTGATTTCTCCAAAACCGAACAGCTCTGAAAATTTTAAAGGTGAACTGCAAAATTTGTTTTATGTTTAACAAATATAAATATATATATATAAATATATATATAAATAAATATATATATATAAATATATATATATATATAAATATTTAAATATAAAATATATATATATATATATATATATATATATATATATATATATATATATATATATATATATATATATATATATATATATATATATATATATATATATATATATATATATATATATATATATATAAATATTTAAATATAAATATATATATAAATATTTAAATATATATATATATATATATATATATATATATATATATATATATATATATATATATATATATATATAAAATTAAAAATGTTTTAAATATTTTTATATTGTAATAATTTCAGTTACTCTCTAAATTAATGGAGAAACAACTTAACAACAGTATATTTTAAATATTTGTTCACTTTTTGTGAAGGCCAGTATCACTGATACTAATACTGCTACTGATGTC
Source organism: Paracanthobrama guichenoti (assembly GCA_018749465.1). NCBI lineage: Eukaryota > Metazoa > Chordata > Actinopteri > Cypriniformes > Gobionidae > Paracanthobrama > Paracanthobrama guichenoti. Next base: position 38,332,454 of record CM031943.1, read on the forward strand.
CCTATGAAATATTTTTTTTTTTTTAAACATTACAATAGGCCTATAATTGAAACCAGGCCTTGATCAATTTCAACATTTATTAGGCTTTTAAAAAAATAACAACTTTTATCTTCACATAAATCCATTATAATAAATGTCATATTTACCTGTGGCCTTCCTACCTTTTAGACATATGCAGACATTGAATAAAGTTAACAAACACCTTTCTTAACTGCATAAATAATAAATTCAATATAGATTAATCCTTATTAAAGCTACAATTGTCTCTGTATTACTCTTTGTTCTTTGATTAACATTAATAACAGACATCACAGCAACGGGTTTATTATGCTGCTGTCACTTTAAGATCTCATTTTCTCACAACTCTTTAAGTTCATTCAAGATAAGATTGCTCTTATGAGAATACCTGGCAAAATTGGCATTTTGGCATAATTCTGTGTGTTATTGTTTGTTCAAGCACGAAAGAGAGCTTGATTTTGGTGCACTGTCTGTGCGCAAGATACTGGCGCGCTTCGCTCTGTGCGTCGTGTGTGTGTCACATAGACAGGACATTCACAGACAGCGCGTTCTCTTTTGTCTTGTCGTGCTTAAATGGTTTAAAAGCATTTTAAAAGTGATCATATAATGTAAAGCTAGCCAAAGGATGACAGAAAAAACGGATTCTGCGTTAATCGTGTTAAAGATTTTGAGCGCATTAAACTGAAAATTGTGTTAACGCACTAATTTTGACAGAACTAATATATATTTCACATAATACACATTTCAGAGATGGGGGAATCAGTGCACAAATGTTTAATGATAGTGGTCTCTGCAAGCTGGGAATGGGATAGAAGAAAATATTTTAACACATCAGCAAAATAAACACTTTTTTGTATATGTGTATCTTAAAACAAATGAGTCTACATTTACTTGGGGGTAGCTAAGTGAGATTTTGTTCACAAATCATGGAAAGACAATTGTGGCGATAAATCCCCTGACTGTACCACCGGCTCGCACAATGAGGACCTCGGCTGCAAAAAAAAAAAAAAAAAAAAAAAAAGGCCCGGGAAACTAATGTGTAAACACTAATTGGTGGTTGGGGGGCATATACTACATTAGGATAGCTAAATTATTTATGACATTCCATAGCCTCCTTTACTTAATTAGCATCCACACTAAATAAACAAACCTCTTTACAATGCATTAGTGGCACTAAATCATGTTCAGGAGTGCACAAAGTTTTTGAAGATCTTTCTTGCCATTCATGAGTTGGGCTGGCCAAGAGGGCATAAAATATTAAAATTGTTTTTGAAAGTCAAGTGTTGAGGTAATAAACAATTGAGTAGGGGCCGTATCTAACATCTATCTAGTCATCTTTATGAATATTATAATTATTAATAATATATAATATAATCATATATATACACTACTGTTCAAAAGTCTGGGGTTGGAAAGATTTTATGATTTGTGAAAGAAATGTCTTATGCTCACCAAGGCTGTATTTATTTGATCAAAAATACAGTAAAAACTGTACTATTGTGAAATATTATTACATTTTAAAATAACTGTTTTCAATATATTATAAAGTGTAATTTATTCCTGTGATGCAAAGCTGAATTTACTCCGATCCTTCAAAAATCATTCTAATATGCTGATTTGATGCTCAAGTAAAATGTATTATCGCAGTTGAAAATAGTTGTGCTGCTTAATATTTTTGATGAAAAGAATGTTCAAAAGAAAAGCTTTTTTATATAATGGGAATATTTTGTAACATGTCTTTACTGTCACTTTTTTTATTAATGCATTAGACATTTGAAGCCATATGCACAATAATTGATTGATATTAAACCTGTCAAAACAATTCAAACAGTATTAACTTTAACATTAACTCTTGGATTGTACAGTACACTTGTCTGGCTATCACCAGACCAAGCTAAATTTAAAATTGAACATTGGTCTGGGGAGTCTGCTCTGTATTTTCTACTGCACAAGAGGCGTGATCAATGAGCATAATTCAAATGACTCTGTACGCAATTGGATAGTCCTTCAACCAATCAGACCACAAGAGGCATGATCAACGGGCAAGGATCTGCCAGGTGGATAAGCCAGTCTGTGATTGGTTCCTGCAAAAGTGTGACAGAAGCAGGAGAAATTAATGTACAGGTTTCCAGCCTGAGCTGCAGGGAGAAATCAAATTGCCGGAAAGATCAGACTGAGTTTACCCAGTCTAACAGTACACCTTAAATGGCAAGTAATTTATGTGCTATGATCAGAATATAAAAAAGTGAACATAACTTCAAAAATATCATATTTCAAACCAGCAAAACTCATGGCATTATTTAAGCGAATCTAATGGCAGGCCTATTGAGGTCGCTCAAAGACTTCTGTTCTGTAACAAGTGTTGCCATTTCAACTTTAAAGAATGTGCCGTTTTTGATATCAAAGTTGATAAAGAGCAAGTTTACAAAGAGCAGTGGATACACCAACTGGCATTGAAACAACTAAAAGAGCCAACGTCAAGCAGTGTATATAATACCTTATTCATGCCCAAACACCATCCTGGTACATGTGAAGCCTCCAAACAAACTAAGACAGAAACCTGAAGGATGTAAATAACCCATTTATGAGCCAACATCGTCCAACAAAGAAGGGCAAATACCTCAGGCAGGACTTCTGGAGCACATGTTGAGTTATATAAAGACTGTATACAGGAGAACAGATGGTTTGACAGAGAAGTGAAGGAGGTCTTAGATGTGAAATGTTGCAATGCTGTTTTTCCCAATTCACACAGCAATCAAGATTTACACCAGGAGAGAAGCAATTCCCTGAGGTTACATATCAGAGAACCTCCACTGTCCTTCAAACCGATGAAGCCATTCGGATGTAAAAACACAAGCAGATGGTCCTAAATAAATTGTAACTAGATATAGTGATGCACGCAAAATATAGCCAAGTACTAAACTGGATTATTGTTTTAAACCAATGCCAAGTTCTTGCCATTGACCCCGATGTTTAGTGAATCGCATGAAGGCACAAAAATTACAGCACCCCTCTTCAAGGAAACACTATTTGACAAAGCTCATTTACCGCTTGTATTTTATACTTAGACTTTCAGTGAGGTATTTCAAAGATGAAAGAGGTATTCCTTGGTGCATATGACAACAGGGTCTATAAGAATGACCCAATCTCGGTAAAGCAAGACTACATCAGAATCCATTCATGCGTGCCAGGCTTACAAGTTGGATCTTATGCAAATCAGATGCTTTATTTTCCTTCTGAATGCATGACATCAAAAGCATGATGGGACACGTGAATCATAAAATAAATAAATTACATTCAGCCTAAGCCTTCAAAACACCAGTGATAAGCTCCAGTGGAGTGGATCCATTTCTCCACCTATAGCCAGTACTTCTCTTGAAAGTGAAATATCTCTTAAAATGGTGAGACATATACACTAACAGTCAAATGTTTAGACAAAACTTATTCTTCCTTTTCCCTAACGATACTAAATGTTGCAATAATAATGTGACCAAATGCGGTAAAAATAGCTTCTGAATTCTCTCAGCCAACTTCATCTTGGGGTGCTTTTTAAACAGTATTGAAAGAAATTCACATGTATGCTGGCTGTGAACTGGTCCAATTAATAACAAAATAAAATAGTAATAAAAAAAACATAAAAATGCATACAGAAATAAACAAAAATATTATATAATATATACGTAATAATAATAATAATAATAATAATAATAATAATAATAATAATAATAATAATAATAATAATCATTCTGATTTGTAAAGAAATATGTATGTAGGCCCAAGAGACAATTAATATTTGAATCTAATTTTAAGTATTTATTTAAGCATAAACCAATAGATCAAAAGGTTATGGTAATAAGAAGCAAATTCAGTAATGCATCCAAACTTAACCGGAAGTGCCTCCTCAAGAACATATTATGGGATACCCTACATGAGAACAGTGATTGGGACCAAAATACCTGCATATATTGCACAAAAGCTTTTGTATAAATAACATTATGCAAAAGATATTTACTTTACAAGGACCTGCTAGTGGGAAAAAAAAAATCAAATCACACATTCTGCCCTTGCACTCTTCATTCATCTCCCATGAAACCTCCAGCCAATGAAGACAAAGCTCTCCAGCAGGCATGCAAGCAGGGAAAACACGCTTGAGTAGGCAGTCCCTGAACAGGACAAAATCTTTCAAAATGGCTGCCTCAACTCAGTCCTGAAGATAATTATAGGAGATTTACAGCTGTGGGGATGAGGGACGGGACTGGAGGGCATTAACCTCTGCTTAAAATCGCTGTGGCTGTTTCACTGACAACTATTAAACAAGTTAATACAGCTGGATGTAATGCGTCTAGACAAGGCCTGAAAACACTGGACTATTTGATTTATTGTACTTTTTGTGCAAACCGGCACAAAGAAAGGCAATAATGGATGAGGTGGTTCATTTGATATGGGTGAGCCGTTTAATGTTTAACAGAGTCTGATTCATATAACTTCACCTCATACTGCTGGAGAAATTATTTCACATATACAGGCCGAGTTTAAATGAGAACGCATAGAGAACCTGTGGTAGAAATATCTCCCTCAATCCACTGCTTGTTGCTTCAAATTACTGCCCTGGGACAAATCTGCCAAAATCCCTGGTTTTGGATCAGTTCCCCAAAGCCAAATACAAACCTTTTCTAGTGAAAGGCAAAAGCTGATTCTTGATCAGTGGCTGCAGACTTCACAGATCTTCTACACATCCCTACATTATACATTTAAAAAAAAAAAAAAAAACATTTTTAATTATAAGAAGGTACTATTTTTTTAAGTTCCAATAATGCTTCTTATTCAAAATTATATATCATTATATATTATATATCACATTTAAATGAAGTCAAGAAAACCTCGCCCTTCCCCATAAAAACCCAGCTAGCTCATCCAACTGCTTTCTTCTAAAAAATCTTGGCCATCTCCTCTGCATGTCTACCTAGTATGTTAATTGCAACACTTGAGAAAAATATCTGCCTTCATTTAGTAATAATACTGTTCATAATGAATAAAAAATTCGACCTGATATTGGTACCTGTTACTGGTACTAAGGTTGCTTCATGTCTTGCATTTAGAGTTAGAGTGAGAGACCTGAGACACATATAATATAATATAATATAATATAATATAATATAATATAATATAATATAATATAATATAATATAATATAATATAATATAATATACTGACATGCACAGCCACACAAAACATGGGTTAAACAATCAGTTTGGGGGAAAATAAATCACATAAATCTCCCTTATTCTCTCTCTCTCCCTCTCGCTCATATTTCTCTTCGTTTCGCTATCATCAAACACCACCTGTCTGTAACAAAATCCAAACATCCAGGAAATACTCTGCAGACATGCTTAAGCACAAGTTTCCAGTTCTGTTTAACTTTTAGCATTTAAAGACAAGGTTGTTATCAGCCCATGTGCCTCGGTCTACAAAATCGACAAGATGAATTATTGAGATGTGAAGTATTATAAAGTCTCCTATCTTGCCAATCCAAAAAATCTCCCATCCAAAAACACAGACAGTACTGCAGGAGGCTCTAGCCAACAACCTGCTCTACAAGCAAATCGTTTCATCAGAAAAATATACCAACAGTGCAGAAAGATCTTGCATTTGCAGACTTTACCCCAGCAGATTTAATCAAATGTGAAACTCCCATTTTCCAATGAATATAATTTTACATTCCAGCTCATCGCAAGAGGTCCTATTGTGCTTGGTCGCTTTCATACTGCACAAACAGGTGGTTAACACTCTGAACAGGTGTTTTTCTGTAAATATTTCTGCTGAAAATATTGGTTTGCTGGTCGTAGCTGGTTTACGAGGGTCTCCCAGCCTGGCCAAGCTGAAAAGTGCCAAAATCCCTGTAATAGCCTAACAGCCTAATGAGCCAGCTTTGATTGGTTGAGTATGGTCTTTTCAGGAGGGATGTGAAGGAAATGCTCATTATAAATGGCCCTATGGAGTCACAACAACATGTGCATGGTTTCACAACGAAGTTGTCAAGAACCCTGGCAGCAAAACAAGACAGCATGGACTAGATAACTGAATAGGATATAGCATTGCACAGAAGTACTGGATGTTGCAGACTTACACTGCCGTTTTTCCCAGACCAGTACACGACTGCGTGGTTGTGCGCGGAGTCTCCAGCCAGAGCAAAAGTGCTGCTGGCCAGTTTGGGTTCGTCTGGTCTGGAATCATGCTCGTCCTCCCTGTTCCAGCGAACTTCGGCGCGTTTACTCTGTCCGTCCACCCGCAGACCGGAGGTCTTTCTCTGCTCCTCCGAGCGGGCATCAGCGCTCCGCGCGCTCTCCGGAAACTCGGGCACGCTTCTTTTTACTCTCTCTAATGCGGCGTCCTCGGGTTCCAATTCGGATACACTTTCCACATATTCATCCGAAAACAATTCTTCATCTAAAGCGGACTCGGTGAAGTTCCCCAAAGGCGCACGGGAGTTTATCCCATCATCGTTTCTTTCCAGTTTCGGCGCAATCCCTGGAAAACCATCCGCCTCTCGTCCAGTGGGTACTCCAATATTCGGGTAAAGAACTGTGATCAGCTTGGCTTTCTTTTGATCTTGTCTCAGATATTTCCCAGAATCAGGAGGGTCACGCAGATGCTCATCCCCTGCGTAATTCACTTGCATTGGCGACATACATGGCGCGCAACTTATATCTGCCTTAACATTTGGAAAAACATACACGAAGGAAAGAATAAGCCAGGTAGAAAGAGTAAAGTGAGCGCCAGGGAATACACCCAGACCGGTCTCCATCGTTAGAAGAGATTTTTGGAGAACGCTTCTCCCCTCCCTCCGACTCTCAGACGCGCACGGAAGCAACTCCAGCGAAGTGCCGGGGTTTAAAGAAGTGCTCCTCAGCTACACCGCTCACGTTCAGGGATGTGATGATGGAGTAAGGCAGCACATAGGGGAGGTACTGAATCCAATCCTGCTGCTGCCGCTGGAGAGAGGGAGAGAGAGAGAGAGAGAGAGAGAGAGAGAGAGAGAGAGAGAGAGAGAGAGAGAGAGAGAGAGAGAGAGAGTTGGGAATAACGACATCGTGCGTATTACGGTTGAAAGTCTATTATTTTTATATTGCGAATAGCATTTACATTGATATCTATTCAAAATTGTAAAAGCATTTTTGCTGGGCTGGATTAGTTTACTACTTTAGCATCTCTAATGTAGCCTACATACATATGCAAAATGTATCATTTATCTTTATTTATACACCATAAAATTAAATAATAATAATAATAATAATAATAATAATAATAATAATAATAATAATAATAATAATAACAACAACAACAATATAGGCATATTGTAATTTAAATAATCAAACAAAGAAATACAATTATTTATATATATATATATATATATATATATATATATATATATATATATATATATATATAGAGAGAGAGAGAGAGAGAGAGAGAGAGAGAGAGAGAGAGAGACCCTATACACAAATGAATAAATATACAAATAAACTATTTTCCATGCATTGACGTGCAATGGACGGTAGGCTAATTGAAGATGTCACGTCTCAAAAAGGATGAAGAAAAAAAAATGCTTTGTGACTGTTTGTCCACACGCAGCTCCACCTCTATCATCAAATTTGCTGATGATACTGTTGTCCTGGGCCTCATTTCCAACAACAATGAGACGGCATACTTGGACGAGGTGGAGCATCTAACATCATGGTGCCAGGACAACTGTCTCTCTCTGAATGTTGGCAAGACCAAAGAACTGATTGTGGACTTCAGGAAGAGACAGCAACGGACATACTCCCCCCTCATGATCAGCGGGACACCAGTAGAGAGAGTGAGCAGCTTCAAGTACCTGGGTGTAAACATCTCCGAGGACCTGACCTGGACTGCACACATTCAGACACAGGTGAAAAAAGCCAGGCAAAGACTGTACCACCTGCGCCAGCTGAGGAAATTCAGGGTTTCACCAGCTATCCTGAAAACTTTCTATTTAGGGGCGATAGAAAGTGTATTAACTCAGTGCATCACAGCGTGGTATGGGAACAGCACCAGTCATGACCGCAAAGCCCTGCAAAGAGTCGTGCGCTTATCGGCGTATCTCAGGGTCAGCTCTCCCATCTCTGCAGGACGTCTACACCAAACGCTGCAAAGGTAGAGCTACTAAGATCATCAAGGACTCTAATCACCCTGCAAACCCTCATTTCATGCTGCTGCCATCTGGTAAGCACTTCCGAAGCCTGATGGCCAAAACTGAGAGACTCAGGAGGAGCTTCTTCCCCCAGGCCATCAGACTCCTGAACTCAGTCACTTAACATCACGAGACTTCACTTCAGGATAAACATCGATACACTGACATTGCACTGCACTTTCTGTTCTCGTTGTTACTGTGTAACAACCTGTTATAAACCTGTTTGCACATTATACTTTGTACATTTCTGTTAACCACATATTTATTAGTCTACAGTTTACTCACTGCACAGTTTATTTCACTTATTTTATTCCACTTTATTTTTATTCTTTTTCTACTTGACTTGATTTATTTATAATTCTATATATATATATATATATATATATATATATATATATATATATATATATATATATATATATATATATATATATATACTTTTTATTCTATTTCTATTATAATTTCCTCCTTGTGTTTTTAACTGTGAATTTGCACTGTCCATGGAGCGGACCTGTTTACATTTCACTGTCGGTTGTATATTCTGTATATAACTGTGTATGTGACAAATAAAACTCTCTTGAATCTCTTGAATCTTGAATCAGTCCAAACGACTCATGAAGTCGTAGCGATTGTGCCAGTGGTGTAAATTGTTAAATTAAATAGTAAATCTGACTAAGTATTTGTTTGAATTGGATCTTTTCATAGAATCGGTTCAGTTTACCGACCGGAGTGGAGAGTTCATGTGAACGGATCCGGTTTTTAATGTTCAACTCACTAATTTAATGATTCGGTTAGCGTTACAGTTCACTGGAGTGGCGGATGATTAGGCAATTATTTGTTAGGCTATTGTATGACTACTTAAGACTTGACACCCCTCCACAGTCGTGGTCCACCTTTATTGCACTTGAGGCTTTATAGAAAGTACATTCGGGACACCAAAGAAGTCATACGGGTTTGGAACACATGATGGTGGGTAAATGACGACAGAATTTTTATGTTAGTTTGAACGTTTCCTTTAAGACTTCCTGTGCTCACAAGCGACTGCTTCAGTCGCTAAACACACATAAACACTCGTTTCACATTGTATAGACCTACTATATGTAATTTTATTATAGCCTACCCAATAACAAAGTGTGTTGTTTCTTGTGTGTAGCAAGAGGAGGCAGAACTTTGGTTTGGCACGTGCACGCGCGCAGCAGTGACATTATTCTCCTGTCATCCACGCGTGCGAGGATGCTGTGGCTAGACAAGGCGCTCTATGTTGACAGGGACAAAACTGCAGGAGCTCAGCTTGGATAACCAACAGTCCTCACTCCTCACACATCAGCGCACATTGGCTGCAACAGTAGGACACCTTTCTTCAGCAGAGACGTGTTGTCTGTGTGTGTTGGGTCAGTTTTTGCCTATATTGTGTAGACCAAGATCGTTACAAGGATAGTGAAACCAGAAAACAACTACACTGTGGAGATCAGCGAACTGTAATATAAAAAAAAAAATACAACATTTTGTGAGGGTTGGGTTGTAGAGGTAGAGGAGAAAATATCATTAGCTTTAAAGGTGCACTATGTAAAAAAAAAAAAAAAATGCCAGCAAAATATCCAAAAACCACTAGGCCAGTGTTATATATTTTGTTCAGTTGAGTACTTACAATATCCCAAATGTTTCCAACTATTTATAAATAGTGAGAAATGGCTGTTTTAACTAAGGAACCGGGACGTGTGAGGGAGTCGCCTGTCAATTGCGTCATATTACCCTTGGTTTCCAGTTTTATTTTACAGAAACTCTTTACTCTTACTGCAGTGTGCAACAAGTGTCATAGCAGCCGCCGAGCGAACGCACAGAGTAACGTCATAACATCATTTTCAACACACTCAGATGTATCTAATATATGATAAACAGAGCTTGCATACTCATGACTGGAAAAGCGGAAATGGCACCGGTGACTGTGGCATAATAAAAGTCCCGCTGTCTGAGAGGCATGTATTGCGTTCATCTTATTAACAATCGCTCCAGCGGCCTTGCTCAGCTCCCAAAACACTCAGTCCTGCTCTGCTTCATACTACAGTAACGTTAATAAATCACATTAATGAACATGATTTCTGTGAGGTGAAGACCACATGACCCAAGATTCTGCGCTTAAACTTGGCGTCATCAAACTACGCCTTTGTATTGAATAGACGACCTCTAGCGACGAAAAAGTTACATAGTGCACCTTTAACATCAAAAGAAAGTTCTCACCATTATAGAAAACCAGAAATGTCAGTTTGCAATTATAAATTTGGCCTAAGAAGTTCACTAAATTTGACACAATACCTCTTTAGGGTGATTCATAACAAAGAAATCATTAAGCATTTTTTTTTTTTTAATGCAACATTTTAAATACAACAAAGGACCACATTTAGACAGCACATTAGACAGGGTGAATAAATTGCTATAAGTTGGCATGGACCCAAAAAACCTAAAAAACTGTGTTTCTCTGCTCTTCTGCAGCCCGGGGGAACAGAGAAATTGTATTGATAACAGCTAAGCGCTTAGCATATGATACACATTCACTCAAATTAGAAGGAAGATGGATTTTTGCCCTCTCCCGCTGTCTCGACACTAACCCCTACTGGTTACATTATGCTGCAGATTACAGCTGGGCTGAGGTGACAAGAGTATCTGCAGGCAGGTGTCGGAAAAAAAGGCTATTATTACTGATCTGATATGATGTTTAAGTAGATAAGATTTTAATCTGGGGTAATTAAGATGGTGCTAGATAATCATATGAGAGCATATTCAGAAAATCACTGTAAATGCATAAATGCGTCCTTATTTGCATAATGATTTTAATTGGAAAAGTTGGAAAACCAAGACATCATGCATATAAAAACAAAACCTGTCTTCAATGACGGAAAATGGCATAACTCACACAAATGCATATTTGCAAGTAACATTCATCACTTGAAAGGAAGAAATTGCACATTTAAATGTACTGACTGTCAATAAAGACAGTTCTTGGCTAACAGTGCGGGTTAGATTACTTACAAATTGTAATCAGTTACTGATTCCAAATTACATGACAAAAATTTTAGTTAGTAACATAATCACCTAATACACATTTAAAGGTGCAGTGACGACATCTTTGTCCTGTGTCGGCCACCGTAGCTTCTCTATGTGCTTCGAAAGGGAGGGGTGAGCGGTTGCAATTTGTAACCTCACCACTAGATGCTGCTAAAATGTACACAGTGCACCTTTAAAGGGTCATGAAACCCCTGTTGCAGCAGCAGTCAGTTCTCACCACAGTTTTGAAAAATGCTATAAAAGTGGGCGTGGTTTAGCGGCGGCGTGGAGGGGGATGAGGGGAGACCAGGAGACTGACTGCACATCAACAGCTTCTGATTCAGACAATTTTATTTCGCTCTCATTAAAAGCATCAAAGCTTCCCACAAATGCACGCTGCAAATTACCATTAAGTTACACGCAATACAATATACACATGGATTTGTAAGCTCCCCATTACACAAATACATATATATCCTGTGACAGCTATAATTAAATGCACAGCCATTCGCAATTTGTTCTCTGCATCGAAAATATATATGAACACGCTGTTGCATACCTTTGATAACTTTTGAGGCTTATTTTGTGGAGTTTTATATGCCGTTTGGTCGGTTAAATGGTCGTAAAGAGTAGCTATCACAGTGTGGATGAATCGTGTTTGTGTGAAGACTTGGGATCTACTGAAGAGAACATAGGCAACACAGACACATACAAAGCAGAAAAAAAACACTCGTTTTTGATCCATTAATGCATCTCTCAATTACTGTATGCAATCTCACTGTTTGAAGTGCCAGTCAGAGGAAAATGCTTATCAACGCGTGCTGTCATGAATAATTAAGCGCATGCTCTCATGAATTAAGCAACGCGTCTTCTCATAGGATAAAGACACGCAGTCTCATGAATAATTATGAGACACCGATGAGTACTCACCGTATTATAGTACGAGAAAACGTCACAGCCTATGACGTTTACATGAAGACGAACCAGGAAGTTGAAAATAGAGCAAAAAGGTTTAAAATTAACTAGTTTTCTCCCACATTCAAAACAAACAGATGGTAACATTGTCTTCCATGATGTTCAACACACATACTTCTGTTAAAATCTCAGAAAATTTGGTTTAGGGTTTCATGACCCTTTAAGGTAATATAATCAGACTATTTTTTTGATTACTGTTACGAGCCCCTGCTCTTTCTCTTGTTTCCCTTTTCTCTTTTTTTATAGTAGCCGTTTGGATGGGGTGGAGCCAGATTATTCCTAACACCTGAGTGCTTATTTAAAGGGCCACTGAAGTGCCTTGAAATGTGCAGCATTATTCAATTGATGTAATTTCCACTGAAACAAGACAGGGTGGGACATATAAGCTTCTCCCCTTTTTTAAAAAAGCCAACAGCGTTTCATTTATATAAGAGCTCGGCCAGAGCCGTTGAGCTCGGTAAAGCCACAGTTTCCTCCTAATCTCTAACCGTTTCTCCTCCTAATCGCTTCCATATCGCTTTAAAGGATAGCATTCTTTTCAGAATTCAAATGGGTCCGATACGTTTTCTGGTCTGTGCCAACTCGTGCATATGATCCGCTCAGTGCTACCGTGTCTCTGGACTGGAGCACGGAGCAGACTGTGTGTGCGCGCTGTGGCAGTTCGCATAACTCTAACGTGAAATCAGACTGTCATCAAAATCATTGATCCTTATTGGCAGAAGTTAGAGACTGTAAGTTTTGAACGCTTATATCTTCTAAATATGAATTTAGTCATTGCTTTGGAGCACACACTAGCTTATATATAACCTTAAGGCTAATATATTCATACTAAAAGCCAAAAAACTAAAGTTTTCGATTTCATGGGGGCTTTAAGAGCTGTTGGCGCTTCACCTTGGCCTACCTCAGGAAACCTGCTGTTGGTGTTTTTGGAGTTTGTTTTTCTTTTCTTTTGTACAGGATGGTGAGTTTTTGTTTGTTTAGTTCAGGGGTCTCCAACCCTACTCCTGGAGCGCTATGGTCCTGCAGTGTTCAGCTCCAACCACAAACACACCTGATCCAGCTAATCAAGATGTTCAGGGTTTCTTGAAAATTACAGTCAGGTGTGTTGGAGCAGGGTTGGTACTGAAGTCTGCAGGAAGGTAGCCCTCCAGGAGCCGGGTAGGATACACCTGGTTTAGTTATATTAGAATAGAGGTAAAGCATAGGTTAGTAAGAAGATTCTTTTGTGTTTGTTATTTTTTTCTCAGGATAGTCCTTGTCTCATACTAATATAAAAAAAAAATGCAAAGAGAAAGAAAATATATCCCATTCTTTGTTGTAGGAGTAATGTGGAAGTCATGGGACCAATAATAGAAGGGGAGTGTCTTAATATTTAAAATTAAAATGAATTAGGGTTAAGACCTGTTGAGTATATGTGTTAGTATGGTTATTTCTACACGCAGCTCCTTAGCAGTTTTGGATGTTTATTTTTTTATTTTTTTATTATCAACAACATGAAATGCATTAAATATGACATTACAGTACGTCAGGGTTTCCCAGATTGGGGTTCATGATGGAACTAAAGGGGTTGGTGAGCAGTGTTGGGGGTAACGCATTACAAGTAACTTGAGTTACATAATCAGATTACTTGTTTCAAGTAACAAGTAATTCAAATAATTAACGCAAGTTACTTTGTTTTTCCATTTATTCACTGACAGCTCTCCTGTCCCCATGTTGAGAGAATCCTTAGTGCAGAGCTGTTGTGTGTGAACATGATGGGTATTGTAGTTTTAGAATCAATGTGAGCATGAATTTACTGATCCTTTTTTTTTTTTTTTTTTTGGGAGCTGTGCCCTCCACTGTATGTTTAGGTGTAAATTTAAAAATTGTTCAGCCTGAGGCTTATTCATTTAACTTTTTTTTTTATTAAAAAACAAACAATCAAGCCCAGGCCAGGTGAGAAAAAGTAATGCAAAAGTATTACTTTCCATAGAGAGTAACTAAGTAACGCAGTTAGTTACTTTTTTAAGGTAGTAATGCAATTTTGTAATGCATTACTTTTAAAAGTAACTTTCCCCAACACTGTTGGTGAGTTTAATGAAAAGCTAACAAGTAATTAATTAATCATAACATTTTTAAATTAAATTATATTTTATTAACAAGGTTCAGGAGGAGCACGTTCAGATAATTGACACAAGTGGAGAGCATTCCGCTAATCAATATGCAGCAGTCTTACCTCCGTTTGTTGACAGTTTATCAGCATCCCTCCACCATCCCTTCTCCACACTTTTAGTTCTAACCATTTACCGAATAAATTTAAATTTACTCTCTATGTAAGTGTGAACTTCGGGACATCAGAGAACCATGAACTTAATTTAATTTTTACTTATTTATTACTATTAACTAATTGTATTATCGACCTAACTAAAGGGGGGTCTAATGCTATTTCATGCATTCTGACTTATTTACACTGCTAAACATGTCCAAAAAAAACCAAGTTGGATGTATGATGGAGTATTTCTGTGCCAAATACACTCCTTCAGGATTCAAACAATTTTTTTTTTTTTTTTTTTTTGAGTAAGGCCCTATATGACATCATAAAGGGCGGAACTGCTTGTATGGGCACTTCTCCCTGGATGAGTGCGCACATCAACCAGAGCGAGAGCAAAAGCACGACCATCAATGACTTTTGTTCAGGTAATGGGAGCCACCAGCAGCGTCATTTTGTTTTTAGACCACGCAATCAACAATGTCACTAAAGAAGTGTGATTCTGGCTGTGAGGGAAAGATAGCCTTGTTCAGCTTCCCAAATAACCCATCGTTAAGGAAACAGTGGATGCAGTTTGTTTTTCTGGAGCAGCAACGGAGTTGTGCAAGTGTGTGTGTGTGTGTGTTTGTTCCCGGTCACGTGTCAAAACTGCATCAATTGTCTGTGTTTTGTTGGCAGTCGGCGTGTAAATGCATATAATATAAACAACACGAACGTAGTAAAAGCTATCCAGGGATAATGCCATGATGGTGTGTGTGCGTGTTTATGTGTGTGTGCTCATAACGCTTTAGCTTCGCCCGCTGCACGCCGCCACGAGTTCGGCTGTTTTCGGATAGAATTGGTACAGCGTATCTGTCTTTTATAAATACACTCACCTAAAGAATTATTAGGAACACCATACTAATACTGTGTTTGACCCCCTTAATTCTACGTGGCATTGATTCAACAAGGTGCTGAAAGCATTCTTTAGAAATGTTGGCCCATATTGATAGGATAGCATCTTGCAGTTGATGGAGATTTGTGGGATGCACATCCAGGGCACGAAGCTCCCGTTCCACCACATCCCAAAGATGCTCTATTGGGTTGAGATCTGGTGACTGTGGGGGCCATTTTAGTACAGTGAACTCATTGTCATGTTCAAGAAACCAATTTGAAATGATTCGAGCTTTGTGACATGGTGCATTATCCTGCTGGAAGTAGCCATCAGAGAATGGGTACATGGTGGTCATAAAGGGATGGACATGGTCAGAAACAATGCTCAGGTAGGCCGTGGCATTTAAACGATGCCCAATTGGCACTAAGGGGCCTAAAGTGTGCCAAGAAAACATCCCCCACACCATTACACCACCACCACCAGCCTGCACAGTGGTAACAAGGCATGATGGATCCATGTTCTCATTCTGTTTACGCTGTTTATGCCAAATTCAGAAATCGAGACTCATCAGACCAGGCAACATTTTTCCAGTCTTCAACTGTCCAATTTTGGTGAGCTTGTGCAAATTGTAGCCTCTTTTTCCTATTTGTAGTGGAGATGAGTGGTACCCGGTGGGGTCTTCTGCTGTTGTAGCCCATCCGCCTCAAGGTTGTGCATGTTGTGGCTTCACAAATGCTTTGCTGCATACCTCGGTTGTAACGAGTGGTTATTTCAGTCAAAGTTGCTCTTCTATCAACTTGAATCAGTCGGCCCATTCTCCTCTGACCTCTAGCATCAACAAGGCATTTTCGCCCACAGGACTGCCGCATACTTGATGTTTTTCCCTTTTCACACCATTCTTTGTAAACCCTAGAAATGGTTGTGTGTGAAAATCCCAGTAATTGAGCAGATTGTGAAATACTCAGACCGGCCCGTCTGGCACCAACAACCATGCCGTGCTCAAAATTGCTGAAATCACCTTTCTTTCCCATTCTGACATTCAGTTTGGAGTTCAAGAGATTGTCTTGACCAGGACCACACCCCTAAATGTATTGAAGCAACTGCCATGTGATTGGTTGATTAGATAATTGCATTAATGAGAAACTGAACAGGTGTTCCTAATAATCCTTTAGGTGAGTATATGATAAAACTAAAGACTCTTTGGAGATATGAAGGATGCAATACTACACTGTAGGTACTCAAGATTAACATGAGATGAAACTGTATGTGTTATGTATCCTTTAATTTAAAATCTCAGGAGGTACTTCAAGTAAATATATTAGGTCAAAGAGGTTCAGCTGACAAAAAAAAAAAAAAGCACTGCGTGTCCAAAGACAATGCATGGTTAAATGACTGAAATAATTAATTTGTTTGTCAGGAGCTGATTAGATATGCAATGTAGCAATGTTGAGAAAACACTTGTTAAAAGTTGAATGATTTCTGTAAATCTGTGATCAAATGCTGTGTGGGTCTCAGCTTTCAGTGATGACTGTGTAATTCCACAGTCCTGGAAGAGTTTCTGAACGTATATAAGCAGTAGGCTTTTTTCTAGAAAGGGATATTTAAAAGATAAAAAAAGAAGTATTAGGGCAAATCAAAGATCTATGAAAAATAATAACATATAAGATAAAGTAGCTATAGTCTGATTATGAGGATTTTAAAAGTACTTCATTTTTGGAATCCGATTATGTAATCCAGATTACATGTAATCAGTTACAACTCAGCACTGGCTAACTGCTAGGTTTTCCTCTCAGATACAAGATCTGTAAACCCCACACTACTGACCTTTGCACATGATCTAGACTTCCCAATATAAAAGACTTATAGCCCAAGCTATTGATGGCTTGAACATGTGATTGATACCGCAAGTAAAATGGCAGTTCATAGTCTTCACACAAGAAATCACTGTTCTTCAACAGCTATTCTCATCATGATTACAAGCTGCAAAGGTCTCATTTTTAAAATATACTGCGCTCAGGCTGATCAATATCTTCCCCCAGTATGTTGGATTATTCCCTGAAAATAAAGCCATTCCGGCCTCAAATGACAGGCTTCTTCAGAACATTTTGGCCTTGTTTGCTCTTTGTTTGGTGGCTGTCGAATTGTGTATTCTGCCACCTAAGGCTGCTTTAAATGTTCATTTAAGTGGAGTAACAAGACACATTAAACCAGGATTCTCGTTGTTTGTATAATTGTAATGCATTAGCAGTGGCAGCTTCGACAGATGAGATTTAACTGTATGTGTTTAGAGCTGCAAAAGCTCAGTAGAGTCACTGGCAATGATTCACTGCATTTAGAATTTATATCATCGGGTTAAGAGAATTTTATCAGTATTTCTCTTGAATCAGACTCGTAAATTAAGTCATATATCAAATTTTAAAAAAAGTCAACGTCTGAGCTCATCTTTGTTTCTGCTGGATAATGATACTGATAATGTAAATGGATATAAATCTTCATTGGACTGCCATATTTTACATGGAGCAGCTGAGTGTTTGACAGTCTGTGCAGAATTTTAATGACCAAGATGCTTAAAAAAAAAAAAAAAACACCTTTGGAAAGAGTCACGCACGCCCCTTTGGTGCTTCTCAGCCTAGATGGCCAAACATTTTCATGAATCTTCAGAACTTCATTAAGCAGTGATGCAAGAAGCTCATTCTTCCACTTTCTGTGCCCTTTATCAATTTTATGCAAAACTTTTCACATTTAAAGTCCCAAATCGTGCATGGATTTAATGCCACTTCTCATTGTGCAATGTCGGCTGGGTTTGGATTCTGACACTTTCAATCGATTTGTTTGAATTTTTTATATACATTTATATTATATTACGTTATATACGCCTGAAGCTAGAATGATCTTACAGATCTTCATCATATAGCACACCAAAGACTGATACATGCAAAGCGCACAACAAAATAATCTCTACATAAATGATGTGTGCGCATGCGTATTTAAATTAAACTCTAAAATGTCTTGCACCTAGACAAGGCAAAGCTTAAATGCTGCTAATAAATTCTCAATGGAATCCCCTATGCTCCTCACAGATTTTTACCAATGATTTATTCCAACTTCAGTTACAATGTGGTTTATTGAAGGGGATGTTCTGCTGAACACATAAAATATGTATGCCATTAGGTTATTCCCAATTGTATAAATCTTGAGGACTAATAATGAGCGGTTTGTTGAAACTGCCCTTTTAGAACTGATATGGGACTATTTCACTTAGTTCTTCTTTTTTAAAGTCAGTGGCTCTTAATTGACCAGTCACGGTCACAACCCAAAACTGCATCACAGCTCTGGACAGCAGAGCAAAACATAAAATGAATCAAATCTAACTTTATATTTTGTTGTCAAAGGCCATTTGTCCAATCAAACTATAGGGTTCTCTGGCACAAATTCATCCACTTAGTGCCAGCAGAATGTGGTAGATGACAACAAGAAAAAGTTGCATGTCGCACGTCCTGATTTTACAAAGATAAAGATGCGTTCCTGGGTTTATATATTTTGTTGATCCTGGAACAACATTCCTGTCTGAAAATTAACCCAATCCCTACACCTAAACCTACCTATAAATTATCCCTAAAATCAGAGGGAAATGATAGATAACACTGATGTAGAAGCACCTAACTCTGGTTGTAAGCCTAAACTTCACATATACTGTCCCTCAAATCTGATGAATGGAATGTTGTTCCAGGATCAACAAAGATGCTGTACTTGGTGAAATCAGGTTCTGCATGCATGTCATGCCAAAAAAAAAAAAAAAAAAAAAAAAAAAAAGTGATTGGCCTGTGATACTCTGAAAAATAAATAAATAAATATCTAGGCTAACACTAACATTAGGGCTTTTTACACTTGAAATAGTTAACCCTGGTCATTCTAAACCGGGGTTAAGCACAGCGTGAAAAGCCCTATGTCTGTGAAAAGCCCTACTGCGCTTAACCCTAGGTTATCTTCATTCTAAACACCGCTTTTAACCCCGGGTAAAGGAGCGTTTCATACTTGTAATTTAGATGCGGGGTTAGCACCGCTTACCTGGGGTCATTTTACCTGGTGTTAACCCCACACTGCGATTCCATCCTTGTACAGTGTGAAACAAAGCGGTGTTAGAATGTTAAATCTAGATGCTTAGCAACAGACAACCAATCGCATATTTATGTACTTTGGACAGTCAAGGAAGATTCAAGATTCAAGAGTTTTATTTGTCACATACACAGTTATATACAGAATATACAACCGGCAGTGAAATGTAAACAGGTCCGCTCCATGGACAGTGCAAATTCACAGTTAAAAACACAAGGAAGAAATTATAATAGAAATAGGATATTAAAAAAGTACTCTCTCTATATATATATATATATATATGTCTATATCTGTAGAATTATAAATAATCAAGTCAAGAGAAAAAAAAGGTAACAAATAAGGATAAAGTGGAATAAAATAATTGAAGTAGACTTTGCAGTGAGTAAACTGTAGACTTATAAATATGTGGTTAACAAATGTATAAGAGTATAATGTGCAAACAGGTTTATGACAGGTTGTTACACAGTAACAACGAGTACAGAAAGTGCAGTGCAATGTCAGTGTATCGATGTTTATCCTGGACGTGAAGTCACGTGATGTTAAGTGACTGAGTTCAGGAGTCTGATGGCCTGGGGAAGAAGCTCCTCCTGAGTCTCTCAGTTTTGGCCATCAGGCTTGAGGCGCTTACCAGATGGTAGCAGCGTGAAATGAGGGTTTGCAGGGTGATTAGAGTCCTTGATGATCTTGGTAGCTCTACCTTTGCAGCGTTTGGTGTAGGCGTCCTGCAGAGGCGGAGAGCTGACCCTGAGATACGCTCGGATAAGCGCACTACTCTTTGCAGGGCTTTGCGGTCATGACTGGTGCTGTTCCCATACCACGCTGTGATGCACTGAGTTAAAACACTTTCTATCACCCCTAAATAGAAAGTTTTCAGGATAGCTGGTGAAACCCTGAATTTCCTCAGCTGGCGCAGGTGGTACAGTCTTTGCCTGGCTTTTTCACCTGTGTCTGAATGTGAGCAGTCCAGGTCAGGTCCTCGGAGATGTTTACTCCCAGGTACTTGAAGCTGCTCACTCTCTCTACTGGTGACCCGCTGATCATGAGGGGGGAGTATGTCCGTTGCTGTCTCTTCCTGAAGTCCACAATCATTTCTTTGGTCTTGCCAACATTCAGAGAGAGACAGTTGTCCAGGCACCATGATGTTAGATGCTCCACCTCGTCCAAGTATGCCGTCTCATTGTTGTTGGAAATGAGGCCCAGGACAACAGTATCATCAGCAAATTTGATGATAGAGGTGGAGCTGTGTGTGGACAAACAGTCATGCGTGTAGAGAGAGTAGAGCAGGGGGCTCAGGACACAGCCCTGTGGAGCTCCCACACTCAGGGAGATGGAGGTGGAGGTGGACTGGCCTATTCTCACCACCTGAGGCCTGCCAGTGAGGAAGTCCTCAATCCAGTGGCAGAGAGAAGGATTCAGGCCGAGATCCAGGAGTTTGGAGGTTAGCTTGGTGGGAACTATGGTGTTAAAGGCTGAGCTATAGTCAATAAATAGCAGTCTTACGTAGTTCCCACTTTTGCTGTCGATGTGAGTGAGGGAGGAGTGGAGGACATGAGAGATGGAAACACTGCGTATTGTATATAAACAGTAAATTCAGTGTTTGAGAGGAAAAATGTCAAATACTGAGGGAAAACATGACAATTTGAGTGAAGAAGAGACTTCTTTCTTACCTTCATAGTCCGAAATGTCCATTCAGTATAAACTCAATACGAGGCAATACGAGGATGCGCAACGCTAGAGCTTTTATGTAAACTTGTCACGCGCTACGTTCATCTAATCAGTGACATTGACCCCGCAAATATGCAAAGAACGTTACAGGGTTTAGAAATCTGCAATGTGAAACGTCATGAATACCCAAGGATTAATTGTTAACCCTGGGTAAATTATGAGCAGTGTGAAACGTGATGCAAGATAACCCAGGATTCAGTTTACCCGGGGTTTCAAGCGTGAAAAGCCCTATTAAGTTCTTGAGCTAAAACACCACATTGTATAAAACATGTTTTGGCTTATTGCAACAGACTATCTGACTAATTTCTTAAAATGATCTTCAAAATGAAATATTTCAACTCTCTCTGCAATAGCTTTCAAAGGAAGCACCATTTCAAATTCATTGTAAAGAGCACGCCTTTAAATCAATGTATATCTAAGCTCTGTTTGCCTGGGGGACACAGCTGGTGGGCTCCCCGGGGTTGCATTTCACCAGGGCCATTTTTGGAAGCATCGGCATGCCAAAATGTATCTCTTTTCAGTCAATGTAGCCAGAGGGAACAAAGCCTGATCAAGAGCTCTGATCAGAACACAGCTGGAGAAAAAGAATGACAAATTGGAGCCTTTTCTTTCAAAAATCCATCCTTAATAAGACCAAGAGGTGGGAAAAATTACAGAAAGTAGTAAAAAAGATCAAAATTAAAGCTTGAAACAGACTTGTGGAGCAGTTCTAGAGAGAGAATAAAAAATTGGAACAAACATAGCTTTGACATTTTTATGGTATGGATGCATTTTCTTTCATATTAAGGACTTAGCTTGAGTAATGTGTAAAAAACTTAAGGGCACAATATGTAAGATTTTTGGATTTACATATTCAAAAACCACTAGAACAATGTTATATATTTTGTTGACTTGTGTACTTACATTATCCCAAACTTTTCCAATAATGTTTAAATCCAGAAAAATAAGCAATTTTAACCAGGACACGGACCGTGTCTGTGCATCGCCTATCAATGACATCATTACTCTTGGACTTCTGGTTTTATTTTGTAGAAATCATGGAAACACAAAAGACACTTTAATATATTATGTGTTTTATTAGACAGGTGAGTAACGTTTGGGAGTAACATTCATAGACAGAAAACGAATCATTGTCATACAGCTCAACACAGTTAGTCTAATTGTTTAAATCTCATTTTCTTGATTTACCGTGAGTACCATGTTTTACCATGCCTAATATCGATCTTACTGCAGTGTGTGACAAGTGTGTCATAGTAGCCGCTGAGCGAACGCAGCATTATAACATAATTTTCAACACAATGTATCTAATATGATAAAACAGCACATACTGCCGTGTGCTTGTCTGCGGCATAATAAAAGTTCCCCAAGGCAAAGTTATATATGTCGTAATGTTTTATTTATTTTCTTATGCTCACCAAAGCTGCATTTATTTGATAAAAATACAGTAAATTATTATTAAAATAATAATTACAGCATCATTACTCTAGTCACGTGATCCATCAGAAATCATTCTAATATGCTGGTTTGCTACTCAAGAAATATGTCTTATTAATGTTAAAAATAATTGTGCTGCTTAATATTTTTGTGGAAACTGTCATATATGTTTTGTTTTACAGGATTCTTTGATGAATATAAAACTCAAAAGAACAGCATTTATTTAAAATGGAAATCATTTGCAACATTATAAATGTTGATCAATTTAATGCCTACTTAAATAGTATTTTTGTTTTCTTTTTTTTTAAGTATATACACACAAACTGCAGATGTAGTGTATGCATGTAGACATTATTATAACAGAGTCTCATGGGAAGTAATGTATTACTGTAAAATACATTTTTATATTTAATAACATAACATCATTACACATAATTTTTAACATTCAACATTTTATTATTACCCAACACAGATAACCAGTTTCTGAAGTCCAGTTATTGTAAAAAATAAATCATATTTAAAAAGACATGAACTGTTAAAAGTTTATCCTTCAACCCAAGCCATTTTTGAAACCTTCCTCACTCGTATAGAGCTGTAAGTTGAGCCGTCAATACAGATCTACAACTGCCCATTTGCTTGTTAATGGAATCGACAGTTCAATCAAGGCATCATTGGGCACTGCCAACCCAACCTTGACAGGGAACGTCACTCATTTTCAGTTAAGTAGGCTTTAAATGGGGAAAGAGTCTAAATGTTGAAAAGTGCTTTACAAAAGCACAAGAAGAAGTCACTTTGCTCTAATCTTCGACCAGTCGTCCTTCTAACACAATTCTAACTTTAACGATCGTAAGGGGAAACCGTGTAACTGACTTAAATCAGCACTATAGGGTAACTGCTAACTACAGCTTTTACCCAAGCTTTCTTCCTCTGTTTGGAAAGTTATTTCATTACTTTGTGGATTTGGAGGATGTTTTCTACCCTCTGGCGAGGTTGTGTGGGTTGTTTTGAGTCCCTGTCTTAATTTCCCCATGCGTTTTAAAGAAGAGTTTCATTCTTGACGTATCCAACTCTACTGTGAATTTCTTCATTTGCTTATGAAATACAGTTTTACTCACATTCATTCTCGGAGGAAAACGAGAATATACAATTCAAACATTTTTAGACAATCTTTAGGGTGTCTGTAGGGCATTTTTCACTGGAAACCAACTATACATTGCTTAACCGAGTGGGTGATTCACTAGGCCTATATACAAAATCCTTGAGGCCAAAATAATGTTATATGACTGAATACTCATTGATTTCAATGACAGGCAGGGTGTTGTCATACATATTAAGAATCTTGTACTCTCTGAACACCCAAAAGAAGATCATGATTTCCAGGTTCTTAGAATCAGCAGCTCATGAATGAAATACTCACACCGAATGTCGCAGAGGTGTTTTGTCATTTTATTTAATGGCTTTGTTTTTTTTTGTTTTTTTACAACGATTTCCATTTCTAACCCTTGTGAGTTGTGACAGTGTTTGCAAACACATTTGAGGTCAGATATAAACATCAGTGTAAGTGTCACAGTAATAGTCACACTACAATTGCTGTTCACACCTTTTTAGCGGCATGCTAGTTCTCATTAAAATCTGTCAAAATGACATTATGATTACACAGCAACATGGATAAGGGGGGAAAAAAAAAAACAATGATTATCAGGTTATTTCCTGGTTTTGGCTAGATCCTTTGCTGTGTGACTCAGCATTGCTGTGTTGCTAACAGGCTTATTTGCTAGTAGCAAGCTGGGGAATACACATTCTGAAAAGGATATCCCCCAACTTCCCCCAGGGCCCTCTCGATGTAATGCGGAACTTATTTGATAAGCCTGTCTGAATCTGGATGAGCCATTCTGCAGTAGCATTTAGCTTCATGCGAAGCGCTCACTTAATACACTGAAACTGCTGAAATAGACCTGCAGAGGTGGAAAATAGACCCCATTACACTTATGACATGGAGCAATTGACAGAACCCAAGATGACATTTGGCAAAGTCACTCATAAAATTCTTGAAGTCTGTATTCAGAGAAAGGTTTGGCTTTTTCAACTCAAAGGATGGCAAGCAAATTTAACCTTTCACAATTAATTTTTAATTGCGCAGAGATCAGATTTCAGTTTGCTAAAGCCCCTAACATGAATATTGAAAGCAATACAAACATTGTACTGTAGGATTCCACAAAAAGGCATTTGATTATAAAGTGATGTCATGCGTTTGAATGAGGTTGAGAAGTCATTCACATTCTAACCCTATGGTCACATACAGGTAAGTGATGCATACATCCAGGTGACATCCAGAAATAATTCATACCTATTCTATCAAATGCCATAAGTATTCTGCCAAACCATGTAATAATATTATTCATTGTATCAGATGCTCTTTAGCTAATATATCTACAAACCCGATTCCAAAAAAGTTGGGACACTGTACAAATTGTGAATAAAAAAAGGAATGCAATAATTTACAAATCTCATAAATGTATATTTTATTCACAATAGAATATAGATAACATATCAAATGTTAAAAAAGTTAGACATTTTGAAATGTCATGCCAAATATTGGCTCATTTTGGATTTCATGAGAGCTACACATTCCAAAATAGTTGGGACAGGTAGCAATAAGAGGCCAGAAAAGTTAAATGTACATATAAGGAACAGCTGGAGGACCAATTTGCAATTTATTAGGTCAATTGGCAACATGATTGGGTATAAAAAGAGCCTCTCAGAGTGGCAGTGTCTCTCAGAAGTCAAGATGGGCAGAGGATCACCAATTCCCCCAATGCTGCGGCCAAAAATAGTGAAGCAATATCAGAGAAAAATTGCAAAGAGTTTGAAGTTATCATCATCTACAGTGCATAATATCATCCAAAGATTCAGAGAATCTGGAACCTTTGTGCGTAAGGGTCAAGGCCAGAAAACCATACTGGATGCCCGTGCTCTTCGGGCCCTTAGACGGCACTGCATCACATACAGGAATGCTACTGTAATGGAAATCACAACATGGGCTCAGGAATACTTCCAGAAAACATTGTCGGTGAACACAATCCACCATGCCATTCGTCGTTGCCGGCTAAAACTCTATAGGTCAAAAAAGAAGCCATATCTAAACATGATCCAGAAGCGCAGGCGTTTTCTCTGGGCCAAGGCTCATTTAAAATGGACTGTGGCAAAGTGGAAAACTGTTCTGTGGTCAGACCAATCAAAATTTGAAGTTCTTTTTGGAAAACTGGGACACCATGTCATCCGGACTAAAGAGGACAAGGACAACCCAAGTTGTTCTCAGCGCTCAGTTCAGAAGCCTGCATCTCTGATGGGATGGGGTTGCATGAGTGCGTGTGGCATGGGCAGCTTACACATCTGGAAAGGCACCATCAATGCTGAAAGGTATATCCAAGTTCTAGAACAACATATGCTCCCATCCAGACGTCGTCTCTTTCAGGGAAGACCGTGCATTTTCCAACATGACAATGCCAGACCACATACTGCATCAATTACAACATCATGGCTGCGTAGAAGAAGGATCCGGGTACTGAAATGGCCAGCCTGCAGTCCAGATCTTTCACCCATAGAAAACATTTGGCGCACCATAAAGAGGAAGATGCAACAAAGAAGACCTAAGACAGTTGAGCAACTAGAAGCCTGTATTAGACAAGAATGGGACAACATTCCTATTCCTAAACTTGAGCAACTTGTCTCCTCAGTCCCCAGACGTTTGCAGACTGTTATAAAAAGAAGAGGGGATGCCACACAGTGGGAAACATGGCCTTGTCCCAACTTTTTTGAGATGTGTTGATGCCATGAAATTTAAAATCAACTTATTTTTCCCATAAAATTATAAATTTTCACAGTATAAACATTTGATATTTCATCTATGTTGTATTCTGAATAAAATATTGAAATTTGAAACTTCCACATCATTGCATTCTGTTTTTATTCACAATTTGTACAGTGTCCCAACTTTTTTGGAATCGGGTTTGTGTATATATATATATGAGAATCTACAGTGGTTGTGCTGTGTTGGCATTCAGTCCAGTTATGTGTATGATCCTGATGGATCAAGAGTTTAGAAGTCTAATTGCTTGTGGGAAGAAGCTGTTCTGGAGTCGGCTGGTGCGTGTTCTGATGCTGCGATACCGCCTGCCTGATGGTAGCAATGAGAGCAACCCATGGCTCGGGTGACTAGAGTCTCTGATGATCCTCCGAGCTTTTTTCACACACCGCCTGGCATATATTTCCTGGAGGGAGGGAAGCTCACCTCTGATGATGCAACTGGCAGTGCGCACTACCCTTTGCAGGGCTTTACGGTTGCGGGCGGTGTTATTGCCGACTTTAAAGGACCTTAAAAGGACCTTTTTTATTCTGTGGCGTTAAGCTATTTACATCCATAATTGGCAAATGTTTTAAATGCTTGTCACTGATTTTATTGAAAGTTCTAATACTGGAAACATTAGCTATGTTTGCATTTTTTATGTAAAGTGTGAGAAATCGCATTTAAAAAACAAACGCTAAGATGCGCATAAATTCAAAGAAATTCTCATAAAAAATGTATGCGTTCAACTGAAGCATATACATTTTGAACCAAATTCATGCAACTTTGCCTCTGTCACGTTACATGTAGGATATAAGCTCACAGAGACAAGGATGAACAGGAACTTTAATAATAAAACTCAGGAAATGCTTTACCACATATAACCAAAGACAAGAACCGACAAACACTGAGAGAGAACTGAGGGCTTAAGTACACAAAGCAAATGAGAATAACAAGGTGATTGGTATAACTAATTAACAAGACACAGCAGAGACAAATGAACTAATGAGGGTAACCATGGGAACACAGGAGTGGCGGGAAAATGAACAAAGGAACATGTGACTGAATCAAAATACAACATAAAAGGCTTGTTCGACTTGATGCAGCGATGCGCAGACCGATCGGCGGCTGACTTGAAGCAGTGCATGCCGGTTAATAATTTTGTCCGACTTGAGACAGTGCCGACGCCACGTGACAGTGACGTATGGCATCAAAGTACCGCAAGAGCAATTCGAGAGATACTTCTGTTTCACTAATGCTCACAAATCAGTTTGTTTATAATGGTAAAAACCTCTTTTCATGTAGTCGCGATGTTATATTGTCATGTTTATCAAAATAAAATTGATAACTTAGACTCCACTTCGTTGATCGTGTAGGCTTATATGTTGAACTTTATTCTTATACGAACAGATGCTGTATTAAGCAGTGCATGCCGTTTTGAATGAAAATGTCTCTGAAACGTCAGTGTAATTGACAAATATTGCATTTTTTTTTCACTTCATCTGTGATAAAGTATGCAAACACAGCGCGAGCGTCACTACGGGAAGCAGAAAGCGTCCGACTTCATGTCTCCGTTTGCAGCTCCTCCCCGCCTGCACACGACTACTCTCGCTGATTGGATGCATCCAGCTGCAGCCAATGTCGAACACACCTGAAGACAGACAGACATGTGACAGCCTCAGTAGTGAATGTGATTGGATAACTGAACTAACCAGCATCTCAAATATGAGTTGGTATAATTATCTCTGAGAACTTTCTCACATGATTGCATTCCCAAACAACAGGCATTAGTGGCTTCCCCGATTGCAGCAACTTCCATTTTTATCTTAAAAACATGACAATTATTATTCTTGGATAAAATACCTTAAACTCAATTAAACACATTTTGTATTCATGGTCTCTGAACATATTTCATTAAAAGTACATTTTGTTCAGCGTTTCATTTTTGCCTCATATTATTGAAAAATTACTGCTTTTATAACTTTATAGCACCACAAATCAAACTTATAAGCCTAAAACTAGAGCATCCCAGTCTATATTTTTCATCACAAGGGGTGAGATAAATGAAACAATGTAACCTCTATCAGGTGTCCGACAATATCCTCTATAGTGATGTAAATCTCTGCATTACGTAATTGTTCTGTGTATAGCATATAGATGTCACAATGAAAAGCATTCACAGAAACCTTAACAATTACAAACCGATTCCAAAAAAGTTGGGACACTGTACAAATTGTGAATAAAAAAAGGGATGCAATAATTTACAAATCTCATAAATTTATATTTTATTCACAATAGAATATAGATAACATATCAAATGTTGAAAGCGAGACATTTAGAAATTTTGAACATTTTGGATTTCATGAGAGCTACACATTCCAAAAAAGTTGGTACAGGTAACAATAAGAGACCGGAAAAGTTAAATGTACATATAAGGAACAGCTGGAGGACCAATTTGCAACTTCTTTGCAACAGTTATTTTGCAACAATCTCTGTGCGTAAGGGTCAAGGCCGGAAAACCATACTGAATTCCCGTGATCTTCGGGCCCTTAGACGGCACTGCATCACATACAGGAATGCTACTGTAATGGAAATCACAACATGAGCTCAGGAATACTTCCAGAAAACATTGTCGGTGAACACAATCCACCGTGCCATTCGCCGTCGCTGGCTAAAACTCTATAGGTCAAAAAAGAAAAGTGGAAAACTGTTCTGTGGTCAGACCAATCAAAGTTTGAAGTTCTTTTTTGGAAAACTGGGACGCCATGTCATCCGGACTAAAGAGGACAAGGACAACCCAAGTTGTTCTCAGCGCTCAGTTCAGAAGCCTGCATCTCTGATGGTATGGGGTTGCATGAGTGCGTGTGGCATGGGCAGCTTCCACATCTGGAAAGGCACCATCAATGCTGAAAGGTATATCCGAGTTCTAGAACAACATATGCTCCCATCCAGACGTCGTCTCTTTCAGGGAAGACCTTGCATTTTCCAACATGACAATGCCAGACCACATACTGCATCAATTACAACATCATGGCTGCGTAGAAGAAGGATCCGGGTACTGAAATGGCCAGCCTGCAGTCCAGATCTTTCACCCATAGAAAACATTTGGCGCATCATAAAGAGGAAGATGCGACAAAGAAGACCTAAGACAGTTGAGCAACTAGAAGCCTGTATTAGACAAGAATGGGACAACATTCCTATTCCTAAACTTGAGCAACTTGTCTCCTCAGTCCCCAGACGTTTGCAGACTGTTATAAAAAGAAGAGGGGATGCCACACAGTGGGAAACATGGCCTTGTCCCAACTTTTTTGAGATGTGTTGATGCCATGAAATTTAAAATCAACTTATTTTTCCCATAAAATTATAAATTTTCACAGTATAAACATTTGATATTTCATCTATGTTGTATTCTGAATAAAATATTGAAATTTGAAACTTCCACATCATTGCATTCTGTTTTTATTCACAATTTGTAGTGTCCAAACTTTTTTGGAATCGGGTTTGTAAAAAAGTTGTATGACTGGTAAGAGTAAGAATAACACTGTAAAAGTCATTCATGTCAGTGAGCACCTGACCATCCTTTTCTGTAATTGCAGAAATAGTATAACTTGATTCATCATACTTCAAATCGCAGAGCCAGGAGCCTTTTCTTGCCTTTCTCTATAATAATGGCACCCAGTGCAAAATAAATGCAACTCTAGACATCGAGAGGGAATGCTATTTGTCTTTCAATGCAATAAGCAAGGTAGCTATTTCCTCTGAGAGATCAACAATGTGCCTGCTATTTTCAAGCAACTTTATTTTACTCTCAAGATCAGAGTCTCTTATTCTTTGTGATATGGAGAGATGGAACAAAATGCAATACAGTTCACCCTAATAAAGCACTTTGCGGATTCCCATTATGCTTCTGGGCATTATGATCACAGTTCTAAGTATTCGGTGTCTTCTTGGAGAGCAAAGGAGTGTTAAACTTGCATCTAACAGTCTGGTGAATGTCATTAAGACATAAAAAATGAGAAATGAATTAAAAATAAATTAAGAGGCATAATCTCTGCCCAAACACTTGGTGATATTAGGACGGGTAATATGTAATCAATCCTGGATTAAGATTTATGATGAGCAGGATAAAAGCTGCACCGCCTAGCACGACTAGTCACACATGTTCAAGTCATTAATAAAAGACATCCCCTCACTTGACTTCACAAGTCAAGTGAGTCCTTCGAATCATCTCAGACTGTTTTACTGAATTTGTCCATTGCTATATGAAACTCTGGAAATTCAAATCAAGATACAAGGGTGTAAAGTTTTGGATTATTATTTGGAAATAAATGTTGTGATGTTATTTCCATCAAAAGGTGCATACATTTTTGGTCAAGATCTTATATTGACAATGCAAGAGTCGAGCACTCTGTAAAGTCTCCTCCTTCTGAAACTTGTAGGATATTCTTATAGTATGATGACCTCTTATATGTCAAAATAAAAATTTGATGACCCCTTTAAATAGGCAAATGCTTACGAGTCAGTGACTGGATCATTATTGCAGACAGTGATTATTATGTTTCTAGCATGTTATATGTTTGGCAACAGTTCTTCTAACCCTAATTAATGGAGTGTGTAGCTTTTCATTTCTTACAATCATGTAGGAAGACACATCATGGCCATATTCCAGGATGACAATGTCAAGAATCATCAGGTTCAAAGTGTGAAAGAATGGTTGGGAGGAAGCATGAAGAACCATTTTAACTCATGAATTGGCTCCTCTGAGTCCAGACCTTAAATTCATTGAAAGTCTTTGGGATGTGCTGGAGGAGACTTTACAGAGTGATGGACTCTTGCATTGGAAATACAAGATCTTGACCAAAAATGTACGCACAACATTATTTCCAAATAATAATCCAAAACTTTACACCCTTGTATCTTGATTTTAATTTCCAGAGTTTCATATAGCAATGGACAAATTCTGTAAAACAGTCTGAGATTATTCTAAGGACTCACTTGACTTTTGAAGTCAAGTGAGGGGATGTCTTTTATTAATGACTTGAACATGTGTGACTTTTGCTTGTGCTAAAGCCTCAGTGTCAGGCTGTACAGCTTTTATCCTGCTCATCATAAATCTCAATAGCCGTCCTAATATCACCTAGTGTTCAGGCAGAGATTATGCCTCTTAATTTCTTTTTAATTAATTTTTTCTACATAGGGCCTATATGTCTTAATGACATCCACCAGACTGTTAGGTGCAAGTTTAACACTCCTTTGCTCACGAAGAAGACACTGAATACTTAGAACTGTGATCATAATGCCCAGAAGCGGTATGGGAAACTGCAGAGTGCTTTATTAGGGTTAACTGTATTGCATATTGTTCCATCTCTCAATATCACAAAGAATAAGAGACTCTGATCTTGAGTAAAGCAAACTAATTACTAAACGGTCAACTCCACATTGTTCTCAGTAAATAATCTGTTATTTAAACTGTGATTAAATTGTATAGAGCAATCAAAGAGCACCCCCTTTACAATCGCTGGGACTGTCAATCAAACAGTGCGAGCTTATCAGTGACTGAGTTCTGGACTCTTTGTGCATCGTGTGTGCACTGTTAGTTATGATGAAAGCATTCCTTAGTGTGCAGAAAAAGAGTTGCAATTATGAGATTGTTGCATTCATGCGCTCAACATGTGATCGGCTACAATGCAACGTTTCATTCCACTATCTAAATATAATGCCATAGATCTAAATATATAATGCTATAATCAGCACTTTTCATGATGAGTTAACCTTGAGAGCTGTAATAGTAAAACATGCTAAAAAATTTTGAGAGAGTTACACGTGTAGCTATTTCATATGAAAAGATGTCAGCCAATCACAGCAGTGAGCGTTTACACTGAAGTCTCACGACATGCCCCTTCAAACAGAGCATTCATAATACAGCTATAAGGAAATACTTCTTTTTCATTTCCAAAATGCCATTTATTATTTCATACTTCTCTCTGCACTCTTCATATGCCTCATGCTGAGCAAAAACATAAAATAAAAAAATAAAATAAAACTACAGTAAAGCATGACTGATTTATCATATATTATTGCATTTTTGTGTTAATAGCGTCACAC
Organism: Paracanthobrama guichenoti; assembly: GCA_018749465.1. NCBI lineage: Eukaryota > Metazoa > Chordata > Actinopteri > Cypriniformes > Gobionidae > Paracanthobrama > Paracanthobrama guichenoti. The sequence continues at coordinate 38,365,047 of CM031943.1, forward strand.
CATATGACTCGGGATGCTTCAGAGGCACTTAGCGCATGGAAGTTTGTTTCCATCAGTGTTTAAATTACAGTGGCTGTTACTTTTTCATTCCTGTGATTTTAACTTAGAGAACCCCATTTGGCAGAGTAAATGTCAAGCTACTGCTTTTACTGTCTTATAAAAACAAGTACCAAACTGTCATCAGAACACATGATGTGCACCAGCGTTCACAAGCACTTAAAGGCAACTTCTTTATCGCTCTGAAAGAAAATATTCATCATCGCTGCCTTTCATTCTTCATTTGTCTTAGTTTTACTTACAAGCATAAGCAAAAGAAAGGAGAGGGAATGTTATTTTGCTATTTTGAATTATTTATGCCACGTTTTCCTTTGTCTCTGAGAGAGCGGCAATGACAGAGTGCTTCTTTTGGCTTAAGAAGGAATAAATGCTTCTTAAAAACCTGCCCTCTTCTCCATTTAAACACATTCAGTAGTAAAAATCTACTGAAGCTAAAAGAATGCACAAACAAACTTTATCAGACATTCCATGTCTTCTCCACCATCTTCATCCCCAAGGTCCCTAACAGATGCTTTGGGAAATAAAACCTAAACTAAAGCCAATCCAAATGTGCTGCAGATGTCAGTTTTTCAAAAAAGACAGTGCTGCCTAAACCCAGACACCTCTGTATATACACTAGTACACAAGCTGTTCATCCAACATAGAAGAGTGTAATATTTATGAAGTTTGTGACTAATGGCCCATTCACATCAAGAGCGATAATTATAATGTTAACTATATTAGCATCAACACCAGCAGCGGATGATAACGTTGTTTATTGTAAGTGCAAGCTTATGCCGCTTTAAATGCTCAGGCTCTTTAAAGTCTAAGTGGAGAGGGTTCTGATCGGCTTTCAACGTTTTTATGGTTCAACAGCTAAAAAAAAAAAAAAAACATTCTGAAAGTGATTTCATCAATATCGTCCCTCTCTCTTGTTATCATTATAGCTGTGACGTGGAGTTCACTATTCTCATGGAATTAGAATGTCATTATTAAAGATTTAATGCCAATCCACAGCAGAACGGTAATTATAATGATAACTATATTCAAGATTCAAGATTGAAGAGTTTTATTTGTCACATACACAGTTATATACAGAATATACAACCGGCAGTGAAATGTAAACAGGTCCGCTCCATGGACAGTGCAAATTCACAGTTAAAACCACAAGGAAGAAATTATAATAGAAATGGGATAAAAAAGTACTATCTATCTATCTATCTATCTATCTATCTATCTATCTATCTATCTATCTATCTATCTATCTATCTATCTATATATATATATATATATATATATATATATATATATATATATATATATATGTAGAATTATAAATAATCAAGTCAAGTAGAAGAAAAAAAAATTAAAAAAATAAGAATAAAGAAGTGGAATAAAGTAATTGAAGTAGACTGCAGTGAGTAAACTGTAGACTTATAAATATGTGGTTAACAAATGTATAAAGAGTATAATGTGCAAACAGGTTTATAACAGGTTGTTACACAGTAACAACGAGAACAGAAAGTGCAGTGCAATGTCAGTGTATCGATGTTTATCCTGAAGTGAAGTCACGTGATGTTAAGTGACTGAGTTCAGGAGTCTGATGGCCTGGGGGAAGAAGCTCCTCCTGTGTCTCTCAGTTTTGGCCATCAGGCTACGGAAGCGCTTACCAGATGGCAGCAGCGTGAAATGAGGGTTTGCAGGGTGATTAGAGTCCTTGATGATTTTAGTAGCTCTACCTTTGCAGCGTTTGGTGTAGACGTCCTGCAGAGACGGGAGAGCTGACCCTGAGATACGCTCGGATAAGCGCACAACTCTTTGCAGGGCTTTGCGGTCATGACTGGTGCTGTTCCCATACCACGCTGTGATGCAGATGAGTTAATACACTTTCTATCGCCCCTAAATAGAAAGTATTCAGGATAGCTGGTGAAACCCTGAATTTCCTCAGCTGGCGCAGGTGACAATCATCCTACATTTCTTTGGTCTTGCCAACATACAGAAAGAGACAGTTGTCCTGGCACCATGATGTTAGATGCTCCACCTCGTCCAAGTATGCCGTCTCATTGTTGTTGGAAATGAGGCCCAGGACAACAGTATCATCAGCAAATTTGATGATAGAGGTGGAGCTGTGTGTGGACAAACAGTCATGCGTGTAGAGCGAGTAGAGCAGGGGGCTCAAGACACAGCCCTGTGGAGCTCCCACACTCAGGGAGATGGAGGTGGACTGGCCTATTCTCACCACCTGAGGCCTGCCAGTGAGGAAGTCCTCAATCCAATGGCAGAGAGAAGGGTTCAGGCTGAGATCCAGGAGTTTGGAGGTTAGCTTAATGGGAACTATGGTGTTAAAGGGTGAGCTATAGTCAATAAATAGCAGCCTTACGTAGTTCCCACTTTTGCTGTCGATGTGAGTGAGGGAGGAGTGGAGGACATGAGAGATGGCATCTTCAGTCGATCTATTGGGACGATAGGCAAACTGAAGAGGGTCCAAAGTGTCAGGAATGAAGGCGCAAATGGTGTTTTTAATGAGTCTCTCAAAGACCTTCATGACTATAGACGTGAGAGCCACTGGATGGTAGTCATTTAGGCAAGAGGGTTTACTGTTCTTAGGGACAGGGATGATGGTGGATTTTTTGAAGGAGGTGGGGACCACAGATGTAGCGAGGGACTCATTAAAGATAGATGTAAACAACCCGGTGAGCTGATCAGCACAGGACCGCAGAACACAACCTGAAATACCATCCGGCCCGGCAGCTTTCCTGACGTCCACACGCTTGAGTGCTCTCCGAACTTCATCCTCCGAGACAGAGATCACGTGATTGTTGCTGCTCTGAGTAATTTCCTCTAACACGCCACTTGGCGGAGTCGCGTTGCCACGGTTACAGTCAAAGCGAGCGTAGAAAGAGTTTAACTCATTCACAAGTAACGGATCAGCGCTCACCTCTGCAGAGGATTTAGATCCAAACGAGCAGATGGACCTCAGACCTTGCCACATGCGCCGCGAGTCGTTGAGTTGGAAATGAGACTCCACTCGGTCTTTGTAACGGAGTTTTGCGGCTTTAACTGCACGTCTGAGAGCATAGCAGGACGATCTGTATACAGTCATATTCCCCGTTAGGAGACCGGCGTTGTAGGCGGCAGTGCATGTGTTAACTGCAGCGCGGATTGAATTGTCCACCCACGGTTTCTGATTTGAGAAGGACGTTATTGTTATTGTTTGCGTGGCTTGCTCTGTAAGTGTGTTGATGAAGCAAAGCGCCACATCTGTGAACTTGTTTACATCAGCTGAACTCGCCCGGAACATGTCCCAATCCACATCGTCCAGAGCTGCCTGTAGCGCGGTCTCTGAGTGGGGTGACCAACGCTTAACTTCCCGCCTCACCGGGGGTTCCTGGAGGAGCTTTTGTTTGTATTCGGGAGTGAGGAAAATGGCGGCATGATCCGATTTGCCAAACGCTGGAAGTGACCGCGCTTTATAGGCGTTCTTAAACAGAGAGTAGCAATGATCCAGCGTGTTTGCTCCTCGTGTAGGACAGGAGACGTGCTGGTGAAAGTTTGGCAGGACTTTCTTTAGGTTTGCTTTGTTGAAATCGCCCGCGACAATGAATGCTGTGTCGGGGTGTTTGTTTATGACGCCGCTTGCAACATCATGAAGGCCAGATAAAGCCAGCCCTGTGTCTGCCTGCGGTGGAATGTAAACAGCGCTCGCGACGACCGCAGAAAACTCCCTCGCCAGATAGAATGGGCGGCAAATGATTGTTAAATGTTCCAGATGAGGCGAGCAGGACCGCGAGAGAATGGTGATGTTCCTGGGATCGCACCATTTCTTGTTGACCATGAAGCATACTCCACCGCCTTTGGATTTACCGGCCTCGGCCGTTCTGTCCATCCGAAAAACAGAGAAGTTCTCCGACGGCGTCACAGCTGTGTCCGGGACCGCGGGCGCGAGCCATGTTTCGGACAAACAAAGGATGTTACAATCTCTCATGTCCCGTTGAAAACTTATCCTGGCTCTAAGATCGTCCATCTTATTCTCCAAGGATTGAACATTTGCTAGAAGAATGCTTGGGAGGGGAGGGCTGAATGCCCTTTTCCTCAGTCTGTTTCGGATACCAGCGCATTTCCCACGGTGTTTCTTGATTCTTCGCCGCCGGCTCTGTCCATTGTTCAACTCGGCGTTCCGAAGGATCTCAGATGGCCACAGAGTATCGGTGAAAGTGTCCTGAAACAGTCCAGTGTAGAGGTAACCAATGTCCAAAAGAGTTTTGCTGTCATAGTAGATCAATGCAGTTGATAAGTTTGTGAAAATTGAGAGTAAAAGAAAGTAAAATAGTAAATAAAAGCACAGTCTTCGTGGAGCGACCTGAATGGTGACCGAACACATCGGCGCCATTTTGTTTTTTTTAGCATTCACACCAACGGACGTTAACGTTCTGCTTATTTAATTTGTCCTTGGTGTGGACACTTTTTAGCATCCACACCAACGGACGTTAACGTTCTGCTTATTTAATTTGTCCTTGGACGTGGGAAAGTCCTAGTTCCCTGTAGGAACTTTTAACTCCAAGTCAGAGTTGTAACTGGAAAACTCAGAATCCCTCAAAATCCAATATGGCTGCTCAGTGCATCAACCATAGTGAAACTGTAGTGATGTATTGTTTATTAGCACTTCTGTTTGTCTGTGTCTCAAACTTGTGATACTTGTGGACATAACACTTCTGCATTATTTGTGCAAATGATCACTTTTGTATGTGTTTGTATTTCAAAAGAGCAAGCACAGCAAAGGTTTGGACCCGTTCATCTTGGTTTTCTGACCTGTGTACTGAAACCCGGTCAACGTTATTCCTAGCTATGACAACCCTCATCTGAGGTAAATGGAAAGCAGTATGAGAATGATAGCTTTAGCCTAAAATTAACTAATAACAAAGCCGCTTTAAGGCAAGCTTCCATGGTTAGCAAAAAAGCGTAACACAGTGTTACACATGCAAACAGACCAGAGGCCTTTTTGGAATGGATGTCAATAGAGGAAAGTGAAAGTGATGTGTAGCCAAGTATGGTGTCCTACGCTTGGAATTTGTGCTCTGCATTTCACCCATCCAAGTGCACACACTCAGCAATGAGTATTGAACACACACACACTGTGAACACACAGTCGGAGCAGTGGGCAGCCATTTACTGCGCCGACCGGGAGCGATTGCCTTGCTCAAGGGCACCTCAGTTGTGGATAATGAGAATCCCCCCACCTACATTTCCTGCCGGTACTAAGCCTCGAATCAGACCTTCTGGTTGCAAGTCAAACTCTCTAACCATTAGGCCACAACTGCCCTAAGAGTCGAGGAGAGGCTTGAGTTCACTGAATAAACTGCTTTTGTGAGTTTGATCATTTAATGAATTGACAGCCTAATTAGATAATCTTCAACATGTTTGCCTTTAAACATTTGTTTTGGACAATTTTGCAACAGGGATTCAGTTTGTGGCACTACTCAATTAAAAAAATTACTCAATTCCAATCAAATTGTCTGTATAACAGAATTTCAATGATGTCCAGGCTGTAATGTGATTTGTTATCAAGTCACATGTGACCCAGGTTGGCCATTGTGCTTTCTGCAATGGTAGAACCGCGGACCTTGGTATCTCCCAATAAGAAGTCTGTAAAGTGGAGTGAATTTTGATTGACTATCAATGTTTTTTATCGTTCAACAGCTGAAAAAAAAAAAAAAACTCATTCTGAAAGTGAAAGAATGCTTCATTGTCATTACAGTTATCGTACTTGGTGTGAACGGGTCTTAAAGTCCCCCGTAGTCAATCATTTTATCCCTTAAAACTCATCTTTACGGAGCCCCTAAAGGGACATGGTAGTGGAAAAAATGTAGGGTGGGGGAAAAAATATTTTTTGTTAAATCTCAAATCAGAGTAGAACAGAGTAGATCAAATCAGATCAATAACTCGTGAGCTAAAAATTGTTAAAACACAAATGACACTTCTTAAACATAGACAACGAGCCAAAAAGAGCTAAAACAAGCCTTATAATACGAATAGATCTCTATGAGCAGGCGGCTGAGAGACAAGTCCAAAGGGACCATCTGCAAAGTGCAAAACCCGAAAATTGTTACTACAAATATAGTCAACTTCAATATTATACACTGTAGTGTCATCTAATCCAGTTTACACATCAATAGTCTGCACTGTACCGTCACCAAATTCAGTTCCCATAGCACTGCTCTGCTGCTGGTTATACTACAATTAATTTGGCAAGTAATAGCACATAAAAATAATAAAAGTATAAACATTTTTATCAAACTAGCACATAAGTAGGCCTATTTACACAAATTAGGTTGGTACCCAGCTATACTACAGTAGTTGCAACCATAGCTTTTGCATGATAATTGCTTACTAATTTTGATGGCATTACACTGTATAACAGTGAAGTTACTGAATATTTTGTTTTTCTTTTAACAGTGAAGGTATTTATTTTTTTTACATTTCATAATAAATAATCATAAAAATAAAGTTTTGTATTATAACCAGCAGCAGAGCAGTGCTGTGTGAACTGAATTTGGTGACAGTCCAGTGCATTACAGTGAAGTTAGCTGAATATTTTTCAAAATAAAAAAAATCATAAAAATGATGCAAAAGCACATTTTATCAAATTAGTTTTGTAGTATGTCCAGTAGGAGACCACTGAAGTGTAAACTGAATTTGGAGACACTAGTGTGTAACATTGAAGTTAATGACTTTAATGACTTTGTAGTAATGCTTTTCGGGTTTTGCACTTTGCAGACGTGTCTCTCATACTATAACGTTCGTTTAGAGGAAAAGTTGGTTGTAATTAAGTTGTAAAAAAAGTTTTGCGAAGGAATACAAAGTTTCTCGGGGAACGCAAAAGTTTTGCGAGGGAATGCAAAAGATTTGAAAAATATTTGTTCCTCCCATCCTAAATTTTTTTTCACCACCATGTCCCTTTAGAGGTTCCGTACATCTTTGATCACCAAAATGACATATTTAAACGCTTTTTCCTGTGAAGAAAATTTCTCCATACCTTAAAATAGCTTGAATGTAACTCTACACCCTTGCTTCATTTAGTAGAAGCGGAGCTATGAATATGCAAATTAGCCCTCACACCAGCTCAGAGATCCACTCGCACAACTTTACTGTAGTAAACAGAACACTACACAATGGTATCTCTCTTTACAACGCCGGACACATAATTGTAATTAATATGATTTGCCTTTTGCTTGACTACGTTATCAAACAGCTAATAATGTGTTGCTAATGTTACACAAACCATGTTCCCGTTCGCCATCTCAGTCTGCCTTCTAACAATCACTATCCTTAGAAACGCTTTGAACATCATAGAACGTCAGTGGAGAAAGCATAGAGTTCATCATAACATCATAATATACATCATGTACCCAATTTTTTCATATCAACAGAAAAATATATGGGTATAGCCTGGCTTCTCTTGAGACTCGTCTGCTTCACAGCATAGTAATGATATGCTAAAGCCCACCCGCACATTAACGTGATTGGTCACAAGGTACTTTGTGACTTAAAAAAAAAAAAAAAAAAAAATTATTCACTGCAGTTTTAAGGAGAGAATACTCAGCATTGGTGTTGACTTTAAAAAATAGATTTTCACCACAGCTGGTTTTTAAAAATCATGCATGATGAAAAACATTGCATGTAGGTAGAAAATATTCAAAGCGGGGTGTTACTAGCATAACATCCTGGGGTGGGCATTTTGGAACGAGAAGAGAAACAGAGGAGCATTTATGAAATTCACTGATATTCCAGCATAAATATTAATGTCACTGTATGCAGGACTGCTTTGAATCTGAACTGTTTTCATTGACCTCTGCCTCATGCCTTAAATTATACTTTCTGTTCCTGCTTATTTCAAGCGGGAAACTAATCAATGAGAACGGGTTTAGTAAAAATGTCCACATGTCTCTGAAACCATATATTCCCTCTGGCGCTATGAAGTGAAGTGCATAGTGCATTTGCAATCATTTAATCCCACCTTTGACACCATATATTTAATGCCAGTTTAAACATGCTAATGAGTCATTTGCTTAAGCCTACAGTATTACCTTAACTGAGCAGTTGTTTGAAAAGTCTAAATGCATGGTTACAGCATTTACCACGTTCCCAAGGTTTGCTTGATTTGATTAATTATAGTAACTTGCACATGAACAAACAAACACTGACACTTAAGATAATAAACTGAGGAAATAAGCATTTATTTCCTTATCTGTGATAGGCAATTCACTATATGGTATCGGGCTTCCTTTAAGCAATTCTCTGGTGCCTTAGCCTTAGTGACCATGTGGAGTCTCTATTTGTTATTTACCAGCCAAGTTCTAAGCTATCGCCAGTGTGATAGATCCATTCGTGTTGTTTGGGAAAGTGTGGCACGTCTGAACCAGGCTACTTTAAATTCATCACCGTTTTGACCAGCGGGAGAAATGCACTCAAATCATGTCTCAAGAATGCACTCTCAGCCACTCTAGGAATGTTTGCAGGGGAAAGGAATATCAAAAAGTGCCTTAAAACCTGTCTGCGACGCTTACAATACCGTGGAAACTGTTTTTTCCAGATTTGCGTTTGTCATGAACATATATCTTTATAGAATCAGCATCACAGATCATTCACTTAAAATACTAACAGCTACACAGATAGAAAAACTAAAGAATTTAAGACTAAAGCTTCATTTTTTTACCATTGACCAAGAAGTTTAACGTTATTCCTGTTTAAATTTCAAAACATTTTTAAGTTAAGATATATTTACAGTCAAGTTAAATTTGCTTTCGATATTTATAAATTTAATAAATTCAAAACGATGTGAGTTTATACTTAAAACTAGAAAAATATCTGCCAATCATAAAAAAACAAACATTAATTTTAGTTTGAAACTAGACAAAAAAATCATTTTATGAAAAAAAAAAAAAAAAGCAATTTTTATTTTTATCTAAATTCAGAAGTAAAACTTTTCTTTTGCTTTCATTTTGCTAAGGATTTTATGGAATAAAAGGACAAAAAATCTGAGTAAAAAAAAACAACAACTTGATTTTAAATGATTATTATTAGTAGTAGTATTAAAGGTGCACTGTGTAACTTTTCCATCCGCTAGAGGTCATCTATTCAAAACAAAGGCGTAGTTTCACCTCACAGCCGATGGAAAAGAATCGGGATAGGACTCGGTAGAAATCATGTTCATGGATGTGATTATTAACGTTAAGTGAGCAGCTGGACTTTTATTATGCCACAGTCGCCGGTGCCGTTTCCGCTTTTCCGGTCATGAGTATGAGGTAACGCAGCTGATGTGTTAAATGCAAAATGATGTTATGACGTTACTCTGTGCATTCTCTAGGCGGTTGCTATGACACTTGTTGCACACTGCAGTAAGAGTAAAAAGTGCTAAATAAAACTGGTAACCGAGGGTAACACAGATATGACACAATTGACAGGCGACTCCCTCACACGTCCCGATTCATTGGTTAAAAAGGCAATTTTCTCATGATTTACAAATAGTTGGAAACATTTGGGATGTTGTAAGTACTCAACTGAACAAAATATATAACACTGGCCTAGTGGTTTTTGGATATTTTACTGACAAAATGTTACATAGTGCACCTTTAAATGTTGAAATGAACCAACTTAGATTATTAAATTCTATAGAAGTATTGTTTATTGCTAGTATGCTAACTAATCGGTAACACTTAAGTATACATTAATAAAGTACTTACAAATCATTTGCAAACTATTCATAGGCTATATACAAATAGTGTATTCTACATTCATTGAAAAAATATTATTGTTTAATTAGCTCATATAAAGAGTTAGACAATGTTTTTTTATGCTTTGTTAATAACGTATTAACCATATAAGTGATATACAGTATTTTAAAACAGTAGTAAAGGAGTTGTTAATGCTTATTTGGAGTAAATAGTTAATCACTTTCAGAAAATGTCATTAATTACATAAACTATGTAGAGACTACAATATATAAACTAGTTAACTATCAACTAATAGTCTGCAAATTATTTGTAAGCACTTTATTACTGTATACTTATTATAAAGTGTTACAATGAAATCTTATTTTACCAGTAACACTTTATAATAACGGCATGCTTTAAATCATTGCATTACTAAATAGTTAATTCATCATTTATAAAGCATTAATAGACATTAATAAGCAGTTTATACATACAGCTATATGTGCTTTATTCTTGATTTATAAGCATATCTATAATGTGTTTAATAATTGTATTTTCATATTTTATTAAATGATTAATTTATCATTACTAAATGAAGCATTTGCAAGTTATTTAGGGGTTGTCAGTGGTTCATAAGATCATTTAGAAAGTGTAAGTAAAGGATTAATAAACTATTTAAATGTGCATTTATACATATTATTTAGACATAGTAATAGTCACTCACTGTGTTAATACATGCTTTATTAACATACATTCCTGTAATTCAGTGGTATTTTAGTTGTAATTTAGTAGTTGTCAGTTAACTATGTGTTAGTGAGGACTATTTATGCCTTGTAAAGCTTTTGCAGAGATATCAAGGCTTGGTTATCTTCTAAACAGAAAAAGGAAGCATATTAGAATTATAACTCAAATATCTCCATTCTTCTTTGACTTCGAAATATATAATTTAATAATTAATAATTCAGAATAATCAAGTACAGAATTGTGGCTGTGGAGAATACCCATAAGCCCTTGAATAATATATGTATTCTCGATCAAAGCATGGGAATTTATGTGGACATTTGATAGATGTTCTTAATGTTTGAGCTCTTTTGAGTAAAACCAATACTTACTTAACCAAAAACAAACAGCAACTAGTTAACTTATCATTAAGTTAGAGCACATTAGGTAAACAGGATAACAGAAGTCTATGGAGAAAGACATGCAATTCCAAACCCACTTAGCTGAGAGTATATTTACTTATTAGTTACATTAGTTTGCATCCGTTGTGTAGATCCATTATATTTTACAGTGCATTTTACATAGTAAATTTAAATCAGAACTGAATTCATTTCTATAACAATAAGTATTTACTGTGTTGGTGTGCCCATAATATTGGTCTAATAAATGACTGAATAATTGTGTGATTTCACTAAAAATAGCTTCATGACTCCAAATAAATATGGCCTTTTGTTCCACTTAACAACGACTGTTTCAGCACCTGGTAAATTACACGTCTGAATCTGTACTTATCCGATAACAGATTAAAAACAGGAGCTGAAAAACATAATTAGGGAATAATAAACAGAAGGACAATAATAAATGGAGGTTATATATTTGCTGGCTAATGAGACTTTTCACAATCCCTTGTAAGGCACATTGTTCTTCAACTGTATTTCACTCCAGAACTGTCTTCTTAAAAGAGATTCATTTTGACCAGCAGGCACAAAATTAGGCTGGAACTGTCCAAGGTGCTGGCCTTTCATCCGCAGTCCTCACCTCATCTGTCTCAAGACACCCAATTTAAAGAGAATAATTTGGAGGAGAAAATAGGATCATGGAGCACTTTTGTTAAGGTGAGTCTCTTCAGGCAGAAATTCTTCATTTGTACCCGCCAAAAAAAATGAGGCAGAAAGATCAATTAGCATGTGGGAGTATTAGACCATTTAATGTACGGAGCAGGATGACCAGAGTACAGAATGGGGGAACATTTTTTATATGAATCTGCATTTGGGTGAGAAACACTGAGGCCCGGTTTCACAGACAGATCTTAGATTAAGCCAGGATTAGACCTAGTTCAATTAGGGCAGGGGTGTCCAACCCTGCTCCTGGAGGGCTACCGTCCTGCAGATTTCAGTTCCAACCCTGCTCCAACACACCTGTCTGTAATTATCAAGCAGCCCTGAACACCATGATTAGCTGGTTCAGGTGTGTTTGATTCGGGTTGGAGCTAAAATCTGCAGGGTGGTAGCCCTCCAGGACCAGGGTTGGACACCCCTGAATTAGGGCATTTACAGGCTTGCTTAAAAGTTTACACACCCTTTGCAGAATCTGTGAAAATGTGAATTATTTTAACACAATAAGAGGGATCATACAAAACACGTTATTTTTTTATTTAGGTTTGTCCTGAATAAGTTATTTTACATAAAAGATGTTTACATAGTCCACAAGACAAAAAAATAAATAAATATTTGAATTTATAAAAATGGCCCTGTTCAAAAGTTTATGCACCCTTGATTCTTAATACTTTATTTTATTTATTTATTTATTTATTTGGTTTTTTGATGGTTGTTCATAAGTCCCATGTTTGTCCTGAGCAGTTAAACTACTGGACAATTGAGGAACTCAAACACAACTATTTAAAAAGTATTTATACCGGAAGGAACCACGATGCAATAAGGTGAAGGTAAATTGTACTTAATTTGTCTTCCAGGAAACATGTAAGTATTTTCTGTTGCTTCCGAAGGGCAGTACTAAATGAAAAAATGTGATATTCAAACAAAATAAGAAAAATTTGTACGTCTTCATCCTGTTCAAAAGTTTTCTTAATGCATCGTGTTTCCTTCTGGAGCATCAGTGAATGTTTGAACCTTCTTTAATAGTTGTGTTTGAGTCCCTCAATTGTCCAGTGTGAAAAGATGGATTTAAAAATCATACAGTCCTTGCTCAAATATGCAAAAGATGCTGGAAAACTGAAGAATTTTCTGGAGGATTTTTCTGAAGAACATTGGGCAGTTTAACTGCTCAGGACAAACAAGGGACTCAAGAACAACCATCACAAAACAAAAAAAACAGCCATGGATCATCCGGGTAATGATACAGTATTAAGAATTAAGGGTGCATAAACTTTTGAATGGGGTTATTTTTAAAAATTCATCATTTTTTTTTTTTTATCTTGTGGACTATAAGTAAACATCTTTTATGTAAACAATCTTATTCAGGACAATACTAAATAAAACAAATAACATGCATTTTGTATGATCCCTCTTATTTTGTTATAATATTCAAAGATTCTGCAAGAGGTGTGTAAACTTTTGAGCATGCTTGTAAGTAGATTTTATAAATGTGCCTTAGAAAAAAAACATTACTGGTGTGCATCTTGAGACAAAACTATGGCAGTGGCATATTTTAAGATACGTCAGTGTAAGTTGCTTTCAGTTAAAACAGCTTAAACATGCACTTTAGTCTGAGACTAGACTTAAGCAGTGTCTATTTTATGACCGAGAAAATGACTCGTCCAGCGTTCATTTGACCGGGCCGTAACTATCAACTCTGCAGCGGATATTAATATCCACACAATAGTGAAACACTATTTAACAGCCAGGTAACTCAGCAGTTTAAGACATTAAATTCATAAGCACATAACACAAGAACACTTATCCTTAAATACAAACGAAACTTTATTGATTACTCTAACACGTACACAAACACACGCACAGACACATTCACACGCGTTGCAGAAAGGAAAAAGAAAGTGAGGAAAGAGTTTTAAGAGAGAGAAAGGATGAAGTCCCAAGTTTCTAGCAACATATACATTTAAAACACATGACCTGAATAAACCACCAATCATTAACTTAACCCTCCTACCGTTTCTTAGGCGGGGTTATTCAGTCTGCTACGATCGTCTATTCTTCATGTAGTCTGTCTTGACTTGGCTTGCTCTAACTCTTTTTTCGTGTTCTGAGATTAATATTCAAATATTGGCCCATCCTCTTGGGTGGATTCTGACCAATCAGGGGTCATCTTGGTTCAGGGGTGTCTCTTCAATGACATCCCATTCCATATCCTTAGGGTTTAAAATGGAGTTGGCCCACCCTTTGCAGCTATAACAGCTTCAACTTTACTGGGAAGGCTTTCCACAAGGTTTAGGAGTGTGTTTATGGGAATTTTTGGCCATTCTTCTAGAAGCGCATTTGTGAGGTCAGGCACTGATGTTGGACGAGAAGGCCTGGCTCGCAGTCTCGGCTCTAATTCATCCCAAAGGTGTTTTGGGTTGAGGTCAGGACTCTGTGCAGGCCAGTCAAGTTCCTCCACACCAAACTCGCTCATCCATTTCTTTATGGACCGACGCTTTGTGCACTGATGCGCAGTCATGTTGGAACAGGAAGGGGCCATCCCCAAACTGTTCCCACAAAGCATTAAGAGTTCCTTTGAACATTGAAAATAATTACACACTTCCACTTTTATTTTTTAATTTTTGCATTTACCTTTGTAAAAGAATTTGATAGTGCTTCAGAAAAGAGCAAACCATTACATAAGTAGCTGTATGTCCTGTTCTTTAGGCAAGGAACTTTGACCTTTTTATTTCTTAGATATAATTAGGCTAACCTTTAGGATACTATATTTGGACCCCAACAGATTTATTAACTCCCCAGCATTGGACTGGAGACTCTCTCTCTCTTTCTTGCTCTCTCACAGGTCTGGGCCGAGTAGCCAATCTCCCGTCCAGTCAAGGAATTCATTACAGGTCAAAACAACCTAGCGCTCTTTGAAGCAGTGCCCATTACTCTTTGCTAGACATTTTAGGAGGTCTTACTTGCATGAAAGAACACAACCACTCTTGGGAATCTCGGCAGATCTAGGTCCAGCAGAGTGGGCTTTGCCCCTTTGAACCGCTGCCGAATCAGCTTCCCTTACCCAATTTTTCATGTTAACCACATAAATAGAAACAGTCAAACTGAACTGGGGTCCAGTGATAAATTCTCAAAGACCTACTTGTCTAAATCCAGTTGTTGGCATTTGGTCAGACGTAGGCGTTAAAACGGGACTTTACAAATATCTTTGTTTGATTCGAGAGCCAAATATGCTAATGGTTTGGGCATCTAAAAACAGGCCATTCAACTTCAATCTCTGCATATTCACGATTTAGATTAATATTGCATATAGAAGAGCACTTATTTTGCACCAGTTACGTCTCTCAAGCTAAACAGCTTTTGACTGCCGTTTATATTTTGACTCAGCTTGTTCCAATTGTTCACGACAGGTTCTCACAAAACAATGAAAACCCAAAGCTAAAGTTAGCTAAGCAAACAAGCCATCCAATGAGACCTAATTTCTATTCTAATACGGGTAAGAGATTATCAAGGTCGCACAAGCTAAGCTAAAAGCTTCCCACTCTCCCACATGTTGGCGTTTAACCATATATAGTGAGTCATAGGTGCCCAATCTCACAGTACTCCAAAGCACAGCCAGTTTGTGTTTGTGTGCAGCCAGCCATTCTTGTTTTTTGATAACCCTTTCAAACGGATAGCGTCGTATTAATAGGCACCCAGCAGTGTGGCAGCTCCGCTTTTATATATTTATATCTGCGTACAAAAGCAAGCCGCCGTCTGTCCCTATTGATTTATAGCATTATGGGCAAAAATTGCTTTGTTTGAACCTTTTCTGACCTCGTGGCCATTCTGTGATGCATCTTTAAACGTTCGCTTCCTCCGTTCACGACCTGTCGCTTATACGTTCCGCTGTCAAATCACAGTTGTTTAGCTTATCTCAACCCCTCCCCGGTAAGAGGGGCCAGTTTGGAAATAAACCGAGACTTTGTGGCTACAATAACACAAAAGCGTACATGACTGCAATGTTAATGCAGCGATAAGAGGGGATGTTCAGATTTACAGAGGAGAGACAGATGCTGAATTTGGATGTCCTTGCATATCAATGGAGATGCTGCGAGCGGAGCGTTTAAAATATGCCATTAATGGCAGTCCTCCAATTAGATATCAAGTCCAAAATCAATGGCACTGGATTGAGATAATTACAAAAAGTATGCAAATACCAATGCTATGGATCAAGGATCCTGTGGGAATCAGTCATCCTTGCAAGTCTGAATGGGAAACAGTCTGTGTTTATTATGATTAACCTTTTTAGGGTCATTCCACGTTAAAAGGGCAGTCAGTTATGGCCTGTCTGATCTAAGGTAACAGGGCAGATGTACAACAACCTCCATTATCATTGAAAAGCCTGTTCTATATTTTAGTGAGTGAGTGAGTGAGTGAGTGAGTGAGTGAGTGAGTGAGTGAGTGAGTGAGTGAGTGAGTGAGTGAGTGAGTGAGGGTGGGAGGGCGGGAGGCGAGGCGAGCGAGCGAGCGAGCAGGTGGGCGGGCGGGCAGGTGGGTGGGCGGGCGAGCGAGTGAGTGAGTGGGCGGGTGGGTGGTTGAGTGAGTGAGCGGGCGGGTGGGTGAGTGGGTGGGTGAATGAGTAGACGAATGAGTGGGTGAGGGCGCGGGTGACTGGGCAAGTGAGTGAGCGAGCGGGTGTGTGAGTGAGTGAGTGAGTGAGTGAGTGAGTGAGTGAGTGAGTGAGTGAGTGAGTGAGTGAGTGAGTGAGTGAGTGAGTGAGTGGGTGAGTGAGTGAGTGGGTGTGTGGGTGAGTGAGTGAGTGAGTGAGTGAGTGAGTGAGTGAGTGAGTGAGTGAGCGAGCGGGCAGGCGGGGGGGCGTGTGGGCGAGCGAGCGAGCGAGCGAGCGAGTGAGTGAGTGAGTGAGTGAGTGAGTGAGAGAGAGAGAGAGTGAGTGAGAGAGAGAGTGAGTTGAGTGAGTGAGTGGGTGGGTAAGTGTGTGAGCGAGTGAGTGGGTGTGTGAGAGTGAGTAAGTGAGTGAGTGAGTGAGTGAGTGAGTGAGTGAGTGAGTGAGTGAGTGAGTGAGTGAGTGAGTGAGTGAGTGAGTGAGTGGGTGAGTGAGTGAGTGAGTGAGTGAGTGAGTGAGTGAGCGGGTGGGCGGGTGAGTGAGTGAGTGTGTGAGTGGGTGGGTAAGTGTGTGAGCGAGTGAGTGGGTGTGTGAGAGTGAGTGAGTGGGTGAGTTGCTGAGTGGGTAGGTGGGTGAACAAAAAACAAACAAATTATCAGTGTTTTACATCATAGCTGTTACTTTGTGTATTTCATCACAACTGGAATGTAATATTGAACAAGCAGCATCCATTAATTAAACTACAATCATATTAATTTAATTAACCACAAGTAAAATCCATTACACAATAAACCATTACCATTGATTTAAGGGGTAAATCATTAAGAATTAAGTTTTTCCACTGATAACGGTTTAGCAACCAATTCATTAAAGCAATTATGCAAATCAGGTAACGGTGCAAACATTCCCATAAAATCTATATGCTCTATGCATTCCCGATCCTCTGGAGTGTTAGGTTGTGGATGATGGAGTAGACAACTGTGATCTGGCATACTTTACTATGACTGTATTTGGATATAACACACATTTCATGATCTATAGAAATTGTGCATGTCTATTAAATAAAATTCCCTTCACCAACTGGATGTTAATACCATTAAGTGCACCAGGCAAAAGGGCTCTTTTACAAAGGAGTTTGTGAATAAGGCTCAAACTATAAGCTCAATTTACATAGAAAGGAGGTGTGTTAGTGTTGAAAAGAATGACAGTAATTATAGGTGGATAGTCAAGATGCAGAATCAAAAATTACTCAATAGTTAAATAGCACCAAAAGCACAGTTTTCCAAATGTTTATTATGCATATAGCATTTGTAATGCCAGGTGTAAAGTTAAAGGACCATCATCATCTCGACAAACACGAGTGAATGTCTTTTCAGGCTAACCACTCGTCCAGAGGAGGGAAATAATTTGACTCTGAATGTGGATGTGATTCAGCAGTGAGTCAGTAACATACAAACACAAACCATGGCTAATCCCCAGCTAGACCTATTTTAAGTGATATCTGTGAGAGACACAAGTCTCCTCCTTGTTTAAAGATGTGGATGAGCAGAAGAGGCCTTTGAAGTCATGCAGCATACCAAAGAACCAACATCTGATCAGCGTTAATCGCAGCATTAAACCAACAAAATGACTTGCAAAAATGTTTGTTGATGAAGGATTTCTTGATTGTTGACAAGACAAAAGCTATATAGGAACAGTAACAGTGCACTAATAATGTTTTAGAATAAAAGAAATATATAAAGAATCAACCAAATCCAAACATGGCATAATGGCTCCATGAAGAACCTTGAACATCCATGGAACCTTCCACTGCACAAAAGGTTCTTTTTTTGTAGAAAAGGTTCTTCAGATTATTAAAATGTTCTTAAAAAAAAAAAAAAAAAAAAAAAAACTTTAAACAGCTGTTCTCTCAAAGGCTCTGTGGGGAATCAAAAAATAATCTTCTATGGCATTTTTTCTTAACTGGTGGCTCACGACCCAAAAGTGGGTGGCAAGACCGTTTTGAGTGGGTATACAAAAAAACAAAGGACATAATTATAAATGTTTTTCTGATGCAAAACTTCTTATTTTGAAAGATGTTGCATGGAAGCTGTCAGACTCAATTTAAGAAAAGAGCGAGGTTACATCCAAAATCACTCACTCCCTTGAGTAAGTACTTATTTTGAATAAGTAATTACTTCATGACCACTAAAAACGTATGTTCTATATTATATGAATATGTAATCCGGACATACTACATTCGCCATGTTGTCATTATCATGTGATCTACCAGCGTCAGTTCCGTCGCTTCACTGCCATTCACAAGTCCTCTCTTGTGGCCTCATGGGATAGTAAAGTGTCCATGGTATGCACACTTCAGAATTTTGACGGGAGTAGTTGGTCATCCTGGTGCTTTCTGCCTACTCTTTTATGAGAACTATGAATTCGGACATACTTCTTTTGTCACGCAGTTTTTTTGCCTTCTAGCATATATAGTAGGGAAGTACGCGATTTTGGACACAGCCTGACTGATTCTGAGGTGTTGTCAGACTATATGTCATTATTATAATGTTATTTTCGTAACTTGTTATGAAATAAAAATCTCTTACCTCAAAAAAACAAACTTTCCTGTCCTGTCAGACGTCATACTGTGCTTGTGCAAATTTGCACGCGCAAATGTGGAGGTGCTCGCTTCACTTCACTATGTAAAGAGCAGATGAAATTACAAGCATGCAACACTGCAGTTACGTTGTCAGTTAGGAAGTAATACGATTACCAAAAAGTACCTAACTAGTACATTGGGTATTAGGTGGGAAGGATTTGCATACAGGTATGAAGTTCATTATAGTGTCGATATTAACCGTTCCTTGTAATATTGTGTATTTACCTTAACTGATACGTTTTTGTACCACTTTATTTTATCATGTATCATCGTGTAATCAAAATAGCTTATTTTGGTAATATTTCATTTATTTTATTTATAAAATCCTAAATAGTATTTTGTTTTCTAATTCTACAGCATTAAATTGTTTAAAAATAACTTTTTCTTCTTATAAAAATGTGTGTCCATAAATCTTGCGTCAGTTCTGTTACCGTACCACACTTTGCCTTTAAATTGGTGGAATTTTCGGTTTCACTTTATTGTGATGGTCCCTTTTGAACATTCTGCTGACTATAAGTAACATTGCACTTACATGTTTACTAACTGTCATTAGAGTGTTAGTAGAGTATTAGCAGACTGGTAGGGTTAGGGTTAGAATAAGTTGACAAGTAGTTGCAAAGTTACTTCTAGTCAGTAGAATGTCTGTTGGAGGACCATCACAATAAAGAGTTAGCAGATATTAAGCAGACAGTCTACTAATACTCTAATGAGAGTTAGTTGACATGTAGTAGCAAAGTTACTTATAGTCAACAGAATGTTCAAAAGGGACCATCAAAATAAAGTGTTACCGAATTTTCTCCCACAACCATGTAAGATACAGGAAATGATGTCACTTTTCCTCACTGATAAGATCTCACTGAAAAGTATCTGAAAAGTATCTCTGAGAAAATATTTTGGTGTTCTTACACCACAAGTTATTTTGTAAAATGTCAAAACTGTTACCACAAAGGGAAAACCGAATGTATCACTTTATCATCATGATTTCATTAGTGCCATGTGCTCTTAGCATTTATGCTAGCAAGTGGAGTTTTTGGCTAATATTGTAAACCCTGTTACTGTCAAACTCTGTTACCAATGTAATTTCTACACATTGACTAATTTGTCTGTAACAGAGTTGACAAACAATACTATAAAGAAATAAGAAAAAGGAAGTAACTTGTTTTTTTGCCAAGCAAATGTTTTCAGTAAGATACTGGAAATAATTTCTGTTAGTGAACAGTTTTTTTCCATAACTTTGTGAAATGCCAAATGTATCTCCAATTGTAGAATCACTCATGTGTGTTAAATAAAGTTTGCTTTGTTCAAATTTCTAAATAAAATTGGGTCGCAGTTAATGACCATGGGAAAAAGTGGGGTCCACAGCCAAACCAGTTGAGAATCGTTGTTTTATGGCATTGTTGCAAAAAAAAAAAAAAAAAAAAAAAAAAACCCACAAAACCTTTGGAGCCTTTCATTTTAAGAGTGTATTTTAAAAGTGAACACCCATTATCTCAACAGCTGTGTTAGTACAAATACGAACAGTCTGCTCAATAAACAAATGCACAAGTTAACCAGAACTAAGTCATATGCATGTCAATATGCCGCTGACTGTTCATGTTTAACTCAATAAATGTATACACCATTTTCAAAATGTTACAGTTTGACATTTTCAATATTTTGAGTATTATTTTCTATATTCATTTAATAAATCTGTCATTTCAGAGAAAGTACCATCAACAAAATGAATATCGACGAGACAGTATTGAATGTGTTCATCAAAAGACAAATACTGTAAGTGGGAAAGGTCTTGACTGTGAAAAATGACTGCAGAGGATTAAAACAGCATATGTTGCTATACAATCTTTGTTGGCTAAATAACATGCTCATATTTTATCATATCTGTGAAATTAAATACTCTGCAATATAGTTTATTCCATTTGTTATTTTTGTGCATTATGACTGTGAGAATGCTGTGTACTGACATTTGAAGCAGTTCATCTGCTGTAATTTCTCTCTCGACTGGCAACGTCTTAAGGACCCAGTAATTCAACCCCAGGAGGAGGTTAACTTACAAGAGCTTAGAGAGGTGTTTTTAACTGCACTTACACAATCTTTTGATGCCTCTAAAATCACCAAGGGACTTCCTGTTAGCGGTCAGAGGTCAGAGAAACACTTACTAACCACTGCAGCATAAACAACACAAATGTGCACCAAGCGTACGCTTCAAGAACCGCAGATTTATCTAGATATAGCCGACACATTTGCATTTGACAGATACTATAAATCTGTAGAACTGAGCTCATTTATCTAAACATGCCAAAGAGGAAATGGACTGATACCGATCAGCAAGCATCAAGTGTAGTATTGCTTCGCTTACTAAGCCAAGTAATTACCAAATGCCATGATGTTGAATCTATTTTTTTTTTTTTTTGGTTCAAACATCATAGCATGATCATTTTTAATATTTAAGAAATTA
Organism: Paracanthobrama guichenoti; assembly: GCA_018749465.1. Lineage (NCBI taxonomy): Eukaryota > Metazoa > Chordata > Actinopteri > Cypriniformes > Gobionidae > Paracanthobrama > Paracanthobrama guichenoti. The sequence continues at coordinate 38,386,327 of CM031943.1, forward strand.
AAATTAAATTAGAAAAAGATTAATCAAAGCAATGTAAATATATGTATACACTACCGGTCAAAAGTCTGAGAACGGTTAAAGAAGTCTCTTCTGCTCACCAGGTCTGCATTTATGTTATTAAAAATACAAAAAAAACTGTAAAATGTAAAATAACTGTTTTCTATTTGAATATATTTTAAAGTGTAATTTATTCCACGTGATGTAAAGCTGAATTTTCAGCGTCATTACTCCAGTCTTCAGTCACATGATCCTTCAGAAATCATTCTAATGTGAGGATTTGCTGCTCAAGAAACATTTATGATTATTAATGTTGAAAGCAGTTGTGTAAAACCTTTTTAGGATTCTTTGATGAATAGAAAGTTCAAAATAACAGTATCTATCTGAAATAGAAAGCTTTCCTTTAAATCCATGAATGTTTACCCAATCATTATTACATATTTGGGTCATTAATGACCCGGATCTATATATAACATGGATGGCTCTCTACCTGTCGCTATAATATAAAACTCTCCTGATATTAGAGTAACAATTACAGAAGAATAAAATAAATCATATTTTGTTGCCTTTTGGAGCTTGGAAGGGTTCAGTTTGAGCAGATGTTTTATACCATCATCACTGTCCTCATCAGAGCTCATTTCCCAGTACATTCAGCATCTGGCTCATATTCACCATCTCAAACTTATTCTCAAAACTATCATTTACAACATCTTCAAAATCAATATTTTGATCGCTGACAGCTTCTTCACCAGATCCACCATCAAGCGACAGTGACAGTAATATTTGACTGCGTTCAGTTCTTGCTCTGCAGTAAATCTCTGAGCCATTTTAATTTTTGCTGATGATTCTTCCTATTCTTTAGTTTTCTGCCTGCGGTAACTATGAGCGAAACGTCACTTCATCATTGTGTATCAGACATTGACACCTTGAGGAATAAAAGTGAATTGCACTTATTCAGTCATCAAATATTCAATTATTGTTGTGCATAAAAAAAAATATACTTACAGTATCTGAATTTACATGGCCCCTAATAATCCAGTTGTAATCGGACTAGTAGCACAATCTGAATAAAAAGTCACATCACCACATCAATCGAAATGAATTGGACAGATCTGATTCAAATTTCATTGGGATTGTAAGGGATGGTTTATTCCTTTTATAATCTGACTGATAGGACAAGTAAACACTTGATTGGATTGAGAACCAAAACTAGGGAGTACTGCGCATGTGCAATGATGTTGAAAAAATGACGCGTGGAACAAGCTGTTCTTCCTGTTGAATAAAGTGTCGAAAATGAGTGTCTGAAATTCTCTTTCCACTCATTGTCTATGAAGTGGAGCAGGACAGCGTCCCACCATTCCTTGATTCGGACTGTCATCCACAGACGGCTGGTTTTGGGCGCGGGAATGGGCTTTTTTTTTACTGTTTGCTAAATATAAGCAGCATAGCATAACGGTTAATGTGCTCTCATCGCCTAATTAGGACCCAAAATAGAAAAATATTCAGTCTGCTTTTTAAAACAAAGAAAAGGAGGATGGTTAGTACGCAACAACAGCGGAAAAAAATCTCTGCATATTCATGCAGTGTGCGCATGGGAAAAAATTAAATCCGATCAGAAGCTTGTGACATAAACGCGATCATCAACATGATCACTTTATGATCACTTTATTTAGAGTTCATGTAAACACTACGTTCGGTGAATACACACGTCTAAGATGAATAAATGTTGTAGAAATAGTGTTCATTGTTAGTTCATGTTAACTAATGTATTTTACTAACAAATTAAACCTTTTTGTAAAGTGTACCATAATGCTTATAAAGCAAAGACAGGATTTAAAAAAGGGAATTAGTGACTATCAGCCAAAAAAAAGGAAAGTCCATTCAGAGGCAGACACTGATAAATGATTTTGATAAATCAAACACATTAAGTCCAAGAAAAGGCATTAAGATAGAAAGTGTGCCAATTTTGAGCACCATGTTGACTTTAAGCATTCATTATCTCTATGCAAATCACAAGTTCTTAGTTTCAGCTAGATTTGCATTTGCTTTTACAGAAGAATGCTTTTGTGTAAGGCAGCAAAAGAACAGGTGTTAAAGTTTTGGCAAGCTTACAGTAAGTTTGAGATGATGGTTCTGCATAAATGAAATGCTGCAGCTGAGCCTCAAATGCTGCGGTTGTCATGACAGTCAGTGCACATTTTGTTTTCTGTCAGAGAATCGGCAGCTTCTGTGCTGCCTGTGCAGAAGACCAGATCAATCACAGTTCAGTATGCAAACAAATGCAAGAAAGACGACCAATCGCAAAGTATGCAGATGTTACGCCTAAATGCCAAGGACTCTTATATTAAATTTCATTAAAATTATAACAGCATACCCAAGACTAAACTTATTTACTGCTTTAAAGGGGCTATATACAATCATTTTATTTGTTAATTTGGTCTTATCATGATACTGTCAAAAGAGAAAAATAGGCTAAATCAAGTACGACATCTGTCACTCAAAATTATAAGCCAAAAATAGAAATAAACGAAAACTGTCTGCTTACTAGCTATAGCTATAGCTAATGCAAAATGAAATATCCTGCCCGTCAGATTGTCCTACCAGGGCTTACTGCTGTAAGGCCCACCCAATCGTCCCAATGGATGCTTACGATTGGTGGGTGATGGTTTCTTGCGGGTTCTGTCTTTTCAGCGGGGCATAGTAATTTAGTTTCAATTTACCTTTATCTGACTCCATTTTATCATGACCTCCAATTTAGGTTAGAATGCCAATTGATTATTAGGTCATTTGTATAATAATTTAACTATATATTTGAATAATCTCTTTAACTTTTTACTATTATTGAAATCATTCATTAGGTTCTCAGAGTCGCACAGGGTCCTCGCACTGGCCGTTATGCCCATGATCACAAACTCGCCAGTCCGATCATTAACCAGAGGTTATGGCTAAAGCGATTTAACAATGCTGCCCATGCTTGCTATTGTTAAAAAGTACCCATGTAGCCCCCTACAATCGACCTATATAACAACTTAGTTAAGGTCGAAACAGTAACCAGAGGTTATGGCCAATACCATAAAATAATGCCATATTATCTCAGTATTTTATCTGGCACCCTATAGTGCTTAACAACTTAGTTAAAGTCGAGCAGTTAAGTCAGAAATCTAGAATCTCGTCAGATGAGCTCTAAGCTCCATACAATCTGAGATCTAGTATGTACTTAAACCCTGGACGCAGATTTGCGGTAACAAGGATGCACTGTAATGCACTAAAGTCAATCATTTCAGAGTAAGTCAGAATAAATCAATGGAACAATTTATTAACAGTCAGGTAATATATCATGCCAATTGCATAATCATTTAAAAAATAATCAATACATAACATCAAATGCTCTGAAGTAACGAGTAAAAGATGTATATCTGACATCTGAAAATGACATAATGCTGAGCGCCTGAAAGACGCTCAGCATTACGGGCATGATCTAGTTACAGAATCGCCCCGAGCTGTGTAACATCTCCTTAAATACACAGACCAAGAAAGAAAACTCTTTCAAATGTAAACATGTGTTAACAATGGGAATTAGCATTAATCAAGTCCTACCAGACCTGTATTGACGACAGGAGGTAAAGACCAATTGGCCGAAGACACACCCATCACACATTAAGCAAAATATCTCTAAACTCTTAAAACCTTTATTATCTTTTGCTTTACTTCTGTGAGGATGAGACCTTTGTACCAGTCGCACTGAGACATTTCAAATGATACCAAACATGTATAATACTGTATAGTACTTGTTCACATTAAACCATATAGATTTTGGGTGAATTTCAACATATGAAATGTGAGGAGGAGAGATGAGGGTGGGGAATGAAATGTAAATGAAAGCATCCTTAGGTTATTAACTCACTGTGACGTTGTCTTGGATGGGGACGCTAAATGCATAAGATTGAGTTCAGATATTAATTTCCTTTGTTTTTCTCAGAGAGTCACCATTTCTTATAGTTATTCCAGTTTTCATAGTCTTACACTGCGCATATCAATATTAAATATATATATATATATATATATATATATATATATATATATATATATATATATATATATATATATATATATATATATTTTATATTTACATAGTTTTAAGGGTAGGTTTAGGTAGGGGTAGATATGGATATTAATAAAGCCTCAAATCACATGAATATGATGCTGGTAGTACAATCTGATAGGCTGTCAAATTGTGCTACCTACTGTTTTAATGGGAGGTAACAAAATCTGACAAGATAGGACAAATCGACAGAACACCACCACTGTAGAAAGTTTTGTTCACTTCAAGTTCAAGCACGGATACGCTGTTGTCAAATAATGTCAGACCGCCCGCTCCCGTCCAAAGTACACCAGAGTTACTGACCGCTACCATCTTTGATTTGGAAATTTACTCCGTGACACAAGAAAACTGATCAGGCTGCGGGAATACAGACCTCTAATTTCAGATTTGATTTTGTAGAAACCATGGAAACACCAAAGACACTTTGATATATTATGTGTTTTATTAGACAGCTGAGCAACTTTGTGGATACATCAAGCTGCAACCTATCGGTCTCTCTTTTGAATCCAACGCGGAACTGACAAAGTGCAATTCACCAACTGGCCACTAGAGACAGGCTCCTATATTTTATATGTATGTACATATATTGTATGACTTCAGAAGACTTGGAATGCAACATGAATTAATATTTTTATACTGTTTTGGTCAGTTTTTGCAATAAATACCTGTGACTGTACTTTTATTTGCCTGTTACATGTTTTATATTGTTGAGAAGTGGGTAGGTTTAGGATAGGAGTTGGGTTAGTTGCTCCAAAATATAAAAGTAGCCTATAAATATTACTAAAATCATGTCTATTTTTACAAATGCAAAGAATAAATGTGTCTTGATCTGACGCATTGAGCAAACAACTGAAATCAATGGAGTACCCTGTACGAAAAATGACGCTAAAGGGGTACTCTGTGCATTAAAACGTGCCGCAGATGGGCCCTCACCCAGCGTCAGTATGTGATGAGTTGGGCGTGAGAACGTGTTGCACATACACATGACCGGAAGAAGCAGAAGCGGACATCTGTGTCATAAAAAAAAGTTCCTTGTTGGATTCTTAAGATGTGAAGACAACATTTCCCATAAATGATTCTGTGAAATCAAGGCATCATCAAGCTACGACTTTGTTTTGTATAAGCAACCTCTAGTGGCGAAAAATTACATATTGTGCTTTTAACTAGCGTATTCTTAACCTTGGAGCTTATTATTGAAAATCTTAAGCACCAAAAGCAGCCCATAATTATCCAAGTTCTCTTTAATTGAAAAATATGCAGTTTCGTTCATGCATAGGTCTACATGGTTGCAAATTCTATGACCTCGTTTTGAATAGTTGATGATATTTAATATGCGTTGGTGTAGCTATAGTCCACTCTACCGTTCAAAAGATTTAGATCTGTAAGATTTTTTTTTTATGTTTTTGAAAGAAGTCTCTTCTGCACACCAAGACTGCATTTATTTGATCCAAAATACTGTAAAAAAAAAAAAAAAAAAAAAAAAAAAGTAATAATACACTAAAAAATGCTGTTAAAACCAACCCAAGTTGGGTTGAAAATGGACTAACCCAGCAATTGGGTTGTTTTAACCCAGCGATTGGGTTGTCTTAAGCAAACATTTAACTCAACCGCTGGGTTAAAATGACCCATTCACTAGGTTAAAACAACCCAATTGCTGGGTTAGTCCATTTTCAAGCCAACTTGGGTTGTTTTTAACCCAGCATTTTTTAGAGTGTAAGTGAAATATTATTACAAATAACTGTTCTATGCGAATATAGTAAAATGTGATTTATTCCTGTGATCAAAGCTGAATTTTCAGCATCATTAGTCCAGTCTTCAGTATCACATGATCCGTTTAGAAATCATTCCAATAGCCAATTTGCTGCTCAAGAAACATTTCTGATTATTATCAGTTGAAAACAGTATTCTTAGACTTCAGGATTCTTTGATTAACAGAATGTTCAAACGAACAGCATTTATTTGAAATAGATTCTTTTGTAACATTATAAACGTCTTATCCTATTTGTGTGTAACGTGAAATTATTTTTAGAATTAAATTAGTACATAAATAGGTACATAAATATGTTATAAATAACCTTTTTATACACATACTTATCTGCATACACTGAAATTACATATAGAGTACAAATATTATGAGTGCCCCTTTATTTTTCTTTCATGAAGTTGGCAACCCTATCATATGCATATGTAAAATAACACGATCATTAAAAAGCATATGTTGTTTTTTTAATGAAATTTACCCATAATCAAGTGTTATTAAGAATGCATGAAGCAAGAATAAAACAGTGTCTTGAGAGAAAGAGGGTCTGTTGTTTCTTTTGATATATTTCATGTTCAGATATTCACACAACAATATATTCTGGGGCCATGACATTTTTATGAAAATGATCAAAATCGCTGGTGGGGAAAGAGTTAAAGATGACCTATTATGCTTTTGAGCATGGGCAAGGTCTGCAAAGTTACAAAGCACAAACTCACTCCAAAGAAGTTATTCTCTATATCAGTGCGCACTGTTTCTGAAACCCCTTGAGTTTTCTTCTGGGAACGAACACGTCATCAGAGCGTTACTGTCAGACTGGGAAGAGAGGAGCAGCAACATGTACAATGTAAAATATGTGAAAAAGAATGTTTTTTTAAGCCTTCAACCATTAAAACCTATTCTAGTAGACCTCAAAAACAAAATCAAGACTTTGTAAAAAGGTATAATTGTCCTACAACGTTTATTCAAATGGTAGTATTTGTTGAGCTTTCTGCAAGGGTTGTGAGTGACAGCAATGCCACAATAAGTCTGTATAATAAGACAAATCCGGCAAGGAAAAGAACATGATTATAATACAACAAACTATAATAAACATGAAAGGTTGCAAGGTTAACCATTACAGTTAAGAACACATTCAACTCGCCATGTGTCCACACATGTTGACAAAGAGGAGATGAACATCAAGAACATGTGTGTTCAGGTCTGTCTCAGAACCCTGTGTCGTCTTCACGTGTATATATAAAAAAAAACAAAGTCAATAGCTTCTGAGAATGCCGTTTAGAAGCTAATTGAAACAATTTTCCCTTGCTGCAGGGGAGGCCAAATTACATCTTCTTTGAACTGCAAGCCTGGGAAAAGGAAATTCTTTGAGTGAACTTAGTGCAATTGCTCAGAGACTGCGAGAGAAAAGGCAATTGGGAGAGCGACAGTTGTAAAGCAAATGGCCATTTCTCTGTCATTATTGTGCTTTACATTACACTTTCATCATATGACACCATGCCTACCGCTGCCTTTTGCATATCTCAGGTGGAACAAGAACAATAGCAACAACAGCATTCATAAAATACATATTTAACTGCAAAGAAATAGCTTTGTAAAGTGATATTAGTGGAATTCAGTTGGGGCACAAGGTATCACGCAGACAAGGTACGCATCCCATTAACAACGCTGAAGGCTACTCAAAAGTTAATGGGGATAGGACGGTACTGACTGGACGGAGAACGAGGGAAGACATTTGCATTTAAATTGGAACAACTTCCAAAATCCTATCGACCCACAGGAGTCGAGTGGTGGAGTGATTGTAGAGACAGCATCAATGTGAATCCACTCTGAGGCAGGAAAGAAAGACATTCATCCATAGATCCTCTCTAGAGAGCAATGGATATAAGACTCAGAAGTGCATTGGTGTACCATTCGTGTCCACTTCTGTACTACTTAAATTAAAAAAATGTCACCATCATGACCCTGCTGTTGTCCCTAGTAACAGATACATTATCATGCCATTTTTTTGTAGAATGCTTAAGGTAATGTTTTAAATTCAAAGAGCTAACCTTTATACAATGCCGTGCAAAAGTCTTAGGCACGTTATTATTTTCACTCACTCACTCACACACACACTCAAAATAGTTTTAAGCCACGTATTTATATGATATGCTGTAGTGTGTCAGTAGGAAATATCAGTTTGCATTTCCAAACATTCCTTTTGCCATTAATTGTAATAATCCAGTGACATTTTTGTATGCACAGGAGCAGTGTTGGGGGTAACGCATTACAAGTAACTTCAGTTATGTAATCAGATTACTTTTTTCAAGTAACTAGTAAAGTAACGCATTACTTTTAAATTTACAGCAAAATATCTAAGTTACTTTTTCAAATAAGTAACGCAAGTTACTTTGTTTTCCCATTTATTAACTGACAACTTTCATCCTCATGTTGAGAGAAATCGTAATTGCAGAGTTGCATTCCTCAAAATGAATAAAATCTGAAAAATGCAAACTAAGAATACTATGCAAACCTGCAATAATAAAATATGTTAATTAAAACAAATACTTTTATGCATTTAATCTCACTTTATTGACCAGTGTCTTTGCTGCTAACCTTCGATGATTCAGTTAAACCATAAGCAAAAATTACAATAGATATTTTGTTTTATTGGTTAAGTAATTGTTAAATTTCCTTCAGCTTTATTATTTAAATTTTTGGTCTGAAAGGGCCTTTTACATTTGCCCAAAAATTGCATATAAAAAAAAAAAACCTTTTTTGTTATAAAACAAACACATTTTTGTTGTAATGTGTCATAACACATTACTTTTCTTAAAAAGTAACTAAGTAACACAATTAGTTACTTTTTAAAGGAGTAATGCAATATTGTAATGGATTACTTTTCAAAGTAACTTTCCCCAACACTGCACAGGAGTCTGTCAACAGCTGGTCTGCTCCACACCGAAGATCTGATCTCACCATCATCGAGTCTGTCTGGGATTACATGAAGAAACAGAAAATACTGAGACAGACTAAATCCAGAAGAACTGCGGCAACGTCTCCAAAACGCTTGATGAAACCGACCTGCAAAGCTACCTGGAAAACTATAAGCAAGTGCACCTGGACAAAATCTGTTTTAAACTCAAAGAGTCACACCAAATATAGATTTGATTTAGTTAATAGAAATGAATTGATAAATAAAATCTATTTATGACATTTATTTTTTAAAGCATCCTTACACAAGTGCCTAAAACTTTTCACAGTACTGTAGCTTTGCAGGTCGGTTTCATCAAGCGTCTTGGAGACGTTGCCGCAGTTCTTCTGGATTTAGTCTGTCTCAGTATTTTCTGTTTCTTCATGTAATCACAGACAGACTCGATGATGGGGAGATCAGATCTTCGGTGTGGAGCAGACCAGCTGTTGACAGACTCCTGTGCATACAAAAATGTCACTGGATTATTACAATTAATGGCAAAACGAATGTTTGGAAATGTAAATTGATATTTACTACTGACACACAGCAAAACATATAAATAAGTGGCTTATTTTTTTTTATTTTATGAAAATTCTAACTAAAAATACTAAGTCTAAGACTGTATATTTCAAACACTGAAAATATTATTTGAAATATACCGACTGGAACAGTAAATTGTCATTTTATTTTAATATTTTATGTACTTTATATGATAAAATATATTATATATAAAAATTATAATATACAAAAAATCTGATTAAATATTTGGTCTGGAATAGTAAATTAATTGAAATTAATTGTAATAATTTACAATTCAAATTAATTGGTTTCAATTAATATTATGTTAATTGGCATAACATTATGATGACCACAGACAGGTGAAGTGAATAACTGATTATCTCTTCATCACGGCACCTGTTAGTGGGTGGGATATATTAGGCAGCAAGTGAACATTTTGTCCTTAAAGTTGATGTGTTAGAAGCAGGAAAAATGGGCAAGCGTAAGGATTTGAGCGAGTTTGACAAGGGCCAAATTGTGATGGCTAGACGACTGGGTCAGAGCATCTCCAAAACTGCAGCTCTTGTGGGGTGTTCCCGGTCTGCAGTGGTCAGTATCTATCAAAAGTGCTCCAAGGAAGGAACAGTGGTGAACCAGTGACAGGGTCATGGGCGGTCAAGGCTCATTGATGCACGTGGGGAGCGAAGACTGGCCTGTGTGGTCCGATCAAACAGAGGAGCTACTGTAGTTCAAATTGCTCAAGAAGTTAATGCTGGTTCTGATAGAAACCAGCATTAACATATTGACCTTTTCTGGCCAGGATTAAGGGCTTCCTCCTTGCAAAAAAAATCCACTAGTTTATCAAAATCTAGCTGTCTGACAAGGTCTGATTCTGTTGACAGTGTGTGTCGGTTACTGGCAGTCCAAGACCTCAGAGAACTAGCACCAGTGGCTTCCAAAACCCATCCCTTATTCATCCTTCACTCTGGATGACTTTTCATTCTTCAGCCTGCCTTCTTTCCTATTTTTTATCTGAAGTATTCCCAGCCACTTTTTTCCCTCAAGTTGCTGTCGTATCCAATTCACTGGAAGGCACAATCATACAGACCTGCAGATGGTGTGCTAAAAAGCAGCTGTGGTTTCTCTTATCTCTATCTCTCCTGCAGTTTTGCAGGGACACCCTTTGCCGATGAGACAGTCGGTCGCTTTGACACGACTTTATCTTGCCCCCACTGGACCCTTCTCACCATAGCCGGCTGTTTGCTACTCTCTTGAAGGCAAATAGTGGCTTCCTACTAAGAAATGGACATAAATACCTCAGGAGCCCGTCTGTATTAAAGGGCATGGACCAAATGATTTGATGTGTGAGATGGCTATTAGCATATGGTAATGAAGTGAGCTGTTGCACTTATGACAGATTATTACAATGTGGGGGGGGAAACACGTTGCTGTGTACCACTCTGGGACGTTAATCAGATTTAGATTAAAATAATATTTCACCCATGTGTCATTCCAAGCATGTGTTACTTTCTTATAGGACAAAAAGCATCAGCATCATTTATTTTCTATAGCATGTGGACAGTCCACTTTTCTTTAGAAAGTTGCAAAGGAATGGATGCAGTAAAAAACGAGAGCAGGGTGACCCAGGGAAGAAGAAAAATAATTTCTTCATTGCTCTCTGATAATGCTTTTCTGTAACTGCCTCCATCTCCGTCTGTCTGTTTTTGGGCTGGCCAGCTTTCTCTTTTTCTTGTTTTTCTTCTTCCACTCTTTCAGTCGGTCAAACCTGCTGAGTGCCCCGATGAGCCCTTACAGACAAAAGTCACTCTCAGTAAACACTACAGAGTGCACTTTCAACAGGATTATTGAATTGCAGAAAACTTTAGGGTTTGTAAAAGCATCTCTACAATATTAAAGGTTCTGTTGCTTGCATGAGCATTCAGTCTAGCATGTTATCAAGCTGTACTAATATAGGAAGGAAGGAATCCTTTGAAAGAATCATTTACTATATATGTTTAGCCTATAAAAACTATGAATTAAGTATTGAATAGTAATAAATATAATAGATAATAAAATATGCATAAAATAATATAGCGCATAATATAGGCCTAATACATAATGCTGATATTATAATACAATATACAATATACAATAAAAAGTTGGGACACTGTACAGATTGTGAATAAAAACAGAATGCAATGATGTGGAAGTTTCAAATTTCAATATTTTATTCAGAATACAACATAGATGACTTATCAAATGTTTAAACTGAGAAAATGAATCATTTTAAGGGAAAAATAAGTTGATTTTAAATTTCATGGCATCAACACATCTCAAAAAAGTTGGGACAAGGCCATGTTTCCCACTGTGTGACATCCCCTCTTCTTTTTATAACAGTCTGCAAACGTCTGGGGACTGAGGAGACAAGTTGCTCAAGTTTAGGAATAGGAATGTTGTCCCATTCTTGTCTAATACAGGCTTCTAGTTGCTCAACTGTCTTAGGTCTTCTTTGTCGATCTTCCTCTTTATGATGAGCCAAATGTTTTCTATGGGTGAAAGATCTGGACTGCAGGCTGGCCATTTCAGTACTCAGTACAGCCACACGCACTCATGCAACCCCATCCCATCAGAGATGCAGGCTTCTGAACCGAGCGCTGATAACAACTTGGGTTGTCCTTGTCCTCTTTAGTCCGGATGACATGGCGTCCCAGTTTTCCAAAAAGAACTTCAAATTTTGATTAGTCTGACCACAGAACAGTTTTCCACTTTGCCACAGTCCATTTTAAATGAGCCTTGGCCCAGAGAAAACGCCTGCGCTTCTGGATCATGTTTAGATATGGCTTCTTTTTTGACCTATAGAGTTTTAGCCGGCAACCGCGAATGGCACGGTGGATTGTGTTCACCGACCGTTTTCTGGAAGTATTCCTGAGCCCATGTTGTGATTTCCATTACAGTAGCATTCCTGTATGTGATGCAGTGCCGTCTAAGGGCCCGAAGATCACGGCATCCAGTATGGTTTTCCGGCCTTGACCCATACGCACAGAGATTGTTCCAAATTATCTGAATCTTTGGATGATATTATGCACTGTAGATGATGATCCTTTCTGATATCGCTCCACTATTTTTGGCTGCAGCATTGGGGGAATTGGTGATCCTCTGCCCATCTTGACTTCTGAGAGACACTGCCACTCTGAGAGGCTCTTTTTATACCCAATCATGTTGCCAATTGACCTAATAAGTTGCAAATTGGTCCTCCAGCTGTTCCTTATATGTATATTTAACTTTTCCGGCCTCTTATTGCTACCTGTCCCAACTTTTTTGGAATGTGTAGCTCTCATGAAATCCAAAATGAGCCAATATTTGGCATGACATTTCAAAATGTCTCACTTTCAACATTTGATATGTTATCTATATTCTATTGTGAATAAAATATAAATTTATGAGATTTGTAAATTATTGCATTCCTTTTTTATTCAAAATGTGTACAGTGTCCCAACTTTTTGGAATCGGGTTTGTAATATAATATAAGAAATAGTATATAATATAATATAATATCATATAAAATATAATAGCTTGAACTATTTAGAAAAATGCAAACTTTAAAAATAATAATAATATAAAAGGCATAAAGCCAATAGAATATAATAGAATAGAATAGGTTAAATAGTTTGAAATATTTTGGAAAGCATAAACTATAAAATAAATACTAATATAAAATAACATATCCAATACAAAATCAGCTACAGTACATGGCAAAAAGGAATTGTAACACTGAATTGTATATAAGCACTTAAATTACACAAAATTATTTTTTATAATAATAAAGTTATAATATTAACTTAAATCAATCATATTTCTACTCCAATTCATTGTTTGAAATATAAACATTTAAATGTTGACTGTTATAAATACTTAAAGCCAGATTAATTCAAACATGCATTAAATATCGAAAAACATTTAAAAAGATTATGAATATGTAATATGGTGTATATATTTAGCACAATATTCCTCTCTAGAGTTAATTTTTGCTGGATATATATATATATATATATATATATATATATATATATATATATATATATATATATAAACTGTATTTTTAATAAAATGGACGTAATTTGAAATCTGACACTTTGTTTCATATCAATAATATCAAAGCACAAAGATGATTTTGCGATTTATTGGATGGGAGGTACACTACAATGTTATGTTCATTCATCAACTGAAAACAGGATGACTAATCGATTCTTGGGATTTAAAAATTGATGTTTTTACCCAGCCCTAGTAATTAACCAGAAATATAATGCATAATATAAAATGATATAATACATAACACCAGTATAATATAGTATTTGTAATAGTTTGAACTATTTAGGAAAATGCAAACTTTAATAAAAGTATAATTAATATAATAAAACACCTTAGCAACCATACAGCAATGCCTTAGCAACCACCCACAACACCCTACCATACCATTTTGTTTTGCACAGTCCAGCATTCATAATCTTGTGATAGACGCAGGACGATACACAACTCTTATAGATTTTTAATCTTAATTAGAACAGGTCACAGTCCAGCGCCCTTCACATTTACAAGCTCCTGTATGATCTATAACCAGGGATACAGGGCAGGCTTATCTGATTGCTGTTGACCCGTACAGTATTCAAATGCAGCAGTCCTCTGGGGTTTAGTTTCAAATCACAAACATTTGACGTCAACACTTTTGGACAGATGTCATTTTCACTTGAGAAAGGACATGACACTCCTGTCCAAAGAAACCAGTTTGGTCCAGCGCGCCACAGTCTCAAAATTAGATCTGGGAGGGAAAATCATTACACAAGTAAATGTGGACGATCGAATCTTCTGGGGTCTTCTTACCCAGCTCAAATTTATTTATTTGTATTTTCATGGCCAGCCTGTCACATGCCATCTCGGCTATTTCACCGCTCCCCATTTGTGTCCTGATGTCACTCAGTATTTAAACGGCATTATAGGAGGTGCAGAAAGCTCCCATGTTACGACCCTTCTGCTCACTACCACACACGACATGAGACCCACTGATAGCTGACAGATGTGTGCACTGCTCTGCTGCCCTTGTGGAGTTGTAATGAGGCACAATCTTTTTTCCCCTCTGAAAATGGTTGTGGTAGGATTTCAGAAAAGATATCTCTAAATTACTGGAAAAGCCAGATGTCTCAGTAATGTTGCAACAAACAAAAAGGTCATTGACATATCGTTCAGTAACAAATTGTTCAGGTGCTAAATTCTAATTGGATGCACTACATTCTAAGCCTTTGTAGAATATCTGATATAACAAAACATGACTTTCTATGATTGGAAAACATATCTGGCTAATGACTAGATAACTAATAATTATTGAACATATCCGTTTTGAGTTTATTCATCAGGAATGCTCAAGTACCTTTCATTGACATCAGATATGTGTGCATTTTAATACATTACACATTATACTGGATATCATTCAGCAGAATTATTATTACAAAGGGTGACAAACGACTTGAGCTTTATCTCCATATAAAAAAATAAAAAAACACTTGAGCTTGTTTGCCTAATCACATGCTTTGACAATTCTGAGTGCAATCATGAGAAACTAACCTTGAGAAAACAGATTTAGTAATAATTGAAATCCAGATGGAAGGTTTTTACAAAAGAAAATGGTTATTTGAAGCTCAACAAGAATACAACTGTGATCCGCACACAAAATTTGAAATCAATTTAGTTACTATATTTTACATTTTTCAAAGGAGAATTGTACAATGGTATATGCTGTTGTTGTGCTTGGTGTATAATTATGCCTTGTGTTTCATGTCCTAATAGGTTTAACATTTTGATGACATCAATATAATTAATGTTTAAATAGTGGAAGAAGGCCTGCATGCGAGCCGAAAAGTCTGTTGTACGATTCCCCTTTGAAAAATGTCAAATAAACTTGATTTAATAACTTCAAATTTTGAGTGAGGATCATAGCTATATTCTTGAAGTAATTAAAAAGATTTACACACCACAACAGGATACAAAATGGTTTTACCAAAATGCGCTTAACCCCAGTTATAGTCTTTCTTAACACTGTTTTAACCCAGGTAAAGGGACCTTTTATACCTTTTTTATAATTTTTTTTTTTTTTTTTAGGTGTTAACTCCGCGGTGCCAAATTTGAACAGTGTTAGAATGTTACAACTAGATGCTTAGCAACCAACAACCAATCACGTGCCTTATATTCACGTTTCAAATTCACGATTTTGACTGAAGACGACATTTTTAATTCTTACCTTTATAGTTTGAACTCAGAAAACAAACTTGATATTACAATCAGAAGTGTAATATGAGGATACACAATGCTCATAGAGCCTTTATCTAAACATGTCACATGCTGCATTTGTCCAATCAGTGACACTGGCACCACGAATATGCAAATAAATACGTTAACCCAGGGTTTAGGAAAGTACACTGTGAAATGTCACTTATGAATACCCATGGTTACTTGTTAACACTGGGTAAATTATGAGCAGTGTGAAACGTGATGCAAGATAACCCAGGATTCAGTTTACCCGGGGTTTAGAATGTCTACACTATATTGGCAAAAGTTTTGGGACGCCTGCCTTGACATGCACATGAATTTTAATGACATCCCATTCTTAATCCGCAGGGTTTAATATGGAGTTGGCCCACCCTTTGCAGCTATAACAGTTTCAGCTCTTCTGGGAAGGCTTTCCACAAGGTTTAGGAGTGTGTTATGGGAATTTTTTACCATTCTTCTAGAAGCGCATTTGTGAGATCAGGCACTGATGTTGGACGGGAAGGCCTGGGTCACAGTGTCTGCTCTAATTCATCCCAAAGGTGTTCTATCGGGTTGAGGTCAGGACTCTGTGCAGGCCAGTCAAGTTCCTCCACACCAAACTCACTCATCCATGTCTTTATGGACCTTGCTTTGTGCACTGGTGAGCAGTCATGTTGGAATAGGAAGGGGCCATCCACAAACTGTTCCCACAAAGTTGGGAGCATAAAACTGTCTAAAATGTCTTGGTATGCTGAAGCATTAAGAGTTCCATTCACTGGAACTAAGGGGCCAAACCCAACACCTGAAAAACAACCCCACACCATAATCCCCCATCCACCAAACTTTACACTTGGCACAATGCAGTCAGGCAAGTACCGTTCTCCTGGCAACCGCCAAACCCAGACTTGTCCATCGGATTGCCAGATAGAGAAGCGTGATTGGTCACTCCAGAGAACACGTCTCCACTGCTCCAGTGGTGTTGTACTTTACACCATTGCATCCGACGCTTTGCATAGCACTTGGTGATGTAAGGATTGGATGCCTGCATAGAAACCCATTCCATGAAGCTCTCTTCACACTGTTCTTGAGCTAATCTGAAGGCCACACAAAGTTTGGAAGTCTGTCGTTATTGACTTTGCAGAAAGTTGGTGACTTCTGCACACTGTGCGCCTAAGCATGTGCTGACCCTGCTCTGTGATTTTACATGACCTTGTTGTTGTTGTTCCCAATTGCTTCCACTCTGTTATAATACCAACTAACAGTTGAGTGGAATTCACTGAGCTCCTGAGAGTGACCCATTCTTTCACAAATGTCTGTAGAAGCGTCTGCATGCCTAGTGCTTGATTTTATACACCTGTGGCCATGGAAGTGACTGGAACACCTGAATTCAATGATTTGAAGGGGTGTCCCAATACTTTTGGAAATAGAGTGCATTTCAAATGTGAAAAGCCCTAATGTATGAGACGAGAAAGCGTGGTGTAAACGATTCTGTAGAAATCAATATGCAACATGCTCAGCTTATTTTGTTGTCTTACTTTAAATATAAAGAGAGAAAAGTCATGTTAATTGTTACTAAATGTATTACTTTAAGCTCAAATGTGAGTAGTAATTAAGTTGTTTGATATGTACATTCTTAAAAAAATAAGGTTCTTTATTGGCATTGATGGTTCCATGAAGAAACTTTAACATCCATTGAACAGTTCAATTGCATAAAAGGTTCTTCATGGTGGAAAAAGTGTTCTTAAGATTATCAAAAATGTTCTTCACATTAAGAAAATATGGTTATTTTAAGAATTTTTCACTAAGTTCTTTGGGGAACCCAGAACAGTTCTTTGTATGGCCTCACTGTGAAAACCTCTATTTTTAATTGTGTAGATTTAACCTAGGAAAATAATAGCAAATTTTGGAATAGAATACTAGTGTCAGGCCTACGATTTCTGATAGATCTATATAGGGGCTCCATACATTCGTACTGCATTTTGCTGCATGTTATTTGCACCTGGCATACTTTACCCCACAATTATCATTTTGGGAAAGTTTTCTGACATAAAATTGTACATACCATATAGAAAATGTGCTTTTACAAGAATAAAAGTTTTAGCATCATTTCATGTGGATCTAGCATTCACAGATGGTGTGATATCGGAATATAGTCACGACAAAAACTCTGCACGGTTTGCCAGATTAAGAGAGTGACACAGCTTTTTACCATTCCCTACGGTCTACTTTTACAATATTTTAATCCATTCGGCAGATGATTTTCCCTTTAAACCAGTGCAGAAACAAGGATTCCATTCCTGCTTATTGCTTATTTAAATTAAAGTTAGTTCGTAACAAATTCTTCATGTTAAGAATTAACAGTAATATTCACAGCACCACATTTTCCTATCAAAGAGAATACACTATGGAATAAGCAGCATTATGCATTTGCTTGCAGTGTGTGTGTGTGTGTGTGTGTGTGTGTGTGTGTGTACATCTGGCCTCGAGTCAATCTGTGCATTGATTGCGGTTCTTGATGAGACGAGGTCTTTCGGGAGGTCTTTTAACGGGCTCACTGCTGTTTTCTCTATCATTGGTGCATGTTTGCATCCATGCATATGTGCTTGTTTACCGCACCCATTCACTCTGTAACCACTCATCCTTTCTCTCCTCCTTCCTTCCCTTGTTCCTCTTTCTCGCTTTCTCATTATCATTCCAGCCGCTCCACAGCAGGAGTAATTGGTCTGATCAAACTTTCTCCCAATAATGCAAACAGAATCATTACCCCTAATGAAGTGAATACTCTTTAAAAATGCTGGAGAGCGCTTTCCTCCAGCTTCATTTTTGAGAAATAAAGTAAATCAGGTTGATACGAATTCTGCGTTTTTTTCCTTGTACCGTCTGATGAGAACACAACAACTGGACTGAAGCTCCTAATCTGACGTCTTCAGAGACACCTGCTGTGCTGAAATGCATCCGAGTCAACCAGAGCCCTGCGCGTCCCAAAAAAGGGCACACACACCTCCATTTGTACAATACACTGTCTGTGAGCACAGCTTGTTAACTTCACTCCTCCGAGCACCCTGTAGAGATAGCGTGAGAGGATGGAAGGGAGAGAGAGAAAGAGAATATACTGCAGCAGCACCAGTTGCATTTAACGACCCTCTCAACAGACAGAGGCAGCCAGCATGGGACAGTTCCATTTCACTGGCAGCTCATTGTCATTAGAATGCCTCTCTTCCACCATCATCCACGGCTTGTTCCTGTTCCTACTTTGATTCGGCTTTGCGAGCTGGTTCTATAAGCAGAGCAGACAAAGGCTTCTAAAAGCTGCTGTCATAGTTACGAGTTATCCAAAGATGGAACTGCTGCTAGATTACTTACAAATTGTAGTCGGTTACTGATTCCAAATTATATTACAAAAATAGTTGTTACTATGGATGCTTGTTTCCGTCACAAAATAAAAAATAAATAAGGTAATTGCGACTTTTTATCTCACAATTCTGACCTTTTTTTTTTTTATATAAATTGCAAGTTATTAAGTCAGAATTGTGTGTTATAGTCGCAATTCTGACTTTTCTCAGAATTGTGAGATATAAACTTGCAATTGCGGGAAAAAAGCATTTTTATCCCTCAGAACTGGACTTTATATCTCGCAATTCTGAGAAAAGTCGCAATTATCTTTTAAATTGTTTTATTCCATGGTGGAAACAAGCTTCCATAAGGTACTAATGTAATCCATCACATTACTTTTAGATTACTTTTGATCTAACTCGTTTATCACACACTTAGTTCAATTAGGACATTTAAGCAGCTTTTATAAATGTGCCTTAAAAAACATTAATGGTGTGCATCTTGAGACAAAACAATGGCACATATTTTAAGGTGTGTAGGTTTAAGTTGCGTTCGGTTAAAACAGCTCAAACATGCATTTTAGTCTGGGACTAGGCTTTAGAAACAATATACTGTATTTAAATATATTGTTCATGAATATATTTGTCTTTGCTGTATACTGCATATTACCAAAGTCCCTTCAAATCATTTCACTCGGTGGCCATCTTTGAAACGCCTCTCGGGCATCCTATCTCTTTGAATAGGGAAACAAAATTGTCCAAAACTGTTCGCCAAGCTTACGATTAAATTTCATATTTGAAATCACCAATGAAATCTGACAACAATTGTCTCATAAACTGTGTTTCTAAGTGCTCGAATCATTACCAAAAATGCATTTTAGCCTGGACAAAGCTAATATGCATGTGCAATCCTAAATGTGCGTCTCAGAACACAGCTGTTTCTATAGCAAGTAGCATAAGGTACTTCTATAGCATAAGTAATCGGAGTGCACCGTCCTCCTATATATAAAGTCTTTGCTTCTACTACACTAGAGTCAGAATGTCATGACAGCACTGCAGGCAGAGAAGATGAATGTAGACATTGTAGGAAACCGTGCTAAACAGCAGGTGTACAGAAGCATTGATTTATCCCTATGTGAAACTAAGATGGAAAGTTTGTCAAGACAAACTCTGAATGCTTTCTGAAAATCGAATGGATGTATAGGCATAACCCTATCGTTCGGAAGTGTGGGGTCAGCAGATTATTATTATAATTTTTTTAAAGTAATTAATACTTTTATTCAGCAAGGGTGCATAACACTGATCAAACAGTTCTTAGGAACTTTCTATTGATCAAAGAATCCTGAAAAAACATCATGTTTCCACAAAAATATGAAGCAGAAACTATTTTCAACTTTGCTAATAATAAGAAATGTTTCTTGAGCATCAAATCATCATATTCGAAAGATTTCTGAAGGATCACGTGACACTGAAGACTGGACTAATGATTCAACTTTGATCACAGGAATAAATTAAATTATAAAATATATTAATTTTAAATTGTAATAATTTTCACAATATTACTGTTTTATTGTTTTTTTATTGTATTTATAAAAATAAATGCAACCTTGGTGAGCATAAGAGAGTCTTTCAAAAACATTTAAAAAAGTTACTAACCCCAAACTTTTGATTGAAAGTGCATGTAGTTTAAAACTTGTACAGTGATTGAACGCTACCCAGCAACATTTGTGGTCATAAACAACTACAAGTGATGCACTTCATCAGGATAAAAATAAGAACTTCATAATCACTAGTCTAATCAGTTAAAAGGGACTGAAGGTCTATGCCAAATTTGATGGATGTAGATTGAAAGGAAGAGTTAACTTCATTGGCCTCCTCAGACCAGGACCTCCAGCGTGCACTGGGATGGTGTGCAGCCGAGTGTGAAGCGGCCGGGATGAGAATCAGCACCTTCAAATCCGAGGCCATGGTTCTCAGTCGGAAAAGGGTGGCTTGCCCACTTCAGGTTGGTGGAGAGTTTCTGCCTCAGGTGGAGGAGTTCAGGTATCTTGTGGTCTTGTTCACGAGTGAGTGAGGGAAGGATGGAACGGGAGATTGACAGACGGATCGGTGCAGCTTTTGCAGTAATGTGGTCGATGTACCGGTCTGAGCTGTAAGGCGAAGCTCTCGATTTACCGGTCAATCTACGTTCCTACTCTCACCTATGGTCATGAGCTGTGGGTCATGACTGAAAGGACAAGATCCCGGATACAGGCGGCCGAAATGAGCTTTCTCCGCAGGGTGGCTGGGCGCTCCCTTAGAGATACAGTGAGAAGCTCAGTTACTCGGGAGGAGCTCAGAGTAGAGCCGTTGCTCCTCCACATCGAGAGGAGCCAGTTGAGGTGGCTCAGGCATCTATTTCGGATGCCTCCTGGACGCCTTCCCAGGGAGGCATTCCGGGCATGTCCCACCGGAAGGAGGCCCTGGGGAAGACCTAGGACACGCTGGAGGGATTATGTCTCCCGGCTGGCCTGGGAACGCCTCGGGGTTCCCAAGTGGCTAGGGAGAGGGAAGTCTGGGCGTCTCTGCTTAGACTGTTGCCCCCACGACCCAGATGGATGGAGTTAACTTCATTGAGATCTACAATATTTATACCAAATAACTTGTCTTTATTCAAATCCACAGCAATTTCACATAATTTGAATGGTCGCCATCTTTTGATCTAGAAAGTAATATCACCAAGGTTTTAGACTATGCCACAATTGACAGGGTCTCTCCAGCGAGTATATATTATATAATATAATATATATATTATATGTGCCTACTAGCCTGACAAGACGGACCCACATCAATATGTTGGGTCTGGGAACTCACCATTGGCAGGGCTCAATCTGAGGGGCGGGATAAACGGATGTCTTTCAAATTCCCTCTGCACGCAATAGGATAGCGCTACAACCAACCAGAGCAACGAAGAAGGTGAAGCGGAGCTAGTTGATAGATTAAACTTTTGCTGTATCCAGTCGGCAAAACTCCGAACACATCTTCCTTTCTTAAGAATGACTTCAGTGCCGTTCTTTGTTCTTTTCTCAAAGAAAAGTTTAACAACAAGTCTCCCAGAGTCGCGGCCAAAGCCGATTCGAAAGACCGCTGTTCGCCAGCTTCTTTGTTTTTAAGTAGCACGCGGAACCATGGCAACTCTGCCGTCATTTTGTTAAGTCCGCCCACCGACTCTATACACGATGTGATTGGTCTGACCAGAGTTTGGTTTTTCCAGCTCGCAGGTCTACCGAGAGTTGCTAGACAACACTCGTGGCAAATTAGATTTGCTGCCGCTAGGGTGCGTCTAGATTTCTAGGCTAGGTGCCTACTAGAGTAACATGATTACTTGGGCCTTCAAATAGTGATTATCAATTACATATGTACACCAGTAGGTGGCGACAAGCGACTTAAATGTATTTGTCATTGAATAATTCCTTCAATTCCCTCAGACTGCCGCAATTCACAATTTGTCAGAACCTCCAGTAAATTACGTTATTTTGTTTTGTTGTCTGTTCAGAATCTTAGGAGAATCATGATCTCTATTTGAAAAAAAAAAAGAGAGATTCTTAATTTATCCAGAATTGTACAGGAGCAAAAGCCTTCTTGTACATGGGTATAAAAGTTCAGAGAAGCGTTCCTGTAGGAGCGAAGCACTCGACACACTCTTCCAAGTCTAGACTAAAGACCTACCTGCTCAATCAAGCATGCAGTGCGTAGGCTGTAGTCCTGCCTTCATTCACCTCTGCAGTCCTCTACATCCGTCCGTAAGGAGTCTGAATAGCCATCTTTGCACTGTAAATCTCTCTTCTGCACTTAATAATTGGTTGTCAATGCTTACTTACTACCTTCCAATCTCCGTATAATCCTCTTTGGGATTCAGTCATTTGATTTGGACAAGGCAAGGACAAGATATAGGAATACATCGGAACCATAGATTGAAAGATCAAAGCAATGTTGGGTTAAATAAATTCAGAACAATGGCTGGCCCCTGAGAAATTATAAAGGAAAATAAACAAAAGATAGAAAGCCAAACACAAAAATAATTCAACTCCCTGGCGAGAAAATTATCATTATTCACAGAGTATACAAACAAACTAAAAATGGTGTCAAAGAGATAAAACATCCATTAAAATGGGCATTAGGAAACTCCAGCATCCATTAAAACCCAAATAGTTGTATGTATATACAGTACTGTAGTTGTATCACCTTACATGAAGTGTACCAACCATACCCATACTTGGAATTAGCATATTACTAGTATTTGAGAGAGATCTACAAACCTTTTCACACAGCCACAAGGATAAGCTGGGCTCCTCTGGATGACGCATTATCATGTTTACTCATATATTACCTTGTCAATTCATAAAAGAGCCAAGTTTGCAGTTGTGCCACCCTGACATTTCAGAATATACAAATTGCTGGACAAACATTTTTAAAACTACTGATATTTAGTTTTGTGGTCAGAATTATTGGCCCCCTTGATTGATCAAAACTGGCTGTAAAAAATATATATATTTTTTTATATACTTTTGATTCATTTATTTAAAAAACAAAACAAACAAAAGATTAAAAAAATAATAAAAAAGAGTAACCTTTCATTGAAGTAAAAGAATTTAAAGTTTTTCTCAAAAACACATTGAACAATTACTGGCACCCCTAGAATTTTTTTTTTTTTATGAGTAAAATATCTCTGAAGTATATTCCCATTCATTTTTAATTTTATTAGCAGACCAGGGTGACTATGAAGATGAAATTGTCCAGCTATGACGTCTTGTTTCACAGGAATATAAATATGAGGAAACACAAATTCCCTTAATCATCCATCACAATGAGTAAAACCACAGAATATGATGTGCAGAAAAAGTTTGTTGACCTTCACAAAATAGAAAGTGGCTGCAGGAAAATAGCTTAAGCATTGAAAATCCCCACTTCCACCATCAGGGCAATAATTAAGAAGTTCCAATCAACTAAAGATGTTATGAATCTGCCTGGAAGAGGACGTGTTTGTATATTGTCCTAATGCACGGCAAGAAGAGTTTGAGTGACTCTCCGAGGATCACAGATGGAGAATTGTAGTTGAGTTTTAGGGCCAGAAAGACAAAAAAATATAATATAAAAAAGAATAATTATCAAACCACCCCTACATCATCACTTGTTTTGGAGGGTTTAAAAAAAACAGCATATTCAGTTGTCCAGACACGACTGGATGATTGATGAAAAAAAAAAAAAAAAGAAGTGTTTTTTGGCAGGAAACTCACCAGATGGGATAAAAAGTCCCCCATGCCCACGGTTAAATATACCGCTGGATCTTAAACGTTGTGAGCCTATTTTTTTGGCTGGAGGTCCAGGACATCTTGTTCAGATACATGGAATCATGGGTTCATACCAAGCCTGCAGCACTTCTCTCAGAAACTGAAGCCTCCGCACCTCGATCGCCCCCAGGTGGTTAGTCCCAGTATAGGTCATAACCCCCGGCCGGACGCGAGACAAACTAAACAATCAAATTACACTTCAAAAAATGTTTTCCCAACATTGGTTTCTGTCATTTTTGGCAGTTTTTATCATGATGATTTCATTTCAAGGGTTTGTTTTTTAAATTAGTTTAGTTTTAGTTAGTTATTTGATGCTATAAAAACAGGGGGGTGACGTCATGATTGACAGCTGAGATTGACGGCTTCTCT